>CM053770.1:83480756-83597897 GCA_028658325.1 Potorous gilbertii | reverse complement strand
CCCAAGGTGTTATTTTCTTCAGCATTTTTTTGGGTCTCCTTTATTAAGGTGTTGACCTATTTTTCATGCTTTTCTTGCATCTCTCTCATTTCTCTTCCCAGTTTTTCTTCCACCTCTCTAACTTGATTTTCAAAATCCTTTTTGAGTGCCCTTCCATGGCCTGAGTCCATTGAATATTTATTTTGGATGTTTGGGATATAGAAGCCTTGATTTCTATGTCTTTCCCTGATGGTAAGCATTGTTCTTCCTCATCTGAAAGGATGGGAGGAGACATCTGTTCACCAAGAAAATAACCTTCTATAGTCTTATTTTTTTCCCTTTTCTGGGCATTTTCCTAGCCAATTACTTGACTTCTGAGTTTCCTCTCCACACCTGCCTGGCCTCCTGTTCTGCCCAGCTAGTGCTTGGGGGCTGAGATTCAAATGCTGCTTCCTAGCCTCAGGGCTTTCCGTGGGGGTGGGGCTACTATTCAGTGTGAAATTAAATTCAGGTGCTCAGTTGGAGACAGGGCTGCCACAAGGGGCTCATTTCCCTCAGGGGGTTTATGCAGAGACCTTCAACAATGGATCCAAGCTCCTGCATGCTTTGGGAGCCCCTGTCTGCTTCTGCCTCCCGAGGGGGCCTGAGTTATGGAGACACCCGCTCCCCTCTTGGCAAGCTGAAAAGACCCTCTCACTGACCTTTGGCGCCTGTAGGTGGAGGGACCTGCACTGCCGCTGGAGATTCTGCCCCTGAAGTCTACTCAGATCTGTTTCTCTCGGTGCCACGCAGCCAAGGCAGGGCTGGGATCTGCTCTGGGTCCAGTGTGCAACGGACCTTTCGTGTCAGTTTTTCAGGTCTCTCTGGAACAGATATCTCCTCCACTCCGTTGTTCTGTGGCTTCTGCTGCTCCAGAATTTGTTGGGAATTCTTCTTTACAGGTATTTTATGGGCTGTGGGTTAGGAGCTAGCATATATGTATCTTTCTACTCCGCCATCTTGACTCCTCCCCCCTTGAAAAGGATTCTTACTATAACAAAGTAATTCTCTTATTTTTCCTTGAGTGACTCTTTCACACTTTCCACTGTAACTGTTCTCAGCCTTCTGTTCCCAGACCACTTCCATCACTATGTCCTGCCACATTTACTGAGAAAACAGAAACCATCCATCATAAACTCCCTCTTCTCCTCACTCCTGCTCCTCAAAACATCTTTTCACTTAACCCTTCTCTTCTCCTTCTTCCTCTGTGAGGAAGAGGTTAGTGTGGTCCACCCTATCTCCTCACACCCTTAAGAAATCAGTTCTCTTCATCATTCCCTCTCCCATCTTCAGTCTGTCCCTACAAATATGTCTCTCCCTAATATTTGAAGAAAACAAAACCTACTCTTTTATTTGACCCTGCTTCTCCCTCAAGCATTGGTCCTATATATGTTTTCCTCTTTACAGCCAAATTCATAGAAACATTTGTCTGCACTCACCTCCTTTTCCTCACTTCCCACTAACTTCTCCATCCCTCATAGTTAAGCCTCAAAACATACCACTCAATAAAACTACTCACTCCATATTTAACATTTTATTAATTAACTGCTATGTCTCTTGTCAGTTCCCAACATTCCTGATCTCTGTAGCATTTGACATGGTTGGCATCTCTTTCTCCTCCTGCATATTGTCTCCTTTTTGAGTTTTTGTGATGCTATTTTATTCTGATTCTTCCATTATTTGTCTGAGCCTTTGCTCTCAGTTTTCTTTGCTGACTTATTATCCAGCTCCTGCCAGTTCTGCTTGACCATATCTGAGGTCTATGTACTAGACCCTCATCTTTTCTCTTTTTACGACTGCAGCTAGGTGATTCAGTGGATATAGCACTGAACCTGGAGTCAAGAAGATCTGAATTCAAATCCAGCCTAGGGCTCTCATGGGCTATAAGACCCTGAGCAAATCATTTAACCCTGTTAGCCTTAGTCCACCAGAGAAAGAAATGGCAAATTGCTCTCGTATCTTTGCGAAGAAAACCTCAGACAAGATTAAGAAGTGTTGAACGTGACTGAACAGTATCCAGTGATTTAATCAGCTCCCTTGGATTTAGTTATTGCCTCTATGCACGACTTCCAAATTACTCATCCAGTCCTCCTTCCTTTCTTGAACTTGAGTCTTGTTTTATCAACTGCTACAAAATATCACCACTTGCATGTCCCAGAGTCATCTCAAACTCATCATGTCCACAATGAAACTTGGTCTTTGCCCACAAAACTCACTCCCTTTCTAAATTACCCATTCCCATTGAGGATAACACTGTCTTTCTAGTCATTCAGGTTCACAACCTCAGAGTTATCCTTGAGTCTTCCCAGTCTCTGTGTCTCTCTCTCTCTGTCTCTCTCCCTCTCTCTATATATATCTCTCTCTCTCTTTCTCTATCTCTGTCTCTCTCTCCCCCACTCCCAGCTCCACCCCTTATGGGTCTTCTCACCTCTTTCCCTTCCCTCCTCAATCTGTCTCACACACAAAAGTCAACTTGATTCTTATAAAGCACAGGGCCATCTGCATCATTGCTTCAGGAGGTTTTTGTTGCCTCTAGGATCAACAGTCAACTCCTCTGTTTGGCATTTAAAATCCTTCGCAATCGCACTCCTGCTTAGCTTTCTAGATTGGCTTCCCATCACTGTCCCTCACACATACTAGACTTTCAGCAAAACTAACTTGCACTTCTCCTTGCATGTTTCACCACTTGTGTCTGACATTGAACAACAGTTTGCTGTGCCTGGGAATGTTCTTCCACCTCACCTCTAGTTTCTTCAAGGCTAGACTAAATCCCAGTTCCTGATACAGAAGAACCTTGAGATCTCCCTCCCCAGGTGTTAGTGCTTCTTCCTTCCCAAAATAATTTTGTATTTTGTTTGTATTTGCTTATCTGGCTTCCGTGTTGTCATTACATCTCCTTTCTCTTCTTGCCTGGAAAGGGCTGTTTGATTATTTTATCTTTTATCCCCAGACCTTAGGCGAGTAGATTTGTACCTGGTAGGTGCTTAACAACACCTATTGAACTGAACTGAATAATGAACTGGATCTTTGTACCTGTTCCACTTCTAGATGTAAAGTCTGTCACAGCCAAGTATTTTGTTAGTGTTCACCCTCTTTAGTTATGGAAGTATTGTTATGTTCTGCTCATCATCCTTGTATATATTTCTCATCCTTTCATTTGTATCTGTGCTACAGTTTTGTTTTTATTTATTATTTTATTATACAAAACCTTCTGTTTAATATGTAACCAAATTTCAACATCAAAAACTTGTTGGTAGCCTTTTTGAGAAATATGTGAGTGGGCAAATGGTGCAGTTGACAAAGATGTATTAATCACCAACCTAGTGCAGACACAGCTCAGCACTGATAGCATTGTCTTACAGACTTGGCTAGGATCGTGGCCATGCTCCATCTGGCGATAGCTGTCTGATCAAGGCAGTTTAGGATGCTGCTTGATACCCAGTTTAGCATCTTAAATGGGACCATCCACCAGCTGAAATGCCCTGATTGGGCAATGGAAAGAAACCAGGATGACAGTTTCCTAGGCCTGCTGAAGAATTGCAATGCTAAGTCATAGCTACTGAAATGTGAGGGGACCTGACAGTTTAGAAATTAGAAACCTCAGCAGGGAAATGGGAAAGTTTACCTCATTTGCAGTTGATGAAACAGAACTTTTGTAGGAAGCAATCTATATAAGCTGGAGAGCTTACCTATTCAGAAATAGAGAGAAGGTCTTGGCTTTATTATCAGTGGCGATCATATCATTCTCCTGATTAAGAACTTTAATAGCTTTCCATTCCCTAAAGTGTCAAGTCACAGCTTCCCTTTCTGTCTTTGAATTGGAGGCCCATAATCTGGCCCTATCGTACTTGCCTGATCACAAGATCTCTTATTATTCCTCAGTGAACTATAAGCTCCTTAAGAGTGAATCCTTTTGGTGAGGATGCATTGGCCTTTCATTTGGAGGCACATAATTGCTAGCTAAATTGAATATGTATACTTGTCTATGACTTCGCTGTGATCTTTCTTAGGACCACCCTCCCCCCCCCCCCCACACACACACAGTTTCTGACCTTTTCTCATGTTCTTGCACCAGTCTGTAATGCCCTCTGAGCATAGCTCCTGTAGAACTCTAGGCCTGTCTTAGGTTCCTTTTTCTCCTTTAAGGCTTTCTTAATAAGTTAAAGTTTCCATTACCCTTCCCTTCTTGAAATCCTTGGCACTTAGCTTTTGTACCATGTATTTAGGCACAGGATTATATTCATTTTAGTGCTTTATCTTGTAGTGGAATTTTCTAGGGACCCCAAAGGGTCATCCTCATCAATCTGGGTCAGGGTCGCATAATAGCAGTAAGGAGTCAACCGAGAGCGAAACAAGTAGCCATTCTGCCAGCCAGCCAGGACAGATTCTAAGAGGGACAGCAGTCTACTCTGAGCATGACTACATAAGGATCTTCTTATCTAGAGATTTTTAGAGCGGCTTTCGTAAGTTAAACATTATTCAAAGTAACATTGTGTGAAACAGAGAAAAAATGCTTATTCATAAAACTCAGGTGGTTATACGAAAAGAATAGTATACATATTGGAGAAAATGTGTACTCTTAACTATTGGAAATGAATAAGGACATTATTGTCTCAGTGTAGCTGGTCTCACTTAAAGAAATCTGCCTGTTGGACCACATAGAGAATGGAACTTTCCCAGGACTCTAGGATCCTCCACCTTCAATAACTTTTGGTTCCAAGAGGTGAGAATGAGACACTGACAGACACTAACTGCTGCAGCTGTGTCCTTCTACTCACAATAAAATAGCCGAAGTCAGCGGTGGAGTCTTTGCCCACTTCTCTCACAATCACATACTTTTTGGTTCTGTACTCTGTCATTTTATGTATGTTATCTCCCTGACATGGTTATAAGTTCATTCAAGTTCAGGGATCAAGCCACATATTTCTCTTGTATCACACAGCATTTGGCACGATTCTGAGTGGTTTAAGGAGCTCAGTAAGTGTCTGTTGAATTGTATCAAGGACAGATAATGTGGAGAAGTCAGTTATTTATGAATTTTAAGATAAGGATCTACCTTGGGAGCTTCTCAAACCCTGTTGCTGGCCATCTCTCCCCTGCAACTTATCACATAAAAATTTACTGCTTACATACCATTTTAGACAATAGCTCAGTCTCCCATTCTTGCATATTCAGTTTGTACTAGCAGCAGTAATCCTACTGGGCTTGTCTTTCTGTACAAAGACACTGCTGCCTTCTCCATCATCTTTCAGTAGATCTGGCTTCTTCTCAGTGTTCTAATGGTGTAGTTCACAACCCAACCAATCCTTTTCTTTTTGTGCCACTCTTGCTCATGTTCTCCCATTAATCCTCCTGGACTGACCTCTCATGGAGAAATATCTGTTATTGAAAAGAAGAATTTTTTTTTTTTTTACTGACACAAGTTCATTTTTCTGACCTTAGGTCTAGGTATGTCCCTGTTACCATTATAATCTTAGGTACTTACCACTATGTACTCAAGGGTATAGATATTTACATTTATGTTTGAATGGTGCAATCAGATAGATAGGACTTTTGGAAATGTTGCTAATCGTATTTTCCTTTTTGCCCCCAAATTTATTAATTTTTTTGCTTTCAGTTTTCAACCTTCACTTCCATGAGTTTCAAATTTTCTCCCTCTCCATTTCCCCTCCCTCTCCAAGACAGCATGAAATCTTATATAGGCTCTACACATACATTCATATTAGTCATGTTGCATAGATGAATTAAAAGGAGTGGGAGAAATCATGAGCAAAACAAAACATAACAAAAGAGAAGATAGTCTGTGTCATTCTGTGTTCTAACTCCATAGTTCTTTTTTTGAATGTGGATGGCATTTTGCATCATGAGTCCTTTGAAAATGTTTTGGGTCCTTGCATTGCTGAAAAGTACTAAGTCTATCAAAAACAGGCCTCGCACGCTGTGGCTGTTACTGTGTATAATGTTCTCCTGGTTCTGCTCACTTCACTCAGCATCAGTTCACATAAGTCCTTCCAGGCCTCTCTGAAGTCCTCCTGTTCATCATTTCTTGTAGCACAATAGTGTCCCATTACATTCATACTACAACTTGTTTAGCCATTCCCTAATTAATGGGCATCCCTTCAACTTCCAGTTTTTGACTGCTACTAAAAGAGCTGCTATAAATATTTTTGTATATGTGGGTGCTTTTCCCATTTTTATGCTTTCTTTGGAATACAGCCCTGGAAGCAATATTGCTGGGTCAAAGGGTATGCACATTTTTATAGTCCTTTGGGCATAGTTCCAAATTGCTCTCCAGAATGGTTGAATCAGCTCACAGCTCCACCAAGAGTGAATTAATGTTCCAACTCTCCTACATCTTCTGCAGCATTTGTCATTTTCCTGCTTTCTCATGGTAGTCATTCCGATAGTTTTGTTTTGTATCTCTATAATCAGTTAGTGATTGAGAGCATTTTTTCATATGGCTATAGATAGCTTTAATTTCTTCCTCTGAAAAGTGCCTGTTCATATCCTTTGACCAAACATTTATCAAATAGAGGAATGGCTTGTATTCTTGTAAATTTGACTTAGTTCTCTGTATTTTTGTTGTAAAAATTCTTTCCCAGTTTTCTGCTTCCCTCCTAATCTTGGTTGCATTTGCTTTGTTTGTGCAAAAACTTTGCGATTTAAAGTAATCAGACTTATCCATTTTGCATTTCATAATGTTCTCTGCTTCTTGTTTGATCATAAATTCCTCCTACATAAATCTGACAAATTGCTCCCCTAGGTTTGTTTATAGTATCAACATTTATACCTCGATGGTATACAGTTTATTCTGGTATATAGTATCAGGCATTGGTCTGTGCCCAGTTTCTGCCTCACTGTTTTCCAGTTTTCCTAGCAGTTTTTGTCAAACATTGAGGTCTTACCCAAGAAGTTGGGGTCCTTGGGTTTATCAAACAGTAGACTACTATGGCCATTGACTACTATTTCTTGCATACCTAACCTATTCCACTGATCTATCCTTCTGTTTCTTAGTACCAAGTGGTTTTGATGATTGCTACTTTATAATACAATTTAAGATCTGGTCTTGGCTAGACCACATTTTCTAGTGTTTCTTTTCATTAATTCCTTTGGTATCCCTTTGTTCTTCTGATCATATTTTCTAATCGGAATTTTTTCTTGATCTGTTTCAGGTACTGGTATCTTGGACCATTAAAAACCAAAGCTGCTCATTTTTTTAGTACTCTTAAGGTGCGTAAAACACAAAACATGGACAATTACAATTAGAAGGACGTTTTCTCATTTTGTTTGTAGTAGAAAAGGAAAATGAGGGTGAATGGAACATATTTCATCTCATTTTGCAGGGAACTGCATGTATACAAGACTGCATCTCTGAAACATTGTTTTTGCTGACAAGTTGTCTTCTCTCATAGCTACTCATTTTACTTCCCCCATCCCCATCTACCCTTCTAACACTACTTAACCGGTTCATTTATTTTCTACTCTTGTAGAAACCATAAGCATGCTGACTTATCTTTGTGTAGATATCTATTTATCTGAAAAAATGTGTGTGTATTAATAAGTACAAATATGTAGGAATCTTTCTGTGGATATATGTACCTAGACAGACTTGTTCTTATTTGTGTTTAGATATGCATCTCTCTGTATTGTGAACAATTGGAATAGATATATTCTGTTAACATAATGGATATGTTAATATTATGTATAAAAGCAAAAGATAGGTGCCTTTTGTGGGTTGACGTGTGAAGGAAAAGTCAACTAACTGGATTTTTAGACTGTAAAGTCTGGGAAGAGATAAACACCTTTCTTAAGAGAGAGTTATAGAAGGCTTTATATCAGGGGCTTTTAACCTGGAATCTGAGAAATTTAATACACACACATACATAATTTTAATATATTCCATATCAATGAAACCATATTTCAATATAATTAGGATTTTTTAATCCTGTGTATTTTATTTATACATTACTCTGGGAAAGGATCTATAAATTTCAGCAACAGGGTCCATGACTCAGAGGTTAAGAAATTGCTTTAATATAGAAGAGAAAAGGTTAAGAAGCTATTTATATGAAGAAAGGAAAGAAAATTTAGGATTTGAGACACAGAGAGTAATCTGGAATATGAGATTTTGGCGGCAGTAAGTCACATAACCTCCCAGTGCTCTGGCACCTCTCTGAGTTTATTACTTGCGGAGAAGGTACCAGCCTGCATTGGTTTTTAAAAAAGATGGGGGGGAGGGGGCAGCAGAGTTTCTTCATCATAGAATTTCCTTACTCTCTAGCCCCCAAATCACAGGTCCAGTTCCTGTCTCTGCAAATGAAACATTAGATATCTTTACCTGAGATACTCTCCAACTCTTGAACCACAGATGACTTTTAGGATCTCTACTTTCTATATTAGAATATTTTATTACATGCCCATTTACAGGCCGTATACATGTGCACACACACACCTCAGCACTGCTAAGTTCAGAAGTTCCAAAGGGAGAAGTTAATTTGTGAGAGACAAATGAAACCAGAGATGACCTAATTAAGAATTTGGAAGCAGAAAATTAGTATTTTTGTCTTCCACTTATAATCCTTGATGTAACTCAATACTTTTGTTTTTATTAGCATCTATGTATGTGAATTGAATTTGTTATGAAATGATTTACTCCACATAGTACTATTAACTTTTTCTTCTTGGTGTATTATCTTCGTGGTTTTCCCTATTCTAAAAGGAAAGACTGTCATGTACTGTTGTTGGTTTGAAGTAAAGATTCCTTAAAACTCTTTGTGATGAGAAATTAGCTCTAGGAATTCAGTCTTCAAATTCCTTCTAGGGTCACAGATTTCACAGGAAAGAAAAGGAGATTTTTACCTTTCTGCCCAAGATCTCCTGGCTGTCATTAGAAACATTTTTTTAATCTTCATGTTAATCTAGGAGTGGCCTCAGACACATCAAGCCTCCATCTCATATGTGGGACCCACTGAGAGGCCACCCAGTGAACCAGAAGAGAAGCCTCCCAGGCCTGCTTTATACAGGAGGATATTCCGAAGGCTTGCATCATATTGGACGCGTTCTCAGGATGGTGAGGAAGGTTATTTAGAGGACTGGGATGCCTTCTTGCTATTCCAAAGTGCTTCCATAATCAATCAGTAAGCATAGTTATTACGTATGTACTGTGTGCAGACACTGTATTGGATGTGAGGGATGCAAATAGAGTGAAGCAGTCCCTTCTCTTGAGGAGCATACATTCCAAAAGTAAATATAGAGACATTGCTTGAACTGGGAAAGACCTTCAGAGATCATTTAGTTCATCCTCTGCTTCCAGTCAGCACAGGACTAACACTGCCAAATAGATTGGTCTGAGTTCTTCTCTGCCCCAGCAGTGTTCATTATATATGCTGGTGGATGGCAGTAACGACCTCTTGTGTTGTTTTGTTTGTTTGTTGTGGCAAAGAATGGACCCCCTCTTCTTTATTTCTTTGGCTGTTACTCTTGCTTGGATTGTTTCCTGCATGGGTCTTCCACAGTGACTCTGGCTGTCCCTCCCCTCTGTATATGTGAGGTGTTCAGTAAATAAAGCGGAGGAAGCAGAAAGACTGGGCAGGCAGAATGATGTGGAACTGAGCAGCTGATGGCTCCAGTCATTTATTTTGCATTGGTAGTAGTGAAACACTAATGGAAGTAATTGACCTGTACCTAATGGATTCACACAGCCGTCTCCCAGAAGGTAAAGCCAGAGGTCTGGAAAGAATTGCAGCTGTCCACCCTTGAATTATCCATCACAACTCGGAACAGTCGACCTGACCTGATGGTAAGAGGGTCATGTTATAAATCAGTATTTTTGTGTCCTTAAGTGAGGCAGCATAGGTCACTTGGTTTTCCTACAACTCAGTATTTTGATTTGTACCATGTAAATGAATGAAAAAATAGAGATGAAAGAGTCAGGATGGGGTCAGGATTTGAAGTGGGGTGATGACATACTATTGTGGGATGGGGCTAGTGACGCATGGAATCATAGAATGTCAGAGCTGGAAGAAAACTTAGGCAACATGAAGTTTAACTTTTTCACTTTCTTGATGACAAAGCTGAGGCCCAAAGAGGTGAGGTTTCTTCAGGAGCCTCTGGATGATCCCCTGATTTCCAGTCTAGTTATTTTCCTATCACTCCATGGTATATGAAATGGTTGGGGAAGATGGTTGTTTTAAAGCTTCTTGGGCTCTAGTGAAAAATTCTTTGACTTAGAGCAGTCTTCAACTTTTCTGTCTTGGAGGCCACTTTGACAGGGCACAAAGCCCTATAGACTATCAGCCCCATCAATTCACTCCTGTCAGTATAAATTTTAAAACAGAAGTTTTATGTGATTTGTCTTGTGATCCAGCCCAAGGACCTAGATTACATATTTTAGAATCACTGATTTAGAGAGTTCCAAGATGATTGTTAAAGTACCTTAGATTTTTTTTTTCATTGGTGATTTAATAGAAAAAGCATGTCTTCTGTGTCACTTGATGTGATGGATGATACTGGCATCATAGATGGACTTACATGTAAAAGCCAGTGAAGTCACAAACTAGTTAGCCCTTCTACAAATTGGCAGGTGCAGACAGAGGATAAAAAGCATGATCAAGATAACATTTTTAAGAATTATATACTTTAGTTGAGTCTAAAAACTAATTTAAATAAACTTTCATTTATTCATTGCTATGAATAGCAGTTCTTATTTAAGGTTACCAAGTGTTATAGAAGTTGGGAAGAGTTTCAGTTTCTACCAGGATGTACCACATAACCATTTAGAGACTGTTTTCATTTTTAACCATATGTGTCTTCACCCCCTCTGTTGGCTTTACCCCTGTTTGTACCTGTGGATAAGGATGGGGCATCGAAATCTAGATAGCATATTTGTTTGGAATAATTTGGATTTTGATTATAATTTGAATTTAAAGTTAAAATCAGGCAAAGAAAGAGGAGAAAAGAGCCCCAAGGGTGCAGATATAATGGACATTCTTGGGTAGACCATCTAAGAAAAGGTGGTTAATCATACAGAATAAAAAAAAAAATCAATGCAGCTTAATTTTAAGTATTTCCTTAGTTGTCTTTGTCATCATTGTTTTAACCTCTCAGGCAGAAGGTAATACCTGACTTCCACATCTGTCCTTGTTACCATTTTGGACAGATTATAAGTTACCATTGAGAAGCTCAGTGATATTTGTTTAAGTCTGATGTATAGTGTCACCATGGTATCAAAGCTTCTAGGTGGAGAGGAGTCACTAGTGATTCCATACGCCACTCCCATCTTGTCATTCCTAGAATAGCAGTTGCCAGTAGAGGCAGAACTCTCATCTACTCTCTGAGACTCACCATTTTTATCAGAGCTGCTGCTAGCCCCAGCCAATCAAGCTGACCACAATAAGGCTGGTCAGGAAAAATCAAGACTAGAAGTCTGACTATAGGAATATAACGCATTTTATAGGTTAGATGAGCATGAGATTGTGTTCAACAGGAGCAAATGGGATTGGATAAATCAGCTAGATATCTTAGGTCAAACAGACGAAGAGTAGAGTTCATAGAAGGCAAGTTAAGGCATGAAGGGCCAGGATAGTAAGCAGATAGGAGATCTGGAGTACAGAGATCATAGCACCAGCAAATAAGAGACACCAAGGTGTGCCCGAGTCAAATAGATTGCATTTCTCTTTGTGTGTGTGTGTGTGTGTGTGTGTTACTGGTTTTGTTGTTTTCTAGTATGTCACTACGGCTCTTACAAAGAAGCTTTTGGCCACTCTTACCCAGAAAGGGACTAAAGTAATTACTGTTTTTTTCGTTTTTTTAAATGGAATTGAGACAATGTGGAATAGTGGGTAATACTGCCCTATGAGTCAGGGAAACTTGGGTTGAAATCCCATATGACCTATATTTTCTGTGTAACCATGAGTATGTCACTTCTCTGAACCTCAACCAATTATCAGTTGTAAACAGATTACAGTCTGCATTGACAGAAGGAATTCCCAAACTGACAAAATCACAGGCATTTGAAATACTGTATATGGCAGCTACATGGAGTCATGAACCCAAGTTCAAATTCTATCTCAGACGCTTAAGGGCTGCATTTTCCTGGACAAGTCACTTAATCTAAGCCTTAGTTTCTTCATCTGTAAAATGGAAATAATTATAGAATCTATCTTAGAGAGTTCCTGGGAGGTTCAAATGAGTTAATTTGTATAAAGCACTTGACAGACCTTTAAAGGGCAATATAAATTATTACTGCTGTTATTCATGCCCTCTGATAAGTGATAGTCCTCCTAAATGTCCCCCAATTAACTTAGTGAAGGAAAGCAAGAATTAACTGAGGGATGCTGAAATAATACTATAACCAGAAGAAAGTATGCCATTGACTGCATGTGAACCCTACATGATGGTGGCAGGAATTCTTTCATGGAGAACTAGGTTTCCACTACTGGCCATTGACTTGCCATGAATCCATCACCAGCAACAGGTTGTAGAAAGAGAGACCTGTACAAGGCCACCATATAAGGCATCTTTTCTTCCCATAATTTGTATTGTACAGCTTGTATGTGGCTCTCCATATGTTGGCGTCAATGAGAATGGAGAATCTGAAAAACATTTCCATGGTCTAAAAGTGACTAATTAGAAGGAAGGTCTGCATATGGGACCAGGAATTACATTAATTATGTTACTAATTATTATTTTTAGTGACCAGCCTCAGCTATTAATATCTGAATTATTTTGGCTTAGGAAATGAGAAACAGAAGTGAAAATCAGGGTCCCTGAAGGAAAAAGTCACAAGCATACTTTTCAGCTGTAGAGCATGAGCCTTCTCCTGCCAGACTGTACACTGTAAGATCCATGAGAGCAGGGACTGTGTCCTTCTCAACTTACCTTCCTCCTCACCTAACATGAGGCTTTCCCCACATTCAGCTAAACCCTACTAAAACCCTACTGAATTGAATTGAACTTCCTTTAGCCATTATTCAGGGATAATACCCAGGCTAAATCTTATTAACTACAGTGTTAGAAACACTAATAAGAGTTTTCTGAACTCCTTTCTCAGGGCACAGAAGATTTCATGAACATTTGCATTGAACCAGATACTGTCAGTAAAAGTGACTTCATAAGTCTGGGGTAAGTATAAAGGACAAGAGGCTAGCTTGGGAAATGAAGGGGGTGAGGTTTTAGAACCTTGTGTTCTCCAGATTCACCAGTGGTCTTGAGAATCAAAAGAAAGAATCCGATGGAGTTGGGCTTTTTTCTTCTGATTGGAATTTAGTTTAACTTTTCAGATTGGGCTTCCCTGCATGGCTCTACAGCACCTTCAAGACCTTTATGAGGAGATCATACATACTTCATACCACCCTTAGCGTTTAACCTACAAGGAAAGTGAGAGAACTTAATGACCAGCTTACCTTTTTCCTTTCCCAAGACTTTTTAGTTAATCTAGCATTTAGTAAATAGCTCCTATGTACCAGGGTTTGTGCTAGGGCACAGTGGATATAAAGCCAACAGTGAAGTGAATCCCTTCTTTCAGTCCCTTCCAAGAGCTTACATCTGAACAGGAGAGACACTGTGTCTGTATATACAGAGCACACCTAGCAGAAAGGGAACTTGGGGAGAGGAAGATGTGGAAGACACTGGCTGCTGGGGATCAGAAAAGGCCTTGTGCAGAGGGATTCTTTGCAAACTCAGACTGCCCCCCTGCCCCCCACCTCGACCTTGGCTCACAGAGCCTTTCCCCAAGACTC
Organism: Potorous gilbertii; assembly: GCA_028658325.1. Classification (NCBI taxonomy): domain Eukaryota; kingdom Metazoa; phylum Chordata; class Mammalia; order Diprotodontia; family Potoroidae; genus Potorous; species Potorous gilbertii. Next base: position 83,584,140 of record CM053770.1, on the reverse strand, counting down.
CCCTGCACAGCCTTCCTGGTCTTGGGCCAAGGAATAGGCTTCACCTGCCACTTAGTTTTCTTTCTCAGTGCTCCCTCTACTGCCTGAAGAGGGGAAAAGCACATTTATCCACAGCAGGGTCCGCATGGTTACTGCTGCCAAAGTTGAGAGTTGTGAATACTTGAGTGAGTGCCATTCCTGCAGTCACTGTAGAATCTTCAGCTACTAGATACAGCCTTGGATTTATTTGCTGTATGTGGAAAGTGCCTTTTGTTTTCCTAGAGAATAGATAGATGCTTTGGTTTCTATTGTTACTGAAGCCAGATAATGATGAAATTTCCTGCCATCTAGTGATAGAATTAATCTTCCCTCCTGATCAGCATTTTATCTCATGCAGTTTGCAGACCAGGAGCAGGTCCTTGTAATGGCAATTCTGTTGTACTTGTGGATTTTTGGAAGGGATAGGACAAGAGAATCGTGTAGTGCTGGGTTCCTCCAGAAAGAAACATTTTAGCCATATTAGGACAGTTGGAACTAGGAGGGCAGGAAGTGGGAATTAGGGACAAGACCTGTGATTTCATTAATAAAGGGAACTCCCAGCTGAGGAAACAATACAGGTCAGCAGCTTTTCTGCAACCTAGTTGTAGAGAGTTGCCTAGGATGCTAAAAGACTAAGTGACTTGCTCACAATCTCACAGCCAGTATGTCAGTGGTAGAACTTAAGCACAAATCTCATTGATTCTGAAGCCAGCTTTCTAGCCACTTTCCCATCAAAAGATGCAGGCATGGTATAAAAATGTGTGTGTGTGTGAATTAAGTTTATTATTTAAAAAAAGAAACATGAAGAATCATCTGGCTTTATTTAGGTGAGAAGAGTTTAATGGGTCATGTTTTCTTTTTTTTCCTAATTAAATTTATTTATTATCAGTTTTCAACATTCACTTCCACAAAATTTTGAATTTGAAATTTTCTCCTCATCTTCCACCTCCCCCCAACCCAGGCCAGCATGTATTCTGGTTACCCTTTCCTCCAATCTACCCTCCCTTCTATTTCCCCCACCCACTTACTTATCTGCTTCCCTTCCATTTTCCTGTAGGGCAAGATAGGTTTCTAAACTCCATTGCCACTATATCATATTTCCTAGTTGCATATAAAAACAATTCTTAACATTCATTTTTAAGGTCTTGAGTTCCACATTCTCTCCTTTCCCCTCTCTCCACCCATTCTCATTGAGAAGGCAAATAATTTGATGTAGATTATACATGTGTAGTCATGCAAAACACTTCCATAGCAATCATATTGTGAAAGACTATATTTCCCTCTGTCCTCTTCCCCTCTCATTTATTCTATTCTCTTCTTTGACCTGTCCCTCTTCAAAAGTGTTTGCTTCTGATTACCCCTTCCCCCAGTCTTCTGTCCCTTCTATTATCCCTCCTCTCTTATCCCCTTCCCCCTTGCTTTCTTGTAGGGTAAGATAAACTTGATACCCAGTTGAGTGTGTATGCTATCCCTTCTTGAAGCCAAATCCAGTGAAAGTAAGGTTCACTTATTTTCTTTCATTTCCCCCTCTTCCTCTCCATCGTGAAAGCTCTTTCTTGCTTTTTTTTGTGAGATGATTTACTGCTTTCTACCTCTCCCTTTCTCTTTCTCCCAGTACATTTCTCCAACATTTATTTTTTAGATATCATCCCTTCATATTCAGCTCATTCTGTGCCCTCTCCCTCTCTCAATATACACATACATACATGCACATTTATGTAGAGAGAGATAGCTACACATACATATACATATATATGCACATACGTACATGTGTCTATATGTATGTGTGTGTGTATATATATCTATATATGTATGTATTCCCTCCAACTACCATAATACTGAGAAAGGTCTCATGAGTTACAAATTATCATCTTTTCATGTAGGAATGTAAACGGTTCAACTTTAATAAATCCCTTATGGTTTCTCCTTACTATTTACCTTTCCATACTTCTCTTGATTCTTATATTTGAAAGTGAAATTTTCTATTTAGCTCTGGTCTTTGCAAAAATGCTTGGAAGTCCTCTATTTCACTGAATTTCCATTTTTTCCCCTGAAGTGTTACTCAGGTTTGCCTGGTAGGTGATTCTTGGTTTTAATCCTACTTCCTTTGACCTCTAGAATATCATATTCCAAGCCCTCTGATCCCTTAATGTAGAATCTCCTAAATCCTAGGTTATCCTGATTGTGTTTCCATAATACTTGAATTGTTTATTTCTGACTGCTTGTAATATTTTCTCCTTGACCTGGGAACTCTGGAATTTGGCTGCAGTATTCCTATGAGTTTTCCTTTTGGGATCTCTTTCAGGAGGTGATTAGTAGATTGTTTCCATTTCTATTTTACCCTCTGGTTCTAGAATATCAGGGCAGTTTTCCTTGTTAATATCTTGAAAGATGATGTCTAGGCTCTTTTTTTTTTATCATGACTTTAAGATAGTCCAATAATTTTAAAATTATCTCTCCTGGATCCATTTTCTAGGTCATTTATTTTTCCAGTGAGATATTTCACATTGCCTTCTATTTTTTCATTCTTCTGGTTTTGTTTTATAATTTCTTAATTTCTCATAAAGTCATTACCTTCCATTTGCTCCATTCTAATTTTGAAGGAATTATTTTCTTCAGTGAGCTTTTGAATCTCCTTTTCCATTTGGACCATTTTGCTTTTTAAGTCATTCTTCTCTTCATTGGCTTTTTGGACCTCTTTTGCTATTTGGGTTAGTCTGATTTCAAAGATGTTATTTTCCTTCAGCATGTTGACTCGTTTTTCATCATTTTCTTGTATCACTCTCATTTCTTTTCCTAATTTTTCCTCTACTTCTCTTACTTCATTTTCAGAATTCTTTTTGAGGTCTTTATGACCAATTCATATTTTTTTTGGATGCAGGAGCTTTGACTTTGTTGTCTTCTTCTGGTTGTATTTCTTGATCTTCTTCGTCACCAATGATGTAAGAAAATACCTTTTCATGGAGAAAGTAAGAATCTGTAGTCTGTTTATTTTTTCTCCCCCATTTGTTTATCTTACCAGCCAATCTCTTGATCTCTTGAGCTCTTTGTTAAGTGGAGGGCTCCAGAGCAGCTGCTGCTTTAGCAGTGGCTGCCACCACCTTGGGGATAGGGCCAGACCGTACTCTCCTTTTAGCCAGGTGAGAGACCCTTCCCACTGACCTTCTAAGCTGTCTTTAGTGTTTGTAGGTTGAAAAGTCTGGAAACCACTGCAACTTCCAGCAATTCAGTCTCCGCAGGCCTGCTCCAGCGCCATTCACACTGGCATGGCCCATGCCACACTGTGCTCTGCTCTGAAGGTTGGTGCAATACACCCTTCCTGTTGTCTTGGGCTGGAAATTTGTTTCAATCTCTCTTCTTATGGCTTTTGCTGGTCTAGAATTTGTTTAGAGTCATTTTTTTACAGATTTTTTGAGAAGTTTGCAGGGAGAGCTCAAGTGGATTCCTGCTTCTGTTCTGTCATCTTGGCTCCACCCTTCAGGGTGAGGGATCATAAAGAGTCCCTCACATCTTGTTTGTGGGATCACTTATCCTTTTTGCTAGCCACTCCCTCATACAAATTGCTGTTATGACCCTTCTTGAAATCCACAAAACAGTTTGAGACAAACCCACGAGATCAATTTTTCTCCTCGTTTTGTTACCTTGAGGACATCATTTAAACTTTCTGGGCTTCCATGCCTTATCTTTTAGATATTAGAGAAGAAGAGAAACTAGATCTGCAAGACCTTTACAACTCCAAAATTCTGATTCTAAATGAATATGAAAGGACAAAAGGAAAGATCATTTACCCTTAGCTGGTATCTTTATAATCTTGAAGTATTATTAACATGATTATGCTTTTTATTTAGCTAGAAGAAGAATATTGAAAAAGAGAAACAAAAGGTTTGGGTTTTTTGGGGGTTTTTTTTCATTTATGTGAATTCTTTTAGTAAAATCCTTTTACATAATTCAAATCTGAGGTTACTAAGCCAGAGCCTATATTCCAACTGTGTCACTTCTTACTGGTAAGGAAATATTTCCCTTTTTCCTGAAGTCACACTTCCTTTTGTTTTTTTCCAAAAATTTCTTCCAGTAGTTGCCCAACTTCTGCCCTCTCTTTTGGTTTCTCCTATTTTTTTCTATTGTCCCTCTCATTGCCATCCCCTCGATAGTTACCATTCAGGTTTTTAAGTCATTTGCTTTTCAAGGTTTACTAAGTCATTTGATGATTTCCCAGAAACACTTTCTTCTAAATTCCAGACTTTCAATCTGGGTTGTGTCTTATCATTCAGTGCCTTGCTTATCTTTTGACCGTAGATACCTTTGTCTAATCCCAGCAACTACAGATTCGTGACTTCATAGCAGAGGAGACTCAGGATGGGTGAAAGCTATTTTTTGTGTCATTCTTGTTAAGCAGAATGTCTGCTTTTACTCACTACAGGGTAATGGAATTCAGTGCATCTGAGTAATTAATAGCAGAAAAAGTAGAATAAGATCTGGGATTTCAAGACTTTTTTTTAAATCTAGTAAAGGTTTCATATTTGAAGATGTAATAGCTAGAAGACTAAGAAATAAACATTGAATTGATTGACTTCGATTTCTTATTATTTTTTCTTCATTTCTTAAAGAATTTGATATTTCATGCCTATGCCTTGGACTTGCCCAGTGGATTTTGGTGATTTAATAACAACTGAGTTTGAGCGTAGCACTAGACTCACATACTGATATTTCTTTGTATTCATGTGAAGAAGAGAGAATTGCAACTTTGTCCAAGGAGAAAGCATTGGAGTAAGGCTTGAGGGTCACCTCTACACCTTAGCTGCTGTGTGATCTTGAGGAAGTCACAGCCCCTCTGAACTTCAGTTGTTAGTGTTAATAATACTAATAATAAGACTGCAGATCCCTGTGCTGGCCCCTGGGGAATATGCCAGTATTTGAGCCCGGTACTAGTTTAAGATCTGGCAGTGAGGGGAGGGGGTACAAAACTAGATTATAGTTACAAATACGGCCATGGAGACTGGGTGCTATAGTGGTAAGAGTGCTGGATTTTGGAATCAGGAAACTTGGATTTGAATTGTGGCTCCACAAGGATTAATCTGGCACTGTGCCAGGTGTGGGGGATATAACAATGAAAACAGTCCTCAAGGAGTTTACATTCATGGGGGAAAGCAACATGTACATAGTGTGTACAAAATAAAAGGTGATTTTGAAGGGAACACCTTAGGGTTGGAGAGGAATCATACAAGAGTTTGGGTGAGAGAGGGAGTACATTTCAGGCCTATTCAGAGGCATAGATATGGGAGCTATAACATCATGTGTGGGGAATAGCAAGAAGGCCAGTTGGGTTGGACCATGGAATGCTTGAAGGGGAGCACAAGCCCAGTGTCAGAGGGGAAGGGCTTTAAATTCCAACCCTAGGGTCATAAGGTCATAGCCCTAGAACTGAAAGGACACCTCAGAAATTATCTAGTCCAACCCCTTCCTTTATAGACAAGGGAACTTGGGCCCAGGGACATTGAATGACTTCCCTAGGTTATATGGCTAGTGAGCACCAGAGGCAGGTTCTCTTAACTCCAGAGTCTGTGCTCCTTTCACTGGACCAAGCTGAATCTGACCCTAGAGGTCATAAGGAACCACTGAACTGACTCCCTGTTGGTGGGAAAGCAACATGGTCACATCTGTCTTTAAGAAAAATCACTTTAATAGCTCTGTAAAGGATGGGTTGAAGAGTAGTTTTGACAAAAGGTAACCAGTTAAGAAGCTATTGTAATTGCCCAAGTGAGAGGTAGGAAGGGTACTTACTGGCAGTGTGACCATGAACAAATCATGTAATCTCTCTAAGACTCTGTGATGACCCTGTCTGTAAAACGGATATTTGGACAATTCACCTCTCAAGTGTTGTATAAGAAAAGTGCTTTGTAAATCTTAAAGCACTATGTAAATGTCATTTAGCATTATTATTAAGTGAAAGCACTTACAGACTATAAAGGGCTATACAAATTGAATATATTTCTTAGCAAATCTTAGATGAATATCTGATTTGATTTAGAGTAAAAGTTGTCTTTTGAGAATTAGTGTTAATGAAACCTAGGTTTATATCAAGAGTTCAAAGATGGTGGCAGGAGGGGGTATGTTGTCTGTTTCATTGTTGTTTGTTATCTTTTACAACACAGCTTCATTCTGATTTAGTTGATGCATTTCCTTTTGGATTATTTTTAAGAGCTCAGGACATGAGCAGAGGCAGGACTACTTTGAATTAAAGAGCTAATATTTGTTGTAATGCATAGCTGCGTATTCTCATATAGGCTTTGATAATGCAGTGTGTGTGAGACTTTGTGTCAGAAATGGACAATGGCTTTGGTTGCCATGTTTATGTTTATGATATCTAAAAAATAAAATTAAATGTTTATGTTTAGGAATTTTCTATCTTTGGGCTTCTGTGTGCTGCGGCCTTAGTTCTACCTTGAGTCTACTCCACTGCAGTGTAAATTCCTAATTACAGTTACTTCTGTCAGTTTTCTAAGTTTGCTTTTTCCTACTTTAACAGAAGTCAGAAGATGAGAGACCCTCTTGTGTGTCCTGAAGGCTCTGAGTACCTCCAAGCCAGCCGGTGTACATTGCTTCTTCCTGAGGTAAGAGTTCAGGAGTAGCAGGCTTGCATCATCTGTCTTTTAACTCCTCTGAGGGGACATGACATAATGGAATTATACTAGATTGGAGATGGAAGACCTGGATTCAAATTCCAGCTCTGACATTTACTAGCTGTATGAAGAAAGGCAGGACCCCCCTGAATGTTCTCTTTCATTAAATGTGAGTACTTCATGGGTTGTTGTTATTAAGAAAATTGCTTTGCAAGATGTAAAGCATTCTATAAAAGGCAAGCTTTTAGTCTTATTCCTCCTTGGGATGGGTTTTTTTCAGAGATCTTAGCCCCTAACGCTGAATGTCCTTCTTCACTCTGCCTTAGAAAGTTCAAGGAAAAGTCACTTTCAAGGCCAGGATTTACTGTTTTCTTCCTGGGGGGATTCTAATTTTTTTAAATTATGTGAAACATTCTGTATTAGTCATTTTGTGCAAGAAAACTCAAAAGGGGAAAAATGAAAGTGAAAAATAGCATGCTTAAGTCTATATTCAATCAGTATCAGTTCTTTTACTGGAAGTGGATAGTATGCTTCATCATTAGTCCTTTGGGATTATCTTAGATCAGTTTTTGCTGAGAGTAACTCAGTCATTCACAGTTCTTCATTGGACAGTATTGCTGTTACTGTGTACAGTGTTCTCCTGGTCCTTAACTGTGCATCAGTTCAGGTTCTTCTGAAATCATCCTGCTTGTCTTTTCTTATAGCACAATAATAATTCCATTACAATCATATTCCACAGCTTGTTTAGTCCTTCCCAATTAATGGGGTTCTTTTGATTTCCAATTCTTTCCCACCACAAAAAGAGCTGCTATAAATACTTTTGGCACAAATATATCCTTTTCCTTTTTTTGGGAATGTCTTTGGGATATAGACCTAGCAGCACTATTTTTGGGTCAAAGGGTATAAACAGTTTTTTGTAGCCCTTTAGGGATAGTTCCAAATTGCCCCCCAGAATGGTTGGATCAGTTCACAACTCCACCAGCAGTGCCACAGTATTCCAGGTTTCACACATCCCCTCCAACATCCATCATTTTCCTTTTTTTTTTTTGTCACATTAGCCAATCTTATAGGTGTGAGGTGTAACATCAGAGTTGTTTTAATTTGCATTTCTCTGAACAAGTGATTTAGATAATTTTTTATATGATCATAGATAACTGATTTCTTCATCTGAAAATTGTCTGTTCATATCAGTTGGGGAATGACTTGTATTTTTATAAACCTGATTTGGTTCTCTATATATTTGAGAAATGAGGCCTTATTAGAGATAGTTGTTGCAAAAATTTCCCTCCCGTTTTCTGCTTTCCTTATAATTTTGATTGCATTGGTTTGTTTGTGCAAAACCTTTTTAATTTTATGTAATCAAAATTATCTGTTTTACATTTTGTAATACTCTCTATATCTTCTTTGATCCTAAATTCTTCCCTTATCCATTAACCTGACAGATAAACTATTCCATGCTTTCTTAATTTGCTTATATTATTATTTAATTTGCATATTTACAACCTCTAGGTTGTAAATCATGTACTCATTTTGACCTTATCTGAGTATCTAGTGTGATATGTTGGTTTATACCTACTTTTTGCCATACTGTTTTCCTAGAATTTTTTGTCAAATAATGAGTTTTTATCCCAAAAGCTTGGATCTTTGGGTTTATCCTATACTAGATTACTATGGCTATTTATTGTAATGTAATTTGTACCTAATCTATTCCACTGATCCACTACTCTATTTCTTAGCCAGTACTAGATTGTTTTGATAATTACCACTTTATAATAAATACAGTTTGAGATCTAGAAATGACTCTGGAGAAGAAAGTAAGGCTAGTGACATTGCACATCCCTCCTTCACTTAAATCCAATTCACTTGCAAGTCATGGCATCATCTTCCTGATGTCATGATCGTCTTTAAGAACCAAGGACAAACAACAATGGCTAGACCACCTTCTTTCACATATTTTTCATTGATTCTCTTTATATCCTTGAGCTTTTGTTATTCCAGGTGAATTTTATTATTTCTTCTCACTCTATAAAATAATTTTTTGATAGTTCGATTGGTATGGCACTGAATTAATAGATTAATTTAGGTAGAATTGTTATTTTTATTATATCGGTTCAGCCTACCCATGAGCAATTAATATTTTTCCTGTTGTTTAGATATGACTTTGTGTGAAAAGTTTTATTTTAGTTGTGTTCATATAGTTCCTGGGTTTGTCTTGGCAGGTGGACTCCCAAGTATTTTATATTGTCTGCAGTTATTTTAAATGGAATTTCTCTGTCTCTTGCTGCTAGACTTTGTTGGTAATATTCTAATTTCCTAATCAGAGTTTTCTTGATCTTTCTGACAACTTATGATGAGATTTCCAATAAAAAAAATAGACTGGTAAGTGAAAAATTTCCCTTTTCCAAGTGATGTGTTAAAACAATTACTCAAGGTTACATATAGACTTCCATTAAAATTCTCCATTGGAAATGTCAAAATATACCTCTGTCATTATCTCTTGGAAGCCTTGTAGTACATCCATTTCCTAGCCCACTTCTGTTTAGGACTAGCCTCAAGATCTGAAACCAAGACGTCTCTCATTATCCTCCACTAACAACATTACGCCTCTAAATTTGCTCACATGCAATAACAGCTTTCATCTGTATCCTATGTGATTTCATTAAAATCAGTACTCCTTACAACATGACATATTGTAACTCATCTGTGGCTTCTTTATCCTGTTCAAGTTGTCCATGTTCTATTAGTTCTTCATAGGGGAATGGGTGAGGTGTCCATTAAATCTGCTGAGGTCCATCCTCAAGTGTAGGTCTCTCAGTGTTGCCTGAGTACCAGTGGAATTTAGCCCTGAACTCTCATGTGTTTTTCATTGTTAAGTCATTTTTCAGTTGTCTCTGGCTCTTCATGATCCCATTTGTGGTTCTCTTGGCAGAGATTTGGGAGGATTTGCCGTTTCCTTCTCCAGCTCATCTTACAGATGAGAAAACTGAGGCAAACAAGGTTAAGTGACTTGCCCAGGGTTACACAGCTACCAAGTGCCTGAAGCCAGATTTGAACTCAGAAAGAGGAGCCTTCCTGACTCCAGGCCCAGCGCTATGTCTACTGTGCCATCTAGCTGCCCCCATTATGCGATTAGCTTTTTCCAGTCGTAGTTTTATCTAATGATTATTCATTATACTGGTACTCTTTCATGATTTTCCATTGGTAATTAGTGACAGCTTATTTAAAACTGTCATATAAATTTCCCTTGGCCTGTCTCTAAACTTTAATTTAAGAGGCAATTAAGCTTCTATAACTAGCCATGTAGCACCACATGTAACAACATGGACAGTGAGCCTGTGTTTCTGGAAGAAGTTCAGGATCATTAAAAGCACTCCTCCAAGTCCCCAAGAAATTTCTCCCTCCCTCCTCTACTTTATCCTATTCAGTTCTAAGCAGACTTCATCATCCATCTCCAGTGACTGTTCACTAAATATGCTGATGGATTAGAGGTGTAGACTGACCATCCAACTATACCTCCTAATTTTAACAAGTCATTCTTATCTACTTAGTTTTCCCATATTAATATACAAAAATTATTTGAATAATAAGTGATCTGATTTAGGAATATGTACAGTGACTTGATGCACTCAGCATAATGTCATTTGCAAAAGAGAACCATATCATCAATGGGGAATCCTTCTTCCATTTGTACTCTACACTGGGCAGATACCCTCCATGATGGTGGCAAATGTATGCGTGTCTCCATGTTTTATACTCACCTAGAATTAATAATCAGAAAGCTGTTGAACAAAGTTTACCAACATTGTAACATTTCTTATGAAATCTTGTGTGTTTTTGACATATTCATGGGATATATCAGTGCTAAGAGCTAATGGAAATGGTTAAGATTGGAATTGCCTCAGTTTTAAGTCATATTCTCATGGTTAGGATGTGTTCAGGGTTTTGCGGTACGTTCCTTCTCATACAACTTGAGAACACAGTTGTGCTGCATGCTGTTGTTTCAGTCTAGTACTGTGGCTGTTGAGTTCTCTGCTGAGATTCCTCATCTCTACAGGGAACAGATGGGTCCTTCAGCATTGACAGTGAGGAGTACGAAGCCATGGGTGTGGAGGTGACACTGCTACCTAAGAAGCTCCAGTTCTTTTGTGACCCACGACAGAGGGAGAAGATGCTCCAGATGCCTGTGCAGTGACCACGGACAAGGGGACGGAAGTTGGTTCTTCTCGAGATGCAGTGGGGACCCTGCATGAACATCAGGCTGTGCTCTGCTACTGCCCTTGGGGTGAGAGGTGGACCACACTCCGAATAGCAGCACACTGTTATATAAGGGGCTTCTTCTTGTACAAAGTGCCCTCTGCCACTTGGAGCATCCCTGAGTGTCCTGTTTACCATCTGTCATGTTACCAGTTTCCATTAAAAGTGTGCTTGTTTTTGTCTTGACAGTCTGCCCTCTTGGATATTGGTTTACCATGGTGTATATCCTGATTTTCAAGGAGTTGCTTACATAGCAGCACATAATGAAATGGAAAAGAGTGGAGGCATCTTTTGTCCCCAGCCCCCAAAGTGCTCTTCGTGAGGTGTCAGCATGGCCAGGTGACCCTCCTAGCATGGCCAGGTGACCCTCCTTCCTCAAGGCAATGCTAGTGGGATGGAAACTTAGCCTGGTCCTCCCCATCTGGAAAGGGTTGAGTAGCTCACTCTCCTTTTCTCTGGGGCCACTCTGGCCATCTCCTCCCCACCTCTGATAGCAAACTCTGATCACCTGCGTAATCATAGAGGGGTTTTTCCATTATGGGAGTATCCACACTGATAAAGTTACTTATCCTTCATGTATTCCCTGTTGCCCTTTAGGATGGCTCTCTTCCCTGGAGGCTTTTTCTGGCCCTGGTACCTCTTGAAGCGATGCCCTTGTTTACAAGCTATTTTCATTTCTCTCTTGACTTGACCCTGCCATAACAGAAAGCACATATATAGTGACTTCTCCCTTAACTTAGAATATGGCATTTCGATGCACCTGATTTTGATCCTTTAAATGAATATAAGCACAGTTCAGGAAAGGAAAAACAAAAAAGTCTTGAAGGAAAGTCAGCTCTGAGCAGAATTTTCTTTCCTTCACCCTGCCTCTTAGCACTTCCTGAAAAAATCAAAACATTCCCCCACAGCTTACCTAGGTTGTCTTAAAGTACATTTCTATATTTCATTTGTGCTTCACATTTTCTTAAGTAGGGCCTTTAATAACTTAATTTATAATGCTTTCAGGTTTCCAAAAATGCTTGCTTTGCAGCAACCTTATGAGATAAGCTATGTGTAAATGTTATCCTCCTTTTTCAGACAAAGAAAGGTTCAGTTAGGTTAAACAACTTGCTCATGGTCGTAGATCTAACAACCATGTCTTCTGACTCGAGACCCGTGTTCTTTGTATTAGACTAGATTGTCTAATTTGGAGAAGGTTTAAATAATTTTAAAGCAACCTATCACTCCTCTTCTCTTCAGCCCCTGCCCAGGTAGAAAGGATGATGATTTTAAAAAGCAGTAATTTCTAGTTGTAGAGAGAAGGATCCCCAAATTTGAAGTCAGATGCCTAGGATTCAATTCCTGGCTCTTAGTAGCTTCTGAACAGTGGGCTAGTTTATTGCCTTGGTTTGCTCATCTGTAAAATGGGAAATACTTGCACTACCTGTCTTACAGGGGCATTTTAAGAATCAGCTGATATAAAAATCAGCTATGTATAAAAATATAAAGAGCTGTTGAAATGTCAGTTATTTTCCCCTCGTTATGCAGTGTGTAGGATGTTTTCTATAATAGAGACTGTCAACAGCATAAACCAATTTTTTCTCCATGTTTTGACTTCTGAGATTCTTTTCTGAAACAGAGCAGCTACACAGTTTTCTGGGCTATTTTTTTCTACTACTTCAGTCTTTTACCCAAATTGTGCATTTGGATTGATGGTAGAGAGGACATATTGAATTAGCATTGTACACTACCACTATCCATTTTTCATTTTTGTTTTTAATGTTAACATTTTTAAGTGGAAGTCCATCTTTGGTTTCTGTTTTATACATTATGCAGCTTTTATTTTACTGGTGAGATTATAAGACCAACTCTTCCTATGAGTTTGCTCTTCTAGCTCTTTAAGAATATATATTCACATTGTGATGTTATTTCTGTGCTTTTCTCCATACTATACCTTATCTAATAAAAAACGAATAATTATTTGTAGGGGTAGCATTGAGCAGCTAGAAATCTGGTATCAAGTGTTCTACTTAGAACAACACATTTGTACAAATGTGTTGAGGGTAGTGTGCTTTGCTTTGACAAGATGGGAAAGAAGGAACAGAATGTTTGGAGTTTTTTTTTTTAATTTGTCCCAGAGTTGCTTATAAATCATCAATGATCTCAGGGTACAACACTGCCCTCACCAAAAAGAAATAGAATTCAATAAAACCTAACCTTTATCATTTGCCAAATTTAGAAAAAGGATTACTCCAGAATAAAATTTTTGGCAAATGATACTGTCTGTATCTTAATTTTTCAATACTGTTAAGCCAGTATTGTCAAACTCAAAATAGAAATTAGGTCACTAAACTGTACATGAGGATCTCTGTGGGCTGCAGACTGACTTTAAAAACTACATGTTAACAGCATCTGTGTTCTATTGTATTTTTATTTCATTATTTCCTGATTACATTTTTATCTAATGCTGCACTTTGATATTTCTCCTAAAGGCAAACTTCAAGAGGGTTCTTAACTTTTTGTGCAATAGATCCCATTGGTAGTCTAGTGAAATTATACTGTGACTTCCTGCCTAAGTTCATAATTGAAAGACTCTCAATTTAAATTATAGTGAAAATTAGGATATTAAATTTTTTTACCTGACAGGCAAAAGGAGTTTCTTGTACCAATGAAGTCAGTTTCAGTACTTACCCCTAATATTTTCCACAAAAATATTTGTGGGACAGATGTTTGGTCTAAATTGCATCCCTTACTCCTGGAGCTGGAATATTCACTTAAAATGGAATAATTTATCTTTCTCTTCAAGATGAACATGTAAATTTATTCTCTTCTTCTTGAGCTCCCTGGGATGGTTTCTGTTCCAGAAGGAATGGTGAACCTCTAGGAGCAACAACCCTTCAGGCATCACCCCAAAACAGACCTGATGTTGCAGCCCAGACTAGCTCCATGCACCAACATAAGCCCAGGCAGAGGCAAGCCCCTTGCCCCAGCCAGAGAGTGATTCAACCCATATTCATGTTAAAATGTGAACTTTAATTGTAAAAACTATTTTCTGTAATGTGGTCACATCAACCTCCATAGACCACTTGGCTCAGATCTATACAGATATGATATAAACTATACAGTAGCCATTTGTACAACAGAACAAATTCAAGTGCCATTTTTGTCTTATCATTAGGGTTAACCCTAACCTTCCTTGGGCTTTTGGAACTGCCACAGCTAAGAGTTAGTAGGGTTTTGCAAACATTGTTATTGGAGTAGTACTCACCCTACTGATTTTCTGGTTTTGTATGCGGTAGATAAAGACTCTTCCGGGAAAGGGGATTTTGGAGAGGGAGAAGAAAAACCATCAGGTTTTTGTTATTGCTAGTGTGACATTAGTAGATGTGCTTTCCATCTTGAAGCTATTCAGGAGGCTGCACCAGTCATACAGCAAGCAGAATCAGATTATATTCAGTTATGTCAGTTGTTTTTTCTTAAATTTAACAGGTTATCCTAGGATGACCAAAGATTGACCCGAAGTAAGTGAATAAACCTCTAATGGTGGTGGAGGGGAGAGAGAAGGGGGGGGGGTTAGATATTTCTTCTCCCTCACCCCACCCCCTTGACCTTTCAACATCAGAAGGTCTGATACTTTTTTTCAGTATTGTATTCTCCCCAGGAAGGAAGTTTATTAACAGGAGCCAACGAATCAGGAACAGGAAGCTTTACTGCTTTTTGAGAAATAGATTTCTTTTGCAGTTGATATTACTAGTGTGTTGTCTCCTTCAGGAATAACTAAACCTTATTTCCTAAGAAGAGAATATTCGTATCTGATGACAACTCCCATACCTCTGCTAAGATGTTTAAATCATATTCCTGTGACTTTTTAGGGTAGATTTCCTTTGTATAATGAAATTGTCTTCTTCCAGCATTGTAGTTTTGAAATCCTTTAAATATTTAGTCCCTTACTGATAGAAAAATAACTTTCCCTTTCCTGTTAAAAATCAATTTGCAAGATTTTCTAATATTCAGTAATCTTCTATAGCTCTTTAGAGCATAGACCTGTTAGTAGTCAAGGTAAGATTTCTAATCACATCTTTTAAGGATATGCCGAAGGGCATTTCCCACTCTGTTTCAACTTTCCATCCACTTTTGTATCTGACTGACAAGTCAAACTGGTAGCATTGATTTTTAATGGAAAAAGTCCTACAGATCATAAAAGATGCATGGGCACTACAAAGGTAAGGGAGCTGCTCTGCAGTCACAATTCAGGATTGGGGAGGCTGTAGCTTTTAGCACCCAAATCACGGGATTCTTGGATCTATCAGCCAAGTGCAAAGACAGATCTTGTTGATAAGACACCTTACTCATGACCTCCATCCTTGGGTCTCCCCAGTTATTTTGCTCTGTCTGCATCAGAGATTGGGAGAATATTGACTCTTCATGCCCTTCAGTCCTTACAGGCATGAGCTGTTGGGATTGGCAAGACTGCTGGCATCTGTAAACCATGCCCAGAGCTCCACTGCTGCCTACAGTGTAAGTTTTTACCTTTCCTTGACTGGGGATACCACTGCCATTAAAAGGTCAATCTAGTTTTTCACAGGAAGTTACCCCAAAAGACTCCTTGCCTTCAAAGGCAAATAACCTCATAGTTCTAACTATTTTAAAAGATTTTCTAGTTTGTTTAAAACGTAAGCATCTTCAATTCCTACAGCTTCTGTTAAAAAGGACAGGAAAGCAGTAAGGTTTTAAATTTACCTTCATCTTCCACTGCTCAGGTTGAAATATGATGGATCAATAATAGGTATGGGAATTTTCATACTTTATGGGTTTCTTACATATATTTTGGTCTCAAATTTTGCTTTATTTTAACATAGGGAAGAACAAGGTAAGTTACATATGCAAATATGTACCACAGGTTCTACCTAGGCAAATCCCTCATGTTCCTTTTAATCTCTAGCCTGTTTCCCCACCCCCACCCCCACTCCAAATAGGAATAAAAAACATCTGTGATGGTTTGATGGCTGACGCCCTATGAGAGCAAAATGTTTTCTATTTCACGTCAATGATCATTTACTATGGTTCAATAGTGTACAAGGCCCCTGGTCCGGTATTGCAAACCAAGAATGGTAATCACCATACTAGGGGAAAGGAATGCTTCAGGTATAATTAGATCAGAAAGCTCATGTCAGACAAGTTTGAATCCTGTCCCCTTGCCTTACAGTGATGAATCTTGCCATCATCTAACTCTCTTTGCAAAGTGAGCTGGACTTAAAAGTGAGAAGACATTTGGAGCCCACAGAATGACTTGTTCTGGCTAATGCCTCTTAAGTAGTTCTGACATCCTGTGTACCTAAATGAGTGTCTTTCTATCATGAGGTCCAGGTCCTTGGTTTCCAGTCTGCTGTAAGGGATTTAGTGATTAGACATAAATGCTTAAGCTCCGCAGGGATTAGAGGGTAAAAGCCTTACTTGATAGCATAAGGCAAAATTAGTGAATAACATAAGAGGCTGGATTATAGCTCAGGTTGAACTTGGAGCCTGTGGGTTGTTGGGGGCATTTTAAAAACAGTGTATTCCCACCAAGTATACCTGCATTTCACAGTACTTAAATTTCACACCCTAAAAGCCAGGCCCAGCAGACATTTCCAAAGAAAGCAGAAGCCTTTGTCAGCCCTGCTAGTAAACAAAAACAAAAAAAACCATAATTCACTATTTTTCCTCATTGTTCTTCCCAACCGTGGCAATGCATCTGGTGGATCATGGTCATGGTCACTGCCCAAGCTATGGAAACTGAGACTGACTCCCAGATGGGACCCAACAGAAAGAACAGTTCCTACCCTACCACTTCCATGGGCCTAGATTATGAAAGATCTCATTATAGCTTACAGAGGTAGGTAGGCTGCTGCTGCAGCTGACTAACAATGCCCCTCTTCTTCCCCCAAGTTAACAGGAGGGCAGTTATTCCCCACTTAGAACACGACTGTGAAACTTGGATGCATCCACAACTCATGTGCAATGGTTTCTTGACCACTATACCCTGAGAGAAGGCACTGTTGAGGTTCCTTCCTATCTAGGAAGGGAATTAATTAAACTTCTTTGTACCCACTTCAATTACTAGAGTCAAGAATGCCATAAATGCATTCTAAAGATATGGACCTTTAAAAGAGATCACATCCATTTCCTTAGCTTCGTTTAATATAATACTCTGAGCAGTTGAGCTAATCAGCCCCAATATATTCATTCACTAGAATATGTCACAGAATATCTGCCATACCCCTTTGAACAATTTAGTCTTCTTTTCAGTTTAATGCCACTTTTCTATGCTATAAAATAAACATTGCTCTTTAAACTCAGCTATACACAGCTCTCAGTGGAAATTAAATGGTAGGAAGATTTTTGACAGATGGATGTGGTAGCCAGCCCTTGCCCCTATCCAAGCTATAGCCTGAGCTATACAGAATATAGAATGAGGGAAAAGGGAATGAATGGCCAGTAGCAGTCCTAGAAAGGTTTCCGGGCCTCAGTCAACTCCTGCAAGTTTCCTATGACATTCACACCAGTTTACAGTAATGAGTAGATTGAGAAGCGTACTTGTGTCCTGCCCTACAGTCACTGCCACCAAAAGGGTACTTGCTTCATTTAGTTGAAGCAACTGTCATCAAACAGGAAATCATGATGAGATCAGAGGATCAAAATCCTAAAATGTATCCAGGGACTTAGAGAAGGCATCTGGGCCCTTGCCTTCAGGTAAAGGTATATTTCAGTCATCCTGGAGAGATGGTTGTCTTCTCAAACACTGCCAGTTAGAGAAATTTTACAACCTTCCTGAAGTCCATTCCAGTGTTTTAAAGAAGTGGGCTTCCAATAACCTGTCGTGCTAACAGATCTTCCACTCGATGTCATCCCTGAGTCACTCTAGAAGATCTCCTTAAGAAATCAGCTTTCTCTCTCACTTCCCAAGGTCAGACCAGGCCCAAAAACCTGGGCAGCTTTGGGGTGAAAGTTCAATCACAGACAGAAATATAAAACCAAGGTCATTCAATTTGAGGGATAGGGAAGGGGAAAAGGAAAATGTAAAAGTTACATCTGTTGAAAAGTATAAATAATGTTCTTCCGTATAAACTGGTTAAAATAAAAATGACATCCTTTGGGAGCCGTGGGGTGAACTCCAGGGGTGCACTTCTCTTCACATGAGGGAGTCATTCACCAACCCTCTCTAAGGGCAGCAGGGATTATCAATGACCAGCATCACATCAATGCCATATGCTTCCAACAGGTCTATAAGGAAGCTTCTGTCCCCTTGGGGGTCCAGGCCCATGCCCCGGGCATGCTCTGCTGTCAGGGTCTTGTCCTGGCTTGCAGAGACCTCCAGCAAAGTCTGGAATATCCTGTTGTTCTGCTCCAGGAAAAACCTGCAATGCCCAAGTTATAGCATGAGAAAAGGAATGAAGTTTACCCACATAGTTACTAGAACACTCAAATGTGAGGAAACTATTGATACTTCTGTGTTCAAGACATTTTAAAGCATTCACTTTTTAAAAGGCAAAGAAAGGACTTTTTAAAGGAGCTGGAGGGGAGGAAAAGGAAGCAATTACACAACTACGGTTTTTGCCTGGAGAGAGAGCTTTAAACTGAAAATGAAGACAAGAAGGAGAAAACTGTTCACGTCAACTACGCCAAATCTGAAGAAGGTAACAGAAGTGACCTAAGATGAACAGTCATGGGAGGGTCCGACAACTCACTGGAGAGTGTCCAGAAAGGAGTAATAATCCTTCAAGGAAGAGACGTAAGGAGGAAAATTCATCATATAAACCTTAGCTTCCTTTGAGGATGAACTTACAAGGGCCTTTTTCTTGATGCTCTCACTAATCGCCTTAGGTGTTAGCGTTCTCTCCTGCCTACAATAACCTTGTGTTTATTTATTTTTCTACATATTAAGTGCCCCTGATACAGGGATTCCTAACCATTTTTCCTGTTGCTGAGTCCTGTATCAATCATGAAGCCTATGAAGTTCCTTGCCTACATTCAACTGAAGGACATGCTAAATTTCAATTAGGGAAAATCAAGGTGTAATTTTTTTCCCTTTCATGTTCATAGACACACACCTTCCCCTTACAGTCCATCCATGGACCTTCCGGGGGTTCAAAAACCCCAGGTTAAGAACCCTGTCTTAGGATAACATAAGCTCTTTGAAGGAAAGACTTGTTTTTTTCTGGCACCTAGTACACATGCCTTGTACACATGGATAGATGATTTCTTTGGTATGGGAAGTCCTGGGTAAAGAAATTTTGTCCTACCAATACAGATTAGAAACTTCTTTGCCATTTCTAATCTTTAGAACAGCCTAAAACATTGAGAGGTTAAATGAGTTACCCAGGATCACACAGCCAGTATGTATCAGAAGTCAGACATGATTCCAACTTTAGCCTCTGTTGCATGCTGCCTTGTACATATCAGGTGTTTAATAAAAATGTACTGAATTGCTTGACAGAATCAATGAAGATCACGAAAGGTCTCAACACCTTAGAATAAATCTTATAAAATATTTTTTAATACAACTGAAATGAGTAATTTGACATTTAATTGGTTTAAATCTATAATACAGAATGACAAGACAACTGAAAGGCTGAATTAATACCTTAGTATTTAAAACCCTAAAAATGATCATCCCAGTGACTGTACTAGAACTAGAATAAATAAAAACTTATAAACAGTCTCCTTGAAAGAATGCCAATCTTAATAACAGGAATAGCTACCAAGACTGGAATAACTAATCTTATTTGAATTAGAACTCTTCCCACAATGCCACTAAAATATCTGTGTTTTGACCCCTTAAAAAATAGCATTTTTTTTTGGAATGGCAAAATATGAACCCAAGGAGATGTTATCAATCAGAAAATGGCTAAACAAATTATGGCATATTTTTCCATATGGCATAGTAGTAGAATCCTATTGTGCCATAACAAAATGACAAAAGGGATGGATTCAAAGAAACCTAGGAAGAACGTCTGTGAATCGATGATAAGACTGTTAACCAACACTGTACAAGAAACATCCCTAACGCCTGAAAAGGGGCCAACTTACAGAACAAAGAGGTCTTCTTCACAGGGGTTGCAGTCCTCACCCACCTCCTGAGAGTACAACAGCATCTGCCTGTTTTAAAGAAGAATGTAGTCAAGTATTTGCCCGTGGAGAGCAGACTGCCCGAGAATTCCAGGATGTCATGAAGATGGCTGGGTGGTTATACCAGGCTTCCTGACCAGTTCAAGGGGCAGGCCCAGCAGTGTGAAACCAGGTGAGTGAAAAATGGGAAAGAAGGAACAGAGGAGAGTATGGGCAATGGAGGCTAATCAGAGCCTTCCTTTCTCTTTTCAACCCCTTTCAAATTGCCCAAAGTCATGGTAATTTCACCTCTCCTACTTTTGCTTAAGAGGTAGGGCATTCTAGGTCCCTTGGCCCTAATCAACTTGGGTAAAAAAAAGGGGACAGCATTCCAGGAGGAGCCTGCCTTCCTTTACTTCCCTTCATCTAAATATTAGACAGCTAGTTCTGAATGAGTAGAAAAGTTCCCAGAGAGTGGGTAGGACAGACAATCTGTATATTTCCTGTTTATATAATGAAGGGCCACCCCCTTCTCCCATTGGTGAATTCCTCTTGAAGTCTCCATTCTGCTCTTGGCCTGATCTGCTCATGGTCCCAATCTTCTGGACCATGCCCCAACATTTATACCTCTTTTATTTCCCAATCTTTTCCACTCCATTTTCTGTTTTTATCTCTAGTGCGTAGTAGAGTGCCTGATACATAGTAGTGCTTAATGTCTTTCTCCTCCTCCTTTTATTCTAGAGTGAGAAACAGAACAAGTAGTCCTGGGCTGAACAGTAGCACAACTGAACGATACAATATCTCCATTTTTCCTGTACCTTCTCGTTCCCAAAGCAAGTTGCCCACATTTTACCCCCACCTGTCCTACCACTCACAGGGCACCTCTCCACTACCTCTGCTCATTAAGTCTCCGGTATTTTTCTTTGTCAGCACTATTGAGCTTAAGCAGTGGCTGCAGGTGTTCATGGTGTGTCTTCACGTTCTGGTTGTCCACATAAACATCATACAAATCATGCTTCTCTTCAAAGATCTTCTCTGTTGTACCTGTAGAAGCCAAGGTCAAGGATCAGGAAACCAGGTTGTGGTTTCACAGTTTTATCTGGAAATTCCGTAACAATTTCCAAGTCATCCAGGAATAAGGAAAAAACAGAACTTGATTAAATGAGATAATGGTGTACAGTAGGCACTTAATAAATGCTCATTTCCTCCCCCTACCCATAAAGATGGGCTTTTGAAGAAGAAAAGATAGTCAAAGTCAATCAATAAACATTTTTCAGGAGCTTACTATATGCCATGCACTAGGGATACAAAAAAAGCCAAAGATGCCTCCTGCACTCCAATGGGGGAAGACAACATGGGAACAAATATGTACAAAACAAGCTGTATACAGGATAAATAGGAAATAATTAACGGAGGAGAGGCACTGGAATTAAGAGGAGTTAGAAAAGGCTTCATGTAGAAGATGGGATTTAAAGGAAGCCTAGGTGGAGAGGAGGAGGGACAATGGAAATGGAATGTCTGAATGCCAAATAGATCATTTTGTATTTGATCTTATTTACTAGAGTTTGAGTGGGGGAAGTGGTGTTTGATATGATCAGACCTGCACTTTAGGAGAAGAACTTTAGTGACTGAATGGGTGGGTGGATGCACTGAAGGAGGGAGAGACTTGAGGTGAAGCAAGCTGATAGAGTGGTAGCACAAAACAAAGCAGGATCAAGAGAAGTTGCACAAAATGAGTAGGTCTTGGCAACAACTTGGATAAGGGGGATGAGAGACAGAGAAGAGTCCAGCATGACTCCTAGATTTCGAACCTAAAGAACCTCAACAGTGACAGGGAAGCTGGGAGGGGGAAAGGTAAGGATTTCTGTTTAGGTTATAATGAGTTTACGATGTCTACTGGATATTGAAGACTGAAGAGCAGCAAAGCGATCGTGGCAGAATAAATAGATCTGAAAATGGTCCATGATCTATGGAAGTTGATGAGATCACCAAGTGAAATAGTATAGAAGGAAAGAGAAGAGGGCCAAGGACAGAACTCTGGGAGACATGGTTATAGCAAAGATCCAGCAAAGAAGACAGAGAAAGCATAGTCAAATACGTAGGAGAACTAGGAGAGAGGGATCAAGTGGCCACAGAGGTCAAGGAAAATGAGGCTTGAGAAAAGGCCATTGGATTGGCACCTAAAAGATGATTATTAGTAACTTTGGAGAGAGCAGTTTGGGTGGAGTGATAAAGTCAGAAGTCAGATTATAAGGGATTTAGAAAAAAAGACAGTTTTTTTGAGGAGTTTGGCTACAAGAGAGGACAGTAGTGGGAATAGGAGGATCAACCGAATTTTTTTTCAGAATGGGGAAGACATGGACATGTTTGTAGGCAGTAGAAAATGGGCCAGCAGACAGAAAGATTGAGAATACATGAAAAAAAAGGAAGTGAGAGAGGGGGCAATCGATTAGAGAAGATGGAATGGAATGGGATTATATGAACAAGTAGAGGACTAAGCCTTGGTAGGGAATAATGCCACTTTATCATGTGAAATGGGTAGAGGAAAAAAATAGCAGAAGGCATGTGCATGATATGCAAATAGAAGAGGGAGCTCATGGATTAGTTTTTTTCCGTAAAATATGAGAGAAGGCTCTCGCCTGAGAGACTTGGGGAGGGGGAGGTTTGAGGAGAGAAAAGATACGGAAGAGATGCTGTGGAGAGTGAGTTAATAAGGGAGTTATAGTAGTACTGCAGAGCCACAGTGAGGCCTGATTGAGGCTATATAACACAACTTTGTAGTGGACTCAGTCAGAAGGTTGTCCTTCCTTGCAAACAAAGTTCTCTACATCCCAGCTGGGAGAATGGGCTGGCAGAAGAAAGCCAAGTTGTCTTGTGCTGGCCCAGGTGCACTTGGTTGCTTTGGAAGATGCTGTGCCCCACAGGAGGGGAAAGTCTGGCTCTATGGACTGAACAGACCTTCCAAAAATTACTACTGTCTGAGCATAAAAAAAAAGAGAAATACAGATCAGAATGAATTGCAAATGGTGCCATACTCACAAGCGACGTAAGATACTTCTATCTCTAGGCTCTCAATATCTGCTACATTCACATAAAAAAAGGGTTTAGATTCAGGAATTGTTCCTCCTATGCCTGGCAGAGAGACATTGGCCAGGCAGCAGCAGCAGTATACTGTGGACAAGCGGAAAAGAGATACCATTTAGAAGTGACTGCCACCATTTTTCTCTTCCTCCCCTCCCTCAAGGATTCAATGTCTTCTCTCTATACTACCCAGCCATTGCTATGGGACCAAATAAATGCATCTTTCTCTAGAGGTCACTGAAAAGAGGCTTAGTGAGATCAGCAGTCATTATGGCCGTTATTCTAACAATATAAAATACCATATTTCCATATAAGATAGTATTTTTCTCCTTTGCATCCCTTTATCTCTTTCAGTTGCTTATAACAGTCCTACCTTAAAATTTTTTTAATTTTTAAAAATTACAAGAAATAGGCCTGCCTTTAAAAGTTCTTCTCTGATAATGGTTTCAAACTGGTATGACTAAAACTTTAATAAATAGTGTTAATCCACATCATAGAATATGTTGTGATTGTGGATTATTACATTCAATTTCAAAATAAGAAGTTTGAGGATCGTAGACCTGGAAAGAACTTTTAGAGGTCACTGAATACAATCCCCTGCTTTTAGAAGTGAGGAAACTGTGGCCCATGGTCACATAATACCCTCCTGCCTGCCTCATATAAAGCGGTAAGTTACCATCTTAGCTTTCCACAATTCCAACTGTGACAAACAAGAAACTCATAGCGGATGGAGTGCTAGGCTTGGAGCTGGTAAGATTTGAGTTCAAATTCTGTCCAGTTATGATCATTTGTCTCTCTCACACTGCCTCCTCCCTCCATTAAATTAAGAAACTCTATGTATAGCTTCATGAAATTCATGTACTAAGCATGTCAAAAGAAACGTATGTCTCAAGTTCTACATGTTAAGCCCATCAAATCTTACTACCTATCACAGACACTAGCTTTGTGATTTTTAGGTAAGTCAGTTAACTTCTGGGCCTCACTTTTCTCCTGGATAAAATGAGGAGGTTGGATTCAATGACCTCTACTGTTTCTACTCTAAATCTTAAGAACAGTCTCAGACCTCATCTGTGAAGCAAAAAGACAGGATTCCTCTGAGGTTCTTTTCAGCTCTGTATTCAACCTGTGACCATCTTACGATCACCAAAACCTCACCAAAAGTAAGCCTACAATCCCCCTCACAGGATGCACCATCAGACAGTTGCTTGAAGCTCCAGCTGTCCCTATTGCCCCAGTAGAGGTGTTGGGTCCTCCTTATCATCACTCAAAATGGTCATCACCAATATGAAGTTTAGAAGCTACTCAGTTCCTTCCTTCACCTAGTCCTATCTAGCAATAGCCATGGCATCTCTACCACTTGGTCCTAGTAGAAATACTCTTAGAACCTGGCACTTCTCCCTTGCTTTGGATGTCACTTACCTCTGTAGCACACAACTCCCACAGGTGGAGGAGAGAATATCAAGATGCGTTTTCGAAGCAAAGCAAACTTCCAAAGGATAAGGATTTGTTCCCCAAAGAACTTAATAAATTGAGACATGCAGCCAGCTGGATGTGTGATCTGCAAAGGACAAAGACATGAGCAGCTTGGTGGAAATGCCACAGGGAGAGAATCAACACAAGCATCTCCAAGTCCAATAAACAAAGGAAAGAAGTACCCCCAATCAGTCTGCAGAATTTGGCTCCAATCAAACCCTATCTGGAATCGGCATCAGCAAGGTGAAGCACATCCAGAGTAAACTAATCAATACACTTGGGTAAAGGGACTCAAAACTGCCATCCATCTAGTTGAAGGAACCAGAAATGTTTAGGCTAGTTAGAGAGAGGCTGTCTTGGCTCCTTCATTAGTTCTTCTTCCTCTTGCCCTCTTCTACTGAGAAGACCCTATTGTACTATGTATCTCTAGGTTCACTCTTTATTCATTTCTCTTGTGAATTTCCATCATTTCAACTATTGCTTGTTTCTGGATGACTCTTTAAAACTCTATCTCCACATCTCTACTTTGATCAGGGATCCTTAATCTTTAATGGACCCTTGTGACTATTTGGTGAAGCTTGTAGATTTCTCAAAATACTGTTTTAAGATGCATGAAATACAATATGATCACAAAAGAAAACAATTATGCTGAAACAGCTATCAAAATGTTTGCCCCACTCAAATTCCCAGATCCCCCAAATCTGTCTATGGACCCCAGTTTAAAAACCCTTGACATAAGGGGCTCCACTGTTACATCAAACCAAACATGTCTAAAACCACACTTTTTTCCATCCCAATTGTTTCCCTGTTCCAACTTTACTCTCTATTCATGGTGTCATCATTCTTATCAATCAGGCTTAAAACCTCAAAATCATTTTTTTATTTCTTTTTTTATTTTTAAATTATTTTAAAATTATTTCATTAATTTTTATTCCTTCTTCCAGTTCCCAGGATATCAAATCATTCCAAAACCTGTTTATTCTTACTTTGGAATGTCCCCCAAATTTGTCTTCCTTTTCATTCCCATATTTTCATTCCCATCTTCCCTCATCCACACTACAGCAATAGCCTCAGCTACCTTGCCTCTAGTCTAACCCCTCCAATCCATCTTGGACTTAAGTTAATCCTCCTAAAATGATCCTTTTTTATGTCACTTTTCTATGAATTTTTTTCAGTGATGCCCCATTAAAAGATAAACTCCAAATTCCTTATGGATTAATTATAAAGTGCAACCTACCCTTCTATCCTGATCTCCTATGTCTCACCTAATATCTAGCTCACAAATTTATCTACCCAGTGGCCTCTGAACATACCTTGTACTTTTCCACCTGCATCATTTTCTTCCTACTTAGAATGCTCTCTCCCTCCCTTACCTGAATAAGAAATTTTCAGCCATTGTAAGTTTTTGTCAATCAACAAAACTACTAAAGCTCTTTATTTCTTCCATGTTTGTAGATTGGGTATTTGATCCTCCTTTGATATGGAGAGAACGTATATATAAACACATCTTTTTTTTAAACTTTGTCAGATGTTTTGCTTAAGTGTTGCTTTAAAAATGTTTTGGGTTATTTTATTAAAAAGTTTCTGGTATAAATGGAGGTGTTTTATGGCTTAAAGTTCTATATGCCAGAGCAACTAATATTTTGTGTGAAAGTTGGTAAGGGGAAAAAATATATATACATTTCATTTAATATAAAAATCTGCTAAGACTGATCATTCATTCAACTCTGAAGAGTGAGGAAGCTGAAGAGTTATTGAAACCACTGAGAAAGTTTGTCACTGAAAACAGGGTTTCATAACAAAACAACAGTATCCTTTGGCTACGTGAATAACATTTCAGGGAATATGGAGGGAGAAGCCTAGAGCAAACGGAGTAGTGAGAAGAAAGCTCTTGAAGCAACAGGAACGTTGCTTTCCCTTAGACCAGTTGTAGGCAGGTATTTTTGTCTTTCACAAAGGATCTGAAGTCCTGAAGCAGGAAAACCAACCATGCCTCCAGGGCAAGCCATTTGAATTCAATAAAGATTCAAGTATATTCAAAGAAAAGTTCTGCTTAAGCCCATATAGAAAGAATTATGGCTTCATAATTATGAGACATTATGTTTAGCAAGAAAAGGACTGAATTGCACCTAGGCATCTCATTTTAAAACTTGTTCTTTAAGACAGTGTACTCATTTAATGTGCATGCATCACTATTTTAATAAAAGTCTTTTTTGTTTGTATTTAAAGATAAGTGAAGATGCAGTCTGTGGCTCAGCTGACCACCCTTTCTGAGAAGTTTGACCAGTATGAACATAGGGCCACAATTAAGGCATTACTACTTATATGCTATCAACATGTTTTAAATTCTCTAAGAGGAAACTAATTCAGTTCTGAGCTTGCATACTTAATATAAAGAAAGGAACTGTGACTGTTCAGCATCAAGACATGTTCAGTTCAAGTGATAAACTTTCTATAACCAATAGGTTACATATCTATATTACGTATCTATATAGATATATATTAAATAATTAGGATACTTAGCACTTCTACTCAAGAATAAATCGACAGGCCTTCCTAGTTGGACTCTGTTGTTTCCTTTGTAACACAGTAAGGGGTTCAAATCTCAACTCTTATGCTAGCAATTTGGGCAAGTCACTTAACTTCCCTGGTCCTCAGTTCCTTCATCTGTAAAACGAAGAGGTCCAACCCTAAATGGGTTGTTCTGTCAGATCTAGACTTATGAATCTGATTGCTGTGACACAAATAAAACTGAAACATTTGCAACATTTACCTATTTAGAGACAAAGCTTCAGCACAGCCACAATGGAAAAAAGAATAGCTGACTGTGGCTGGACCTCACTCACCTTCATCTCCGGGTACATATATCGATGGATGGAGGGCAGCCAGTGAACTGGGTGCACAGAATTGGGTTTTCCCTCATCAGCATGAAGCACACCTTTTTTGTCCTCATAGAATGCAGCCAGATGAGAATAGTGGCCTGGCATCTCCAGCTGGTGTCTGCATAACACACATACATACAGTGAGAACGGCCTGGAGAACTGACATGTCCCACCCTTGTACTTGTTAATGGAACACCAGTACTTGCAGCTAATACCAGTGCTTGTACCAGGATAATTAAGCTTTGCCACTTACAAATGAAAATTCTCATTTCTAAAAGGAGCCTCCTTTTATATTATCCCCAGAGTTTGGGGCTAGATCGATTACTTTTGGGGAGTACCATCCGCACAAAGCTGCTTCACAACCTGATTGTTTATCCACAGTACAATGTGGCCACCTGAGATGGGGATTGGTTCGCAAAGCCCGAACAGCTGGTACTGTCCCACTGGCTCATCTACTACAGAGATGATTTTTAACCATTTCCAACTCAGCTTTAAGCGCAAAGGTCCTTTAAAGTAACCATGAGCACAAATTCTATTTGGAAATATATGCAGTGACCATAATATAATACGCAACAAAGGAAGGAATGAGCATTTATTAAGCCCCTATACAACAAGCTATTTAAATATTAGCTTATTTGATCAACCTAACAACCTTGTGAAGTAAATGTATTATTCTTACCTCATAGATGAAAAAGCTGAGACAGACACAAGTGACTTACCCAGGGTCACCTATCTAGGAAGTATCTGAAGCTGGACTGAACTCAGGTCTTCCTGACTTCTGGCCCAGTGCTCTATCCACTGTACCACCCACCTGCCTACATTCAAATTTGAAGGAAAAACTAAATTGCACTTAAGAGGTAGTGAAAATAAAGATGTAATATTTTTCCCATCCAAGGTTACAGACCCTTCCCTAAAATTATTTGGGAATCAGATTAAGAACTCTTGTCTAAGTGGTAGAATTCATCTTCTCCTACCTCCTAATCCTTGGAGAGCTAAATATGTGAAAAATTAACTTGATATTCTATAGCTATTCATATAAATCTGAACAGGGAAGATCTGGAACAAGTTTTTGAAATGCCCTTCAGGCATAGTCATGTTTTGGGGTTTTTTGGGTGGGGAGTGTTTCTTCCCCACAGAGAAAATCACTGATGCCTATATTCAAACAGCAGCTACTTGGGGGGTAGCAGGGGAGAGTGATAGGAGGGAGAGAAACAGCTCTCTCCAGGACAGCTCTTACTCTGATTTCAGGGTATGCTATGGCATTTTTCTCCCTTGTATACAAAGATAGCCATGTAATGAGTAATAAATGGCTGCTTTGCTTTTTTTTTTTTTTTTTTTTACCAATGACTCAGGTCTTTCACAACCTAAAAAAATTTCAGGGGTAGATGGTAGCAAAGCTCTTCCTGTAAGAGATATGGGGCACATCACAGACCTCCTACAGAGCTGGATATCAGCACATGGAAAGCTCAACTGAAATCTGAAACTGTCCACAATGATTAAGTCAAGAAATGTTTAAACAAGGCAAAGCCACTACAAAGAACACTGCTGAGGGGAAAACCCAAATTCTTTTAAGATCACCTATTGATTATTTTAGTTAATGAAAGAGTTATGACAGACAACATGTGATGGTACAATGAAACCAGTTTTATTTACTGATTGCCCAATTTATTTCATCTGTTTTGAGTTAAGCTGTCACTTTAAGTTTTACCTGATCCCACGTTCAAAGAAAAACCACCTTCTCCAGGCACTTGATGGTTACCTCAGATACCAGTTAACTGATTTCAATATGGAATATGAGAAGGAAGAGAGAGAGAGTGGGAAAAGGATAGGAGGGGAGAGAAGGAGGAAGAGGAAGCGTGGAGAGGTAGGGAGAGAGAGAGAAGGGAAAGGGGGAGTAAGAAGGAAAAGGAGAGGGACAGTGGGATGGGGAGGAGCAGGTGATGAACTGAAGTACCCAGCATATTGAGACTGTTACCATTATACCAAGGGTGAAAATCCTAGGTCTACTAGGATGGAGAGTTCTCTAGGTAACTTGCTGTAGAAGTGAACCTGACAAGATAACCAAGGCATCCAGACATGAGAGACCAAGATGGTGACTTAAAAATCATGCCTTGGGAGTTCAGTTAAAGGACCTGAGGATATTTATGATGTTCCTGGGAGTAAGGGTTTGTGAAGTTAATGATGTGATAAATTAATGCTGCTCCAAGCAGGAAAAAATCAGACTTGTTCTGCTTGGCTTCGATGGGAAAAAAACAGAACTAAAGGATAGAAATTATAGAAAGATATATTTTCGGTTCAATACAAAGATTTTTCTGACAGTTTTTAATGAGAATTGTCCCAAAATAGAATGATTAGGATGGGGAAAGGGAATGGAAACAGGAAGACTCCCCATTACTGAAGGTCGTTGAGAAGAGCCTTTGTCAAGGATCTTGCAGACAGAATTCATGCTCTGTGCATGGTTAGGCAGTGACTTTTGAGGTCTATTGCAATTCTGTGACTCTCTGATTCTGCCAAGTTCCAAGCTCTGAAGCAAAGCCAAGAGACACTGGAAGATAAATAAGATTGTAAAGCATGAACACATAAGAGATCCTTCCAGATAAGTCTACAGGTAAAGGTGAATGGACTGAGATGGAGTGAAACACCAATATACCTACTTTTGAGAGCAATGACACTGAAGAAAAAAAGTAGGTAGAGATTTGCCTTTCATTTGGGTTAGAGTAGACTTTTGTGCTTGCCAGACTAATCCCACTTGACCAGAGGATCTAAGGAACTGGACTTGAGTCATTTGTACCCTCTCCCTCTATTCCTGACTTGTCAGTAAATCAAACCTATTTTTGAAAAGTACCCTGGGTGTTCTAAGACCCTAGCAGGCAGGTAGTGATATGCATTAGGTAGATCATGGGACTGGGAAGCAAGACTCTGTAGAATGACAATTAGGTGGCCAGGCCTGGAGTCAGGGGGATCTGAGTTCAAATTCAGCCTGAGATATTAGCTGTGTGACCCTAAGCAAGTCATTTAACACCAGAATGCCTCCAAAAAAGGGGGAAAAAAGGAGGAAAAAAAGGAATGACCAGTCATTAAATATCTAAGAATTTATCCTTCCCTCAAAAAAAGACAAAAAACAAACAAAAACAACCCAGGAGTCTTAACTGAATCTCTGCTTTTGTAAATAAGGAAGAAAAAAATGTCATAAGTGTAGATGGGTGAGTTTTCTGGCTTCCAGTCAGAACCTTCAGACAAAAGCACCCTTGAGGCACTCCAGGTTTCTCAATCTTAGGTCTCCTGCCTTGGGCTCTCCTGGGGAATGACACACTTTCCTTTTGGCATGGTTCCTCTCAGGAACTTGGGAAGAAGGAAGGGCACTGCTGTGTATAACATTCTAAAACAAGGGCCAGTTTTATCCAGTCTCCAGCCCCCTACACAAACCTGTTGTTAGCTAACCTAAGTCTTTGTCTTGCCACGTAACTCCAGCCAAAGACGAAAAGAGCAAAGTTTGAACTTGTTTTCAGCTTGCCTTATAGGCTTTGGATAGGAAGGAAATGCAGACCCTCTGGCAGGCATAAAAGGAAAAGTTGGGAGGAGGGGATAGAGTAGGGAGAGGAAGGGAAAGAAAACATAGCTAAGCTTCAGCTGAGAAGCAGGAATTTAAAAAAAGGCTTTCCTCAGTTGCCTACGTAGGATGATGATATATTCAAAACTTGATAAGATGCTTGAGAAATTTTAGGTTCTGAATTAAAATTCAGGGTATGTAAAAGAAAGTGAAGTGTTAAGGAAGCGTTAAGAATTATGAGTTCACTACAAAACATCCATTTCTATCTGATTTGTACTTGCTTTAAAAAGTTGTTCCAAAAATTATCTACTTAGATGTTTACTTAAAGTTACTATTTCAGTCAACAATCATTTATTAGATACCTACTCATAGCAGAGCATGGAGCCCTTTGAAGCAATACAGAAATGAAAACACAACAGTTTTCCTGACGCTTGCCATCTAGTTATTTATTAATATGTTCATTTTTCTATAGAAAAATATAAAAATCAGAGACAGCATGATGTAGTAGCGAGTTCTTGTGCTGGCATAGGAAACCTTGCGTTCGAGTCCTGCCTCTCATGCCCACCACCTATGTGACCCTAGGAAAATCACTTAACCTCCCCAGGCTTCAGTTTCCTCATCTGTAAAATGAAAGGGTCAAACTCGATGGTCTCCACGTTTTCTCCCAGCTCTATAGCTATCATCCTATGACATTTGGTTACAAATCTGCAAGGAAAATCTGGAGCAGCAACTCAGCATCTTCGATGTCAAGCAGCTATTAAGTGCCTACTACGTGCTACGTGGCAGAATGAACAGAGGTCGAGACTTGGAGTCAGGAACACCTGAGGTCAAACCTGGTCTCAGACACTTATTAGTGGGCAAGTCACTTAACCCTGTTTGCCTCAGTTTCTTCATCTTTAAAATGACACAGAGAAGAAAATGGCAAACCATTCCACTCATCTTTACCAAAAAAACCCTAAATGGGGTCACAGAAGAGTCAGACATGACTGGACAACAACAATTGTGCTAGGGATATAAAGAATCACAAAAGACAGTTCCTAGGGGAAGCATGTGCTTCCTTGAGACCACATATAAAATACCCACTGTCCTGGGATGGAGGAGCTTTGTGGTCTACTCCCAGCTCTGACATTGACTAGCAGCTGTACAAAGCAAAGAATTCACAAAATCTCTTTGGGTCTAGTTTCCTCATCAATAAAATGCCAGGGGACCTAGATTCAAATGACCTCCTGTGGTCTTATGGTCTTTTCCAGTTCTAAGAATCACATCTCTCACTTGCTTCCTGGTGGCAGGATAGTAAAATAGTCATGAAAATTAAGAGGGGAGAATTAAGTAAACCCTTTAAATGCCAAAAGAGAAACCCCCCGCCACCAAAAAAAAAAAAAACATCCACCCAAGACCCTCCAGCTTCAGAGTAAAAGCTTTGCAACAGAAATTATTTTTGTGCTGTTAGTTTGGCTTTTAGAAGCTATTTTGGTATTCATCTCTGAATGCAGGTATATGTTCAAGCAAAGGACAACCATGTTGTACATGTATAAAGATTCCCTAGAAGAGTCTCTTGAGTTCCAAGTCTACTCCACTCTTCCACACTGTGCACAACAGATAAGGAATAACTGGAACCTCTCAAATTAATACAAGGGATGATCTAAAAAAAAAGTGTGTTTCCTTTTACATACCTAAGACAAGGGAGCGATTGTTTTGGTTAGGGTAAACAAAGTTCAAGACAGTAAATATGTTGATTAAACTACACGTGTAAGTAATAGAATATGAAAGAAAAATCCCACTCCAGGATTGACTGTTATACTGTGTGAAAGTGGACTAATTTTTTTTTAGTAGACTTAAAATCCTTTTGTTAGGAAAAAAAAATGCCTTCTCACAATGAAACCTGACTGGTGGATAAGAACTTTAAGACAGGTGGGGTTTATAAAAGTGGACATACGCAAAAGGTACAACTTACCGGACTTGATTCTCTAAGAAGTGCATGTATCTGTAAAGGAGGGTATAGGAAGGTGAGAGAATGCCCACGGACTTCATACGTGCTCCACGCTCCAGTTCACTCTCCACAGGCATGTTAGCAAAGCAGGCAAGGCCAAAGAAATGCCCTTTCCGGAAATAGCTGAGGGAAATCAAAATGGTCAAAAAACGTCAGGAATACTCAGAAATGAGGTGAAACTGAACAACTATCTTTAAGCGTTGAGAGAGAGAGAAAGGACTTGGCTCAAAGCAGTCTCCTCTATTTAATAAGCTTGCCGTGAAGTGACATTTAGTTTGAAACTATGATAGAGGTTTTCTCTCTCCGTTGAAGGTGTAGCCCTATGCATCTGTAAAAGACTACTCCAGATCTGGGGAGAGGAATATAGAGGGGAAGGTTGGTGGGTAATGATATACTCAAAAAAGCTCGTCAGGAAGGGAATAATTTCAGAAAAATCTTGGGAAAATTTACATGAACTGATGCAAAGTGAAGTGGGCAGAACCAGGAGAACAATCCATAGAGTAAAAGCAATGTTGGTTTTGGTTTTTAACTTTACAATGTACAATTTATTTCAATGGCTGAAATGTTCAGGGGTTTTAGGAAACACTGTATACCAGTAAGATATCATATTTTCACATGGATACATGGAAATACATTTGTCTCTTAACGTAAGACATCTTTGCCTGAGTACTTTTTCTGTTGTTTTTGTTTTTTTTGAAAAAGGCCACCAAAATGCACCAAATGATCTAATATGATGGTGGTGGTATCAAATTAGATGCCCCTTCACATGGCCATAACAGTGCATGTAAACAATACAAATAATGGATTAGGTATGGAAATGATTTAATAACATTACTTTGGGTAGCCCAACAGTTTCAGACAATACTCAGACAGGTATGTGAAATGTAGTAAAGCAATTATATTTAAGCAGCTTTAATTATGGTGAACATTTTCAAATGAAAACTCGAAATAAAATTACAACAGAAACGTTTTGTGAAAATAGGACTCCATAAAATGTATATTTAAAATTCTTGATACCGCAAAGCTTACAAATTTCAACACTATTCTGGACTAGCCTATGTTGCATAAACAAATATTTGCAATAGTAAGTCAACCATGCCATATGGCAGTTTTAAAAAATCTAAACAATATGCTTATCAATATATATACAGCATAACTCACTACCTGCTAAAATAAACATGAAGATTACAGTATCCAACATCTTACTCTACAATTAACAAAAAAAAATTAAAAAAACATAAACCGTAAACAAGAAACATAACCAGTGAAAGCAGAAAATAGGATTTGTGGAATTCTAACTTGAACTATAGTCTCATATTTTATATAAGAAATAAATGCATGTTGCGTAAACAATGAAAGCAAGTACTCCACCAATTGTTTCTGTTCCAGGTGACTAAACAACACAACACTATATCACTATACAAAGACGTACTTTAGAAGACGTGAGTAACAGCAGTACTATAAACAATGATCAATTATGAAAGACTTCGCTACTCTGATCAATACAGTGATCCACTATAACTACAATGAATTTATGATGCAAAATGCTATCCACTTCCAGAGAGAAATGATGATCCCTAAGTCCAGACTGAAGTATATTTTTATTCCTTTCTTTTCCTTTTTTTAAAAGATGGCTAATGTGGAAATATGTTCCACATTACTTTATATGTATAAAGGGTACCATATTCTTACTTTCTCAATGGTAGTGGAGGGGTAAAGGGAAGGAAAGAACTTGAAAAATAAAAACTTTTTTTTAAAAAACTCATCAGCAAAATTTTTCATTTTCTTAATGCAAAGAAGAAAACCTGAGAAAATGCAAAAGGGAACACAAAACAATTTTATTATCTTTTCATTAAATTTCTAATTTTTATTGTTTTTAAGAATAATAGTAATGAGAGCAGCATTAATATGGTACTTTTCAGATAAGGAAAGTGCTTTACAAATACTGATTCAATTTGTCCTCACTATAACCCTGGGAGATAATCTCACAGCTATTCAGTACCTGAAGCAAAATCTGAACCCCGGCTCTCCCTGCGTCCACTGCCCCACCTAGCGCTTATCTTCCCTATCACCCAGTCCACAACTTTAATGGCATTCTCAATCCCTCGATAATACCACTGGCAAATCTTGTTTCTATCCTGACAACATCACCACATACATCCCCTTTTCTGTACTCACAACTACCAGCCTGGGACCAGCCCTCATCCCCTCTTCCCTGGACCACTTTAACAGTCTTATAACTGGTCTTTCTGTTGCACATTTCTTAATTAATCAACAAACATTAAGCATCAAATGCTATATATCAGGCATTGTTCTAAGTGCTAAGGATACAAAAAGAGGCAGAAGACAGTCCCTGTCCTCAAGAAGCTTGTAATCCAATCCCCACTCAAAGCTATCCTCCATTCAGCTACTAATGTGATTGTCCTAACTGCTACCCACCACCACCCTTAGCCACTCACAGGGCTCCCCATGACCTTCAGGATCCAATACAAACTCCACTGGCATTTAAAGCCCTTCACAATCTGGTTCCTTTATGTAGTCCAAGATCAAGCTCTACCAGCATATTGCTGCCCTCCATCATAACACTCCATCTCCTAGGTTTGCATTGGCTGCCCCTATGGCTGAAATGCGCTCCCTCTTCACCTTGACCTCCTTAGTTCCCAGACTTCCTTCAGGACTCACCTGCTGGAGGTTTTTTACTAGTTCAAACGGGCCGCCAGTGCCTTCTACTAGAAATATCTTCTGTCTGCTCTGTAGATACCTTGTATTAACACTTATTTGCTGATTGACTAACTGGATACACATATGCACATTGTGTTGTGCTTGTCCTTCATTTTCTAAGAGGACAATGACATGACTTTTAGTGAGGGAGGGATGTGCAGGGTCACCAACCTCACTTTCTTTTCCTAAGCCATCTGGGTCCAGTGGCCTGATATTCATCAGGATGACTGGAGATGGCCCAGGATGCAATGGGAGACCCTGGCCCTTTCAGGCTTAGGTCGTAACACAATCTTACTTTGAGACACACCCATTCAATGAATAGGCTTCTTTAAATTACTCAAGGGGATGGCCCCTTTAATCAAAAAAATAAAAAACAAAAAACTGGGAGGGGAAGACCTCTCAGGGTTCCTGGATTAAAAAAGAAACAATTACTATTTAGCTATTACATCCATTCTGTGCTAGGTGGGTGGGGACTTGTGGTCCAGCCTATGAGCTCCACAGTGAACTAGGTTAAAGGCTTGATCTTTGAGAAAGAAACGTAGCCAGTAAAGCCAGAGGAAAAAAGGCAGCTTTCGGCCATGGCGTAAGAAAAAAGCTATATATAACATTGGTATATAGTTCATGTTAATAATATGTACTAAACTAACAACAGCATCTCCCTCACAGCACTGTTGTGAGAATCAAATAATAGCCATAAAGGGCTTTGTATAATGATATATAAATGTTATTTTTTTAATTAATACAATCTTTTTTTCTTGTTCTTTGTATATTTTGCATACCAATGACTAAGTTCACAATAAAAAGAAAATTTTAAATTATTAAAAACTATCCTGATTAGTGTCAGTGACTAAGCCTGTCCCCCAGATGAATTGGTTGGCAGCTACAGAAGCTCCTTTGAAATGTCACCTATAAAACAAATGACCTTCATTTATTCATCATGCTTGACAAATATTAAATACTTAATAAATGCTTTGATTAGCTAGCTATCATTGAGAACTTGGAACTCCTTTTCCTCTTTTTCCTTCCATCTTTTATGCAAAGGGTAGCTCATCAAATGGTTAGAAAACTCTCCAGGACCATTTCCTCCTTCCCCCTTAAAAAAAGGAGGGAGGGCACTCAAAGAAGATTATCTCTAAACCTTCTTAAATACAAGGTTGAGTGAAATTTGATTTCTTTTTGTACCCTTTTCAGTAAGGGCTGACTGAACAAATCATCCTAGATTTGGGTTCCCATTACACAAAAAGGAAATGATGCTATTTCAGTCCCTGTGACCACAATTGGGGAACTGATAGTTACTTTCTAGAAGAATTAGAAAGGACGCTAAAGGTCTTTAAACAGTTGAGTTATCTTCAAATGTTTCCATTAACTAACTTGTGGAAACCTCAAGTTCTCTATTTTAGAATTGGCAATTGATTTTATGGAAGCACCCCTCTCAGTCTCATCCACAAAATGGGTCAATTCTGCCTCTTCCCTACGGCAAACAGGCCCATTCTTGGGGAAAGAATGGAGCCAAGGTAAAGAATGATGTGGTTTGGTTACTTTATAGTATTTTTAGCCACCATAACTACCCAGCTCTAGATGGAGGGTTGTTCCTTTACAAAAACTTCATGAGTCAAAAGTCCAGCAACTGATAGTAAAAAGAAGAGTTCAGTAGTCAGCATCTCCAGAGCTGGTACCATGATAGGCAATGGACAAAAAACTCAATCTTTGGGAAATGAACGCTGCATTGGTGATGGGAACAGGGAAACGCACTTCATTCCATGTACTGTAATTGACTGTCCAGACACTTTCTGCATCATGCCAGAGCACCCTCCTCACTATGGAAGAACACTGGGCCCCAGTAATCCCTTCCTCTGACTGGCAGTTCCTCTCAGAACCTCCATTTAAAGGAAAACATGTAGGCTGACCATGTCTTCATTCTTCTCTGGATTCCACTCTGGACTCTCAAGTCTTTTTCTATCATACCCCTTAGCAAGTATTTCTCTATACTCCCATCTGCTTGTTTTTCAGTTTTCTCCTTTATAACATAAGCTCCTTAAAGGCAGGGCTGACCTTTGTTTGTATTCTGTATTCTCAAAGCTTAGTATAGTGCCTGGCACACAGTTAAGTGCCTAAAAGATATTTGTTTTATATACCATAAGCATTGACAAGTAGGAAACTAGCTCCATAGAAATTATACTCTTATTTTCTTTTAAAAGTTGTTCTGTCTTCTTATTAACAAATGGTCAGCTTATTCTCAAACACCTGTCAAGGAGCAAATAGTACCTACATTACTTCTCAGTGCCTGGAGTCTAAGTGCATGTGTATTCCTTTTATTTTTGCAATATGGAAATCAGTGCCAAGAAGGATTAAATAACTTGACCAAGGTAGACAACAAAAACATATTAGATTCATATTAGCCATCCAAATGCTTTTTTTCCCTGCACAGTGGCATGCAGCCTTTGGTGTAAGGCGAGAGGTAAGAAAGCCATGATTCCAGAGTGGGCAGGGGAAGTGGAGGTGATACTCTCTCCCTATGATAAGGTATTAAAGGAAACAAGTTATGTAGTCACAAGGTCAACACATGCTAGCATGGTACATTTAGGGAACATTATCGCCATCTCTCATTAAGAGTCTTCTTGGTAAGGTCAAAGTCTCCCTGCCTTCCCCAACCCCTACAGCCTGATGATGCCCTAGATTAAAAGAACGATGTTTCTCTTCCAAATGACTCCTACCCATGATGCTCCAGTGTCAGAATGGCAATGAATGGGGGGGAAAACCACTATACCTGGCATCTTTTGCCTTTATTTTCTCCATCCTCCTAATGATCAATAGGAAAAATCATTTAAAATGATGCTATGATTCTATGATACAGAAAGGTCTAAGAGATCAAAGCCTGGCTCTTCCACTCACATGCTATATGATTGGACATAAGTCCCTCTGCCCTCCTATACCCCAATTTCCCTATCAAATAATAACAATCCTAAATAATGGCCAAAGTCCCAATGGCATTTGGGACTTTATTTTTTAAATACTTTACATAAATGATCTTATTTAATTTTCATAACAACCATCAGATGGTTATTAGGGTCAGGGTTATTAATACTAGAGATAATATCCCCATTTTAAAGATGAGGAAACTGAGGCTCAAGGAAATTAAGAGACTTGCCTCTGGTCAGAGACATACTTCAGTGTGTAAAGTAGGAATCAAACCATCTCTCTTGACCCTATACAGAGCATTCTTTCACTACTGTCTCTCAACCAATATGATATTTAAAAGAGCACTGAATTCTGAGTCAGAAGACCCAAATTCTAATTCTGACATACCTTGGTAACCTTAAAAAAAATTATTTAAAGTGTCAATTTTGTCAAACCTTGACTTCCTCATCTGTAAATGAAGAGAGAGAACTAAGTGAAATCTAAAGTCCTATATCTTCCAGCCCTATATCTTCAGACTCTGTAACACTACTAACTGGCTTCTTGTAGAATGTAAAGCAGTACCTTAATCATCAGGCCACTCTACATTTGTGTTCATGACATAGATAACGGTCCTTGCCTTATATAGTGTGTTTTCTCTCCTTATTTCCTCTCTCAGGGCAATAGAGCTTGTGGTCAATGGGGCCATGCTATTTCCTTCCCTTGTTGAAGGACTGGCATGAGTCATGGTTACAGGCCATTAATTCTAGATGGCTAGAACTCACTTGAGTTCCCTTCAGTCTACTTTTCACTAAAAGTCATTTGTTCAGCCGACTTTATGGAGGTCAGTGGTACAGGTATCCAATCTTATGAAGTCTCGACAATTTTTCCTTGAAAATACTTCTTGTATCTGATGTACTACAACTGAAAGGAGACTAGAGAATCAGAGGACCAGAGTTTATGCCTTATTTAAACAGCAACTCAAAGTCTATTTCACATTAAAATGGGCAGCTGGATTTTGATACCCAGAACACAAAATATTAATGAAGACACAAAGAAAACATCATTCTTTGATGAAAAGTTTCAAACCACTATGTTGGGGGTGGGAAGTGAAGTGTATTAATATAATATTAATGTAGACACAAAGAAAATGTCATTCTTTGATGAAAAATCTCAAACTACTATGTTGGGGGTGAGAGGTGTGGTGGAGGTTTTTCTATTTTCTAGAAAATAGAAGAATTTTTTGGAGGGGAGAGGAGAAACAAAAAGGAGGATATGAGTTCACAAACACTTACATGAAGTCAGACTGAATTTTATGGGACCCACTGGCCATAGATTTGAATTCAACTCCTTCTAGATCAATATCTTGAGGCAGACACCATTCCAGCATGTTACCTATGGAACATAAAGGTTACAGGTCAGCCTGGAAGAAACTTCTCCATAAAGAGAGTATGTGGTAGGGTAGGCCACTCAACACCTGTGTTGTTCAGCCTGAAAGAAACCCCTCCAAAATGTCAGAGTGATTTCCCCTGCCACTCATGCAATCAAATATTTACTGGAAGATATGGAAATAGATTTTACAAAGGAACATCTGTTCCTCAGTTTTACACATGGAGCAAAAGCATCCTCTATGTCCTATAAGTGTTTTGTCTTGAATCTGCTGCTCTATTTGACTACACCAACCAGATGCTTTTTCCTTTCACTGCCAAACTTGTCACATGAGATCTGTACCACTGCCCTCATTTCAGCAGTCTTCAAGATTTGTCTTCTGCTAATACCACTCTAGCTTAAAATCAACTTTTCTGAGGACCTTGATGGTCTGACCAAAACCAACAATTCTTTCCCTTTTCTACTGTTTCTTACCATTGCTGATATTGAACACATCGTCATAAAACTCTCTACTCCACTGGTTTCCATAGTATATTATACTAGTTATTTCTTTTTTCCACACATGTTCCTGAGATTCAGTCCTCAATTCTGTTTATCTTTCTCTTCTCTCCCCATCACTTCTACCCAGCAGTTTATCTAGTCCTAATCCTTCTCCCAAATTCTAAACCTGAATTTTCTATAGTCCTTTGTAGACATTTCTACTTGCATATACAACCCCATCAATTTAAAAACCAGCAAATACATGGGACTCATCCTCCTCCTCAGCAACAACAAAAATAAATCTTTCTGCACCACAGCTCCCTTCTTTCTATCATTGGCATAACCAGTTTCTCAGTCAACAAAGACTGAACCCCTGGAGTCTTTTATTCATTCTGTCGTAGCCCATTAAGTCTGATCAATTCTTCCTTCAAAATATTGTTTGTATCTGGCATAGAACAATGAAAAAAAAGACTCGAGTCAGAGGACCAGGATTCATATCCCACTTCTGCCACACACTAGACTTGTAACTTTAGGCAAAGTCAGTTTTAGAACAATCATCTTTAAAGTGAGAGGGTTGGGCAACCAGGCTTCTTAGGTCCCTTCCAGCACTAGGTCTGAGATTTTGTGATCCTTTAATTTAATTTTTTTTTTGGCTAAACACCATCTGTGGATTTTTAACATTACAGTAATTTGCATTTATACTCAAACCCTGCTCCCACTATTAAACCTTCCCTTGAAGAAAAAAAAAGTAACAAATAAGTCAATTGTGTCAGACAGTATATATTGAATTCCACATTCATAGTTTCCCACTTCTCTACTGAGAGATCGGATGCTCTGTTCTCCTAAATAAAGATCATCATTGCAAGTAATCAAGAGAGATCAGCTGGCCCCTTCTAGTGTTAGGTGTATTACTGAAGTCAGTGTATATTGTTCTCTTGGGTCTGTATGCTTCATCAAAAGCCTTCCCATGTCTCTATGATTTCCTCATATTGTAATTTCTTTTGAAATAAGAATATACCATTTTGTACATATACCACAACTTTCTTAACCAACCCCTAACTGATGTGTATCTCATCCAACAATTTCTAGCCTTTCCATTAATAATAACAGGTGGTATTTATATACTACTTTATAGTTTGCCAAGTACTTTATAAAAATAATCTCATTTTATCCTCACAACAAGCCTGGGGGCTACATGCTATTATCACTGCCACATTATAAATGAGGAAACTGAGGCAGAGTGACTTTCTCAGGGTCACACAGCTAGTATGTGTCTGAGATTGGATTTGAATTCAGATCTTTCTGACTCAAGGCCCAGAGTTCTACCCACTTCAACACTCAACTGATCCAACAAAGAATGCTATTCTCAGTATTTTACCTTTACCATACATGGGACATTCCCCTCCCCCACCCACCCCGCCCTGGGCATTAACTTTGTGGTACATACTTTATATCCCTCCACCATCATCCCAGTCATCTCATACCCACGTTATTACTGAACTTTAGAACTCAAAAGGCCCAAAGTGACTTCTACAATGTCTCTTAACTAGTTAGTGACAGAGCCAGAGCTAAAACTAGGTCATCCTCTCTCCCAGGACAATGCTCTCTTTAAGCCAGATAGCCTCACTTCTGAATGCCCACCACAGTATAATGTCTTGTGTGGTTGTCGCTGAGTCATGTCCAACTCTCCATGACCCCCTTATGGGGTTTTCTTGGCCATTTCCTTCTCCAGCTCATTTACAGATAAAGGAAACTGAGGCAGAGTTAAATGTCTTACCCAGAGTCACATAGCTAGTAAGTGTCGGAGGCCAGATTTCTTCCTGACTTCCTGACTTGTGGCCCAGTACTCTAGCTACTGAGCCCTCTAACTGCCTCTCTGTGTCCTAGGAATACTCAACTATTAATTAGATTTAACAACTAATTTATTATTGTATATATAATAGTTGTGTATATATATGCAATATTTGTATAGATAGTATTTGTATACCGTTTATGATATTATATATATAATATATAATATTTCTCTGTACACTAATGGAAACACAAAATGATCTCTCTAAAGATAAAAAGGTCTTTGCTGAAGCAAAAAGCTTTATTCTAAATGTTGACATATTTACTCAATAACTACACATCAGAGCTGTAAATTTGATGGTACCTAAAGAGTCTTTTAGGTTACACTTTAAGGCATTCCATAAGTCACTGAATTGGTAGATTCTGTATAATAATGATAGCATTTTCTCAGAAAATGGATGAAGCAGAACATAATACTTTACTTCCAATTATCTTGTCATACAGTCAAAATTTGAGTTTCACAAGGAAAATACCATAATAATGAAATGCCGTAGCAGACACAATCCTATAAGCATCAGATAAACAGCATGAATTAATTTCTTACAGAGTCGGAACAAATTCCTTATTCAATTGCTCATCTCATGGGCTTTAAAACAGCAATCACAGAATCACAAAAGTAGCCAATCAGTAAGTATAAGAGGCTACTACATTCCAGGCACAGTACTAGGCACTGGGGATCCAGGGATAAAGGAGGAAACCATCTTGCTGATAGGAACTTAAATTCTTATGGAAGAGAAAACACAAGCATATATAGGTATGTTTAACAAATACAAAGTTAATAAATACAAATTTATATAAAGTAGCAGAATACAAAGTAGCTGGGAGTAGAGGCAGATCAGGAAAGGCTTCATGAAGAGGATGGTACACCTTAAAAGAACAGAGGGACCATGGTGGGGAGGTATGGAGGGAGTACCTTCCAGGTCCGGGGCAGACTCAATACAGGTGGAGTGGACAGGGCGATGGGGGGAGGGGAGGGATGAGAGGGAGAGGGAGGAAGAATGAGATGGCTCGATAGATGAAAGAAAGAAAGAATGTTGCACGTGCAGAAGTGAGAGAAGGCCAGTTTGAATCACAGCATGCAGGATGGTAGGTCATACCCAATGAGACCAGAAATTTAATGGGGCCAGGTTGTACAAGGCAGAGGGAAATATTTAACAAAATAAGTAAAATGACAATTTTTGTTTAGTCGTGGTTCAGTTGTGTATGACTCTTCCTGAGTGCTTTTGTGGTTTTCTTGGCAAAGACACTTGAGCGGTTGGCCATTTCCTTCTCCAGCTCATTCTATAGAATTGGAAACTGAGGCAAACAGGGTTAAGTGACTTGCCCAGGGTCACACAGCTAGTAAGCATCCAAGGATAGATTTGAACTCAGGAAACTGAGTCTTCCTCACTTCACGCCGGGCATGCTCTCCAGTTTGCCACTTGCCACCCAAGTAATATAATGCCTGCTGCCTGAAGCCCAACACATGTTAGAGTCCTCACAAGTCTTTCGTTGTTGTTCAATCAAAGCACCAGTCAATCAGGCCAATAGCCAAGAGGCGTTTGGTAAATACTTATTACTGCCAGGCCCTGTGCTGGATGTTACACACTATCGATATAAAAACCGAAGAGAGACAAGTTTCTGCCCTAGAGGAGCTTATATCCTACAATCAACATGTTCACTTTCATATCTCCCATGTCCATTGTCAGCAGAAAACAAGAGAATTCTGTCTCCAGAGGCAGACACACTACTAGGTCCAGGCTTCCATTCTGAATGGGCGCAGAGATGGAGGAGGAGGAGGAGCAAAGGGAGGTGTATGGAATCAAACTTCACCTGGAAAAGGGGCTCCTGAGATCCTTTCCAGCTTTGAGATCCTAAGGTAAGGTTCTAAAATTCCTATCTGAGAAATGTTCTCCCTTACGCTCAAGGGACAGCAGGGCTGTTAATCCACCCCAGAGAGGGCAGGGAAATTAGATGACCAAATGATGTAGTACTAGATGAGACCATGACTTGATTCACACAGAAGGAACTCAATTATAAGCTGAGAGGGCAGCTAGGTGGCACAGTAGATGGAGGACTGGCCCTGGAGTCAGGAGGACCTGGGCTCAAATCTGGCCTCAGACATTTACTAGCTGTGTGACCTTGGGCAAGTCACTTCACCCCAGTTGCCTTAATAATCATAAACTTGTTGAGGAAAATGGTAAAGGATAATTGGCTCTCAATTTAGAAACCACTATAGAGCACAGGACCAACTTAAAAGTAAGAGGACCTGGGTTCCAGTCCCAGCTGTGCTACATACTACTCTAGTCATCCTAAAAATCACCTTCCTGGGCCCCCACCTTCTCATCTGGAAAATGAAGCGGCCAAACCAGACAATGTCTAAGATGCCATCTTTAAGTCCTTTAGTCAACTTCCATTTCTGGAACACTCAGATTCTTGAATAAGAACTACTCATATGTCTGTGTGTCTTACGAGTTCAGGAGACACCCAAGTTCAGGTACTAATATCTCTGTTTTAAAGATGAGGAAATGACCCTCATCACAAACTGGTACTCAATACCAGGGAAACCTGTGGGCAAGATAGGTGGTAAAGTGAGTACCTGGCCTAAAGTCAGGAAGACTCATCTTCCCAAGTTCAAATCTGGCTTCAGATACTTACTAGGTGT
Organism: Potorous gilbertii; assembly: GCA_028658325.1. Taxonomy (NCBI): domain Eukaryota; kingdom Metazoa; phylum Chordata; class Mammalia; order Diprotodontia; family Potoroidae; genus Potorous; species Potorous gilbertii. The sequence continues at coordinate 83,539,226 of CM053770.1, read as the reverse complement.
GTGATGCTGGGCAAGCCACTTAACCCTGTTTGCCTCAGTTTCCTCATCTGTAAAATGAGCTGAGGAAGGAAACGGTAAACCTCTCCAAATCCTTACCTGGAAAACCCCAAAGTGGGTCATGAAGAGTCAGACCCAACTGAAAACAGCAACAAAAGCCAGGGAAACCTTACTTGCTCATATTCTTGGCTGTTTTGTTTTCTAAATGAGTAGCTAGCCTGGCCTGGCCTGGCATAAAAATGAAGGAGCTGGAGCTGGGACAAGGAGCCAGCTCTGTGCTGCTTCACTCAGGCTAGGAAACTTCCCACACAGGTGGTGCCTAAGCTAGCTGTTGCTACAATCAATAAGCTTCCCTCCATTCATTTTTCTTTCCAATTCTCAAAGATTCTAAGACTTCTTCTAAACTTAAGTAGAGTTTTCCCCCTGAAGTGAAGCAGAATATGCTTAGAACTGTGGTCATTTCACATTCAGTACCTGTGCTCCCTGAAGATTGGAACAGGGTTATTTTTCTTGGCTCACCATACAGCACAGGAGCTTCAAAGACAGGCAGCATTGGGGGCCCCGGATCACAGTGCCACCTACCAACCTCACTTTTAATACACTGAAGCCCAAAGCCAAATTTAAAATGTCTAGCCGAGTGATTGCCTTCCTTAAAGTAGTCTGGCTTTTACTCTCTGTTCGGTTTTGAGAGCTGGCTGAAGCACCACTCACAAAGGACTTCATTACAGATGTCCAGAAAAAGATTGAGTTAGTAAGTGAAGAGGTACTCAAGCTGGAGAAGAGCCTGTTTCCTGCACTTGTCATTCCAAGTATGGAAGGAATGTACTGCCTGCTCATCTCTGCCTCACTGAATCTCAAGCTTCTATCAAAGCTCAGCTCAAGGATCACATCCTCCCAGAAGTCTGCCCTGATTCCTGCCCCTCTCCCCTTACCAGACATCATCACCTCCCAAATCCTCAGAGGTATCTAATTTAGACAAGGTGTCCCAAAAATTTTAGCGCCATCTTAAGTGTAAAATGGCACTAAGATTATTGGGATACCCTGTATATAATTTGTATTTACTTTTTTGTGTACATGTTGACCTTTCCCCTTCTAACAGAATGTAAGGTCCCAGATGGCAGGGGCTATGATTTCAGTTTTGAGTCTGTGTTCTCAGCTCCTAATAAAGTGCCTAGCATATGGGAAATGTTTAGCAAATATTTACTGAATGAATGGAAGATAAGAATCAATAAACCAACTAATATTTCTTAAGTGCCAGGCACTATACTAAGCACTGAAGATACCCCTCCCCCCCCAAAAAAGCCAAAGACAGTCCCTACCTTCAAGGAACTGATGATCTAATAGGAGAGACAACATGCTAACAAATATATACAAAGCAGCCTATTTACAAGATAAATAGGAAATAATCAACAGAAAAAAAGGCATTTGAATTAAGTGGGTTTGGGGAAGGCTTCCTGTGTAAGGGCAGATGTTAAGTGGGACTTGAAGGAAGTCAGGGAGGTCAATAGTCAGAGCAGAGGAGAGAGAGCATTCCAGATATGGGGACAGTCAGAGACAATGCCTGGAATGGAGAGATGGAGTATCTAGTTTGTGGAATAGCCAGGAGGTCAGTGTCACTGGACCAAAGAGTACCTGTTGGGGGGTAAGATTTAAGAAGGTTGGAAAGTAAAAGAAGGCTAGGGTATGAAGAGATCTGAATGCCAAACAGACATTTTCAAAACAACTCTGAGGTACTACATCACACCTATCAGACTGGCTAACACAACAAAACAGGAAAGTGATAAATATTGGAGAAGATGCGAGAAAATTGAAACACTAATGCATTGTTCATGGAGTTGTGAACTGCTCCATCCATTCTGGAGTGCAATTTGGAACTATGCCCAAAGGGGTATAAAATTGTGACCCTTTGACCCAGCAATACCACTTCTAGATCGTATAAATGAGAACAGGACACACATGTACAAATATATTTAAATCAGCTCTCTTTGTGGTGGACAAGAGCTGGAAATTGAGAGGATGCCCATCAGTTGAGGAATGGCTAAACAAGCTGTGGTATATGAATGTAATGGAATACTATTGTACCATGAATGATGAGCAGGCCAACTTCAGAAAAAACCTACGTATTTGAACTGATGTTGGGTGAAATGAGCAGAACCAGGAGAACACTGTACACAGTGTGCAATGAATGACTTGGTAGACTTAGCTCTTCTCAGCAACGCAAGAATCTAAAACAACTCCAAAAGATGGAAAATGGTGATGGATGGAAAATGCTATCTACATCCAGAGAACTTGGGAATCTGAATGCAGATGGAAGCAGACCATTTGTTCCCCTTTTCTTTTGTTTTGTTTCTTCTTTCTCTTGGTTCCTTCCATTAGTTCTAATTCTTCTTTACATCATGACTAATGTGAAAATGTTTAATATGAATGTGTAAATAGAGCCTATATCATGATAGTATGCCATCTTGGGGAGAGGAGAGCATGGGAGAGAAAATGCGGAACTCAAAATCTTATGGAAATGAATGCTGAAAACTAAAAATAAATTATTTTTTAAAACAACAACAACAAATAAAGCATTTTGTATTTGCTCCTGGAGGCAACAGGAAAGGTCTGGAGTGGAAGAGAGGGGGTGATAAGATCAGACTTGTGCTTTAGTAAATCACTTTTGTGGCTCAATAGAGAATGGCATATGTTCATCCTTTGTTTCCAAAGAAGACCAAACCATCAGAGAAATGATGACATGACTCGCACTTGACTTTGTTTTGAGTGAGGGAGGGCTGTGAAGGTCACCAGCCTCACTTCTCCTCCAGTCACCTGAATCCAGTGACCACATATTCATCAGGATGACTGGAGAATGACCCAGGATGAGGCAATTGGGGTTAAGTGACTTGCCTACTTAACAGCTAGTGAGTATTAAGTGTCTGAGGTGAGATTTGAACTCAGATTCTCCTGACTCCTGCACTGGTGCTCTATCTACTGCACCACCTAGCTGCCCTCAATGGAGAATGGAGTAAGAGTGGGAATAGACTTGAGGCAGACAGACCCACCAACAGTAGAGAATTGCAGTAGAGAAGTGGCAATGTCAGAGGAGAGAAGAGGGAGTCTTCAAGAAAGGCTGACTTGGTAGCAGCTTGGATAGGAAGCAGCTTGGATGGTGAGAAAATGAAGAATCCAGGATAACTCCTGGGCTGTGAGCCTAAGGGACTGGGAGGATAATATTGCCCTCTATAGTAATAGGAAAGGTAGGAGTAAGAGACAGTTTAGAGGGAATGATAATAAATTCTGTTTTGGACATATGATGCCTACTAGAAATCCACTTCAAGATATCTGAAAAACAGTTGGAGATACAAGACTGGAGGTTAGTAAGTTAAGCAGGTAATTAAATCCATGGGAGTTGATGAGATAACCAAGTAAAGTAGTATAGAGCAGGGCTTCTTAAACTTTTTCCACTCAACTTGGGTACCACAAGACCTGAAGGCATGTTTAGAACCAAGCTTGCGTGAAGTTGCCCAATACACAAAGGCAAGTACTGCCAGAAACACCTTAGATTCATTACTCGTTTGATTTTTAATTAATTTTTGGTTGTTGCTCATTCAGAAATATTTTACTTTGGCCAGACCCACAGTTTACGAAGCACCAGAAAGGAAGAAGAAGACCCAGGACTGAACTCTGAGAGACACCTACTGTTAGTGGGTATGATCTGGGAGAACATTCAGCAAAGGAGACAAGGAAAGATCAGATGGGTAGTGACAGGGTACAGGCTCTGGGAACCCCCTTGAACTCTCCTTGAATCTTCCCACTTTATGTGGCCATTCACCAGAGGACATAAGCCTTTGGTTATAGCTATGCCCAAATCTCTGTTACCTCCAGATTGCCCTGGGCTGGTTCCCACCCTTGATCCTATCAAAATCTCATTCTCTTGGTTCCTGATGCTTACTGGCCCCAGCCTACTGACCACTCTCATCAAGATCCTCCCTAGACTACTTGGCCACCCCTACATCCCTCCCTCAGTCTTTCTGTTTGTAAGATCCATCTTGCCTCCATTAAGGTGCTCAGATTCATTCTGGCCTGCTTGCTAGTTCCATCGTCACAAATGCTCAGATTCAATCTAGCCCAGATTCAATCTGGCCCTTATCACAAGGGCTTAGACTCAATCTGATCCCTTGTCCATACAAGCATCACAAATGGTCAGATTCCTTAAGACTCAACTCAATATGGAGGATCTTTAATAAACTTTTGCTTTTCTTTGGCTAAAAGAAGGCTTGGGTCAAATTCAACTTGGATAGGACTCACCATGTCACTATTTTGGAGTTCAAGCACCCTTAAACCTCAATAGTAGGAGAAAAACTAGAAGAAAGTGGTGTCCTGAAAAACTAGAGAAAAGTATATCAAGGAGTGATCAACAGAGTCAAAGGTTGCAGAAAGATCAAGAATGAAACGAAAAAAGACCATTAAGAGATCATTAATAACTTGGAGAAAGCAATTTCAGTGGAATGATAAAATCAGAAGCCAGGCTATGAGCAGTTAATGAGAAGTGGGATGTTCATTTGTTACCAAAATCTTGAAAGTCTGGTTTCATATTCTTTTTTTAATGAAAGGGGCAGCTACTGGCATACAGTGAATAGAATGGCAGGCCTGGAGTCAGGAAGACTCCTCTTCCTGAGTTCAAATGTGACCTCAGACACTTCCAGCTCCATGACTGGATAAATCACTCAACCCTGTTTGCCTCAGTTTCCTAAAAGAGCTTGAGAAGGAATTGGTAAGCCCCTCCAATATCTTGACTAAGGAAACCCTAAATGGGGTCATGAAGAGCTAGACATGAATGAACAATATCAAGATTCTTTTTAAAGAATCACAGAATCTAAGAGGCCTAAAGAAAACCCTCTTGAGATCTGATCTGGTCTTTACCAGGACAATAACTCTTGAGAGCTTGGTAAAGTGGAAAGAGTGGTGGTGGTGGATTTGGAGTCAGAAAATCTAGTTTGAAATCTCAGCTCTGCCCTCTGTATTGGCTTTATGCCTGTCACTTAATTGATTTCAGCCTCAGTTTCCTCATCTGTCAAATGAGGAGGGTACACTAACAAACCCTTATAAGATCCTGTTGATCTCTGCCCCAGACACCATTCACAAAACAAGACTTTAAAACTGTGTAAGAGCACAGCATAAAATATTAGCTGTACATCAGAAGGCAAAGGCAATGTTAAGAAAAGACCTAAAGAAGGTAAAATTCTGATGCTGGAAATATAAATCAATGCTAGCTAGCTTTTCCCCAGTATCTAAAGCTTATTGGATTAACTCTTCAATGAGGGTGGGAGGTGGGGTTATCATTTCATATACACCTTGTTATTTCACTTAATTCTCCACTGAGTTCCTAAAGGTTAAAATGGAAATCATGGCCAATGACCACAAACTGACTTCCCCAGGAAACCATAAGCTCAGCAGGTGAATCATCAGCAACCTGGGAAAGATGTGGTCAATGTGAGATTAATAGGAAAATGAAAAGTGGCCACAATCAGGTTTCACTGCCAAACCCAATGGGGAAAAAAAGGAGGGAGGAGGAAGACAGGTTAATAAGCATTTCACTGAGGTGATTCCTTTTAGACAGAAGGAACTTTCTCCCTGCCTCCCTCCTAAGTTTGCTCTCTGCTTAAATAAAAGAATCTCAGTAATCAGATGGTCAATAAGCATTTGTTGAATCTATTCTTAGGTGCCAGCGTTGCAGTAAGCACAGGGAAAAGAAACAGACATAAAAAACAGTCCCTGCCCTCCAGGGGAGCTAACACAAACAAACTGAAGGAAGCTGGGAGAGAAGGGTAAAGTAGAGAAATTCTGCATGCAGCCTGGAGAGGATGAGATATGACTGGTCCTTAAATGGAGGTCTTAGAAGGAACCAGCCAATCAGAGGGAGAAGTCACAGGGATGGAGGGTACATCCAGTGTGGGAACTGCAGGTGAGGGAGGTTACAGGATGAAGAACTGGGGCATGGCAGAAGTCCAGAGTGGCCTGCACAGAAATGTAAATATTATACCAAACAGCCTTTCTGTCTTAATCTCCATCCATGCTCCATGTTGTTTCCACCCGTAGCCGGAAGTAATTTATTCTTTGCCATGAGTCAGATGACCTGCTCTGTTCCAAGATGTGTCAGGAACCAACAGAACAATAACAACCCCATTTCCTGAACTCTAAACCCTGTGATCTCTTTTGTTTAGAGAAGCAAATAAGACAACAAGCAAAAGCATGTACTTCATTAACTACATGAATATGCTCCAAGGAGAAATAATTATTGTTTATAAAATGACCACAAGGTCAAGAAATGCTACAATATTTACATACTTTGTATGTAAACAGATTTAATATAATTTTTCAAACAAGTGAATGATAAATATCTCCCTAAATTAACAAAATGTTAGGTATAATTTATGCACTTTAAGATATGCAGTAAAACTTAGCATGGAATCATAAATTTGGAGCTGGAATGAATCTTAGGAGTGATCAGAGCCAATGCATTCATTTCACAGATGATGAAAGTGTCCTCAGAGAGGTTAGGTCAAATGCGTAGGAAAAGGTCAAATGCATTAAAATCCAGGCCTTTCGGATTCCAGCCAGGAGACACGACAGAATCAGGAAGATCCGAGTTCCAATCTGGCCTCCGACACTTACTAGCTTTGTGACCCTGGGCACCACCTGCCTCAGTATTCTCAGATATAACATGTGGATAATAACAGTACCTACTTCACAGGTTAACATAAGCATCAAGGAGATGTTTGCGAAGTGCTTAGTACGTAGCAGGAGCTAAAATATTTCAATGCTTGTTCCTCACTCCCTTACCCCTACCTTCCAAGCCCAATGCTCCATACGCTTCGCCACGCGACTAGCATCTGAATTTTCTACTGATGGCATGGATTCCCACCAGTGTAGAAGAATTCCTTAATCAATATATACACATCTATATCAACTTATCCCAGAGATGGATCTTGAACTACTTCATACTTCCTTCTTTCTGTTCTCAAGTTGCTTCACCTCCAAAAAGTACTAGTGAGAAAAGGTGAGCACTCATTTGTGAACAAAGTCAGCTTGGTTGGGGTAATCTTCATACTAAAGGACCTGAGTTCAGATCCCACCCAGACACAAAACTTGTGACTAGGTCAAATAACTAAGCATTTATGAAGAGCTTACTATGGGCTAGGGCTGCACCTGGAGATCCAGGGAAAGGCAAAAAAACCAGTCTTGGTCCTCAAGAAAATCATCATATGATGGGGAGGAGGAGGGAACATGCAAACAACTATATACAAGCAAGATACAGTCAATTCTGCACAAAACTATATGCTCTTAAAAATAGGCAAAATCATAAGGTAAAAACCAAAGGGCATATGGGGAAAATGGAGCTAGAGGCACAACACTCAAAAACTTGGTCAGTGACGTAAAAAACAGAGAAAACTAATTTTTAAAAGCAGCAATTTTGCACGTGTTCAAAGGTTAATCCATAAATAGTATAATAACTAGTGGTAGTATCAGACTTTGTGGATTCATGTCAACCTTTCTCCAAGCACAGCTGCCACTGTACAAAGATAAGACAACAAATATGCTACTCCACCTTGATAAAGCTCTTAAGTTTTGTTGTGGAAGTGGACTTGGGGCAGGTTGTAGTTTGCAAGTTAGAGTAAAGTGTCACTATCCAAGTTTGCAGAATAAGGTGGTAAACTTAGGCTGCTAGCAGATGTTTGAGATGTGTGCATTTTGTGCTCTGTTCAGTAAGGTACAGTTTCACAATGAATGAATCAATTAAGTGAACTTGATTTTTACACTGTACTCAAATTGTTCCTTAATATATCAATCAGTTTGGAACAAATTAATGTTTTCGAAATGAGAATGATAGCAGAACTGACTGTATACACAAGACAACTCGGAGATCATCTCACATTGAGAAGTGGGAAAGGCTTCTTACAAAAGATGGAATTTTAGCTCAAACTTAAAGGAAGCCAGGGATGCAAGGAGGATGAAAGGAAGAAGATTCTAGACAGGAGAACCGACAGTGAAGGTGCATAGAGTCAGAGAGTGCAGTGCCAGGTTGGAGGCCAGCAAGGGCAGTGTCACTGGGTTGTAGGGTATATGAAGGGGAGTAAAGTTTAAGAAGACTACTCAAGTTCCTTAAGCTCTCGGTGCCTCAGTTTCCTCATCTATAGAATACAGATAATAAATAATAATAGCTGGGAATGTAAGTGACATCGTGGATAAAGCACGAGCCTGGGGTCAGGAGACCTGAGTTCAAACGGGACTTTAGACACTTTATTAGCTGCGCGATCCTGGGCAAGTCACATAACGCTGTTTACCTCAGTTTATTCAGCTGTAAAATGGGCTTGAGAAGGAAATGGCAAACTACTCCAGTATCTTTGCCAAGAAAATCTAAAAATAAATCTAAAATATCTAAAAAGAAAAACTAAAAATCAGACATGACTAAAATGACTGAACAACAGATAATAGCTGGCATTTACAAAGAGCTTTAAGGTTTGCCAAGGGCTTTACAAATATTAACTCATTTAATCTTCACAACAACCCTGTGAAATATGTACTATTATTCCCATTTTATAGATGAAGTAATTGAGGTACAAAAAGGTTAAGTGACTTGTTCAGTGTCACACAGCTAAGTGTCTAAGACAAGATTCAAACTTAGGTCTTCCTGACTCCAAGTCCTGCACTCTATCCACAGTGGATCACCACAGTAATAACACCTGCCTCATAGGGTTGTTGTGAAGGATCCAGAGATAGTACATGTCAAGTGCTATGTGAATTTTAAAGCCCTATACAGACGCTAGCTATTAATAGTTACTGCAGTGGACAGTAGCCCTGTCATACAAATGGACTTTGGGCAAGTCATACAAATCTCTAAGCCTCGGTTAACTCATCCTTTACACTTCCTTCTACCCTTGAATTTCTCTTCCCTTTGTTCTTTCATTGCTCCCTCTCTCCTAATCCTGAAAACCAAATACAGTTATCTCTTCCACATCGATATAGTGCCGGTCAGCCTAAGAAACTGAATTGGAATTGGGGGAGTTTTGCAGAAGTCACAGATGACACAGTTTATCATCAAATAACCCAAATTTTACAATTAAGTACTGTAAACACCCCATAAAAGAAAAAGAAAAAATTCAGACTTCTTTTCTGGTATGAAAGAAAGGTCAACAACTGCTCACTCCCCAACCTGAAGGGATAACTGTACCCTCTCTCCACTACCACCACCACCACAACCAATCTCCATAGAATCTTAAGTGTTGGAAGGGAACTCGGAGGTCGCCTACTCCAACACTTACCCCAACAATAATTCCCCCGCCCCCTCACCCTTCATCATATCCAACAGCCCCTGAAGAGAAGACCTCCAGTGAGGAAGAACCAAGTGCTCTCAGAGACAGCCCAGTCCACTTCTGGACAGTGCTAATTCAGTGGTTCTCACGGTACAGTGCTAGAACTCCCCCAAAGAGCTCTAGCCACTGTGCCACCTAGCTGCCCTGAGGGCCTCAATAATTTTTAAACATGTAAAGTCATCCTGACACCAAAATGTTTGGCATTGGTCACATCTAGAAAATATATCCCAATCTGCACTGGCATCTATCACCTCTCTATGACTGACATAGACCACACCTCCCCATATTGTCCAGGAATAATTTGAGTTTGTCAAATACTCTGCTAAAATCCAGACAAACTATGTATAAAGTGGTCCCCTTTTCCATCAATCTAGTAAACCTATCAATAAAGGAAATTAAATTAGCCTGGTGTTCCTGTTGAAATCACACCAATTCTTTGTAAACATAACCTAATTTTCTAGATTGAACATCCAGATCTAGATGTTCAACTAATCCTCCCTTTAATAAAGTTCTAGAATTTTGCCAGGAATCAAAGTCAAGTTCTCTGGCCTTTAATTTGTAGATCCTAGCAACTTCTTTTTTTTTTTTTAATTTATCTTCCTCCAATTCATCTCCCCTATGCTTCAGTGTCTCTGAGATCACTGGCAGTAGCTCAGCAATGATATTTGCCAGTACTTTCAGTACCCTGGGACTTAGGACTGGGACTGGGACTGTTTACATCAATGCCTTAAGAACAGCTAGGTGCTCTCTTACTAGTTCAAGGTTAAGTACTCCTTGTTTATGTGGGGGCTCAGCTCCTCATTAGTCACTTTTATTCTGCCCTTTCCAATCCAAGGATCATTTTCCTTGGCAGAGAAACAATAGGCAAACTAAGAACTGAACATTTCCTTCTGTTTGCCCTCCATGATCATGCTCCCAACCACATCAAGCAGTGGTCCTGTCTCTTCTTTGCTCTTCCTCAACTCCCAAGGATAAATTTTTTAAGTCTTTTTTTTTCCTGTCTTTAATTTTATCTATTAGCTCTGGCTCATTCCAACCTTCAGACACTATGATTACCCAACCATGCCACTTCTGCATTTACCTTTTGTCAAAATCTAAGTTGGTCAATGATTTTCCTGAGCATCCATAGTGTTCTCTTTAGATATCTCCACCTCATCTGCATCATGGGAGTTAGATATCCCTGTATTTTATTCTAGAGACCTTCCCACCCCTCCTGATATTTCCTGTAGAACTTTAATCAATGGGACTCTGCTTTTCCTTCCCATCTCCCAAAATCTGAGGGTCATTTCCTGGCTTTCCTCTCTTCTATCACCAATTCCAGGACTGAAGGCTACTTTCCCCCAGCCAAAGCTCTCATCACTTACATCCCAGGAACCAGTTCCTTCTTGTTGGTGACAATCAAATGGAAATTTCCCTTGTTGATTTTGCTACCTTTTAAAAGATGAAACACCACCAAGATAAGTCAACCTTATTAGCTGCTCTGGTTTCGGAAAATATAGAGTTCCTGAGGGTGTCTAGATACTCAACTATCTGGCTCAACCCTCTTATTTTACACATGAAGAAATTGAGGCTCAGAGTAATTACTCAAATGTACACAAGTTATAGAGTACTGACACAGTGGATACAGCACCAGCCCTACAATCAGGAAGACCTGAGTTCAAATCTAGTCACAGACACTTACTAGTCATATGACTCTGGTCAAGTCCCTGAACCTTGTTTGCCTCAGTTCCTCTTCAGTAAAATGACCTGGAGAAGGAAATGACAAACCATTCCAGTATTTTTCCCAAGAATACCCCAGATGGGGTCATGGAGAGTCAGACATGACTGAAACAATAACAACACAAGTGACAAGTATCTGAGTCATGATTTAAAACCAGACTTCTTGACTCCAAATCAAACGCTTTTATTCCTATATCCTTTTTCTGGGTGTTTTACAACATACTTTGATGACAAGATTTATTATTTCAGATGTTACCGATGATATTCACCCAAATGTCCCCCTCCATGCTTCCCCTCTGGTTGCTAAACACATATTAATTATAATATATAAATTAATAATAAAAATTAATAGTGCAATATAATCTCTACTATCAAATAACTGTATTTATGTATAGCATTAGTCTGTTTTCCACCCATTTTCTGCCATTTACTTATCCTGTTAATTATGAATCAGGTATATACTCTTTGAAAGCCATATTACAGTCAATGATCCTGGCCCATGAAGTGTCCTTAATACTTACGAGATCAAATTTGCTTATGTTAGAATCTGTGCTTATTAACCACACTATGTGCTTTTGTGTATGGCCATCTGAGGCCAACCAAGAGTATTGCTGCTAGCTTCCTTTAATTTTAGTCTCCTGCATATTTCAGAGTTTCTCTTTTGTTATTTTTCTTTCTACAAAGTAACTACTCTGTATCCTGTCTAGCTTAGTGGATATCCATAGCTCTCTACTTCTTTCCTTTTCAGTTTGAAGCCCCTTTGATTAGGTTTCTAAATCTCAAGGCAGATAAATACTTGTCTGCCCCAATCCCTGACCAGGAATCTATCACTCCCCATATTCCAAGCAACTCTCAGTTCCCTACTGAGCCGAGAAGCAGCTACTCTAGAAAGTCTTACAACTGTACTGACTAGGCAAGTGAATTCCTTTATTCTCTCATTCTACACAAAATACATTCAAAACTTCCTTCTGGGAAGGCCAGAAGCAAAGAGGCAAACAGGGTTGTTGAACTTATTATATAAAAAGAAAAGTCATTTGTACATAGAAAATGAAGTTTTATCTGTGTGTGTGTATAGAGATATGTATGTATGTATGTATGTATGTATATTATATACATGTATATTCCTCTTTTCAACTGTATATATAGAAGTGATCATGTTATTGAATAAGCACAGGATTTTTAAAAGGGAAAGAGAAAACCCTAATAAAACCCTTTTTTCCTCAAGCTTCTAATTGTATCTCAGCCAAGAATCGGATTCTCTACTTTACTGAGAAGAATGAAGATATCCAACTTTCCTCTTTCCCATTTAAAAAAATGTCTTTGCCACCACTTCTTAGAAAATGAAGTGTTACTCCTCCTCGCCAAAGCTAAAACATAAGACTAAGAAAATGTGTAGTAGAAACAATGCTGAACTGAGTCAGGAGACTGGTTCAAATTCTAGCTCTGATACTAGCAGCTATTGACCTCCAAGGAATGACATTATAGATTCAAAGGTGTTGAGTGAGAGATGACCCAGTAAGGTCAGAAGAAGAGACAAGTCATGGTGATGGGTGACTCCCTCCTGCAGGTCACGTGGTTGTTATTTAGGCCAATGAGATGAGGCCAACAGTAAAAGGCTATCTTCCTGGAACACGTATCTAGGGCATGACAAGAACCTACCAAAACTTGTCAAACTGGATCAATTCTGGCAATTTGTGTGGGTACAAATTACAAAACCAGAAAGAACCTAGGAAGCCTTGCCAAAGATTATGAAGCTTTTGGCAAGGAACTGAATACCTTAATGACGTGGGTGCTCATCAAAGGCAGAATATTCAAAAAGAGAAAGAGGAGATCTGGAAAGTGAGTTGTTGGTTAAGAAAATGATGTATGAGAATGAGAATTGGATTTCTGGGACACTGGTCTATATAAGAAAAACAATTTTTCCTAGGCAAAGATGAAATATGCACCTTAGAAACTGGTAGAAATATATTTGCCTAAAATCTAACAAACATAATCAAAAAGGGAGACAATGAGACATAATGGACTCTATACCAAGTTAAATACCATAACTATAATATAGGAAAAATGACAACAGACATACCATAAATTCACAGAAGATCTTATTCAAGTAAGGAGCCAATATTCCCAATTTACTTATGGTAACACCCTTTAATCATGTACTCATTTTGACCTTACCTTGGTAAACACTGTGAAATGTTGGTCTATATCTAGTATCTGCCATACTATTTTCCAGTTTTCCCAGAAGTTTTTGTCAAATAGTGAGTTCTTATCCCAGAAGCTAGAGTCTTCGAGTTTTATTAAAACCTATCATCTCAATAAACTGGAAAAAAAAAAGTAAAAAAAAAAAATCCCATCATCTCATGTCTCTACACACAAATATCGGTAACATTTTGTAAATCAGAGCAAGATGCACTAGAAATCCTAATATTTGTATAAAGGAGAAAAAAGGAAAGTCTGACTTTCTGGATCTCACTGAGACCTGGTGGAATGAGAACCATCAATGGAAGGTTTTTGAGATGTATACCTTACTCAAAGGTAAGTGGTGGTAGTAGAATAGCATGTCACTCATGAGGAAATTCAGAAACCATGAGTAGAATGGTGAGGTACATTCATGCATTTGGATGAAGATAAATGGCAGCAGAAACAAAAGTGATATTGTCATCACAGGACAATACAGACCACCTGCACAGATAGAAGAAATTAAATGAGGCGTCTGAGAAAGGGACCATAAGCCCAGCATGATATACAGTAGTGACGGGAATTTCCATTATCCATATACCTGCTGGAACTCTTTACGAAAGGAAAAGGAGTGAAAAAATTACCGACTTTTCTTAATGCTAATTTCATTTGTGAAAAGGTAGAGTAACAAACAAGGGGAAAAGTCAATTCTGGACCTGATTTGTACCAACGAGGAAGAATCACTTGTTAGGGTGGAATCACTTCATCTTAGAATTTGTTAAACAGCAGAAGAGGAAAATTAAGAATTGCCTGATATCCAGAGCTACAGGCAATGGGTACAACTCATGAGAAGGCAAATGTAAAGAAAAAGCTTCCTTTTCTTGCTGTAAGGAAAAACTTCATAACAATTAAAGTAGAATCCCAAAATAGAATGAACTGCTATAATCATGTCAGAAACATTGTAGAGGACACTTGCTCCAAGTGATGTAGGACTAAATGGCTTCTCAAGTCCCTTCCAACTCTGAGATTCTGTAGTTGTACAATACTGGCTGCTAGGTGGCACCACAGTGCAAAGAGTGCCAACCTGGAGTCAAGACTCATCTTACTGAGTTCAAATCTGGCCTCAGACACATATTAGCTGTGTGATCCTGGGCAAGTCATTTAATGCTGTTGGCCTCAGTTTCCTTGTCTGTAAAAAGACCTGGAGAAGGAAATGGCAAACCACTCCAGTATCTTTGCCACGAAAACATCAAATGAAGTCACAAAGAATAAGGCACAATAGAAACAGCTGAACAGCAAAGTGCTATGTAAATGTGCTATCATTATTCCCACTGACTCCCAATCTTTCTCCTGTATTTCATCCTTGACACCCTTGCTAAAGTAATCTTTCAAATACACAGATAAGATCACCCAGTATGGTTTTCAATTGCCTGCTGAGTAAAATGATGACTTTTGAGGTGACCATGTCAGGTCTTTACACTGCAGCTTCCACCACCTTGCTTTCCAAGTTTATTTCACAGAACTCCCCTCCTACCCCGCCCCTTCCCGTCCCCCCGCCCCGCCACCACTTCAAACTTCTTTGATTTCACATTTCCTGGCTCCTGCCCCAAGGACTTTGCACACACCAATCTCAGCCTGGAATAACCTCTCTGCCTCCTAGCATCTTTCCCCTCCTTTTAGGCTCAGTAGCTACCTCCAAGTATCCTTCTCAGATCATCCCAATAAACAGATCTCTATTTACCTCTGCCTTGCACTTAATCTTTTTCTAATTTGCATCAAAATCACCTGCATACATGTTCACTCCAGACTCCTTCCCAGAGCATCATCTCCCTGAGGACCCAGACCTTGTGGTTTTCTCTCACAGTGCACAGATATTTGTTCAAATGAAAAAGAAGCCTCAGACATCAAAGAGAAGCAGTAACACCTCAAAGAAAACTGTTCACCCCAAGCTCGCTCAGCTGTCTATACTCTCATTTTTATTTCTGTGCCAAAGGTATCACCTGAGGCAAATTCTACATACAGGTGTGCACACTGCCTGTAAACGGCTCAAGTCAAAAAATGTAAAAATGTCAACCTGCAGAGGAGCGGAGCCAGCACAGATTTGCTTGAGCTCTCCCTCAAACCCCTCCAAATACCTGTGAAAATGACTCTAAACAAATTCTAGAGCAGCAGAATAAACAAAATGACAGAGTGAAACAAATTTCCAGCCCAAGACAACCTGGAAGGTTGACAGGAAAGGTCTATTGCACCAGGCTGAGAGAGGAATACAATCCAACACAAAACATACCAACACAGATCGAGTCCCAGCAAACCCAGAGCAGGCCTCAGGGGACTGAATCACTAGCAGCTGTGGTGGTTTCCAGACTTCTCAACACACAAATGCCAAAGACAACTTAGAAGTTCAATAGAAAAGGTCTGTTGGACCTATGTGAAAGAGAAGTGCTCTCGGTCCACAGACAGTGGGGTGATCTATCGACTGATCAAAGCGGTATTGCAGGGATCTCTTTGATGGAACTGAGGCAAGCTCCTCTTGCTTTGCCTGCTTGGATCTGGGTCTCAGTCCTGGAGTGAGGAGGAATGCTGATGTGGCACAGCTTGTGGAGGTGGTGGAGGAGAGGGAATCCTCCTTACAGTTCCAAGGCAGAAAGGAGTGCTTGTGGTCACTCACAGAACAGAGTACAAGCCAGAAAAGTGAACACTTCTCTTTTAATCATACCACCTAGGAAGAACTGAAAATTTACAGGTTTCTGGAACTATCTCTGAAGCCAACTGCACAAAACCCCTGAAGCTTGGGATAATACACTCTCCACACTGGAAGCAGAGCCCTGCCTTGGCAAAGAGTTAAAAAGTCAAGTAATTGGCTGGGAAAATAAACAAACAGCAGGGGGAAAAAGGCTCAGACTATAGATCTTACTTTAGTGACAAAGAAAATCAAAACATACAACCAGAAGAAGACAAAAAAGTCAATGCTCCCACATCAAAAGTCTCCAAGAAAAATATAAATTGGTCTCAGTCATGGAAGAGCTCAAAAAGATTTTGAAAATCAAGTAAGAGAATTAGAGGAAAAATTGGGAAGAGAAATGAGTGACGCTTTAGGAAAATCTTGAAAAATGAGTCGTTTGCTAATGAAGACCCCCCCAAAATAGTGAAGAAAATAACACCTTAAAAATAGACTAACCCAACCCAAAATGTAACAAAAAAAAATACTAAAAAGAAAAATAGGATGGGTCTAAGTGGTGAAAAGCCTTAAATCTCAGGCAAAGAAGTTTGTCCTTATTTAGCAAGCAACAGGGAACCATTGACTTGAGAAGAGCAGGATGTGGGCAGCAGTGTTCCTGTGCAGCTGCTTCCTTGGTGGTTTCACTTAAGGTTAAGCTAATTGAGGTAGGGTATGCCTGAGGAGGTCATTTCACCTAAATGTACCTAAAAAAGGGAGTTAAGAAGTTACTCATTAGGATCACTTCATAAAAATACTTTATAACTGTTGAGTACTATGTAAATGTTAACTGCTGTCCTGCAGTCAGGTAATCCTACCTCTAAAAGCCCAAGAAAATGTGTAGAGCTCCAGATCTAGCTATGCTTGACTCCAGTCAGAATGGACGTTAGCCTTGACCATGAACAGCATAAACTGCACCATACTTTCTCTCAAGAGATCAGATAAATCAACAGAAAAATTGCCCTTACCATGCCTAGAATGGTATTTTGGCCATTTTGGCACTCATTTTGGCCATTTCCTCTGAAAAGCTTCCTTAGTAGTTTTTCATGGTTGAAAACTAGTAAGTAAATATGGCTTGGCCTAATATTGTTATAAAGAGAACAGTCACTAAAGCATCCTAATGGCCATGTTATTTCTATTGAGTCCCAGTGTACTGTCCCTACTCTTTTTTAATGTTTCATTGATACTTTCTTTTATATCAGTGTTGCTCCCCCACCCCTTTTCTGTTGTAACAAGTGAAGATCTTTGTGAAAAATAAATCGCCACATTGACTGTGGAAAAAAAAAAAAACCTGACTATCCCAAATGGCAAAAGAGATCCAAAAAGCCAATGAGGAGAAGAATGCCTTAAAAAGAAGAATTGGTCAAATGGAAAAGGCATTCCAAAAGCTCAGTGAAGAAAATAATTCCTTCAAAATTAGAATACAGTAAGTGGAAGCTAATGACTCTCTGAGAAATCAAGAAATTATAAAACAAAACCAAAAGAATTAAAATAGAAGACAATGTGAACTATCTCATTGAAAGAACAACTGACCTGGAAAATAGATCCAAGAGAGACTGGTTAAAAATTATTGGTCTACCTGAAAACCAGGATCAAAAAAAGGGCCTAGACATTATCTTTCAAGAAATTATCAAGGAAAATTGTCCTGATATTCTAGAACCAGAGGGTAAAATAGAAATGGAAAGAATCCACAAATCACCTCCTGAAAGAGATCCCAAAAGGAAAACTCCTAGGAATATTATAGCCAAATTCCAGAGTTCCCAGGTCAAGGAGAAAATATTGTAAAGCAGCCAGAAAAAAATAATTCAAGTATTGTAGAAACTACAATCAGGATAACACAGGATTTAGCAGCTTCTATATTAACGGATTGGAAGGCTTGAAATATGATATTCTGAAGGTCAAAGGAGGTAGGATTAAAAGCAAGAATCACCTATC
Source organism: Potorous gilbertii (assembly GCA_028658325.1). Lineage (NCBI taxonomy): Eukaryota > Metazoa > Chordata > Mammalia > Diprotodontia > Potoroidae > Potorous > Potorous gilbertii. The sequence goes on along the minus strand of CM053770.1, from coordinate 83,521,325 downwards.
CCCCAAATTATAATCTTTTAGGAGAAAAAAAAGGACATTCAATGAGACAGAGAACTTTCAAGCATTCTTGGTGAAAAAGACCAGAGCTGAATAGAAAATTTAACTTTCAAATAAAAGACTCAAGAAAAGCATGAAAAGGTAAATAGGAAAGAGAAATCATAAGGGACTTATTAAAGTTGAACTGTTTAATTCCAACATGGAAAGATGATATTTGTGAAACCTTTCTCAGTATTAGGGTAGTTGGAGGGAAAACATAAATATATACATATATATGTAGGCAGAAGGCACAGGATGTGTTGAATATGAAGGGTTGATATCTAAAAAATAAAATTAAGAGGTGAGAGAGAAAAATGTACTAGGAGAAGGAGAAAGGGAGAGGTAGAATTGGGGTAAATTATCTCACATAAAAGAAGCAAGAAAAAACTTCTACAGTGGAGGGGAAAAGGGTAGATGTAAGAGGGAATGTGTGAACCTTACTCTCATCAGATCTGGTTTAAGGGGTAATAACATACACATTCAATTGAATATGGAAATCTATCTTACCCTACAGGAAAGTAGGGGGAAAAGGGGATAAGAGACTCGGAGGGGAAATGACAGAAGGGAGGGTTATGGGGAAGGGGGTAATCAGAAGCAAACACTTTTGAGGAGGGACAGGATGAAAGGAGAGAATAGAATAAAGAGGGCATTGGGTAGGATGGAGGGAAATACAGTTAAATCTTTCACAACATGACTATTATAGAAGTGTTTTGCATGACTACTCATGTGTAACCTACATTGAATTGCTTGCCTTCTCAATGAGGGTATGTGGGAAGAGAGGAAGGGAGAGAATTTGGAACTCAATTTTTAAAAGGATGTTAAAGATTGATTGTACATGAAACTGGGAAATAAGATAGACAGGCAATGAGGTATAGAAATCTATCTTATCCTACAGGAAAATGGAAGGGGAACGAGATAAGAGAATGAGGGAGAGGGTGATGGAAGGGAGGGTAGATTGGGGGAAGTCGTAAACAGAATGCATGCTGTTTTAGAGTAGGGAGAGTGAAGAAATGGGGAGAAAATTTGGAACTCAAAATCTTGTGGAAGTGAATGTTGAAAACTAACAATAAATTAATAAAAAAAATTTTTTAATGCTAACCTAGGGTTGATGAACATCAACAAAATGTTTCCTCAGAAGATGGAACACTTAAAGGGTGAAAAAAAAATCATCTCTTAGGGGCATTTCTTCCATTTTGTCTCCTACATTTTTATATTTGCCCTAAAGTATTTGGGGACACAGTGCTATGGCCCATAATCATAATAGCTTGGGGGAACAGAAGAGCTACTTCCTACCAAAAAAAGGGAAGAAACAGAGGTAGAGAATGTCCTTTTTTAAGACTGTCTCTCCTCTCACACCACCTTCCTCCTATCTGAGCCAATGACAGAGAACAGTTTTGATTAAAAAAAAGGAACTTGGGATAAATTGACCATACCTTCATTTCTGTTCCTGATGTACACTATCATTACAGGAACCAATCTCTTAGAAGAGATTTTTTTTTCTTTTCTAGACATACAAGTATACTGTCACCTCTCTCCCGCCATCCCCCAACATAGCCCATCTCACTGACACTCACTAGCTGTGTAACCTTGGGCAAGTCACTTAACCCTAACTGCCTCATCCTGGGTTTTCTCCAGTCATCCTGAAGAATATTTGGTCACTGGATTCAGATGGCTCTGGAGGAGAAGTGAGGTTGGTGACCTGCATAGACTCAAAAAAAAAAACAAAAAAAAAAAAAAACAAAGTCAAGTGCAAGTCATGTCATCATTTCTCTGATGGCATGGTCTTCTTCAGTAATGAAGGACAAACACACACACACAGCTCTCAAACTCAACTTTCCTTAACTGAGAGACAATTGGGGACAGATGGGCACCACCTTCTTTTTGGTCCTGGTCTTTTCTGTTCACCAAGGGCTAGAGATCAAAGGTGCTCTAAGCATAAGTAGTGTTTGTAAAAATGTCTTTAGCACCACAAATGGAAAGGTAGTTAGTGTATAAATTCACCTACTGCACAAACCTTTAATAAATTCAAATAGGCTAAAGAGCACCTCTTCTAAAAAAAATTCTAAAGGAGGATATCTTATCCTTTCTCTTGCCACTCTTGGTCACCCCTTTTTCTCCCCATACCTCTTAGACTCTATCCAGGAACAGAATTTTGTGCTCAAGTCTATTAGTGGGTGGGCATGAAGAATTTTCCTTTTGAAAAGTATCCATTTTACTCTAGAATGGATGATACAACTATTTCTAGTTCTCTGGCTAGTTTTGTCCAGGACAGCTCTTAGTCCTTAAACAAAAGGCTCATCTTACCAACAGGAACCAACATTTCTTGGAGATCCTTAATGCCCACTTCCCAATTAGGTGGGGCTGAAAGATAAAAATCCCATCTTTTATAGTCTTTCCCCAAAAGATAAAGGATAGGTTTATCCTATCCTTGCAGATAATCACTTTATATGCATAATCTCCTTTGATCCTAAAAATCATCAACCAGAGGTCTACATAGTGGTACCAATATAGAGGAGAAAACTGAGTTTCAAAATAGGTAACTTGCCCAAGGGTTACACAACAAATAAGTAGCTTTGTAAGAATCTGAACTCGGGACTTGAAATCGTTTCTCTTTCTACTAGTACACCAAGTAGCAACTCAGCAATTAAATTGAGTGGCCATCACACTAGTCTGAGATCTTTGGATTAAGGGGTATATATTCTCAGTTTCAACCTAGAAACATTCCCATCCACCAAGCACTATACTACATGCTGGAGACATGATGATAACAGTGAAGTGGAAAAACAGAATTTTTCAATTAAAAAACTCTGTATTCCCCTAAAAAAAAAGAATTTATGACCTGACTAGGAGAGATAACCTGTGTGTGCTGTAGCAACAGAAACCTGATCTGTGATTTCACTAGCAAAGAGAGTTAGTTCTCAGATGAAAAAAACAAAACTACCTTTTCCAATAAAGGTTTATACCTTCTCTGGAATTTAAAGTCTTAAATTACTGAGGCACTAAGAGATTAAGTGACTTCCCAGAGAAAGCATGTGGCCCGGACAAATCCACATCTTCTGGGTTCCTAGGCCAGCTCTCTATTCATCTACAAGGCAACTCTGCCTCTAAATATAAGGTAATTTGATGGGACAATAGAGCCATCAGTAAAGACATCAATTGGCCTGTGAACTGACCCTTGAAGGAAATGAGGGACTTTAGGAGGCAGAGTTGAGCAGGAAGGGCATTTCAGGCATGGAAGAAAACCAATGGAGAGCTACAAGTGTGTTGGGTTTGGAAAACAGTAATTTGGTCAACAAGAGGAACTTCTATTCTGGAAGGTTTAAAATGTCAAAATTGTTTATACTTTATCCTTGAAATAACAGAGACACTGCTAATTGAGTGGGAGACTGACATGATCAGATTTTCCCTTTATTAAAGTCACTTTGATAGTTGTGTGCAAAATGGATTGGACAAAGAAGACTAGAAGTGAGAGAGGATGAATGAAGGTAGGAGCTATATGAATGGAAAAAAGGAGATGGATGCAACAGACTTGGAGTGATGGGTTACAGACTCTGAGAACCTCTTTGAATATTTGGGCAGTCTCTTGGGGCCCATAAGCTTTTCATTATCACAGTGCTCAAGTGTCTTTTGTACTCCCCATCCCTGATCCTATCAAAATCCTATTCCCCAGACTGCCAGTCACTCCCATCAAGATCTTCCTAGATTCAATCTGTATTCACCCCAGGGTCCTGGCCATTCCCATGAATTCCTCTGGACATTTCAGGTTAACCCCTCCTATCAACACCATCCCTGCAGCCTCAGACTACTTGGTGACACCCGGATTCTTCCCTCAGTCTTTTTCTGTATTTAAGTTCCATCCAGACTCTATGAAGGCGCTCAGATTCAATCCAGCTCAGACTCTGTCTAGCTGAGATTCTATCTGGCCCACTTGTGAATACAGGCATTACAAATGCTTAGGCTCCTTAAGAGTCAACCCAATATGGCAAATCTTTAATAAACTTTGTTTTGCTTTGGCTTTAAGAAGGCTTGAGTCGAATTTATTCAAGCAGGATCTGGCATGTTGGTATTTCAGGGTCCTCAGCACCCCACAAACCTCAACAGGAGGTGGAAAAATGACAAGATCTGTCACCTGAACAGATTATGCTGCAGTGACTGAGAAAGGGAAAAACGGGTAATACACCAAACTTGACAACTGGGGTAACTAAGTGTAATTGGAATAACTCCTGACTCTAGGTGTCCCACAGGGCTCTGTCCTGGGGATGTTTCTCTTTTCTATAGGTGATCTCATGGTTTAATGACCATGCTGATGATTCTCACATCTACCTATCCTGCCCTAAACTCTCTGCTGACCTATGATCTCCAATTTCCAAATACCTTTCAGACATCTTGAACTGACTGTCCAGTACACATCTTCAACTCAACATGTCTAAAAGGGAACTCATTATCTTTCTCCTAAACCCTTCTCTCCCTCCTAACTTCCCTAATGTTAAAGAGGGCAACACCATCATCCTCTCAGTCCTTCCCTCTCATAACCTAAGTGTCATCCCCAACTATCTCACTATCTCTCACCCATTATGTTGCCAAGGACTGTCCAACATCATCTTTGCAACATTTCTCAAATATGCCTGCTTCTCTGCTCTGCCACTGCAATCACCTGGTGCACACCTTCATCACCTCACTCCAAATTACTCTAATAAGCTTGTTGGCAGGTATGTCTGTTTTAAATCTTTCCACCATCCATTCTTCCTCCCTTCAGTTCCTGAAGTGATTTTCCTAAAGATCAGACCCCATGGTGTCATCCGTACTCAAACTGTAGTAGCTCACTATTACCTTAAGAATCACATCAGCTCTTTGGCTTTCAAAACCCTTCATAACCTGGTCCTTTCCTACCTTTTCCGTTTTCTTACACTTTACTGCCCTCAACATGTACTCTTCCATCCAGTGACAGTGGTCTCATTTCGATTTCATGAACAAAACACCAGATCTCTTAGCTCACGACATTTTTTCCGGCTGTCCCCTTCCTTTCTGAAATGCTCTGCCTTCTCATCTTACTAATTCCAACTAAAATCCCATTGCTCCTGGGATCCTTTAAGTTCCAGCTAACATCCCATCTTCTACAGGAAGACTTTCACAATCTCTCTTTAATCTACTGCCTTCCCCTTGTCAATTATTTCCTATTTTCCCTGCAAATAGTTTGTATATTTGCTTGCTTGTCCTCTCCTCAATTAGATTGTGAGCTTCTTAAGACCAGGGACCATCTTTTGCATCATTTTGTATCCCCAGAGCTTAGCCAAGTGCCTGGCACACAGCAGATGCTTAATAAATGTTTATTGACTAAATGAAGGGTAGTAGTGCTCTCAAGAAAAAGAGCGAAATTTAAAGAACATGAGGATAAGAAAAGGGGAAGGATAATGAGTTGTTTGATTTATGTTATATTTGAGATGCCCAGGAGAAATCAATACTCACTATGTCAGTACTCCATGAAATACATAAAGAAACAGTCGTTCAAAAAAATTCTTCCTCCCTCCTCCCCCCACTCTCAATAGCCTAGAAGAGGCTTTATTTAAAGAGGTTTCTAACTTAATCTCTTTACTCTGCTTCTAACTTAAGGAGAACCTGATCAAAGAAAACTGCACTTAGCCACTGGGACGGAAGATACCCTATGGCACGTTTCAAGAGAAGGTAGTTACAGGAATTCTCTTGGCACAGAGGAGGGGAACTCCTCCAGCCAGGGCCGTCCAGGATAAATGAGGTAGAGCGAGCACGGCTAGGTGGGGATGGGTTGTGGGCACAGCGGGAAGCCAGGGGCTGGGAATCGGTAAAGTCCATGGAAAGGTTACAGCAGCCCATGCCGGGGAAGTCCCCTGCAGAGCGAGCTGGCCGCACACACCCACCCACCTAGACACCCAGCCACCCAGCCGGAGGTGGGCGTGCTCCCTGCTCAGGTAACGGGCCGGACTCGGGGGCTGGGGATGCCGGACTCCGCAGCCCGCGGGGCCGCATATCCCTGGGACAGCGGCCCCGGACAGAAGTGCCTCCGCTCCCAAGGGGGCCCTGCGGGGCTGGGGTGCAGGTGCGGGGGCGATGCGCGCGCAGCGAAGCCTCCCCCCGGCGCCCATGCAGCGGCCAGGCCCACAGCCCAGGGGGCTCCGGCGGGGCTCTCACCCGTGCGCGGATCGAAAGTGACCACGAACACGGCCACCACCTGGTCCTCCTCCTCCTCCAAAGGCGGACGGCCGGGCTGCCGCCGCAGCAGCTGCCCCGGACCGAACTCCGCCTCCGCCTCCTCCTCCTCCTCCTTCCTCCCGGGCTCCGCAGCCCGCCGGGCCCCGGATGCAGGTCCGCTCCCCGGCCCCCCGGCGCCCCAGCCCCGGCCGCCGGCCTGGAGCGCGGGGGCCCGCGGCGGGGACACGGCCGGGCCCTCGGCCCAGCGCAGCAGCGGCGCCTCGTCTCCCTGCTCCACCATGGCGAAGCGAGGAGGAGCCGCGGGCGGGGCGGGGCGGGGCGGGGCGGGGGCGGGGGCAGGGGCGGGCTGGCGGGGATGCCCGGCCCGGCGGGAGGGACCCTCCCTGTCCTGGGGCCGGGCCCCCGGCTCCCCCCGGCTCCCCCCGGCTCCCCGCTGCGTCCTCCTCTCCCTCCTCCTCTTCTTCCTCTCTCCCTCCCGCACCTCCTCCACCCAGCCCCCGCCGAGCTCACCTGGCCCGGCTCCCCACCCAGCGGGCCATCCTCCCTCCTCCGGCCAGGTGCCTCTTCGCCCGCGAGCCCCGGAGGACTGGCTCTCTTGCATTTTGCGGCTGCTGGTCCATGTGCACCCAAATACACACTCGTGTATAGCTGGGTCCTGGAAATGTTGATGGGTGTTTGGGGGCATTGTGCATGCACCATATACGTACTCGGCGTATACACAGTGATACACTGCAAGTATGTATGCGATACATATATTTTACTCATTTACATATAATACATATAGTGTAAGTGTGCATTATACTTAAATAGACATTTAAACATAAATACATTGCTTAATACCTATACAAATTGTCTTAGATATATACTTAAACACTGTGTACATATATGGCTATGCCCTTATTATGGTATATGTACCTATATATGCACAAGTATTTATCTATATAAATACCATACCTTCTTTGTTCAGAAGGTGTAGAAAATTCTAGGTGAGGAAAGTCCCACTACCAAAGATCAACAGTTGTTCTGTAACTTATTGCCCAGGGTCACAGAAGCTGGTCTTTCTGACTTTGAGGCAGTCCTATCCACTATCTCACATGGCCTCTCTACAGCATTCCCATATACCACAATATGTATGTGTGTGTACCCTATATATTATAATGCATATGTAATACCTGTCAAAACTTTGGTACCCTGAAGAGGTGGGACAAAGGGGTGGGAATAGGGAGCTGAGGCCTTCTGTCTGTTCCTGTATTATTTGAACTGAGAGACTCCACTCTGGGAAGAAAGGTTGTATGTATCTATGTAGGTAGGTATGTGCAGTTTCCTGATAGGAACAGCAAGAGACAACATCATTGAGCTCCTGGACCTGATGCTGAAACTGCATGGCCTTAAGTTATTTTGACTCCATTCAATTTAATTCAATCCATAGAATCATGGATCTAAAACTGGAAAATATCTTAGAGATTAAATTCTTGAATGAAGCTAAAGAAGAAATTATTGTGGATAGGTTAACTGGGTGGTACAGTGGATAGAGCACCAGGCCTGGAGTTAGAAGCACCTGAGGTCAAATCTGGTCTCAGATACTTACTAGCTGTGTGACCCTGGGCAAGTCACTTAACCCTGTCTGCCTCAGTTTCTCATTTGTAAAATGAGCTGGAGAAGGACATGGCAAACCACTCCAGTGTCTTTACCAAGAAAGCCCCACATAGAGTCAGGAAGTGTCAGACACAACTGAACTACAAATAAGTTTTAATTATGTAATTTTAAGAAAATCGCATGATAAAATAGTATCAAAATAAAAATGCAAGTTTATTGTAATGGGGATAGTCAGGAGAAACATGTGATTGCTGCTCTGGAGGCAAATCCTATGGAGCTGGGCAAGTGCTTTGCTCCCTTCCAGAAAAGACAAGTGCTTTGGGATGACTTGGCAACTCATCAGTGTTCACCATCATCAATGATGGTGGGTGCACTGAAAACAATTGACACTTGAATCAGGAAGAATCATCCATAAGAAGAAAAAGGAGAAATGTTTTCTGGCCTTTTGGGGACTTTCCTACATTCATCTCTCCCTTGAACAGAATTCTAACAAGGGGTACAGGAGTAGAGAAAGATTTATTTCCCTCCCTCCCCAAGCAGCAATGGCAGTAATAAGCACTTGGCAGTGTGAATGTGTTTGCCTGGACAAGCTTTCAATTAAATCTTGACTCCCTCTTCTGAGCCTTTCTGTTTCTTTCTCTGATCAAGATTAATCCATCCACTAACAATCCTTAAAAATGGGTTTTCTAGATCTGACTGTAACCTCATAACTTCAAGAAGTTACATGTTTCCTAGCTGAGTACAGGATAACCGGTAAGACATGATTTCCACCATAATACTTCTGAAAGGAGAAAAGTACCATGGCTGGGAGGGTTTTTTGGTTTTGGTTTTTGGTTTTTTTGGGTTTCTTTGCAACATAAGGATTAAAAGTCCAAGCTGTTCAGTAGCTGACTTGTTCTTAGAGTTATTTAGACAGTATAAATCTGAGAAAAAAAGGAAATATCTTAAGTATCTGTTTAGTAACTCCACAAAATTGTCTTTATCTATTGGGAGTGTATAGCATTTGATAAATTATGGTTTTATGTTGACTTCTAGTTCTTTTGTGTCTTTAGCATTTTTAATGGTGAAAGAAATAATCTGTTGTCCCAAACCACATATTCACATTGCCTTTTGAATACTGTTCCTAGAAAGTACCATATTATCTGCTTTAGAGGAGAGCTTAGATGTGGGTCCTACGTAAGCTTTGTTTTAGAGATTTTTCTGACTTACTCTAGTGTGGGCTCTATGAGTCAAAGAGAAGTTTGACTTCCAGTCACCTTCCTCCCTGCCTCCCTAACCATGAACATATCTGCTAAGTTCAAAGCCTAAAGCTGGACTTAGTGCGCCAGGAGTTACACTCCACTCGGAAAAATGTTTTGTGAAGTACTTGCCAGATGAAAGCTTAATCTCTAGAATTTACTTATACAAATTTATAAGGATAATTACCAATCCTCACTACTTAGTCACAGGATATGTGATAGAGTAGGTCAAAGAAGCCAATCTCCAGGTAGTTTAGATTGCATATTGGAATGTATTATTCATCAGTTAAGAAGAGGAGGTTTACTTAGCTTGGTTGAGAAAGTAACTCAATAAGGAACCTGGAAGACTCAGCCTCCCTAACCTCCATATAGAAATGCTTCCAGTCAGCAGGGTTGGGTGTGGTGCCTCACTCAGCCTTGGGAAATCTGCCAAGTCTGGAAGGGCCCTGACTCCAAATGTGCAGGCCCAAGGGGAACAGGGAGTCTCAGTAATATAACCTGAGGCCACTAGAAAGTTGCTTCAGCAACTATGTAGTTGAGCCTTTAGCTCCTTGGGATGGTCAAGTTTTGAGGGTCTTCCTAGGATGCTACCTGGGTTCTTAGGAAAAGAATTAATCCACATGCCAAGGTGTGGTAAACCCTGGCCTATCACGTAATTCACCAAAGAGAAAACCAGACAGTAAATAAACAGCTGAAATATGTCTAGTTGCACTAATAATTAAAGAAATGTGAATTAAAAGAACCATGAGGCTCAATCTCACATAAAAGATATGTCATAGTGTGAAACAAGATAAGGACTCTAGGAGGTTCAAGTCCTGGACTCTGCTACTAACTTTCCTTGTGACTTTCAGTAAATCACTTTCTGTGACACCTGTAAAATGAGATGGCTAAACTAGAGGATTTCTAAGATCCTTTCCAGCTCTAACCTTCTATGATTCTATACTTTGGGAAAGATGACATTGGACAAAATGGAATGTTATAGAAGAAATGGGGAAGCAGGTCCTAGGAACATCAAGATTGAACTAGAAAGGCCTTAAGCCATCGAATTCAACCTGTTCTTTATGCAGTTAAGGAAACTGAGGCACAGATAGGTTGAATGACTTGCTCAGATCATATCTGTAGTAAGTATAAGAGGTAGAATTTGAGTTCAGATCCTCTGTCTCCCCAGTCAGAGCTCTTTCCATGGTACCACTTCTCTTTTCACAAGTGATAGTCACCACGAAAGTTGGCCCGGTCTTTCTGGAAAGCAATATGGCAAGCAACAAAAGTCATAAAACTAGCCAAATCCCGTGATCCCATCCTTTGGCATTTCTCCCAAGTGAATAAAGAGGGAGAAACAGAGACCTATTTGTAAAAAGATGTTTATCACTGTGCTAGATATAATGGGGAAAAACTGGAAACAACATAAATGTCTCACAATTGAAAAATGACTAAGCAAACTGTGTTAGATACACCAAGGCAATGAGGATGACGTGGCTACACAGGACAAACTCAAAGAGTAAACAGAAACTTGGAAAGATCAATACTTGATAATGCACAGTAAAAAGAGCAGAACCAGGAGTTCTTTGTAACAAGCCAAATACAACTATGTCTGAAAAATTATATCTGCACACATGTGACTATAAGAATGCCAGGTGGGCAAACAATAGGTTGCTGACTAGGTGCCATCTGTGCCTATATGTAAAATGGATTGTTTTTTGTGTAAAGGCAATGGTAATTTTTGTAAAATTATCTGCTACTTGACACCATTCTTGACAGGACTGCCTGCCCAAGTTTAGATTGCGTGGCAGAGCAAATACCATTCTGGTTCAATGCCACTCTTCTCAAGTAAGCCAGGAATGGTCAAGAGGGATTAGATGTAAAGGCATGTAGGTAATATTTAATCCCTCCTTAGCTTTGTAAAGTCCCTGGAAGACCTGGATTCAAATCTTGCCTCAGATGCTTATTAGCCTGAGCAAATCATTTAACTTCTGTCTACCTCAGTTTCCTCAGCTATAAAAATATGGCTAATAATAGAATCTATCTCACAGATTCTTGTGAGAACACAGTACCTATAATACTGTTATATTTAAAGGGTTAATAAATGCTTCTTCTATCCCTTCCCTGGCATTTGAGACAGGCAAATTCATTTTTTTTCCAATTCTTTAACTGAGATGCAACAATTATTCAGGATTGACTCTCATATAAGTAAATAGTGCATAGCCCTTTTCTGGAAGGAAATTGAAATGTGTTATAGAAAAGATCTCATTCTTCCTCATCACATCCCTGTGAGGTAGATAAAGGGAGAATTTTAAAAATTTTTTTCTTATGAATAGTAAAACTTTGACCCAGGGAAAGGCAAGGAATTTCTCAAGATCAAATGACCCTTCTCAGTTTTTACTTAGCAGAAATTCATCAGGGAGCTAAACAGCTGAGACTGGACTTTGGGGACTAAGTTTAGCTAGTTACCAGCGACTTTGAGGGTCACTGGGTTCCATGATGACAAGAAGAAAAGTTAAGGCGATATGGACACAGCACTTAGAATGAGTCCATTACAATTCCCTTGAAATTGGCTTCTTTCCAAGAATATCCATGTGTATGATGGTGTACAGCACTCACAGGGATGACAAAATGATATGATTTCAAGAGTAGCAGGAAAGCTTTATCAGTCAATCAATAGGCATTTATCAAGCACCTCTTATGTGCCAGGTACTGTGGTAGGTAATGGGGGATTACAAATGTAAAGAATGAGTCAACAAATATTTATTAAGCATTTGCTCACAACTCTGGTAAAAAGTCAATCACCTCCATCTGTCTCATTAACAGCTTGATTTTCAATTAACAAGCATGTATTTTCTCTCCCTCTCCCATCTCCCTACCACTAGTGGAATAAAGAAAAGGAAAACACAAAACCCTGGTAACAAATATGCACAATCAAGCAAAATAAATCTCCACACTAGCCATATTTTAAAATGTCTTATTCTGCATTTTGAATTCATCACCTTCCTGTCAGGAGATAGATAGATAGCTTGCTTCATCCTGAGACTTCTGGAACTGTTCTTGGTCACCAAATTGACTAGAATTGATAGATTCCTAAGGAAGACCACCAAGTTTTAGCAATCTGGACTCCTCCCCTCCTTGATCTCATGTCAATACCTATAATCAGGTGAGCTGGGATGCTTTTATTAGGTAAGAACTACCAGCATTTGTTGGGGTAAATTTCTCAGCCTGAGTTCCTAGAGAAATAGAATCTCACTTTCTAGTGCAGGGGTGGGTTCACTATTCTACAAGTCAAATAAATTGAGTAACCAAATGGAAAAGAAAAGAAATTTACTAGTATACTACGCAGGATCACCTACCTACCTACCCCCAGTACCAATTTGGATAATGTGGCTTTTCAAACTTCTTAGAGTATAAAGCACATCAGCAGCATGCTGGTAACTGGATCTAATGGGGTGTTGTTCTGCCATATTGAATTTCCAGTAACCAGAGGCTCAACAGCCTACTGTATAACCTATTTATTAATTAGGTTAGTGGAATTGTTGGAATGCCCTTTCCAAAGAAAGAATAAGTCATTTTAGCCACAGAGGATGTTTCTAAAATGGTGTATTTTGTCTCCCTCCATATATTTCAGTCAATATGTCAATGAGAAAAGTGGATGAATTGCCAGCTTCCACAAACTCTGACTACAGACAGTGGTCACAGAAAGCTCTCTCTCCTTTCTGTCTCTGTCTCTGTCTCTCCCTCTCTGTCCTATGGACTCTAACTCCCTACAGGGAGGGATAGGAAACCTACTACCATGCAAGGTGCTCCCTCCATGGCAAACTTTCTGGCAGTTAGGCTGTATTATTTTTCCATGGTCCCTCATAGCCCTCCGCTGCTCCAGTGACTCAGAGAGCAGAGCAATCTGTCTTTTCCAAATGCCTACCCAGCAGACAAAACCATGACATCTCATCCCTTTTAAATCTTGGCAAATCTCTCCACTTTCTGATTTGACTCCAAGTCCTGGGTTAAGGGAGGAAGCCAGAGAAATCTAACTGAGAACTTCTTCCTTTCCTGGTGAGTTTTACCTTCTTAACATTATTAAGAATTGAGACTGGACCTATGATTTCATTGCTATAAGGAACTCCTAATGCATAAACTCATTTTTGCCCAAGCAGATTGGTACCTTTTCTGTAGTATATCTAGTCGTAGTTGCCTAGAACCCAGAGAGAAGTGAAGTGATTTGCTAGTATGACATGGCCAGTAAGTGTCAAGGGTAGGATTTGAACCCAAGTTTTCCTGGCTTCACGATCAGAGCTTTATATTCAAACCCATTTTGCCTCGACATCATTGTCAAGTTTGACTCACAACTGATTGCCGTGGCCAGCTCTCTGTTTCTGTGCCATCCTCCAGCTCCTGCACCTCTATCTAATCTCTCCCAAGGGAAGAACAGAATAGGGAAGACTTCTTCTGCATTTATATTTCCCTCACTAGCCAATGGCAGTAATGGCCATTCAGAGAGGGTAAACCCAGCTCTCCACATCCAAATAGGCATATGACTGTACCCATTCAGTTACACACACACACACACACACACACACACACACACACACACACCTCAACGGGGAAGTCATTTCTAAGGGGCAGATGGATATAGTCAACCAAACTCTACTGTCATCCTTAAAGTGAATACAAATTTTCAATAAGTAACCAAGGACCTAATTGTATTATAAAATAAAATTAGATAAGGACATTGAATGGAAGAGCTAGAAGAGAGCTTAAGAACAGTGGATGGAATGCCAGACCTAAGTTAAAAAAAAACTGAGTTCAAATCCTGCCCCTGACACTAGCTGTGTGGGCAAGTCACTTAACTTTGTCTCTCCATTTCCTCTATCATAAAATGAGGCTATTAGGGGCATCTACCTCCCGTAGTGGTTGTGAGAATCAAATAGGATGATATTGGTAAAGACTTAATGCTGGTGCATAATATCTACAAATGCTTATTCTCTCCATCTCCCTCCCAGGCAAACTTACCTTATCATACTTATCAGAGTATAGGTGATGGCCCTACTTATTTTGAGACTCACAGGGGCTTTTCCAACAAAGTGGGTTCCCAGATTCAATAAGCACCATAATTTCACCCTAGCTACATAAATTAACTCCATCAGTTCCTGAGACTAGAAAGGGCATAACCAAAATATTCTTTAATATAGCTGTCATAAAGGAAATGAAAATGAGCACAAATATCCTCCTTAGGGCATGAAACCGGGCATGATGTTCCACCAATCATTCTATTAAGGTCAGATATTCACAGTAAAAACAAAGCAAAACAAATACAATAAGTGAATAAAGTAAACCAACCAGGTCCTGAGTGGTGCTGTTGCTGAGTAACAAGGATGTGGGAGCGTGAACATTGTAATGAAAGCCATCACTATCAGGAACATTTCAGGAAAATTTACGGCTGCTAACAGTGAGTCTGGCATGAAGCACCTCAGAATCGTAGCAACATATTGGCATGCACGGTACAAGACTGAAAAAGTGGTAGGCAGTGAATAAAGTTTTGGATTTAGGAATCAGGAGGGAATCTGCCTTTCAGTCCTGCCTCTGGTACTTGCTAGCTATATGACCCTGGGCAAAGGACTTAATGAACCTGTTTGCCTCAGTTTCCTCATCTGTAAAATGGGGGTAATAACACCACCTCTCAAACTATCTAAGCCTCTGTGTTTTCATATGTAAAATGAGGTTTAAAATATCTATAATGTCTGCTTCTCCATGTGGTGAGGATCAAAGGATGTCATGCATATAAATACATGTGAAGAGATTTGTAAACCTGAAAAGAATTCCATAAACACTAAATATAATAAATTAAGCTATACTTAAGATCATAGACTCAAAACTGTAACCGTAGCCTCTAGTCCAATGGTATTAAATAGAAAGTGAAGTCAGTAGTCTGTACATAAGGATCCAGAGGGATATTTTGTTGGATTGAGTTATAAAATGTATGGGCAAGTAGGTGGAGCAGTGGATAGAGGGTTGGCTCTGAAATCAGGTGGACCTGAGTTCAAATTCAGCCTCAGACACTTACTGGTTGTGTCACTAATCCTAGTTGCCTCAGTTTCCTCATCTGTAAAAGGGACTGGAGAAGGAAACAGCAAACCATTCTAGTATCTTTGCCAAGAAAACCCCAAATTGGGTCATGAAGACTCAGAAATGTAATGTTATCTATGCTTTATTGTATTTTTAATTTATTTTTTTGAATGTTTCCCACTTAAATTTTAATCTGGTTTTGCTGGCAGCCTAATGTATATTTGACATCTCTGTTCTAATAATCTAGTCCCTTTGTTTTAGACATGAGAAAACTGGACATAATGGGGTGCTTGGGCCCCAGTTCTAAAATCACATTTCTCTTTAAAAAAATCACATTTCTCCCTAGCCTCAAAACACTACCCCAGGCAGTTTCTCCCCAGCCTAAGGACAGTCTGCCCCAGCAACAACTGTTATCCCCTTTCCTGATACAGTAGCCAGCTGCACCTATAAAACTTATTAATCTGAACCAACTATATACTGACTGTGCATTGAGTCATAACAACATTTACTACTCACTGACCAATCATATGTGTCCTAGACTTAGACATGCATACTTTCTTACATTTATCTTGTCTAATAAGACATTGATGAGAGCAACCTGGTATTTCTGAGTCAGCCCTGACTGCTAGTTCACTTAGTGACATTTCAGGCCTAAAACCACACCTCCAGGTAAGCCCCTGCCCTTGGGCTATTTCCCTATGAATTTTAGGTAAAATAGCTGTGCAGTAGATACCAAAAGTGATTGTTCCTTTAAGAACTGACTACTCCTTAACCACTCCCTAATCCCACCCCAAAACACCTAGTTAGCATATTTGGCACATGCTTTAGTGTGGATTATCTTATATAAACTTTACCTATACCTCTCTAAGGTTGCAGGTTCCCTAAGAACTCTTGCCTACTGAAAAGCATAACAAATCTTTACCTTGACCTTGAGTCCATAAATGCTTGAGTCTGTGAATTCTTCTCCAGGCAACCTGCCCTTGGTACTCGAGTCTTTGGAGGCATCAAACCACCCCACCCTTCTACCTCTCATCAAGCCCATTAAACATGAAAAAATGACTTTCCCAGGGTCACACAGGTAGTGATGGAGGAGTCTGGCATTTGAATCCACACCCTTCTGACTCCAAATCCCCACCATCTTTCCACTCTTTAATGTGGAACAAAGTAGCAACTCATGGAGAAGTCAAATCAGCATGATAAATGTAAGCAACTTCAAGAGTCAAATAGGCAGCATGGCCCAGTGGACAGAGAGTTGACCTCAAAAGTAGGAAGACAAGATCTACCCCTGTCACCTACTATATGATCAGGGGCAAGTCATTTAACCTCTTAGGGTCCCAGGCAATTCTGTGAGACTATAAATTGCAGAGAAGACAGAATGTTGCCCTACCCTTAATGAGAAAATTCCCACACTTGATTCAAATCTAGCCTTAGACCCTAGGTCTGTGTTTGCCTCTATTTCCTCAAATGTAAAAGGGGAATAATAGCACCTACCTCTCGGGGTTGTGGTGAGAATCAAAGAAGTAATATTCGCGAAGTGATTAGTGCAGGGCCTGGCATATAATAAGTGCTACATAAATGCTAGCTTTCTACCTGATGAAATCACGGGTCCAGATTTCCCTTCCTCCAAGGCATCTTTTACTTTCCTTAGGCCATATATGGTCACAGTGAGTTATATTCAGTCTTATTTTTTTTCCTCAGGAGCAGTCCCAGACTTCTAGGAAGGGGAAGCAGAAATGATAGATTAAATGGACCAGGAGAAATATCACTGCCACTACCTGGCCCAAATGCTATGCTGGAGACCTGCTAGTTGCTATGGTCTTGGTGTAAATTGCTTCCCCTCATCACTGGCCTCAGTTTTCTCTTGTGTAAAGTGAGTAGTAAGACCAGGATTTTTCCCTCTTCCTAGTCTCCTCTCCCAATTTCACATATAGAAGAAACATTAGTTTCACATACAGCTCTTTGCAAAGTTTGGTCTCTTTTCCTCATCACTTCTCCAAACCACACTGTACAAACCCAGGCCCTCTCTTCTTTTGGAGATTTTTAAAAAGAGGAAAATTATACAAAGCAATTGTCGATAAAAACAAATCTTCAAGTAAACATTTAAACAAAGAAACAAAAATCGTCACTCCTAGACATTTGCCTTCAATACAGTAGAAACAACTGTGACCCAGAAAGAAAAGATTTTTCTTCTGTTAGTGACTTGTTTTTTCCCGAAGTGGGGGGTAGATGCAGGCAAGCATAGATTCCAAAGGTGAGGAAGGGCAGGTGGGTGGGGTGGGGCTGGTTGCTGATAAATAAAACTCATTCTTTGTGTTTTATATCCCCTGACTTTCCAGGGAACTGAGTGCTGGCTGAACTCACTCTGAGTAGCCAAGGCACAGCAGCAAGATACTGTGCTAACAACCAGCAATACCTTTTGGAGATCTTTGGGGTTAGATAGAAAACTGGGAGAGGGTTTCAAGTTCTACTCTTGCTACCTCATTTTACACAAGACATAACTGTGCCCAATGATGAAAGGAAGTGAGTTACCCAAGACCAAAGCAACTTGAAGATGTGGGATTCAAATCCAGAAGTTGTAATAGCCTGTAGTTTGGGAAACAAATCCCCTCTAAAAGGGTTAAGCCTATCAGTCATTCGTACTTTAGTGTTAATTACTTTAAACCTTTCCAGGTTTATCCTTTTGGAGTTTTCTATAGGAGGAAAAATCAAAGAAAGGAGAGGAGAGAAAGAAAACTATTTCTGTCTCCATCTTTGTAATGAGTAATGGAGAATTCTCCTCCTTTCAAGACTTTTAGGATCTCTTCCTTAAGTAGTCAGAGACTAATTAAAAGAGGCATTCATTTTCCCCATGAATGTTCTTGCTTGATTTCAGAAGTTTGGGTGATAGTTTTCTCATTTTATTCCCTTCGGTTCTCTTTGCAATATTTGTTCCACCCACCCGGTTATTGTGAGAATGAAATGAGAAACTGTAGTGAAAGATAAATATCTTTCTTTATAAATATCTTTAAATGAAAGTATAAACCATTACAGAAGATAGAGCTTTAGTAATAGTAGCAGTCTTCTTCTTGGGGGGTGATTTTTATCCATTTTCTGAGTGCTTAATCTTTCTCTCTTGCCTTTTACCTGACAGAACAGATGATCCCTAAAGACCCTTCCAATTCTGAAAACCTAAGATTATTTTTGGTTTATCCCTTTATCCTTCCTAACAGCCCTTTGATCACTCATTCCTCTGAAAATTTAAGTGATACAGCCCGTGTGAATCTGCATTGGGGTGAACATGTCAGAGGATCCAGAGAAGTTGCCCTATTAGGGACCTGAGCTAGAGCCAAAGTCTATGTGAGGCTTTTTAGCTATGGTGATTAAGTACCGGTGGGCTGAATGATAATTACAAGCTGTTAGCTTAAAACACGGGCAGGTGAGTATTTATAAATAGTGTGTGTTAGGCTTACTGCTCACTTTTTTCTCTGCAAGAATGGACTTCATCCCAAGCTTTTGCTAGTGGGATTAAAAAAATACATCTAGGAAATGAAATCCATGTTTGACTAGCATGTGAAACACACGGGTAAGGGGAGAAAGAGTGGAGGACCTAGAAGGTGGGACTGTAGGTTTTAATATTGTATAGCCTCCAAGAGGTTTTCTTCATTTCAAGTACAAGTGAGTCCTGTAAGCATAAGCTGAAGGTTACAGAGGTGGGTGGTGGTTAAGTTGTATCAACTGGTAGGTGTAGGTAATATTTAAGGTGTATCAATTAGTACATTAATGGTGTATCTTGACCTCTGTATTGGACAGAGGGAAACACAACTTGAGGACCAAATTTTCTCCTATTCTCTTTTTGCTGCAGACTACTGACCAGTACTTTGAAGCCCTTTCAGCTGAGATGGAAGGAAATAAGAACAAGGATGACCTGGAGCTGAATTGGAATATCTCCTTCCCTAGTGAAAAAGATGCGGGGAATCTAGGAGGAAGGGAGGAAGGAAAAAACAGTAAGAAACTCCAGGAAGCATCCCAGAGCTCTACTCCACATTCTTCACCAACTTCCCATTGGCCTGCATCCTCATTTAGGACCCCAGAGAAGATTGTTGTGCCTCAGTCCCCATTGACTAGTGTGGTTCCTGAGGGGATGCCCATGTGGCTCTCCAGTCAACCTACACCTCCCCACAGCAGTTCCAGAGATAGTCCTGACCAGACAGCAAATACCTTCTTGCTGCAGAGTCCTTTGTCACGTCCTGCAGTTCACATTTCTAGGACCCCAGAAGTATCCTGGAAAAAGTTGCAACTTTATGACTCTCCGCGAACACCCAAGGTAAGCATGTTAGAAAGGTGATAGCTAAAGTCTGTCTCAAATACTTCCCTTTTGGAGATACAATGTGTTTTTCATTTTCTGAGGGGGGAAAAAGCATAATCACTTTTATATTTTCATTTAGTGTTCTATTTATGAATCTTAACAAACTTGAAACACTCTAACCTTTTCCTGAGATAGTCGATATACATTTGTTGTCAAGTCATTTCAGTTATTAATCTGCCTCTCTGTGACCAGCTTGAGTTTTCTTGGCAGAGATACTGAAGTGGTTTGCCATTCATTTTACAGATGAGGAAATGAGACAAACCAGGTTAAATGACTTGCTGAGAGTCACACAGCTAGGAGGTGTCTGAGGATGCATTTGAACTTGAGTTTTCCTGATTCTAGGGCCTGCATTCTATTCACTGCACTACCCAGCTGCCCTTCAATAAACATCTATTAATAGCTTAACTGTGCTAAGCATAGCACAAAAAGGCAAAAGACAGCCCCTACTCTCCAGGAGCTCACAGAAGAGACATAGCAAACAATTATATGGAAACTAGTGATAAATTGGAAATAATCAATTAGGGGAAGGCAGACCATAAATGAAGATAGGTAAGATATGAGATGAAATTTGTGTCACATTTTATCCACGTTGTTTATTCTTTTTTTAAAAAATGAATTTTATTGACACCTTTCTTTTCATAGTTCCTACATTTCCTTCTGTTCTTCTCCTATAGAAAACCATCCATTTAAATAAACAAAAAACCTTTTAAAAAAAAGTGAAGACTAAGGGGAGAAATTAAGCAAAATTGACTAGTTCATTAAAACAAGTCTAACTTTATTATGATGTTCCACGTTTGTGGATCTAACTTTTGCAAGGGGGAGGAAGGGTTGCCTTTATGCCTCCTTTTTTGAAGCAAAGCTTGGTCATTATCTTTCTGAAATATTCAGTTTAGGCTTTAATTCTTTCCCTTTACATTGTTGTAATTTTTGTGTGTATTATTTTCCTAGTTTTGTTTAGTTCATTGTGCATCAGTTCCTCCAAGTCTTTCCAGACTTCTCTGTATTTGTTATGCTTACTTTTTCTGATAGCACAATAATAGTATGTTTGTATAATTTATTCAGCCATTTTTCCAGTTGATGGGCATGTGTCTACCTTATTTCCAGTTCTTTGTCACCACAAAAAGTGCTGCTATGAATATTTTGGTACTTTTAAAGGAACCTTTTTTGCTTTTTTTTTTCCCAATTTTTTTTTTCTTAAGCCCCTTCCTTGGGCTTAAGAGTCAAAGGATTAGTTGCTTTATTTAATTCCAAAGTGCTTCTTTGAATAGCTAGAATTCACAGCTTAACCTTCAGTGGTTTAGTGTGCCTGTCCTTCCACTACCCTCCGACATATCTTTCTGTTGTCATCTTTGGAAATTTACTGGGTATGAGGTAGAAATCCTCAGAGATGTTTTGATTTGCTTGTTTAGCAATTTGAAGCATTCTTTCCTATGGTTATTAATAGTTTTTCTTTTTGGGGGAGTGTTTGCTCCTATCCTTTAACCATCTGGACCTTCCAATATATTTTTCAGATCATATAAAGAATAGCAAAGCCCTACTGTAAAGTGCCTATTAAACGGATAGGGGGCTCAGACTCCTTTATCCCATCTAATTGATGATCAGTTGCTGATATCAGTAAACAAGGATGGAGTTTTTTTTTCCCCCCTCACGCTTCAAGGGTATATCATTTGTTGTTTTTTGTTTTTGACGGGGTTTTTTTTTTTAATCACATAAGCAGTTTCTTCATTCTTAAAGTGTCTCCAAGACTTAGTTCTCTGCCATCTGTATTATCCTTTTTAGTTGGTGTTTTGTTCTGCCTTCCCAGGCATGGTGCTCTGGATAGAGCACCGGGCCTGGAATCAGGAAGACCAAAATTCAAATGGGGCCAAAACACATACTAGCTTTGTAATCCTGGACAAATCACTTCTCTTTGACTCAACTGTAAAAGGGAGAGAATAGCACCTGCCTCGAAGGGTTATTTGTAAAAAGTGCTTACCACAGTGCCTGGCACTCAGTAAGTACCATATAAATGTTTATTCCTAGCTGTGTAATTCTGAGCAAGTCACTCAACCCTGTTCACTTCAGTTCCTCATCTGTCTATAAAATGAGCTGGAGAAGGAAATGGCAAACCACTCCAGTGTCTTTGCCAATAAAAATCCCAAATGGGTTTGTGAAGGGCTGGACGTAATTGAAAAACAACTGAGCAAAAACCCTTCTCTTCCCTTTGTGATATGTGACATCAATATATAGTTTACTTTTTGAAAGTTCATCCCTTGAAGGTTAGTTGTATGGATCCTATATATTTTAAAAATATATTTATTTTTAGTTTTCAACATTCACTTCCATATGATTGAGTTCCAAATTTTCTCCCCATCACTCCCCTCGCCACCTCAAGATAGCATGTAAATTGATATAGACTCAATATATACATTCATATTAAACATATTTTCACATTAGTCATGTTGTAAAAAAGAATTAGAACCAATGGGAGAAACCACAATGATGAAAAAAACAAAAAAGAGCAAATAATATGCTTCAATCTGCAGACTCCATACTTCCTTTTCTGGATGTGGACCAATTTTCCATCATGAGTCTTTTAGAGTTGCCTTAGATCCTTTCATTGCTAAGAGGAGATAAGTCTATCAAAGTTAGCTGTTTCATAATGTGACTACTGCTGTGTACCATGTTCTCCTGGTTCTGTTCACTTCACTTAGCATCAGTTCTTATAAGTCTTTCCAGGTTTTTCTGAAGTCCACCACTTATTTCTTATAGCACAGCAGTATTCCATTACATTCATATACCACAACTTGTTCAGCCATCCCCCAAATGATGGGCAACCTCTCAATTTCCAATTCTTTGCCACCACAAAAAGAGCTACTATAAATATTTTTGTACACATGGGTCCTTTTCCCATTTGTTGTATGATCTCTTTGGGTACAGACCTAGAAGTGGTATTGCTGGGTCAAAAATTATGCATAGTTTTATAGCCTTTTGTGCATAGTTCCAAATTGCTCTCCAGAATGGTTGGATCAGTTCACAACTCCACCAACAATGAATTAGCGTTCCAACTCTCCTACATCTTCTCCAACATTTATCATTTTCCTGTTTTATCATGTTAACCAATTTGATAGGTGTGATGTGGTACCTCACTGTTGCTTTGATTTGCATTTCTCTAATCAACAGTGATTTCGAGCATTTTTTCATATGACTATAGATAGTTTTAGTTTCTTAATCTGAAAACTGCCCATTCATATCCTTTGACCATTTATCAATTGGGGAATGACTCATATTTTATAAATTTGACTCAGTTCCCTATATATTTTAGAAATAAGGTCTTTATTAGAAACACTGTTTTCTGCTTCCCTCCTAATCTTGGTTGCACTGACTTTGTACAAAAAATTTTCAATGTAATGTAATAAAAATTATCCATTTTGTATTTCACAATATTCTCTATCTCTTGTTTGGTCAAAAATTCTTCTGTTATCCACAAATCTGATAGATAAACTATTCCTTGCTCTCCCAGTTTACTTATAGTATCAGCCTTTTTATCTAAATCATGTACTCATTTTGACTTTATTTTCATATAGGATGTAAGATGTTGGTCTTTGTTAGTTTTTGCCATACCATTTTCCAATTTTCCTAACAGTTTTTCTCAAGGAATGAGTTCTTATTCCAGAAGCTGGGGTCTTTGGGTTTATCAAACATTAGTTTACTATAGTCATTGACTACTGCGTGTTATATGCTTAACCCATTCCACTGTGAATTCCGTATTTTTACATTTGTCATTTTGCCAGAATATCTTCCTTCCCCCTTTCCCTCTCATTGAATTGTCCCTGATAGCAGTTGAGTAAAATTAGCCTCCTTGATTCTATAGAATAAGAGTTGCAAGAGAATGTATAAACTATCCTTACTGTACATAAACTGAAAATGTAGTTGGCATTTAATAATTTATGGCTGACCAGGAATAAGGTCTAAAAATGATCTTGAAAGAGGTGAAACTCAATAAACTGTTAACTGTTTCCATCCGGTAGCAAAATTCAAGGCCATTAACTTTAATGAATGTTTATGTCTCTCACAAATGAATGGGCATGGGAAAGAGATGTCCTGGAAAAAATTTTTAGTACTTCTAGAGTTAGAAGGGATCTTAGATCAACTAGTTCAGGCGTTCTTAGCCTTTTTTATCATGGACCTTTTTTTTATTACTGGCCATCTGGTGAAGCCTCTGGATCCCCTTTTCAGAATATAGTTTTTAAGTACATAGAATATGTAGGATTACAAAAGAAACAATTATATTGAAATAGTTATTAAACTACTTTTAAACTGCATGGACCCCAGATTAAGAACCCCTAATCTAGTCCAAAGCCCTCATTGTGCAGAAATGAAAACTGGATTTGAGGTTGTCAGGTTTAGCCAACTAGTAAAAGTGGTAGAACCAGAATTCAAACTCGTATTTTTGATTCTCTAAAATCCAAAGCATGTTTTTGTCAGGAAAGTTGTTTTGTTTTGTTTTTAATCTACTATGTGCTCAATGTTTGAACTGATACCAAAATGCATTTTTAGTCATTTTGGTTTTGAATGGCATTTGATAAATTTTACAGTATTTACCCATTGTTTCATTTGATATTTCACAACCATCATTTGAGGTAAAATGTTATTGTTCAGTCTTACCCAATTCTTTAAGACCCCATGGACCATAGTGTCCAATGAGATTTTCTTAGCAAAGATGCTGGAGTGGTTTGCTCTTTTTTCTTCTGGTGGCCAATGGAGGTTAAATGGCTTTCCCAAGGTCACATAACAAAGGCATTTCTGAAGCTGGATTGGAACTTAGGTCTTCCTGACTCCACTGACTATCCACTGAGTTACCAGCTGCCTCTTGAGGTTAAATAGCATTCTATTTATTTTTCTGGACCTCCTAGTTCTAACCAGAGAGGAAACTCCATCATTATTGCTATTCAACTGTATTCTTTTTGTTGGAGGCAATCAGGGTTAAATGACTTGCTTAGAGTCATGTAGTTAGAAGTGTCTGAGGCTGGATTTGAACTCAGGTTCTCCTGATTCCAGGGTCAATGCTCTGTATCCATTGCACCAACTGTTCAGTTGTTTTTTCTAGCTATTCATGACCCCATGTGGAGTTTTCTTGGTGAGGATACTGGAGTGGTTTGTCATTTCCTTCCCCAGCTCATTTTACAGATGAGGAAACTGAGGCAAACATTTTTGAACACATGGGTCTTTTTCTTTTTCCTTTAGGTATGCTTTTTTTAGATACACACCTAGGTAGCATTTCTCTGTTAAAGGCTCTACACTCAGACAGTTAATCAGAAAGTACTAGCTTATGTGCCAAGCACTATCCTAAGTACTGAGGATACAAAAAAAAAATAGGCAGGAAGGGGAAAATCATTCCTGTTCTCCAAGAGTTTATATTCCAGTGGGGGGAAGACAGCATAAAACTATCTAAGTACATGGAAGATATATGCAGGGTATATGAAGGTGATCTCTGCTAATAAGCAGAAGACAGACTAGAAAGGAAACTAAGAATGATCTCCTACCAAAAGTAGAATTTGAGCTGAATCTTAAAGTAAAAATCAGGTGAGGGAGGCAGAGGACCCCAGGCATGGGAGACCATACAAAGGAACAGAGATGGAAATGCCCTGGCCTGTTCAGTGAACTTTGAGTATACCAATGTAGCCAATCTGTATCAAAGTTGGAACTTGAGGTCCTGTCTTACTGACTTTGAGGCTGGCTCTCTCTCCAATAGGAAACATTTTCCTCACATAGTTCAGTGAGAATTCAGTTATTTTGGGGGCTAATTCATGACCAGTGTGTACTTTGTGAGAATTTCCTGTATATTAATGTCTATATTTTCCCATACCCTCATGAAAAGTGTAGAACAAAGGATTTAACCTTTTGCCAGGCACAGATGCCAAGTCATCATGAGTTTCTACTATGAGATTTTTTTTTTTTTACCCACTTTGGCTTTGTTTTCTGGGGGAATGGTTAGGTTGGAGGCCTTTTATTTTGCTTTCCCCCATCCCCCTTTTCACAACTCACAGACCTAATTTTGGAAAAGCCTTCACTTTGTAAAATCTGCTGATTTGTATGGTCTGAGAGAATTATCACTTTTTTTTTTAAAAGGGGTTGTCACTGCAACATAATGATGGGACCTGGATTATTTAAGAAAGAGAGTGTCTTGGGGCCAGGGTTTCCAGCTCCTGTATGTCCTATGTGGTAGCTTTCATTTACCTAATGTAGAATAGAGACTGAAAAATGTTTAGAGAGGCAATGAGGGGCTAGACAGTGGGGTAGGGGACAGAGTCACCCAAATGAACAAGTGCAAGAATGTTAAGTAGTGCCTAGTAATTGGGAAGACATGTATTCACATCTTGCCTCTGCCTAACCCTGGTTAGTCATTTACCGTCTCAGTGCCTTGGTAGTTTCTCCATAAGCTCCCTTTACCATTGAAATCATAGGTTTAAAAAAAATTCATTCCAATTCTGACTTGCTTTTGAAATTTAATTTTGTTGTTGTTTTCAAATCAGACCTTGCTAACAAGTAATATATGTTCTTCTGGAAAGCCATGTACAAGAAGTTCTAAGCACTTCCGACTTACACCTGACATTAGCACATCCCAGATGTCTTCATCAAATCAGGTCAATGTGAACCCTTTCACCCCAGAATCCTATAGGAGGATGGTCTCTCAGTCCAGTGGCAAGAGGAAAATAGGAGAAGAGCTGTGAGTATCATCATACCTTTCTGTTTTTCCTCTTTTAATTTGTTGTATGTGCATTCATAATCTGTCCCTCTCACTGGCTCCTCTCCCTCCAACGAACAATTGAAAAAATCAAAAATTGAAAGAAAATGAATAACCAATATGCATAGTCTAGCACAACAAATTCATACATTGACTATGCCTAAAAATGTATGTTTTTCTGTAGTTAAGTTCATCTCTCTCTGCTAGGAGGAACATTTTTTTTTAACTCTAGTCTTTTTAAATTCATGGGTTGTCACTGCATTCAATAGCATTGGTTTTTGCTAATGTTTTCAGTGTACGAGTTCTGCTCAATTCACTCCTCTCCATTCTTTGAAATCTCAGTTTCCTTCTATTTCAGAACTTCTTATGACATAATATTCAGATAAAACTCCTTTCTAAGTTGTCATGGCTAGTATAAAAAGAGCAGCTAAAAACATTTTTGTATTTTTTTTTAAGAATAATTAACTATCTGTCTTATGAGGTGGATTGAAGAATTTTCAGAAGTATAATTGAGATTTCAACTTTAATCAAATTAAAATTCTCTACGTGTGTCCCTGTTAACATATGAAACCTTGACAGGAAAAGGAAGTCTACTGATAGAAGCAATCTGTTGTGTTAAGATTAATCCTTATGCTCACGTTTCAAATTGGGTTTTATTTCCTTTATGGCTAGGTCTATTGCTTTAACCAGCGTAGATTACTAGGGTAATATCACCAGAATTAACAGTAAATAGAACTTCTGCACAAGTTATTATTAGACTGCTCCCAGTGCTGGTAGGTTTTCTTTGAAATATATTTTTGTCCAGTGTATACTACTCACTACAAGCTGGAAATGACACTTAATGTAAACTTCTGACAGTCAAGGTGGTGAATTTTATGGCCATTGTTTATAGACTTTGAAAAGGAGATTAGCTTCAACTAAATACACATACCCACCCTAGATTTTGTTCAAACATATGAACATGTTCTCAAATTTCACTCCCAAATGATCAAGTAAAGGCATTGATGTTTGGGGGAATCCTGTCTTCTGGTTTTCTGTTTTCCTCAACATCCCCTTCCTAGGCAGGAAAAATCAATCCTTAGAAGGTTTAGTCATTGAAATTGTCTGAGAGAAAGTTAGGGTGGGCAGATTCATATCTCTGGGGGCTGAAATTTAGAAGGAATTGACATTCCTTTTGCCTTTCAGCTGCATGGAAACACAAGAGAATTTAGCATTTAACAAGAACCTCTAGTTAAATAGGAAATTACCAGTTGATAGCAAGTCCCAAGGCTGTTAGAGCGCTAGAAACATATCTCTTTCATCAAGAAAGCAGACTTTTATAACTTGAACCTGATGTTATCTTATACTGAACTTGTCTTATAGGAAACTTTGTATATTTAACCCATGTTAAGTCTACTTACTTTAGACTAGTGAGTTGAGAAGAACCTCAACATGTCACAGTCAAATCTCCCCTCAATTATGAGTCACTTTCAGTAAAGTGGTTATCGAGGCCTGTTACCTTACATTATTCTAGGGTTACTCTCCTCCTATAGGTTTATTGGGTTCCTAGAAGGGAGCAGATTACTCCTTCCCTCAGATTTCTAGGGGTAACCCTGAGGAGTTGGGGTTGACTTCTAATACTATTTCTTCCAAGTTCCTATCTTGGGAGTATGCTCCCCATTAATTAACAGTCATCTGGAGTTAATTAGCTTTTAGTTAGGGCTATTTAATAATGTGATATAACAGTTGATACAAAACATCCCTAAGTGGCAAAGAGGGAATTCACAGCTTGTGGTTAAAGGGAAGTCCCTCTTTTCCCTTCACATAGTCCACATGAAGTTCACTTTAGATGAGCTTTATTGAGTTCAGAGAATAAGTACCCCAGAAGAATCCTGAGGCTACCTGTCCTCCTGTTGGTCAAGGACATTTAATATGTCTGTTATATGCCTGGTACCATGTGACATGTTGGGGATACAAACACAGTCTCTCAAGGAGATTAGCATCTAATGAGGGAAGAGAGCACATAAAAGGCAATGAGGGTTGGGGGTAAAAGGAAGGGGAGGAGAGGAGAAAGTACTTGCCGGGAAAAGAGCATGATAAAGAATCAAAAGAAGTTCAAAAGCAATGTAGCTGATGGTAAATAAGGAGAAGATTGCATTGAGATTTTTCTTTAAATAGATGCCTTGGAACCCATAGTCTCAGCCTCATTGGTCAGACGTCCCAACGAAAGGGGCTGAAAGTACTGATGAGATAAGAGTACCAGAAAGATTCAGTCTTGCAGAATGTGATTTCCCAAATATGAATGTATTACAGAAAGAAGATATGACGGAAAAGTTCAAAGGAATCCAAAAGCAGTGTAGCTGGTGATAAATGTGACTAAAAGGTTTACTGTTACCATGACTGGGAAAACTAAATCTCGGGAACCTTTCTTAGGTCTCAAGATTTTCTTTTGGACAAGAAGTATGGGAGGCAAAGACAGACTCTTTCCTCTACCTCTCAAGGAGCTTAGAAGTGTTCCAACCCCCCCCCCCCCACTGGGCTGACTGATTAGCAAAAATCGGGCTCCAATCTGGCCATCTCCCCACAGAGCCTTACTGATTCTCTACAACCTTCCTCCTTTATACCTTGATTCAATATAGGTGTCTAGAAATTGTTTACACTATTAATTTGGTAGCTCAATCAAAGTATTTCTCACCTGTTAAAGGTATTGAAGAAGTAGTTACTTTAACTATGGAGTTGTGGGATATGGGACAGTTTATATGTGTAAGTCGTTCTGTTTGAGTTGTTTTGTTTTCTAGTGAGGAATCTGACTTCTCTGAAGACAAGGGAGTGCAAGGACTTCCTGCCAAGGTGAGTGAGGATTTCCAGACCCTGGTGTCTTTACTCTGATTTGAATTATTTCATGGGATTTGCCATCTGTCTGTGATAGCAGGCGGTGACTAGATCTGTTTGGATTTTAATCCAGGGTCTTTTTGCTATTATATTAACATCTCTATCTTTTAAACCTAGGATTTCTTTTACAGTTTCATTAGCTCAGGTGTTTTTCCAAATATAATGGCTTCTGCCCCCATCTGACATTAGGAAGAAGTAAGCACTGATTGAGGTAAAGAATCAGAAGTTTAGAAGGGGAAACACGTATTTCAACTAGATAAGCCTGCAAGACTTGTTAATGATTGAAATTTGGGGAATTAAGGAGATACAAGGCAAACTTAACTTTTTTTCTTGGAGGTCTTATTTCTCAATTTCCCCTGTTTTACAAATGGTATTACTGCCACCCCATTTCCCCAATAGTGTGTTATTAAAGATCAGTTTGACTTTGGGAATTGTAAAAACCAAATACAATTTTAGAAATCATTTGAGTATGGGCAGTTTAAACATTAGAAGTAAAGGATTTCTTTAAAGGGATAATAAAGGAAGAACAGAATGCCTAAGATTGAGCTAGGGAGAGCAAATCTCTGTAGTAATTGTTTGGGGTAAGAAGAAAAGAAAGTGGGGTGTATGGGGTTATTGAAAATTAAGGTAATGAGGAGAAAGTCACTGGTATCATTGGTGTCAAAGTTTAAGAAGGACAACTCCATTAGATTTGGTTAGAAGGGTGCTGATGGCCTCAGAATAGTTTAGGAAGTCAAGATGACTAAAATCCCTTTCTATGTCCTTCCTAGCACATCTCATTCCACCCTCCCTTTCTTCAATCTTCTCAGAGATGTGTCCTAAGAGAAAGCAACATGGTTTCCCGCTATGAAAAAGAATTCCTGGAGTTAGAAAAAATTGGGGTAGGAGCATTTGGCTCTGTCTACAAGTGCATCAAGAGGCTGGATGGATATATTTATGCTATTAAACGTTCAACAAGACGTTTGGGAGGATCTTCAAATGAGTAAGTTTAAATTTCATTACTGTGAAGTAGAGGAATTCATCCAGAACATTCAAGATTCCCATCACAATCTCATAAGATGGTAATATTTCAATATATCCTTAGATACTTAATTGGAGCACAGCTTGAAGCTCCATACAAAATCTTCTTTCTTTTTTGTCAGTGTTCTTGTTATACTTATAACACTGAGGCAACTAAAGAGTGGTGCAGTAATAGAGCTGCAGACCTGGAGTCAGAGAGATCTGAGTTCAAATCCAACTCTAGACACTCACTAGCTTTGTAACTTAACCACTGTCTGCCTCAGTTTCCTCACCTGTAAAATGGGTAAAATGTAATATCATCTACCTCCCAGGATTGTTGAGAATCAAATGAGATAGTATTTGTCAAGCATGTAACACAGTGTCTGGTACATGGTAAGCACTATATAAATGTTGTTATTAATATTATTTATTATTATAACATTGCTAAGACTTCGGGTTCAGAGGTAGGGAATTAAATCTCACAGAATAACTTGATAATGCTTTACAGTCAGCAACATGATTTGTATACAGCTGTTGTTTTTTTAACTTTGCATAAATTAGCTTTCTGTATATGTGCCTGCCTTGAAAGGACTTTTCTAGAACTATCCAATGGGTCAGTAATTCTGTCCAGAAAACATTCATATTGACTTAAGGCAGTTTCCCTTTAACTTTTATACAAACAGTTGAAGCATCCAAGATCCTATTTAATGAATGAGGAAAAATTAGCAACTTTGCCTTCCATTTCTTGTCCTAGAACTGAACAATCAGTATGTAAGTTTTCCTTTGACCATGGCATCAGGGAAATGAAACTGCATTTAGCATCGGGTAGCTAGAGTCAGATAACATTCTTGTATGAAGAGGTACAAAACATTAATTAGCCTTGAGTATAAAAATACTAAAGTTGCCATTCTTCTCATGGAAATTAGTCATATGAACTAGGTTATTTATGACTTTTACAGCCCTGTTGGGATGTAATAAAAGAAATTGGTAATACAGAATTTAAAGATGTAGGTCCAAAATACAGTCTTGGTATTTGAGCTGAAACTGACCAAGCATTATACTCTCCTGTTCTATGTATTTCCCATTACTCTCCCCCATTTTATTTTCTTCACCCTTCCTTAAGACGGGGCCCTAAGTGGTCATATACTCTTGGCTGGCTTATAGTTTTGTTGGTAGGGCAAAAGACTAAAATTCAATTATCCACTGAACTCTGAAGAGTCATTCCAAGTTGGAGGAAAGTATCTTTTTTCTTCCCTATTGAAGGATGATGGATTATTGTGACCGTTCAAATCTTCCCCCTCTGCCTACTCCTCACACTCCACTTTGTACTGGGACTAGAAATAGAAGCACCCTTGCCTTCCTGGCAGTAACCACTGAGAAACTTCTTCCTGAGGCCATCATTGTTGGTATTTATACCTGTGAATGTTTCTAAAACATTTTGTACATGTTCTCATCTTGTTATCCTTCTGTCTCTAAGAACCTCAGCTTTGAGAGAAGTTTATGCCCATGCAGTGCTTGGACAGCATCCCCATGTTGTCCGTTACTATTCTGCATGGGCAGAGGATGACCATATGATCATTCAGAATGAGTACTGCAATGGTGAGTACTGGAACTCTGATCTCTGGGGAGTGAAATGAAATCCAAGGTCTTCAGGGACTATCCTCCATTGATGATACTTCATGTTATGATAGCTGCTGGTGACTTACAAAAAGGATTGTCCACTATAGACCTAGAGAGGCAGCATACTTATGGAACAGTCTCAATAGTACTGCTGCTGAGGGGTAGGGAAATGAAGTAGGTGAACTCTGCAAATCCATTTTCTGCTCCTTGACTTCGATGGTGTCCAAATCTGGCATATGGCTATTGATTCCTCCTGTTTTATGTTCAACATCTGATTCAAGTTCCATAGTTGCTTCTGTATAAATTATAAACTTGTTATTGTTAAACAACTTGTTAAGTTTATAAAATTCACATAATTATATGTCAGGGTAGATATGGGATAGATCATATATGTAGGGTACGGAAAATAATTCAGCAAAATTCTCCTACCTCTACCATGTATTGGGAAATACCAAGATGAAAAATGAGTCTTGGCTTATCACATTCAGGTTGTACATTATAAAGCCATCTTCAATATGTTGTCTATACTGAGACGGAATCTTTGAGATATATGGGTAGGGATTCTTAACCTGGAGTCTATAAACTATTTTTTTTAATACACTGATAACTGTATTTCAACATACTTGATTTCCTTTATAATCCTATATATTTTATGTACTGAAAAATATCATTATAAGAAGAGATCCATTGACTTCACCAGAGGGATCTGTGACATAAAAAAGGTTAAGAAAACCCCCCCTGCTATAAGTTGACTTTTAAGGCCTCTAAATGTGAAATCAACACAGAAAATCTGTTTACATCTATACCTTTCATATAGGCCTACAGTAGGTTAAACTTAGAGGACTAGAGGATCCTTTTTGGATATAGATTGGTTTCAAATCTCCAGGATCTGAAGGATGACATTATATTGAATAGACTTGCCTTGTTTAAAACAGATTTCTCTCAAAAGGTCATGGATCCTAGTGGTGATGGCCATAATATCCTTGCTCTACCTCCATCTCTCTGTCCTGCCTCACCCTCCTATACCCCCTCCCCATTCCAAAAAAAAAAAAAAGCTGGTTATTTCTTCCATAGAACGCTATTGCGATTCTAGTAGCCACACCAGATAAGCTATAAAGCTAGGTCCCAATGAGTGTGAACACGTGATTTCTCCTAAAGTGGTTGCATTATTGAAATTCATACTTTGTTTATGAATTGGGCTGGAATCAATAAGCATATCTGACATAATTATAACTTCAAAGAGTTCCAGTTCAAATACTTTGAACTATTTTAGGAGATTCATTATTCACTTTAATTGTGACCTAGCTTTAGTGCCTTGGATTTTGAGTGCAGTAAATTCTTTTTAGGTCTAACCAGTCAAGAATCGTGAGTCATCTCACAATTCACGTTGCTCTTTCTATGAAGGTGTAACTCTTTATCCTTTTGTTAATAAACTATTCTGTATGGTTTGCTTTTGATAAACCTATAGTATGATTTAAGGAAATAATATAACCTAGGTATCTTCTAACTAATCTAGGATTCTGGGGTTTAGAATTAAAAAGGATCTAGATTATCTAGAATTCTCATCTCCACCTCCTCCTTTTATAGATGGAAAAAAACTGAATACCAGAGAAATAATTTCTTGCCTCAGGTCTCTCACAAGATCTAGGATTTGAAACTAGATTCTCTATCTTCTAATTCATTGCTCTCCCCAGAGTACCATATTCTGTTTGTTTATTCTAACATTGGTTAGAGAAGTATTCATAACATAATGAAGTAGACAGCCAGTTTTGGAGTCAGGGTAACCGGGTTCAAATTCTCCCTCTCTTATATGCTAGCTGCCTGACATGTCAGGGAACTTTAAATTACAGATACTGCTCTGGATAGGGAATTGAGGGGAGTTTCCACACTGGTTTTTGGGATAAATGTCCCATGCTAATGAATATACAGGTGTGAACCACCAAAAAATGTCTCTGATTGTTAGTTTTCATTTACCTGATGAACTTTTGAAAAGAAGCCCAAATTTTCAAGAGGCTGGCTGTTTTCATGTTGGAAATGTCCTCCTAATATGGGAGACCAAAGGGCTGCCCACCTATTGGCAGCTCAGGATACCTTGAGTGTCCAAATTAGAGTCATCTTGGCGGCCCAGTGGATAGATCAGGGGACCTGGACTTAGGAGGTCAAATCCTACTTCAGATATTTGCTAGCCATGTGTCCTTAGCCTAAGTCCTGTAGCAAGACAACTGTTTCACTTGAGGCTCCTAAGTGCCATTAGAGTCCCATATTGTCAATTCAGCAAGCAGCAGTAAGTCTTTACTACATGTCAGGCTTTGTTCTAGGCACAGTGTATTCCTAGAAATGTTAAAACAAACCATAAGTAGTCTCTAACCAAGTGTTTGACTAGGGAGAAAACAGAAAAAGGAAGGAGAAAACAGAAAAAGGAAGGAGAAAGAGTCTTCTGGCTCTTGAGGAGTTAAGAAATATAATTACCCTGTTTGCAACTTTAAGTATTAAGTGACTTTTCAGGTTCACTTTGGTATGCTTCCTCTCCTTTCCGGGAAATTACTTTCCAGTTTATCTCCCAGAATTATAACAACGAGACTCCAAAAATTC
This sequence comes from Potorous gilbertii, assembly GCA_028658325.1. NCBI lineage: Eukaryota > Metazoa > Chordata > Mammalia > Diprotodontia > Potoroidae > Potorous > Potorous gilbertii. The sequence goes on along the minus strand of CM053770.1, from coordinate 83,487,067 downwards.
ATGTAGAGTATTTCTTCCTCCTACACTGTCTATGCCCTCACCTTCCAAGTAGGATGTAATCCCTTGGGTTACTTAAAATTTACTGAGGGACTCCAGTTCTCTGTGTGTTTATTTATTCTTTTTTCTGTCATCCATCCCTCACTTTTTCCTTTCCTTTCTTATGAAAAGGTCATCTATATTGAACTATTTCTTCCCAAGCAAGTTTGTAGCAACATTTTTTTTTTATAATAAATTGCTATACCACTCTGGTCCTCAGAAGGAGAATGATGTATTTTCCCTTCCAAGTCATAGAAAATAGACTTCTGAACAGAATTGGGTCTAAATGCAGTTTTATCCAGTGGCATCCTTATAGATCTGTCATCTACCTTAGTCTCACCTCCTAGGTTTTCACAATGATTTCACAAATGTACAGTACTTAGGATACTCTAAAGTACTTTGAGTGTACTTTCTCAGGAGGTAGGCATTAGAAACGTTAATAATTCCACTTCAGAATTGTTCATGGATCTCCCTAAAAGAGGGCCATAGCTCAAGTCATTTGTAAAGAACATGCGGTGGTTTAGCACAATGGGAAGAGTGCAGAGTTATTCCAGTACTATGGTAGATGTTAGAAAACTATTCCTTTGGTCTTTTTTATTTTCCCCAAAGCCTTTACCTTCTCATGCCTCTCCCAGAAGATTTCTCTTTTACACAAAGGCACAGGGATTTGGATTTGTTTTTTAACAGATTGGTTTTTGTGCTTCATGATTGCCTTTGAACTCTCTCCATTTGACTTCAGCATGTTGTTCTCTGCTAGGTGGGAGCTTGCAGGCTGCTGTGTCTGAAAATGAGAAACTTGGCCATTTCTTCCAAGAGCCAGAACTCAAGAATATGCTCCTGCAAATCTCCATGGGGCTGAAGTATATCCATCATTCGGGTCTGGTGCACCTAGACATCAAGCCCAGTCAGTACATATCTGCTTTCTTCTCCTTGCTACTACTGTCAGGTCCTTCCAATATCATCGTTGTCAGAATATGTGGGTATATGAAAACAAATGTTTCTGTTCATTGGCATAGCATCAGACACAATTCTCCTTCAGTGGGAGAGCAAGGGGAAGAAAGTCAAAGTGGGAGAAAAAAACCAAAACTACATATGCTTTTCCCTTGAGAAGCCAAAAGAAGAAAGTCTTACTACAATTGTTGGTAAAGATCTGGACATTGAGTAGGCTTGTATGCCTGTTTTTTATACTATTTCTTCACTTTTTTGAGTCAAGAAGTAGCAAGGATAAAATGCAGTAGTGTGTTTTTTTTAAGAGTGGGAATTTAACTGAACAGTCAAGTGTTAACAACTGGAGTATTAGGAGCTGGCCCCAGAACATGTTTTCTTGCTTTTTAGGACTTGAGGAAAGAATGGCAGTATGATTTGAAAATGACTTTCTTTGAGCCTCACTTTATTTATTGGTTAAATGAGAATAAAGAATGATGGCACCTATTGAACCAACCTCAAAGGGTTGTCAGGATCAAATGAGATGATAAATGTAAAATATTTTGTGAACTTAGAGGGTTAGATAAAACCAGTGTGTGTGTGTGTGTGTGTGTGTGTGTGTGTGTGTGTGTGTGAGAGAGAGAGAGAGAGAGAGAGAGACAGAGAGATGGTAGTGTGTGTTTTATATTAATCAAGATAATTGGCATTTTGGGGGAGAAGTGTTAATCAACATGTATTAACTGAATGAATGATTAAAGCATTTATTAAGTGCTTACTATATACAAAGCTAGCTAGGTGGCCAAAGTTAAGTACTTTAACTTCTCAATGCCCCCACAGATTTAGGAAACAGCTAGGTGATGAAGTAGATAGAGCACCATTCTTGAAGTCAGGAAGATCTGAGTTCAGTTCTGACCTCAGACACCAACTACCTATATAACCTTGGACAAGTCATTTAACTGCTATTTGCCTCATTTCCTCATCTGTAAAATAGGGGCACACTGGAGAAGAAAATAGGGAACCACTCAATGTCTCTGACAAAAAAAAAAACCAAACCTCACAGACCAAGACAATGAAGCCATGTAGAGTTTCGTATGACTGAATAACAAATGTACCAAGCACTATGTTAAATGCTGGTGGAGATACACATAAGAAAGCTCTCAAGGGGAACCATAATTGTCATTCTTATGAGTGTTACTCATTAGGTAGTTTAGCACTTGAAAATGATGGGCTAATGAAAACAGAGAGAGTGTTCCTCCATGAGGAGCAGATGCCAAATTCTGGTCATAGCTCATAATCCATATCCAATCTAATTGAATTGCATCATGTTAAAGATAAGAGAAAATTTTAATGAAGAGACAATAACCATAGTTGTAAGAACAAAAAGGAAGGGAATTTGAGGAAGGGAAAAGAGTTCTGAAAGATGTAGTCATAGGCTAAAAAAATTTCAGGAGCTTTTATTCAAAACAAATTATTTTCTGAATTTTTTCTCTTCTCTGAGGAGAAGAGATATTTCTTTAATAAATCCAACTCTGTACAGGTAACATCTTCATCTGTAAAAAACAAGAAGATGATGTCGCATATGTCTCAGAAGAAGGGGAGAATGAAGATGACTGGTTCCTTTCTGCTAATGTGATGTATAAAATTGGTGAGGCTGCCTTCTCTCCATACCATTTGATAGTGGTCTGAAGAAATCTGTGCTAATAATTCCTTCCTTGTAGCCCTCCTAAGAGAGATCTACTTTAAAGTGATTCTTTCTTTTTCTTAGGTGATTTGGGCCTTGTGACTTCAATCAAGAATCCCCAAGTAGAGGAAGGAGATAGTCGCTTCTTGGCCAATGAGATTTTACAAGAGGTACAACTGTAAATCAGGGAGGTAGTTGGGGATGGTATATACTGGCCACTGCTGAACCTGGTAACATTCAGATATGCAGGAAATGTAAAAGTATCCCTCTGATAATATAGAATCTCTTTCTCAGCCCAGATTTAGGAGAGAGACTATAAATAAATATTCTCCTAGATTAGGGGCCCTCAAAGTGTGATCTGGGGAGCCTGAGGCTTTTTCAAGTAGTCTGAGAGGTCAAAACTATTTTCATATAAATAAGACATTTTAATTTCTAGCATGGTAAATATTAGTAGATTTAACACACATAAACACAAGCTTTTTGGGAGGAAGTCTCAATTTTTAAGAATATGAAAAGGTCCCAAGACCAGACATTCTGAGAACCACTACTGTAGATAAATCTCTTATTTGTTATGGATCAGTACAGGTTAAGTATTTATTATTAAGTACCTGTTATATGCTAGCTGATATAAAGACAAAAGATTTTTTTAAAAATTAGTTCTATCTCTGAAGGACTTTACATGTTTGTAAAGAAGGTTTCATGCTGCTCTGAGATAAAATATCAATAGGTCAGATGAATTCAGATCTTATCTTCCTATCAAGTTCCTGTTTGTAAAGCCTTCATTTCACCCCTCCTCTCTACCCCCGTAATACTTCCAGTAGTGCTGAGTGCTCCTTGTAACTGCAAAGTTCTTGGAAATCGTCTATCTTTGAAGATATCTGTCATGAAATGTAAAATAACATGGCATCCCTTAGTAGTTTTGATAATGAAGGAAGGAAAAGAATCCTCTTTCCTGTGTATCTATATGTATTATCTTTTCTTTCTTTCTTTTTTTTTTTTTTAACTATCCTTTCCCTGGAGCATATCATGGTTCTGTCAGGTTCCTTGAAATTCAAAAAGTACCTTTATATTCAAGAGCTGAGTATGAAAAAAAAAATTTAGTCTTTTTTTCTTCCCTCCCAGAATAAAAAAAACTAACATAAAAGTCCAAAATGTACTTATTTACACTCATGTGTGTTTGAGAAAACAACTGAAGTTTCTCCCAGACTATTTGCCCAGTTTCATTACCATTAGTACATTCCTTACTTTTTCTTTTCTTTCATTTTTTTTTTTTTTTGGAAGGACTATCGATACCTGCCCAGAGCAGATGTGTTTGCCCTTGGGTTGACAATTGCTGTGGCTGCAGGGGCAAAGGCATTACCAGGCAATGATGAGCCTTGGCATCATATCCGTCGAGGCAACCTTCCAGCTCTCCCACAGAAACTCTCTGAAGACTTTTACAACTTGCTTAAGGTGGTATCTCTTATAACATTGGGATGGCATTTGGGAGGTGAGGGTAGAAGTTGGATGAGAAGAATAGAGCATGTTGGTGGAGTGAGAGTGGAAGGAAAGGGAAAGAATGAAGAGGATGATCCAAGAAGCAGAGCAAACAGGGGAAGACATCAAGGTAGGATCAGGGTCATGAGACTACGCAGATTGGAACTTGCAATGTAAGAGGGAAGAGTTAAAAGCTGCTGTCTTACTGTCTGGACCTTTTTGTCATTTTCATAACACTTTAAAAAGGCCACCTGTCTTGTGCTTTGGGATGGAAAGGCACTTTCAGTTCAAGTATTTGTGTACCACTTACACCCAATATTATGCTAAGGTTGGATGGTAGGGAGAGGAGGGAGAAGAAAAAAAAGTCTACAGTCCCTGTTTTCAAGGACCTTTTCTCTCCCCTCACCCTTTTGAATTTTGATTTTGCTACTTCTGCATTTCCTTATACTCCCTCTTCCTCTCTGTTTCAGTAGAGCCATCCCAGGTAGGGAGAACCAAGACGAAGCACAAAGATGTATAGGAATGATTTGAGGCAATTTGGCCACCACTAATTGAAATAGTCCCCATGATCAATAACCCTCAACAAGCATTTATTATGTGCTGGGCACTGAGGATTCAAATTTTAAAGTGAAACAGCTCCTGTATTTTAGGAGCTTAGATCATAATAGGAGGACGTAGTATGTGTAGGGAAGGAAGAGGCAGGAAAAAAGAAAAAAGGAAGACTGGGTCTATGTGGTTGGAGAACTCAAATGCCAAGTTAAACTTAACCTGTAACTGATGCTAATCAAGTACATCGAATGATGGTGTGGAAGCCAGGGATTTCTTACGTTGGCCTTTGGTGAATATTAAAAAGGGAATAATAATCTTACATACTCAGGATTGTCATAAGGGTCAATTGTAACACGCACACGCATGCACACGCATGTAGAAATTTGAAAATCTTAAATTACGGGAGTAGAAAGACACACAAATGCAGGCTCTCCCCACACAGCCCATAAAATACCTGTAGAGAGGGACTCTCAAGAAATTTTGGAGCAGCAAAAGTGGAGAACAACAGAGTGGAGGAGATTTCCAGCCCAGGGTGACCTGAAAGGCCCACGGGAAAAATCTGTTGCATAGGTCGAGGAGTGGAGCCCAGCCCAGCCTTGGCCCCTGAGGCACAGCTCTTTAACAGGCCTCAGGGGTGGAATCTCCAGTCGTGGAATTCCAAGGCTCAGTAGCAGTGGGTTCACAGATTCCCTCAATCCACAGGTGCCAAAGGTCAGTGACAGGGTTTTCCAGCTTGCCGGGAAGGGAGAAGGGCCTTAGGCAGCCGCCTGAGAGGCCACATTGGCAGGCACAGAGGTTCCCATCTTAGCCCCTACAGCAGCCCACTTCCATTGTTGGATCGTAAAATCCCTGAGGGTGCTGAAGAGCTAATTATTACCTGGCCCTGTGTAGAGGCTCTGAGGGAGCTCGTCTTTGTCTTGCACTGAATGGCAGCCCTGCCCCCACAGTTTGACTGAATCCCACCTCCTCAGTGCTGGCTTGGGAGAGCTGGAGGACAGGTGGCTGTGGAGAGGAAACTCTAAGATTCTGGGCACAAAAATCCCTCTCTGTGTCCAGACCAGTACATGCTTGAGTGTGCCACCTTGGAGGAACTGAGATCCCACAGGTTGCCAGAGTATAACTTACTCTTGACAAAGGACCCAAAAGTTAAGTAACTGGTTGGGAAAATGCCCAAAAAAGAGAAAAAAAATAAGACCATAGAAGGTTACTTTCTTGGTGAACAGATATCTCCTCCCATCCTTTCAGATGAGGAAGAACAATGCTTACCTTCAGGGAAAGATATAAAAGTCAAGGTTTCTGTATCCCAAACATCCAAAATAAATATTCAATGGACTCAGGCCATGGAAAAGCACTCAAAAAGGATTTTGAAAATCAAGTTAGAGAGGTGGAGGAAAAACTGGGAAGAGAAATGAGAGAGATGCATGAAAAGTGGGTCAACACCTTGCTAAAGGAGACCCCAAAAAATGCTGAAGAAAATAACACCTTGAAAAATAGGCTAACTCAATTGGCAAAAGAGGTTCAAAAAGCCAATGAAGAGAAGAATGCTTTCAAAAGCAGAATTAGCCAAGTGGAAAAACAGGTGCAAAAGCTCACTGAAGAAAATAGTTCTCTCAAAATTAGAATGGAACAGATGGAGGCTAATGAC
>CM053770.1:83459412-83480256 GCA_028658325.1 Potorous gilbertii | reverse complement strand
AGATAGTTTAAAAATTATGGGACTACCTGAAAGCCATGATCCAAAAAAAGCCTAGACATCATCTTTCATGAAATTATCAAGGAAAACTTCCCTGATATTCTAGGGCAAAATAAATATTGAAAGAATCCATTGATCACCTCCTGAAAGATCTAAAAAGAGAAACTCCTAGGAAGATTGTGGCCAAATTCCAGAGTTCACAGGTCAAGGAGAAAATATTTGCAAGCAGCTAGAAAGAAACAATTCCAGTATTGTGGAAATACAATCAGGATAACACAAGATCTAGCAGCTTCTACATTAAGGGATTGAAGGGCGTGGAATATGATATTCCAGAAGTCAAAGGAACTAGGACTAAAATTGAGTATAATGCTTCAGGGGAAAAAATGGTCTTTCAGTTAAATAGAGGACTTTCAAGCATTCTTGATGAAAAGATCAGAGCTGAAAAGAAAATTTGACCTTCAAACACAAGAATCAAGAGAAGCATAAAAAGTTAAACAGCAAAGAGAAATCACAAGGGACTTACTAAAGTTGAACTACTTACATTCCTACATGGAAAGACAATATTTGTAACTCTTGAAACTCTAGTTGATGGGATTACACATGTGCGTATGCACGTGCGCACACACACACAGAGCATGGTGAATTGAATAGGATGGGATCGTATCTTAAAAAAATGAAATTAAGTGGTGAGAGAAATATATTGGGAGGAGAAAGGGAGAAATGGCATAGGGCAAGTTATCTCTCATAAAAGAGGCAAGCAAAAGACTTTTCAGTGGAAGGAAAAAGGGGAGGTGAGAAAAAACATGAAGCTTATTCTCATCACATTAGACTAAAAGAAGGAATAAAATGCACACTCATTTTGGTATGAAAACCTATCTTACAATACAGGAAAGTGGGGGAGAAGGGGATAATCAGGGTGGGGGGGATGATGGAAGGGAGGGCAGTGGGAGGAGGGAGAAATTTGAAGTCAACACTCTTGGGGAGGGACAGGATCGAAAGAGAATAGAAGCAATGTTGGGCAGGATAGGACGGAGGGAAATATAGTCGTACGCAACATGACTATTATGGAAGTCATTTACAAAACTACACAGATACAGCCTATGTTGAATTGCTTGCCTTCCCAAAGGGAATGGGTAGGGAGGGAGAGAGGAAGAGAAGTTGGAACTCAAAGTTTTAGGAACAACTGTTGAGTATTGTTCTTGCAACTAGGAAATAAGAAATACAGGTAATGGGGTATAGAAATTTATCTTGCCCTACAAGACAAAAGAGAAGATGGGGATAAGGGAAGGGAGGGATGTTAGAAGGGAGGGCAGATTGGTGATAGGGGCAATTAGAATGCTTGGCATTTTGGGATGGGGGAGGGAGAAATGAGGAGAAAATTTGGAACTCATAATTTTGTGGAAATGAACGTTGAAAACAAATTTTAAAAAACCTCAAAAAAATGAAAACTTAAATTACTTTTAAATGTTGGCTTCTAACTGGCTATTTTCCTCTTTTTAGCAGGACTTATTCATATAATCTTTTTTTGTTTGATTTAAAAGAAGGACAGAAGAACATAGATTTTTAGAACTGGAAGGGAAATTATGTGGAAACTTTGCACAGAATGGATTAAGAAGGGAGAAGCCAGAGACAATATAGCAATAAAACTATTGTTACAATTCAGACATGAATAGTTAAGAAAATGGGACAAGAATGGTTGCTGTAAAAATGAAAAGGAAGTTGCTGGATGTTAGAGATTCTTTAGACACAAATGACAGGCTTTAACTGGATGTTGAAGGGTGAAAGCATTAAATGTTCTCTAGTGCTTTGGCTAGAGAGACAGTAGTGTCTTCATAAAAAATAGAGATGTCTAAAAAGGAAGCATTTTTATGTAGGGTGAAGAAAGGATTCAATTTATGCCTGTTAAGACTATAGACATCTAATTAGAAATGTCTAGTAAGAGGTGTATATGAGACTGAAGTTAGGCAGAAAAGTTAAAACAAACTACTCCAAATCAGAGCTTGATTTATTTTTCTGTTGATTGTCTAGACTTTTAAAGGGATGGAGAAAATGTTAAGATAAAGTGTGTTGCACGTGCATTTTTTTTTTCCTCAGAGATCTGGTTGTTAAATAATTACTGGCACATTATTGTATGAAAGGGATCAAGAGGTTTTAAAATCTTCAAAAAGACCACATTTAAGGTACTAATACTTTACTTCATTTCACAGCTTATGATCCATCCTAAACCTGAGGATAGACCAACAGCAGCAGCTTTAGCTAGGAACTCAGTCCTCAGACCCTCTTTGAGTATAACTGCAAAGCTTCAGAAAGAGCTGGACAGAGAAAAGTCCAAGACAGCTGAGTTGGAGAGGTGGGTTCTGAATGTTGGAGGCAATAAAGAATCGAGTCAAAGAGCATTTGTGTTATAGCTTGGAGTAATATACACAGTTGCCATTAACCAAAAGAATCCAATGATTCCAGTTTGTCCTATGGAATCACATACTACAACAATCTAATAGAGGAAACCTGTCTTGAATAACTTCCAGTCTTGCCTGAAAGACAATCTTGGCTTTTCAGTACACTCTTGCTTTAGTCATAATACGGGAGAAATGGATAGCTGCCTACTACTTCATTGGTGCTTTTTGGTTTTTGATTTTGCTTTCATTTTCCCATTTTTGTTGGTTATATCTGACTAGCAAAGTGATTATAAATGAGTTTTTGTTTGCCATATAGTTGGTCCTGATCATTGTGAAAACAATAAAATGAGATGTATTAATAGTTTCTTCTCTTGCTAGTTTGGTGACAGTTTTTGACTGGTAAAAATGTCCCTGCCACAACTGATAATTGGCTGGATGAAATGAAACAATTTTTTTTTTACCTTAGGGAACTAAAAGAAGTTCATCTTGCCCAGAGTCATCAAGAAGATACCAGTCAACGCTCTCCTGGATCCCTTGAGTTCATTGCTGAAACTGGGTCAAGTAGCTTCAGTAGATTGGTGGGAGGGAAAACCAAAAGGTCACACAGTTTCACCTTTGGGAAATCTGTGTAAGCATAGTCCTGTTCCCCTTCCACACAACCTCATGATAACCAGCCCCACTTTAAAGTTATGGCTCTAGAAACATTCAGTGGCTTGACACTACTGACTGCTGCTATGAAATGGGAAAGTGGCCAATAGGAATGACTGCAAGTTCTTTCTGGACTTTGTATCCTAGGTCTAGCTCTCCCCTAAAGGTATGCTGGCTTTTCAATTGGATACAGACTTGAAAAAATAATAGTAATTGGTAGGCATTTCTCTCTGCCTACCCTCACACCCCTAGATGCCATCATTCAGTGCATTTGAGCACAGATACAAAAGAATTTTGGGACTCTAAGAAATTGATGAAATGGTAAGATATTCAAGTATGAGGTGGTTGTTGTAGCACTTCCAAAAGGATCCTCAGAAGATATCATTTTACCTAGAGAGAGAGAGAGAGATGAGATCTTTGCCTCAACTTTGAGAATAAGGCTAATAGACTTCAGTAATGCCTGCTCACAACAGAGAATTCCTAATGGGTTTGGAACTAGTGATTCTTCTTATATATTTTCTGGAGGGAGAGAACATTCTCTGTTCTTCCTATGGTTACATGAAAAGTCTAGCCATTATTTGAAACAGGAAGTTATAATTGCGAATAGGAACACTTGCCAACAAGCTGTGACAAAACTTTGGAAGAGGAATCTGATTTTGTTGTCTTCTCACAATCTTGCCCTTTTCCTTCTGGTGGCTGTTTGGCTTTAATTTTTCCCCCTAGGAATCACTAGTTTCTTTTGATTTTAGAACTAGAATTTGGCTTTGTTTCTAGTGATTTTTAAAGAGGTTAATTTTAGTCATTTCCCCTTTCCATCTTTTTAAAATGAACAGAACATATGTAAATAAAGATTTTATTTTTCCAAAGCCAAACATGGGAAAATTCTTTTCTTTTGGACAGGATAGTCAGTAACTTGAAAAATCATTGACAAAAGCACTTTTTGGATAAGAGTTCAAGAAGCTGATATTGAAAAGTCTTTGGAACATTTTTACATTCTAAGAAGCAAACAACTAGGCCTACTCTATGTACTATTGTCTACATGAACATTTGAAAAATCTATTTGAAAATATCTCCAGGTCTAATGAAGACAGTTGTTAATTGTTTAAACATTATACTCTATTTGAATATGTACATCCTTTTTCGTATTTTTGTTGTTTAGTCATTCAGTTGTGTCTGACTCTATGTGACCCCATAGATGTTGTCTCTGGGTTTTTTTTGGCAAAGATACTATTTGCCATTTCCTTCTCCAAAGTGTCATCATTTTACAAATGAGGAACTGAGGTGAATAGACATTGTGATTTGCCCAGAGTCACATAGCTAGTAAGTATCCGAGGTTGTATTTGAACTCAGATCTTCCTGACTCCAGGTCCCAGGCCTGGTACTCTATCCACTGAATCACCTCACTGTCCCTCCTTTTTCTTAATCTCATTCCCATTTTCAGAAGCAAATCGAAGTCCTGAAGTAGGTTCCCCCCTGCCATAAAATAACTAGATAAAGAGAGAGGCATGGTGCCTCCTTCCAATGTTTCAGAAGAACTGGGATACTTTTTTAAAAAATTAACTGTCATCTAAGAGTAAAAATGGTACTTTCTGGATATTTTTTTGGTGTTCACTCTTCCCATCATTATTTGATATTTCCTGCTTTCCCTCAACCACCCCACCATTTTCCTTTTATTCACACCCAAATAATTTAAGTATTATCCTTGCTGTGTAAGAATTAAGGATAGAAGTAGGGATAATGCCATATTCTATACATAAGAGACCTTGGCTATATTTTTGTCTTATTGCTCTTAGTTATAAGTATGGAAATAAACAAAGAATCTGTAATCCCCTTGGTATAGGGGAATTGCCATCTCAACTATATGTGAGTTGGTAGATAAGTCCTTGGAAACTGTCTAAATTGCATAGACTTAAGCAATTTGCCCAAAGATCAGTAGCTAGTAAGTGCTAGAGACATAATTTGAAACCAGGTCTTCCTTAAACTAAGCCTGGGACTCTATTATATCACACTCTTTTTTAATCGTATTAGTATATGAGTACTTGTATTTCCAACCATAAGCTAAGAACACTGAAGAACTCAGTCATCATGCCCTATGGTAACAGGCTTCACCCTTCAACAAACTTTATGGGGCCCCAGATATATGCTTGCTGGGGATATCAGGAACTGGTGATGTTTAACTGGAGAAAAGAAAATCAGGAGGGATGTGATAGCTATCTTCATTTATATGAAGGGATTAGAGTTGTTTTCTTTTGCCCCAGAGACAAACAGTAGTAGTTTACAAGGAGGTGAATTTTGGCTTGAAGTCAAGGAAAAACTTCTTTACAATTTGAGCTGTCCAAAAGACAAAATGATATCTTCTCTCTTTTTTGGAAGTCTTCAAGCAGAGGCTGAATGGTAACTGGTTGAGTATGTCATAGTGGGGGTTTCTTTCACGTATGGGATGGACTGCTAAAGTCCTTTCCAAAGCTCCAATTCTGTGATAGAAAGACAATGAAGCAACCCTTACCCTTAAAGCTTTTATATTGCATTAGTGGGTACACAAATTAGTAGTGCACAAACAAGTAAATGCTAAATATATGCATAGTAATTTGCAGCAATGTTCCTGGTTCTCCAACTGTTATTGTTTCTCCTTTTCCCTGCTCTATGTGGAACAACAGCAGGAATTTTGTGACTAGAAAACTAAAAGGAAATGACCGTGTCCAGCAGTTTTAGAGAATGATGAGTTCAAAGAGAAAGGAAAGCAGAGACAGGTTGGGTTGAAGCTCCTTGCTAGATTTGGTTAATTCTACTCTCCCTTTTCTATTATGGGTGACCTGTGACCAGATGAGGTAAAAAAAACAGCGCAGCTTAGATTACCAACTTTCTTGGGATGCACTGGATCTCAAATGTTAGTTTACCTGGCTTCACTGAGCAGAGAATTCCAGAGCTCCTAATGACTAGTCTTATGGGAAATGCGAGTCAAAACATCTTATATAGTCATTGTTGTTCAGTCATTTCAGTTGTGTCTGATTCTTCATGACCCCATTTAGAGTTCTCTTGGCAAAGATACTGGAGTGGTTTGCCTTGTCCTTCTCCAATTCATTTTCCAGATGAAGAAACGGAGGCAAACAGGGTTAAATGACTGGTTCAGGGTCACATAGCTAGTAACTAACTGAGGCAAGATTTGAACTCAGGAAGATGAATCTTCCTGACTCCAGGCCCAGGACTCTACTACACTACCGTTTGTGTTATACCCTCCCTTCCTGTGCAAGGGGGAATTCCAACTGTACATTGTCTGCAACTCCTGGTTTCAAAGTTGTTATTGGCCCTTTTTTCTTGAAGAGGACCAATGACACCCGAAGAGTGCCATCTTAAATTGGAGAATGGTGAGGGAATTTGGGGGGTTAGAAGAGCAGAAAATTCACAGCTACTTGGTAGGTAATTTGTCTTATACACTGTGCCTCAGGTTAAGTACTATGATACTTATTGATTCTATGTTAAGAGTAAAAATACTACATAGAGCATAACCACTTTCCTAGGGAGCCAACTCCATCAGACTAAATGACTAAAGCACTCAATTGAAATATAGAACAAAAAAATGTAGTGGGTGGTGGGATTGGGGGCTCAGCGCTAATGTTGATTAGTACCTTCACAAATTCCTACACCTTTTCTACCAGTATGCCAAGTATGCCAAATTCATTGGCAGGAAGAAAATATTAAATTTCTATTCTCATCTTGAATGAGAAATCAACTTTACAAATATTAAATATGCAGGCTGATACTAGTGCCCTCCCCCTTTTAGTATGTATTTTAGATAATCACACTCTCCTATACAAGATATACAGAGTATCCTGAGGGAAGAGTGGGAGGTGCATAGTCTGGGAGGATTGATAATTACTCCCTTATTTATTTGCTTACGGTACATTGTGACTTATTATGATAAATGTATCCAGTTAAGTGCATTGATAGATCACATTATCTAGTTTAAATTAAACCTGACAATGGATAAATAAATTAAAAAGATTCCTACAAAGAAACTACAGTTTGAAGATACTACTAAACTAAGTACAAGTTTTTCATTAGACATGTCATGAGATTTAAAAACAATGATTATTCAAACTTGACAGATGGCCAAGAATCTTAACTATCATAGATGGATTATATTCACTATCAATGATGAACCTTTCTACAAATATGCTATTCTTTTGAGATCAGTTGATAGCATGAAGCCATCATAATTAGATATTTTAAAACCTGCTTATATTGCCAAAAATGATGTAAATGTTTTATTTACAGAATAGCACATCCGTACAGATGAACTTGGAAACAATTTTCTAAACACTTTTAGAAAGTTTTTGCAGATGAGGAGCTAGTGTGTTTTGAGTCTACTTGTTAAAATTTTGAAAATGCAATCCCTCCCAATTTTTTTTGCAAGAACAATTGATTGACATTAGTGAAGATGGAAATGTTTTTAATCAAATTTCAACAAAACATTGTGTAACTGAGGGATGAGACCAAAAAGCTAGTATTATGCTTAAGGAAGTATAACAAATTATACATTTACATTTGGATTTTTGTAGCTTTGTGGGATCTCTGAGTTCTGAGAGCCATTCAAACTAGGTATTAAAATAAATTTAACTTGGAACCAGACCCTCAAATTGCTGTCTGAAGGTGCTGATTAAGTAAATGGCCCCATTTGAAATATTAAGATGCTTGAGCCCCGATACCTTTACCAGGTGAAAATACTTCTACTGAGTCAATCAGTCATACTCTGTAGACTGTGGAAAAACTCCTTGATCAACTGGAATTATGTTAAACAGAAAATTGGAGGAAATTTGGTCACACCTTGTGGGTCACCTATAAAATACTGAATGATATATATCGGGCTGGAGACTCGAACATCTGGTCTCAGAGAAGAGAGAGAACTATTCCTGACGACTTGTTTTGAAGGGAGAATTTGTGAAGTTGAGAGCCAGAAGTGACTAGACTTTCCATCTTCCCACTGGCATCCTAGCAATATCCCTGAACTGGCTGGTGACAGTCTCTTCATGAAGTGCCAAGGACAGACTGGATGAGATGAAAAGAAGATTCAAGGATCTACAAAATGTCCCCTCAGAAAAGCTACAACATAACTAAAGGAGCACAACTTGAGGACTCTAGTGAAATGACTTGCCAGAGTCAAAAGAAAGGAAAGATGTTCTGTTAGCTAAGCATCGGACCTTGAAAGAGTGGATTTAAGGTCAGTCAATCAGCAACCATTTGTTATGCCAGGCCCTGCTCTAAGCACTGGAGTTACATAGAAAGGCAGAAATAGTTCCTACTCCCAAGTGGCTCACATTCTTTTAGGGGAGATATGTAAATAGCGAGGTGCAGACAAGGGATATAGAAGTGGATAAAATGTAATCTTAGAGGGGAAGGCACTAGTAGCTGATGGGCCTGGGGAAAGTTTTCTCCAAAGATGTGACTTGAACTTATTCTTAAAGGAAGCCAGGGATGGTAAGCGGCAGAGATGAGGACAGAGCATTTCAGACAAGTGGATTATCCAGTACAAAGGTGGTGTTAAACACAAATTCGGCTAGCAAGAGGTTATGCCACAAAAGTTCATAATTTCCCAATCATAGTGGACTTCATGAAGAAAACAAAACAAGCATATAATGATTTTAATATCAAGAAACCTGCAGAGAATAAAAAGGCTACTTGCCTCCAATGCTTAGTTACTTAATGACTGTGGTTATATACGCCCGCAGCCAGTGGAATACTTCATGTCCTTGAAACATTTTACCTGAGCAGTTTATTTAGCTTTGCAGAAGAGTGAATCATAATGCCGACTCTGCCATGGGGGACTGCAAATGCATAAAGCAAATAATTCTTTGCAGGGATTATGTGCTACTCCTCAAGGCCCTCTGTATCTTTATGGTTGAAGTTTTGCTAGTATCTTTACACTACAGTCTTAAACTACCATCTTTACTCCCTTCCTGGACTCTGAAGGAGTCCAACAAATATTTAGTCCATGCTCTGTGCAAGATGTTACATTCTTTCCTATTATTACTCTTCACTGAAGTCTAGAGGCTACCTTGGAAAAAATCTTTGAAGTAGAGAGGACCCCAAGATTGTTCCTTTTTGCCCCAAAGAGATCGGAGACTATATCTGAGGAACGTTATTTGTAATAGCTAGTTGATGTATTGGTGATGTATTGTTTTTTAATTCTTAGTTGGATTAATTCCTGGGTATATGTTGTGGGAACAATGTTAATGTAGGATAATGTAGGATAAGCAACTCCATTGTTTGAAGGCCTCATTTTGTGACTAAATAGTTTAGTCATTCTGAAATAAGATAAGAACTTTAATGGTATAGTTTGGCAATGATGCATGTTCCTCAAATTTGATAAACTACTAGTAGCATGTGATCCCCCAAACTGATAAACACTTATTGGTTATTATGTGTGTCTCAAAATTGATAAACAACTGAAAAAACACTATCTAACGATTAAGTAACTTGCCCAAAGTCACATAACTAGTAAATGTCATAGAAAAGATTTTTTAACTTGCCATGCTAATCTAAGCTGAACGCATCTGGGTATACTCAGTTGAGTTCATTATAGAAAGAACCAATTAAAAAGTCTCTTAATTACCTGGAGGATTTGGAAGTGTTTCATCTATATTCCAATTTAAATTTCTACTCCCCTTAAGGAAAAGAAAGGGAAATGCAGATTCAGAACCCATTATTTTGCTGGGTTCTGAATATACCACTATTATCAGAGTACAAAAAAAATGACTCTTTTCTCCAGATCATTCTTGCCTTCACAATACTCACATTTGAAAGGCAATTTCCCTTATCTTAGGGAAAACCATAGGTTTTTTGAATTGGAAGGAAACTTGGAAATTATCTAGTTCACCCCTTTGTTATACAGATGAAAGACATTAATCAGAGAAATGTGACGCGTCTCAGATCTCACATTTCATTTGAAACTCAGTTTTCTGACCCTAAATCCAGTGTTCTTTCTTTAACATTCCAACTTCTGCTATAATATTTCTTATAATTATCACGATTACTACTAAAAATGTCTTTTCAAAGATACATCGATTTATTTAACTATTCTGTTCACAACCTAAATTCACTATCACTTTTTAAGAAGTCAATGATTTTCAACATTTTAGTAGTGCTTTTCTAAAATAAATTGTCCATTCTATTTCTCTCAGCTGGAGGAATCTATGAATCAGTTCCAGTATAGAGCACAGAGATGCCTCAATTAATAAAACATATTGCAATTTAATTCTTCCATTAAGAAATAAAGTTAGCATAGAAGTAAATATGTTACCTTTGATGAAAAAGACAAAAGGTTAAATGAGGGGAAAAAACATTGCTTCCCAGTAATTAGTCTCCGGAAGTAAGGAAGGGTTGGGATTCAACTCATCTGTATATTTTCATCACCAAATGCTCCCATTTCCTATTTGATCTTCATTGATTTGATAGTGGAAGAAATTAATGTACTAATAATTCAAAAGGATCCACATGGGTCTGTATTTTAGAATAGGTTGTGTTTAAAACGAAGATATTTAAAGTGGTTTCTATCAGCAAAGTCAGTGGACTAAGACTTAACGTTGACCAAAGCTAACAGTGTAAAACACAATTTCATTGTGTTTAACAAAAAATGCTTAAGATAGTCTAAATTATGCTGATAAGAGGTGGGGGGCAAGAACCCACTCTTCAACAAAAACTGTTAGGACAACTAGAAAACAGTCTGGCAGAAACTAGGTATAGACTAATCTCTCATACTATTAATCAAGATGAGCTCCAAATGAATCAAATAAATTAGAGAAGCAAGGCTGTACCTGTCAGGTCTAAGGGTTGGAGAAGAATTCATGACCAAATGACACAGAAAAGATCACAGGAGGTAAAATGAATAGTTTTGATTACATAAAACTAAACTGTTTCTGCACAAACAAAAGTCATTTAACTAGAAAGAACAGAAACAGATAGGTGGGAAAACTTCTCTGAAGAAAAACTAATAAGTTTTATTTCCAAGATATATAGGGAACTGACTCAAATATATATAACAATAAGAAATGTCCTCAATTGATAAATGGTCAAACGATAGGAAAAGGCAGTTTTCAGAGGAAGAAATCCAAGCTATCAATAGCCATATAAAAATGCATTGTCAGTAGTTTTAGAAATATAAATTAAAATAACTCTGAGGTTCCACTTCACACCCATCAGATTGGCAAAAGAGGCACAGTGCAGAAAAAGGCACATTAATGCACAGTTGAGTCCAGCCATTCTGGAAAGCAATTTATATCTATGCCCAAAAAGCTATTTAATTTTTGAATCAGAGAGACTCCTACCAAACCCCTTTAAAAACATGTCTAGTCAAGCAAAACATTCCTTCATTAGCCATGTCCGAAAAGATATGTCTCAATCTACACTCTGAATTCATCACTTCCCTATCAGGAGGTGGCTAGCATGTTTCATAAATTCATTAAAATTATAGCTGATCATTTGTGTTGATCAGTTTCCAAGTCTTTCAGAGTTATCTTTACAATGTTATTGATATAAAATTTTCTGGTTCTGATTAATTCACTATATCAGTTCATGCAAATTTTCCCAGGTTTCTCTGAAACTGTCCCTTTCATAATTTCTTTAGCTATTGTGCCTCAAGAGCACATTTATATGCTTGTTTAGCTATTTATTCCCCAATTGATAAGCACCCCTTCAGTTTTCAATTCTTTGCTACCACAAAAAGAGCTGCTATAATATGATTAATGTGAAAACATGTTTAATATGAATGTATTGTAGAGCCTATATCAGATTGCATGCCATCTTGGGGTAGGGAAAGGGGAAGGAGGGAGAGAAAATTTGGAACTCAAAATCATATGGAAGTGAATGCTAAAAACCAAAAATAAATTAATGTTAAAAAAGAGCTGCTATTAGTGTTTTTGTACATATGGGTCTCTTTCCTCTTTCTTGATCTCTTTGGTGTACAGACCTTGCAAGGGTGAGTTTTACTTTTTTTCTTTCTCATTGTATATGTATAATGGGCAGAGAGGAGGAGGAAGAGAACATTAACTTGGAAATTTAAAAACAATGACTATTTAAAAATAGGTTGAAATTCACAAGTAGATCTCGAGATGTCCTTCCAGATCTAGTAGGGGGGTAGGGAAGAGGAATACCTGAGGTAGCCTACATTTTTTGGACAGCTCTAGTTTTTAGGATGTCTTCCCTTTCATATTGAATTGGAAGCTAAATCCTTGTAATTTCTATTATTGGTCCTAATTCAACCCTATAGGGTCAAACAGAATAAGCCCAATCCCTCTCTCTCTCTCTTTTTTAAGAAGTCATTTGTGGTGATATGATAATGGAAGCCATGAGACTAGAGGAGATCGTGAAAGGAAGAGAGTGTGCACACAGAAGAAAAACTGGTCAAGAAGAGAGTTGTTGAGTTCTCCATGTTGAAGGAGGAGTAAGAGAATGATCCTTCAGAGAGGAACAGGGAAAATGACTAGAGTTGCAGTGCTATGGAAGATCATAAAGGGGGGGAGGGGGATATCCTCCCCTTCCCCTCAAAGGACTGTTGTTGCTTGTCCTTTATTTTCAAAGAGGACCATGACTTCAAGAAAGAGATGTCATGATATGCAAGTGAATTGGATGTAAGTTACCTGAGGCAACCCAGTG
This sequence comes from Potorous gilbertii, assembly GCA_028658325.1. NCBI lineage: Eukaryota > Metazoa > Chordata > Mammalia > Diprotodontia > Potoroidae > Potorous > Potorous gilbertii. Next base: position 83,467,567 of record CM053770.1, on the reverse strand, counting down.
ATTAAGGCTAAGTGAAAATGAGACAAAGAAAAGCCTCTTTTACCTAGTCAAAAAAAGTAAACTCGGTCAAGAAGGAGATGGCCCTCAGGATTTCTAACCAAAACAGAAACAATTGCTTTTTACACTTACTCTGAGTAATGAGAATCCAAATAATAGGAGGTTATCAAAAGAGCTTTGGAGATCCTAAAAATAGGGAAGATGCTGATAAAGAAAGAAAGAGAAAGGAAGAAAAAAAATAATAAACTTCACATTTGAGACTCACAAAAATCCTGGGAGGTTGGTGCTATTATCCCCATTTTACAAAAGGGTAAAATGAGGCTAATAGAGGTTAAATGCTTTGTGCAGGGACATACAGCTAAGTATCTAAAATGGGATTCAAATTCAGGTCTTCTAGATTTCAAGTTCAACATTTTCTGTCAAGGTTGAGGACTTTAAAAGATGCCTTTGGCTATGGCAGTAAGAGGATCATTGGTCCTTTGGGAAAGATCATTTTAAATTAAATTTAAGGGAAGAGATTGAAGTCAGATTGCAAGGGCTCAAGTGGATGGAGAAGTAGAAGTATCAAGAAAGTACTGCTATTTGTAAGAGAAAAGTTTTTACATTTTCCCCTTTGAATTTCACTTAGAAAGGCCTAGAAGGAAGGTTAAGCAAAGGAAGTTTGACTCCTGCTGTGTTGATATGAAGTCAAGCTTAGATGGTTAAATACTATCATTGTACAAATTAAAAGCTCTTGTGCACAGTGTATGCTGTTAGTTTAGGGCAAGAACTGAATTAGGAATACTACTTGCCATCAAGTTTCATACACTCTATAGCAGAGTAGATGCCAAGAAATGCAAATAGGTATAACACAAATTAATTTGTGATTAGTATCCGTGCAGCCTCTCCTGTCCTCAGCAGACAAAATGCTAAAATAGCACCGTAAATACAAAGGCTACAAGCTTCAGTGATACTTTTGGAATGCATCAGAAATTGATTGGAGAATAGTAGTAATTGAAAATAAGGGAGTGAAATATAAACTGTATTAGCATAGTTATTAGGGAAACCCATTGGAGCTATTGGAAGGATAAGTGTATCCCAAGTAATCGCACCACCTTTCTGGCATGCAAAGGTGACATTTAGTTAGGTGTATTTAAGACAAATCAGGTGTCCACCTGAAAGTTCGGTCAAAGAGGTAAGCAGGCTTAGTGATATGTAAATTCATATTTATTCCTTTAAAGCTAACAGAAGCTAGCTTAACCTGTATGTGCAAGGATCCAAAATGTAAGTTCTGACTATCTGATAAAAGAATGACCAGGTTTAAATCTGTTTTAGGACAATCCCAGGATGTCTGTGTCCCTTAGATTTATGGTCCCCATATGTCTTTAACTATATCATGAAGAAGGAATTTTCTTAGTTGAATAAGTTGCAAATACACTATGAGAGTTGACAAAGTATCAGTTGAAATTACAACCCAGGATATGTTTTCTTTATCATTCACATGCTATAACATAGTATATGTCTATAAAATATTAAGATACAGAAAAGTCCCATTATAGTGTATCCAGTTAAGGATCACGTCCTTAAACAGAAGAAAAATGTACTTAAGTCAGCCCGCTCTGGCTTTATTGACATAGGAAAAGGTATTCTTTGAGTTTACTCAGAGAACAAAGAGGCTGTTAGGTTCAGGCTCTTCTTCTGGTTGATTAATTCAGGCTCTGGCCCTTATAAAGGTCCAAAAATGACATTAAATGATTATCACTGGCATGATGGCTTTGGGGAGTGGATGAAGTACAGGTTGTAATTATATTGACTTTTGGTAGGATTCCTTATCTCTGAAGACACAACTGTCATAAGTAAGCTATAGAGCATTTCACACTATGACTGCTGTGATTCATTTCATAGTGTCTGGCTTCTCATTTCTATGACCCTTTATTACTAGGTGTAAAAGGCCATGTTTACTTCTTATGACTTTGTAACTGCAAGTAGTATCCTTTCTTAATCTGAGGAATATTGGTGAATCAATATTGCTTGATAAATGAACATATGCATACAGAGATAGCTAAATTGGTGAATTGAAGATTTTTTTCCTTGACAAGAATTAGAATCCTTGAGAAAATTGTACCACAAGGGAAAAATATTGTAAGCACTTTCACAAGATCTTTGGTTTCCTTCTTGAAATAACTGGCACAGGCCAGGCAATTTAAGAGCCAGACCTACCTGGGAGGAATCATGCCCATATCATTTAGCTAGTGCCCTAAAAGTATTCATTATTTCTTACTTTCTTTTGCTTTCACTCCTAAACCTGATTTTCCCAATAATAACGTCCTAGATAAGTGTCCATATAGGTCAAAATGGTTTTCATAGATAAGACCTTCTACATGCCTCCTGTTAGCTAACCTTGAATAATTGGAAAATATTCTCATCTTTTACTCTTGTTCCTCTGAATCATTTATTATAATAAAAGATCCCCAAAAGTAGGACTGGAAATTAAGGTATTGTAGATAATCTCTTGCACCCCACCAAGGACCATCCTGAAGTCACTGAACGTGAAGAAGCATTTCTCTCACTTGTCAGAGATGGGAGTTTTCCTATACAAAAAGGAACTACTGCCCCAAACTGGGGAATACTCACATCATTTCCCCAACCTGGATATTGATTTAGAGGCCTGAAGAATTCAGTTTCTATTTCTGGTTGTAAAGAATATCCTTTAATAAATATGTGCCACCAGACCACACAAGTGGTGATCTCAGTGCTAGAGCCCAGAATGGTAGGTAGAGGCAAGATGGTAGAGGAACAGGAAGAAGTACATCTGAGGTGCTCCCCAAAACTCTTCCAAAGAGATCTAGTAGAATACTCACCAGACTGAGTCCTGATTGACTAATACAAGAGAAAAATCACAGTAGGTCATTTTTCCAGCCTACTTGGTATAGGGAGACAGGTCTTTGGACTCTGGGGACAGAGTGTATTTGCAAACATCCTTATGAAGCAAGGTCCCTTCCTTGTTCAAGATTTAGGGATAGGCATCAATTGGCAGCTTTGTCAGAGATCTTGGCAGCCTGAGGAGGGGACATGATCCTACAGGTAGTGTGTCAGGGCCAGGAGTGCTCATGTACCCTAGGCTGTGTACAAAGGAAGGGACAAGTTCAGAAGGAAGCAGCAGCTGTGTGACTTTGACCCCAGGAGTACAGCAGGGGCTCAGTTCCAGCTCTTAGTCCAATTTGAATCCTGTAGGGAAATAACTAAAGGATACTTATTGATAGCCTATAAAAGCAAGTTTACAGAGACATCTTGGCTTGGAAGGAGGCTATATTGATAGAAATATCGAATGAGCTTAAACAAGAACCTAAAAGTCTATTTATACATCTAATATATAGCAGAATATCACTAAGTAACCACTTAGAAGTCAGAAAGAGAGGGCATTTGTGGTTTGGTGCTGCACTTTCACTTCTTGGTTTGCCTCTATTGGTTTGGACTCTATCTCTCATCTCTTGAGGATGTGCTCCACTTGGAACTGGTTTATCAGTGAGAAGGCAACTGACCCAAGTAAATTTTTAGGGTGAGGAAGGAGTGCAGATGATTAGGGAGAGTATCCACGGATGTCTTTACTTAAATAGGTCCTTCTGTATGTTTATTTCATTCAATGATCCACTAGGATGGTAGTCATGGGTGGAAATAGGACATATAATTGTGGTGTTTCTTATACTATCTCTTGTCTACTGTGACCATGCCTTGCTCTACCTTGCATGTGGGTGGATGTCTATTTACTCGAAGAGTGAATCTGTGACACATTAATGCATATGTAGTCTAGTTTATTCTACAAAAGATATCAGTCTGAGTTTCTGCCTCATTTCTACAAGGCTACGTGTGAGACATTACAAGGGGAGTCAGGTCCTTATTGTGTATATGTTTTTATGTTCTTTTTTAAATTTTTAAATTTTTTTTATATTTTGTACCACTTAGGATTTTTTTCTCATAGTTGGTATATAAACCATACAATGGTTCCTCTAAATGTCTTATTTAGACATTTAGCTTTTTAATATGGTTATTTGGGAAACATTTAATATTTAATTTTGTTATTTGGGAAACATCCTCTGTTGTTTAGTTATGTTTGTCTCATTTGGGGTTTTCTTGGTAAAGATACTGGAGTGGTTTGTCATTTTCTTCTCCAGCTCATTTTACAGATAAAGAAACTGAGGCAAACAAGGTTAAGTGACTTGGCTAGGGTCACACAGTCTCTGAAGTCAGATTTGAACTCAGAAACGAGTCTTTCTATCTTCAGGCCTAGCACTCTGTCTTTGTACCACCTAGTTGTCTTCTATTTCTCCTACTAGACTGTAAACTTCATGAGATCCAATACTCTGTCTTTTTTCTTTTTCTCACAGCACCTAGCAGGATAAATTGCCCCCAGTGACTGAGCTCTCAATAAATGCTTCTGAAAGAATGAATGCATATTTGTGAATGGAGTGATTAGTTTTCACATCTACAGAATGAAGGAGGTTGGACTAGATTATCCCTATGGTTACTTCCATGTTTAATATCCTATGATTCTACAAATCAATTTTATTAGTAAAGAATTATATTTTTCTAATAATGAATTAGCTATATAATTGGAGGTTTAGTTGTAAGGTTTTACCTTCCAAATAAGGGAGCCATCTTGTGGTGAAGTATTGAAATAGTATGCAGAAACCCACAAAGTAGAACGGTCCACAGTGGACTCTAGAAAAAGAGCCTATCACTGCATTCTTTTGTAAATGTGTGCAAAGCATCTATTTAATAATACATTCTAGAATTTCTTTTTTTAGGATTGAGATCACCCTAACTAAACTAACGTTTCCAGGATTCATAATTTTTCCTTTTTGAAAACTGTTCATTTGTGGCATTTTCTTGATGATTCTGAGTTGAGTTCCTTCTGCACCCAGGGACTTTGAACTTATTCACATTGCTTTGGTGCTCTCTTACTTTCTCCTCGTCCTATCTTGGGCAGACGAATCTCATCTTCCAAATTGCTAGAGATACTGGCCAATTTGATGTCATTCCAAACAATTTTATGATTCTGTTCATTGATGAAAATGTTAAATAATGCCAGAGGGGAGATATGGATTAAATAGAATGAGTAGGTGAATTCACAACTGTTTGAATGCCATTGATTGATCAGGGTCTTATCTGGAGGGTGAACTCCAGGGCTCTGCTCCAAGACCTAGGCCTTGGTACTTTTCCTGTTCAATATATTTACTTGTGACATACTTATTTATAACCTATATTCCTTAATTTATTTACAGTGACTTGAATGAAGTATAAATGGTATATGCATCAGATTTTGAGGTTATACAAAGCTAAGAGTGATGACTAGCATGTTGGATGGCAGGCAGTGTTAGGATCCCAACAGATCTTGTCTGACTAGAATGATGGACCAAATACAATGACATTTAATAGTGGATACATGTGAAATCTGATATGTGGATTAAAAAAATAAAATACATAAGTCCAGGATGGGGAATGGAGGTGGAACTTGGCTAGATAGTTTGTATGAAGAAGATTCGTGGGGTTTTAGTGGAATATCAGCTCAGTGTACACCAATGGGTGTGCTGGTAGGTAAAAAGTTAATGCAATCTTAGGCTGTTACAAGAGGCATTGTGTTCATCCTTTGTTGCCGAAGAAGACCATACCATCGGAGAAATGATGACATGACTTGCACTTGACTTTGTTTTGAGTGAGGGAGGGCTGTGCAGGTCATGAGCCTCACTTCTCCTCCAGAGCCATCTCAATCCAGTGACCTGATATTCCTCAGGATGAGTGGAGATGACCCAGGAAGCACTGGGAGCCCTCGGGCGCTTTAGGCCTAGTGACCGGAGTAAATGAAATAATGATTTTACTAAACTCTGTCCCGGTCAGACTAAATCAGAAGGGTATTGAACAGAGCTTCCTCTGTTTTCTCAAATCTTTATTCACTCCTGTCAACCTGAAAGTTTGGTTAGAAGAGGCAAATAGGCTAAATGTGTATTGTTTATCCCCTTAAAGCTAGCAGTTACATGATCATGAAGTCAGAAGGAGAACTCTGACTGTTTGACACAAGAATGACCAGATTTAAATCTGTTTTAGGACAATCCATAGATGTCTGTGTCCCTCAGATTTATGGTCTCTATATGTGTTTAACTATACCATGAGAAAGGAATTTTCTTAATTGAATTGATTGTAAATACAATAAGATAAGAGAGTTGACAAAGTCTCAGTTGAAATTATGACCCAGGATATCTGTGTTTTCTTTACATTGACATGCCATAGCACAGTACATGTCCACAAATATTAAAATACAAGAAAAATTCCCATTATTCAAGATAGTCTTTCAGTTTTAAGGGTCTCATAAAGAATGCTAAGTCAGCCCCATCTGGCCTTGTTGACATAGGAAGAAGTATTCTCTGAGTTTACTTTAGAGAACAAAGAGACTGTTGGATCCAGGTTCTTCATCAGATCAATTCAAGCTCTAGCCCTTATTAAAGTCCAAAAATGATTTTAAGTGTTATCACTCCTTATTCAATGGCTCCTTCCATTCTGCTCATAAACATGACCAGAACTTCATCATCCTTAAAAAATCTTAACTTGAACCTACTAATACACTTACATTATCATCCTATACCTTTCCTCATTATGTCTAATTTCTCATCTCCCACTCAGTCCTCAGATTAATCTGGCTATCACTTCTATTCATAATTCCTAGATTTATATATCCAGTCCCAATTTTTCTTCACATCACTCTACTTGTCTCCAATTTGATGTCCCAGAGGCACTTCAAACTCAACATTTTCAAAACAGAATTAACCATCCTTTCCCTCAAACTTCCCTTCTTCATAACCTCCCTGTGTCTGTGGAAAGTGCCACCATCCCTCCGGTCACCTACATTCACCAGTTTTAGAGTCATTTACCCTCTTATCCAATCAGTTGCCTTGTTTGGTTGATTCTGCTTTCACAATATATCTGACATCTTTCCCTTTGTTGCTCCTCATACACCTCTGTAGCTCAGATCCTCAACTTCTCCGTCCCAGCTTTATTGCCTTAACCTAACTGGTCTCCCCAAGTCCGGTCATTTCTCCTCTGATCCCTGGAGGTCACCACTTGGTAGTGTTAAAATACAGGTCTGACCATGTCACTTGTGCTCCAAAAGGTCTTGTGGCACTCTTTCCTTGATGTTAAAATACTTACAACTTTGTAGTGGCAAAAAGACCTTCATAATCTGACTCCAGCCTGCTTTTTTGGGCTTTTTTCCTATTTCTCTCCTTACACTACGTAGTAACCAAACTTGTCCCCTTGCTGTTCATTATTCACAACATTTCTTCTCCTGTCTGTGTCTTTCACAAGCCCTTCCACACTTGGAATGCACTCCTGTCTCATTTGTGCCTGCTGTATTCTAGCTCAAAGCTTAACTCAAGTGGCATCTCCCACCAACAGTCTACTCCATTTTCTCCCCTTCTCATCCAAAGGAGATGGAGATGTTTACAGACTCGAACCATGGATATGCAGCCCTGTTCAACAAACATACTCAATACCTCTTGCCTTCAGAATACTGCAGAATGCCTGCGGTGACCAATACCCTTCCCCCTTAGCTTACTGGGGGTGAAAGGTGAAGTAGATTAGGATTCAAAGGATCCGACCTTTTTGGGTCACTCACCAGCAATTGCTTATCTGCACGTTGTTTTCCTCATTTGTTACAGATGAGGACTTTACAGGATTCTTTGGAGGCAGTGGTGAGAAAATGTATTTCAACATGTTTTGAGGGAATAGTAAGCGCCTTATGAATATTTTGGCTTATTTATGACTGTCTTGGAAATGAGTTTAACTTGGTTCCTTATAGAATTGTCTTGCGGAGGGTTTATTTTTATTAATTTTTTGAGAGACATCATTAGGAGTTTTGGCTGTTCTAATTTTTTTCTCTCTCTCTCCAATATCATTATAATTAAAGGCCAAGAAAGAAAAAAAAAAACCAAGACGGTAATAAGGCCAACGCCGAGAACGGCAAGGGTAAAGAGAAGGCGTGGTGAAGACGTACAGACCGAGCCCGTAGGTGCAGGGGCAGAGAGCCTTGGGGCCGGGCCCCGCCCCTCCGCTCCCCGCCCCGCCCCGCCCCTCCGCTCCCCGCCCCGCCCCGCCCCTCCGCTCCCCGCCCCGCCCCTCCCCGCCCCGC
>CM053770.1:83410011-83458912 GCA_028658325.1 Potorous gilbertii | reverse complement strand
GCTCCCCGCCCCGCCCCGCCCCCTCCTTCCGGCTTCCCCGTTAGAATGTACGCTCCCTGAGGGCGGAACCATGTTTTCTTCGCTGTATCCCCGGCGCTTAGGCGAACCGGCCACCCCATAGTAGCCGCACATAAATACTGGATGACTCGAGGGCATCGACACGACGAAGGAGGGTGAGCGAAGGCGAGGAAGGCCGAGGAGGAGCGGGGCGCGCCAGGCCGCCGCGGCGCCTCGTTTCCAGGGTCTTGGGGCCTGCGCAGAGGCGCTGCCTCGGGCCCTCCCGACCGCAGGGGGGCGCCGGCGCCCCGGTGGGGCCGCGGCAGCGGCGGTGGCGACACTTCCGTTTCCGGCGCGTTCTCGCTGGGTCCCCCGTCAGCCGGGCTCGGCGCCTCTTCCGCTCGCGGGCCTCCGCGTTAGGTAACGGCGGGGAGGAAGGGAGGCCGCGAACGAGGCGGAGAGCGGGGCGGGGTGAGCCGGCCGGCTTCTCCTCAGCGGCCCGGCGCGTGGGCCAGGCGCTGGCGCGGGGCCTCGGCAGCGGGAGCGAGCGGTACTGCGCCTGACCGTCCCCCTTGTGCGGGGAAGGGATGGAGCGAGAGGGCAGCTCCAGGGGGAGGGGAAGCGCGGCGCTTCCGTCCACGTGCGTTCCCATCCCTGCGCCGCAGGTTCCTCCCTCCGGAGGTTCAGGTCCGTGAGGCCTTGGAGGCCGCTGCTCCCCTCCTTGCTCGTTGTGCAGCTGAGGAAACCAAGGCCGCCGACCGAGGTTAAGGGACTTGCCCAGGGCCCGTGTGAGGACGTGGCAGAACCCGGGTGAACCTGGGGCCTTGGGCGCCATAGCCATAGTCCGGTACCCTCCCATCGGTCAGTGAGGGCGTTGGACGAGGTGACCGCGAAGGGCCCAGCCCCCAAAGGCGCAGCCTGGCTTCTCTGCCTCCGCCTGGGTCTGGCGGTGTGGCGATCCCGGATGGGGGTGTGACTTTTAACTGACGTAGTACTGCCCCTTCTCCCCCCGCCCCCCCACTGGTCCTTGGTTTTAGTGTAACAAAGTTTGCACACCCCTGTACCCCTGGCACAGGCCTTAGAATTGCAGACAAAAAATGAAAATGCTTCCCATCCCCAAGCGCTTTACGTTGTCTTTGGAGGAGCCGGTACCCAGGCTTGCAGCCCACGGGCAGCGCAACGTGGGGGACTTAGAGTGTTGGAAAGGGAAATTGGGGCCACGTGGTGGAGGGAAGAGGGGAAACTGAGGACTGTGTTATAATGGAGACGCGAGGGAGTCACTGAAGGTTCTTGAGCGCAGTGGTAACGGTCAGACCCAGTGAAGCGTTTTTTGTTTTTGTTTTTGTTTTTTGCATTTGTCTGGGTGGATGGGGAAGAAAGGGAATAGAAACGGACCAGTTAAAATACAGTAAAATATGAGAGAAGGTTTGAACCACACTGGATAGTTTTTTGAGTGGAGAGAAGGGGAAGGTTAATGTGGAGGACTCATTGATAAGACCTGGTAAGGTATTGGATATTGCATTGGACGAAGGATAGAATCAAGGATAATAGGTTAAAATTGGGAAACTTGAAGGAAGAGCCTGTTTAAGGAGTAGGAGCATCAGTTTTATTTCAAATAGATTGAGATACCACTGGGAGGCTTAGGTGTAGGAATGAATAGGGAGTTGGCAACATAGTACTGACATTCGACAGAGGGCTTATGGCTGGATATATAAGTTGCAGTTTAACTTACTAAGCATTTATTTATTATCATGTGTGTCAGGCACATAAACTTGCTTGAAGACATCCTTTCATTAGGAGCCCACTATATCCTACTCCCCAGGCCGTTCCACTTCTGGATAGCTCTAATAGTTTTTCTTTACCCAAGCCCAAATTTTTCTTTTTATAACTTCTGCCCATTGCTTCTGTTTCTACCCTCTGGGGATAAACAAAAAGTCCAATTTCTTTTCTATATGATATTTCTTTACATAGTTGAAGACAGTTATCATGTCTGTCTCCTGTTCCTTCCTCTACCAATTCGATAGTCTTCTGAACTGATAGGGCAAGAAGGTGGATGATCCAGGAAAGAAGACTAGAAGTGATCAGACAGGTAGGAGGAAGACCAGAAGAGAGCAGTGTAACAGAATGAGGCTTTGCTGATCTCTCCTCCCTGTCTGGAAAAGCATGCCCTCTCAATATGCCTTGAAGTCATTTTGTATATATCCTAAACGTACTTTTTGTCTTCCTCCATTGGAGTGTAAGATCCTTGAAGGCAGAGACTTTCACTTTTGTCTTTTTTCCACAGCTCCACAAAGTCATAAGCTGGAGAGAAGTCAAGGCAGATGAATACTGAGGCAAGGCCATTGGAGTTAGGAGTTAAGAGATTGCAGGTTGAGAGCAGTTTGAATTGCATGAAACCAGAAAATAAATTGAGAGGGTTTTAGAAGTGAGTGGATGGTGTAGTGGTGAAGGCATTGAGGCTATTCTAGTCTTGCAGCTGGGGAGAGTGGGACTGGAATAGTCTGTATGGACAGATTCCATACATCAGAGCCACGTTGTTCAGAGCAGAGCTTCCTAGTTTGCATTTCTTCTGTATTTGTTGGAGTTGTGTGACCTGAAGGCATCTGCAGTGCAGTGTGCATGCTCTGTGTTCAGAACCAAGGCTGCAGTGAAGTTGCACAGTGTAGTATGGGCAAGTGCTACCAGAAACACCTCCAATTCATTACTCATTTGATTTTTAGTTTTTAGTGTGGCTTGTTCAGAAACCTTTTATTGTTGCTAGATTTTTTCTCATCCCATATGGGGTCATGACGCACAATTTAAGAAGTACTGGTTTACAGCATTGCAAATAATTTCTGAAGCCTTCAGACTTTTTTTGATTTAAAATGCAAATCAGTAACCCTTTGCCCTATATATGAAGAAATCTGGTGCCAGCTTGAATACACATGTATCCTCTGGAAGCCAGTCTTTGAAGCTATTTTAGTTGGCATAGACAGTAACATATAATTCAGTTTTTTATTCTTCAGGAAGAAACTCCAAACCGGCTAAGAAGAAAATATAAGCCATGTTTCGAAGACCTGTTTTACAGGTAACTTTATTCCCATCACAGCAATGGGATCATTTGCTATCTGAAATGTTTAAAAAGTTTGAGCACCTTTAAGCCATCACTTTGGTGGGACAAAGCCTCTCTTAGACCAGGAGGTCCAGGGACTCCTAAGGAGGACCATGGGGATGTAGTGACAATGAAGGAGTAGTCTGTGATCTCTACCAGTGCCCTCAGAAGGTGACAAGACTAATTTAGTGTTATGGGAGACTACAGTCATCATCTACACTGTACATGACTTGGGGGTCTCTTGCCTTTCACTTAGGTGTCTAATAGCTTCTACTTCTCTTTGAACTTGACCAGCTCTACCAACCTACACTCACTCAGACATATCTGGTCTAAGTTACCAAAGACAGACCACCACCACATGGTTACACTCAAACTCTCAGTCCTAGGGGATTTCTCTTCCTCACTACTCTAACTCTTGAGCCCCTGTCCTGTATGTTTTCTGTCTGTATAGCCTTCTACAATAATGATGCTTGTAGATCTGAAACATAGCCTTTTGCTTAGTAATAAGGCAAAACAAATAGTGTTATCAGATCACACTCTTTAATCAGGCATGATGAAGTAGGCACATGCAGCAGCCTAGAAGAGAAACATGTTAGGGAAAGAAACAAGTGATTGGTGCAGCTCTGCAATAAGCTGCAGGCTTGTTGTTATGGGTCTGTTCAGGAACATCTGTATTACATGCAAATGCTTCTCTGATAATAAGCTGCACTTCTGACTCTCACCCCTGAAAAATGGCCTAGGCCCATTTTATCTTCACCTTTGGCTAGGGCTAGCTTTGCATATGAATAGAAGTTCTCTTTAAGGCAGACAGATACTAGGTTCATCAAAGTACCTACCCCTAGTAGAGAAATTCTAGTAGACCCCCATATGGGGTTACAGCCCATAATTTAAGAAGTGCGGAAGGGGTCCCAGATGGAAAAAGTTTAAGAAGGCCTGCTTTAGGCAACCCAGGCAGGACTAGGGTGCTGTACTGTGTAGTCGAGATGTGTGCTGTGCAGCCAGAATTTGTGCTTAAAGCCAGAACCTGCTCTGTGCAGTTGTAGCCTAGATCACACAGTTCTCCTTCCCTTCTTAAACCAGGTCCTCTGGATGCCATAGCCTCTAGGAACCCCACTGCTTTTTCTTCTCTAGCCCGAGGGCTCCAGAGAGCAAAGCTTGTGAAGAAAAACTTTCTCTAGCCATAGGTGGAGCTGAAGATCAGTGGATGTGTCTGGAGCTCGTACACAGTGATGTCACCTCTCTGTGGCCAATCAGAAGATCTGTGGAAGCTTCTTTTTCTGACTGCTGGAGGCTCCATCTGAGAGTCAGCCTCCCTGCTGAGTCTTCCTTCAGTTCTTCTCACCTGCTGAGTCTTCCTTCAGTTCTTCTCACCTGCTGCTGCCCTCTGCTCTCTTCCTTGTACTGAAGTGTTTTAAATGAGAGCCTCCTGGCTCTCAGTGACTCAATTTTTACTGAAAAAACACAACTTCCCGTGTCAAGTTGACAGTTCTTTTTCAGTCATGTTTCAACCTCCATATAGTTATATGATTTCTCATTATCTTAGTTTATTTTGTCATAAATCGTACGTACAAATGTGATGAGGTATCTGTCATATATCTCCCTTTAAGTCTTCAACAAAGCAGTTTATGTCTTTGATATCTCTGAAACTTTTTTCGCACTTAGGTTTTTTTACTTTTTCATAAATAATAGATCTTTATATCTTTATATATCAAGTCTTTATATCAAGCTGTTCTCACACAAACAAGATGTCCTTCCACATTGTTAACAAAGAATTCTAAGTACTGGAATCTAAACCATAGATCTTCTCTCCAAAGCTGTCCAAAATCCTGTCTGAAAGCAGTTTTTTTGTATATTTATTTTAGTGGTTTATAATAAAACAGTGTTTAGTTTCTACTCATTAGACATCAAAATACTCATTCCTAACAGCAGCAACATGCAACTTCGCTTGATAATGAATATAAATCTTTTAGAACAAATACTTTTTCTACTCTTTTTTTATCAACTATTTCCTATGAAAATGGCTTAAAGAGACTGTACCTTGCAAATAGAGTTTAAGGGGAAAAAAATTACACTTCACTAAAAATTACAGTTCATTAACCTCTGACTGAAATTTAGCATTTCCTTCAATTATTTAAAAACATTATTCTGAGGATTCCATAGGTTTCTCCAGCCTGCCAAAGGGATCTATAACATAGCAAAGATCTGCCTTACATTATTTCTCTTAAATGTTCACATTTGCTGAAGGCCCAAAAAGTCTTGGACTTTTGCCTGATTGATCACTATTATTCTGTTTAAAAATAGCCAGTTGTATATTGTTTAATGTAGTCAGCTCTGAAGTGGAAAATTAATTGCAGAAAACTCCATTTGTTTTGATAGGGTAGGGTTACCTGGATTTTGAATCTGTTGGCAGAATACCTGGGAACTTTTGAGGACTGTAGCTGTTGGAAAATTAGGTTTTGGAGAATCAGGGTTCTGGATCCAAGCATTGTGCATATGTGGTTTAACTTTTGACTCAGTAGACTACTCACTTTATCACTTTTCTATAGCTCTTTTTTAAAAATTGAATTTGTGCGTTTGGTTAGTTGTGCTGGTACAATGTACCTTAAGTATATACTGGGATATATTCTAATATCCTGGAAGGAGAGCAATCCTAAGATCATCGTAAAGCATGAGCTCTGTTAAGTGTAGGAGATTTCTTATCTAAATTTTTTTTTATCAGCTCCGGTATCTTACATTCTGTGCAAAGTAGATACAGATGATGGCAATAGAGAGGAGAAGGAGAAGGAGAATCACAACACTGTATCTATTTTCTCTTCTGAAGAAAGTAAGAGCATGAAGTGGATTGGGGTACAGAGTTTAATTGGGAGAAATTTTGCAGTCATCCTAATTAGATCTGATGTATTAGCAATCAGCCATTTATAGTGATCATTTTTCTGTTGGTGAGCTAGCTGCCTGGAGCAAAATTGCTGGTTTGTCTTTCTTGCCTGTCCCCTTTTATGAACCACTCTTCTACTGCTTGCTTCCTTTTGCCTTACTCTGAGTGAGGAGGGGAAGGAAAAACATTTATTAAATGCTGGGCACTGTGTTATTTACTGGGCACTGTGCTAAGCACTTTTTGCAATTATCTCATTTAAACCTTACAATAATCCTGCATATTACAGTTGAGGAAACTGAGGCAAACAGGTTAAGTGACTTGCCTAGGTTCAAACAGCTACTTAGTGTCTAAAGTTGAGTTTGAACTTGTCTTCCTGACTCTCCCCTTCAGAATTCTCTTTCTTTTGTGTTTTAAGGACTGAGCCAAAGCTGTATGTCTGATTAAAGTAGTTTATATTCAGTTGTGAATGATGTCCATCTCTTCTGAGATTGTTATTTTAGAGGACCTACATATATATGCATTTTTCCTGCAAGTGGTGAAACTGAAATACAGTTTGTATATGAAGCTGCTGTGAAGTTTCCATTTTGCATGCTGTGCTAGTGTTGACTTTGCCATGTGACCTAAAAAGAACTTTGACCGTATAGTAGTTAAAGAAGTAACTGGATAGAGTCAAAGGCTGTCTTATTCTGGTGCTCTCTTTTGCATTCTTAGGGACATTTTTAAGTGCATAAGTGGGTCTTGTGATGGAGATAGTCTCTGTTATGCCCTTGGATAGAGGGAAGACTTAGTCTCTTTTGTGATGAAAAGGGTGCCTTTGAATACATAATGAAGAATTGCTTTGAAAATTCCACTCGGAAATTTTTTTAGCCAGCAAATATTTTTTAAAAAACATTACTTGGTTAGCAAATATTGACTTTTCTTTGCTACTTGTTTTGTTTGTGCTTTCTGAAAATTAAAGCTATCCTATTGTTTCTTCCTATTTAGGTACTTCATCAATTTGCAAGACATTACTCTGAAGGAAGTACCGGTTTAGTTCTTGAACGATGTAAGTAGCTGATAGCTAAGATTATAAGTTAGATATGTAAGCTTACATTTAAAGGTTAAATTAGATTATGCTTAAATTGTATTACATATGCTTAATGTATCTAACATATATAACGTGTTTATGTATGTATGTGAGTGAAGACATACGTAAAGGTATAACCTGTTAATTTATTTGTCTGTGACAAATAATCTATGAATTCTTTCATTGACTTAGGTTTTGTGCCAGAACCAACAATCCCATCCACTGAGGAATAGATTTCTAGTCAGAACGACCCTTAGAGAGCATCTGATCCAAGATTTTTATAGATGAGGAAATAGATCCAACAATCTATATGTTGAATAATTCAACAATCAACAACAACGACTTGCTGAACATGACACAGAGTAAGAGACAGAGCCAAGCTTAAGCCCAGAACCTTTGATTCCAAATACAGGGATCAGCTCTGCCATTGATTTGTCACTAACTAAGGTAGGAAGGGCCTCCTTAATAGACATTTCTGAGACTGCTCTTTTTCTGCCAGACAACTTCCTACTCCTCTCCTGAATGTGATCAATTTAGAGCTCAAGCTCCCTGAAAACTCTGAACTTAAGAGGAGGTGGTAAAGGAAAAGGGGAACATAAAACTGAACATTTCTTGAAGAAGATATCCACTCTTCCACAAGTAAAAGAGAAGTAGGAGAAGGGGATGAAGGTCCTTCTTGAGACTTGGTGATGTTGGAAGAGTAGTTCAGGTATTAGTCCAAGTGCTTATCAAGTATCTGCCTTCCTACTTTGCCTGTAATTAGTCTTTTCCTTGAGATGTTGAACTTTCCCTCACCTAGGGATTCTCAACAAGGAAATCATAATCAGCTACAGACCTCATTGCAGTCACCTATCACTGGGCTATAGTTTCTAGGAAGCATCTGAAATACTAGCATCTTTAGGAATGTGGAGAAGAGGAACAAGATGAAAAGGATGTCCATCTACATGCCACTGAAGTTCTTAAGTAATTAAAATGCTTAAAATTTTAAAGATTTAAAAAGTTTCAGGGAAGTAGACTGACACCCGTGATGTAGTATAGTGCATTTCATTTGGGTATGGGCTGAAGAGGATGTGTGATTAGAAGCTTGGCATGTACATGCCTTCCAACATTTTCAGGGAGAAAGGGAATATGTTCAAATTAAGCAGAACTTCAGATAGCTGTGGCCTGTCTACCTTTTCCCCTCCCTGTATTTGCCAGCCTGAATGCCTTATCACAATTCTCAGTACTTGGGTCAATCATGAGACTTCTTCCCTATAGCTGAAGTCCTGTAGAACTTGTGCTGGGTGAGGGGAGGCTGATGGACATCCCTTGGTCTCATTCCACTTCATCTTAATGGTGACATCAACAGCGTTTCAAATACCTGTTGATTAAAGCCTATAGCCCAGGGATTGGCATTTGATCACAATGGAATCTGTCATTGACCAGTTGTCCCTGTTGGGTGTTTGGGTTGCTACTCTTCTTTTCCTTTACTTCCTTGACTTGAGGGGCCTGAAATCTTAAGTTATAACATTCAGTGGAGGAATAAGAGGTTGCTTTGTAGAAATAAGGCAAACTTTCAGAAATTTTTGCTTATGGTCCCCAAGTTTTTAGCTTATGTTAGTGATGGAGTGGTACCAGAGGAGATGATTGGATTTGCAATCAGTGGCTGTGGGTACAAATCCTAATTTAGTCACTTACTACTTCTGTCACTGTGGGCAAGAATTTAACTTCACTCTGATTCTGTTCCCTTATTTGTTAAAGGATGAGATTGAACCAAATGATTTCTCTGATCATTTCTGGATCCTGTGAAATCTTATTTTATAGGAAACATGGCAAGGGAAAAATGAAAGTAAGTTTAGAAATTCTTCTGTTAACCGACATGGTTTTATAGTTAACTACCTTTTTTGCCTTATTAAACAAAGTATGTTTAACTTTTTACTTAAAAACTCAGGGCTGTTATTGTGAACATAATTTATTCTACAGTTGTATAGATGTGGAAGGTGTGGGACACTGATATGTATCCAGGATGTATCCTAGAAATTGTTTTTCAAATTATATTTTATTTTCTATGTAATCAGCAGAAATCTACCCTTTCTCCCTTTTTCTCATTGAAATAAACCACTCAGCTGCAGTTTGACCTTGCCATCATAATGTTACTGCAGTTCTGCATTCGTGTAAATATCTGTTTTTTTTGTTTATCTTTTCATTTCTAGGTAATGAGTTGCCTCTGAGACTTTATTCTGGTACCAATAATTAATGTTCTTCTGAAGTCAGCGTCTACTCTCTACCTTTTTTTCCTAAGCACTGGTCTGACGTACTTTCCCTTACCTTCCATTTTGGAGTGGTGATACTGATAGAAGGATAGGCCTGGAATTAGGAAAACCTAAGTTCAAATGTGACTTCAGACGCTTAACAGTCTTTGTGACCCTGTACAAGTCTTAACTTCTGTCTTCTTCAGTTACTTCAAATATAAAATGAGAATCATGGTGACAGCTACCTCTTAGGGTTCTTCTGAGGATCCAATGAGATAATATTAGTAAAATTCTTAGCACTCTGTATGGCATATGGTTCCCTTCCCATTTCCCCCATTAAAAATATAGTGAGACTTAGTTCTCTGTTGTCCTTTGGAGTATTTCTCTCAAGTTAAGGATTTTATTTTTCAATTGCACATTTATCTTTGTTTTTTATTTCAGCTCTTAATCGTGTTCAGTTACTTGGAAGAGTGGGTCAGGATCCTGTTCTAAGGCAGTCTGAAGGAAAAAATCCAGTCACAATCTTCTCTTTGGCCACAAATGAGATGTGGCGATCAGGAGAAAGTGAGACATCCCAACACGGTAAGTTTCAAAGACTTGTGGGTGAACCAAGTATATTTATTAGTTGGTACCAATATTTGATGATAGATGGGATTTTTATGGAATTTACAGCTTATTTATAAGACACCCTTCTTTCTTATACATACATTGTAATCCTATGTAAGTAAACTGAAGATCCTGATTCTTTTCGGAGGTGACCCCCAATTTTATACCATTTTTTTAAGTGACTTCCTTAAGACAGATTGGATAATACTTTTCCTTTTAGAGACACCTTGTGTGTGTGTTTTTTTATTCTGACTTGAATAAAAACTAAATGGGCTTTTCCATATAAGTAGGATAACAAAAAAGAATCGTATATAAAAATGCAAATCTCTTTTATGTACTGCTTGCTTTTCTTTTCAAGTAAGTTCAGCCTGTTGTTTTTAAAGCTGTATTGTTTGCCTGTGCTTCTTTCTGGCGTTTTGTTCTCCTCTGTACACTTTCAAAAGGGAAGCCTTAGTGACCTCAGTAACTTCTTTTCTAACCTACTTTATTCCTGGCAGTATACTGTACATACATCTTCCAAAGCACTATTTTCCAAAGTTTTATGATCTTTTGGGATGCACGCAGAAAGTATGAGAACCAAGAAGAGCAACTGAGTTATTCGGCAAGCTACTTGCCTCTGCTGCTCTCTCCCTTTTCTTAAGCACATGATTGGCTGCTGCCCAAGATGGCCTGCTGTACTTGTTCCTCCACTGGTCAGTGATCAGGCAGTCCATTCTTAATCTGGCCTAACTTCATCCTCTTAACTCCTTTTTCTCCATAAAGGCAGTAGCCAGTCATTCTCATGCTCCTGCTTCCACCATATGTGGATGATGTCCTGGCACATGGGTTTCCTGCTGTCTAGCTGTTAAAACTTTCCTTTCCCTCCTAATAAGGGTCAGCCATAGATAATTAGCAGGAGTGGAAACAAGCAGCAGGAAGAATCAGAGGCAGTGAGTTTGAGGCCCATGGTATTATTTCAGATCTGTACATTGTTCCAGTTTGGAAGCAGATGAAGAAGGCACACTTTTATTTATTTGTTTGTTTGTTTGTTTATTTGTTTTCAGTTTTCTACAAAGAAGGCACACTTTAAAAGGATTTTGTTTTTCTGTTTTTTTCCAATGAGTGGAGAACAGAAAGGAGAGGTTAACATTTCTGTTCATTAAAAAAAGGGAAATTTTTTCAAGTAGCTCAGTTTCAGACTAAAACTGCTGCATGGTTGGGGGATGGGACTGAAGTGTGACCAGTGCTGCACCCACTTGGATCTCCTTATCTTTATGAATTTTGCTATGATAGCCATTAAAAGCAATTATAGAAATAAGCCTGACATAGATTTTGTGAAACATTGTGATCACAAAGTGGTAGACCAAGATAAAAAATAATAGGATGTTCACATTGTTCTCACTGAAATGATTTTTTAGTGAGAACAAAAAGGTTTTTTGTACTATTAAAAAAGAAAAGAAGTTTTAAAAATATTTTTTCAACTTTATCTTTTAAAATTTTTTTTGCATATATTTTAAAATATACATGGCATTAATATATTAGCTGTATTACATAATTTATTGATAAACATACATATAAGCAACTATGTGCTCAAAAATGGATGGTAGTGTGAAGTCAAGAAATTTTAAATACCATTGAAAAGATTTTTAGGTTCAGAGCAACTGAGTTACAGTTTGCCACCAGGTAATCATTTTTTGCACAAAACACTTCATCACAACTGTCTGCTAAAAGGAGTTTTGTACAAATTGGTGAAGGTCTCATAAAAAAAAAATTTGGTCCTTAAATTAATGAGTCAAGATAGAAACTCTTGTTTAAACTTAAGTTGTTTTTCATTTATCTTATGTTCGTTGCTTGCCTTTTAATAAATAGTCCTTTGTGCTTCATTGATACCACTCACCTGAGCATCCTGAAAACTAAATAGTTAAATAATTTTTTAAATATAATTTATTTTTCTTTTCAGTTTTCAACATTCACTTCCACAAATTTTGAATTCCAAATTTTCTCCTCATCTCTTCCCTCTCCCCACCCCAGGACAGTATGCACCCTAACCACCCTTTTCCCAATCTACCCTCCCTTCTATCACCTCCCTCCCATCCTCCTCCTCTCTATTTTCCTATAGGGCAAAACAGATTTCTATATTCCATTGCCTGTACAACTTATTTCCCAGTTGCATGCAAAAACAGTTTTTAACATTCATTTTTAAAACTTTGAGTTCACGTTCTCTCCCTTCGTAGTTAAATAATTTTACGTGTACTTGTGGTATATTTCTAATAAGACCCCGGAATTTGGACCTAATCTGTGCTATCATCCTAGGCAGCAGAATCTAAAAGGAACTTTCTCTTTTTTGTTCTGTTAGGAGTAATTACAGTGATTCTACTTTGTGTAGTGTCTGCTAATATTTTTACCCCTTTTTGTAATTTAGGTGATATCAGCCAAAGGACCACATGGCACAGAATATCAGTTTTCAGGCCAGGCCTGAGGGATCTGGCCTATCAGTATGTGAAAAAAGGGTAAGTAAAGAAAGGAAGACACATGGGAAGGATTAAATGCCTTCTAGAGTTGAGGACAAAAACATCTACTTCAAGGAGATTGTAGAAATCATGTAGTTGAAGAAAGAGTTTACAACCTTCAGGGATGGGATCATTCCATAATTTTTTGTTGATGTATCTTATTTTGAGGCGTAAATCCCATAAAAAAGCTAAGCAAAATTGCTCAGTGATGTAATTTTCCTCTCTTCCACTCTTGTAGTTTGTTTTTTCTTAGTAGAAAGTATGTTTGGCTTGGAACCAAACCTGTACTTTCCATTTGACCTGAATTCTCTTACCTTTTACTGTTGTCTCCATTTATAATTTTTTGTCATCGTGTATGTTATTTTGGTTCTGCTCTTTTCTCTCTGTATCAGTTCATATGCTATCTTTCATATTTCTCTGAGTTGTTCATATTTCTTTTCCTTATGACATGATAATATGTGTGGGTCTGTGTATGTATACATATATATATATATATATATATATATATATATATATATATATATATATATATATATATATATGTATACATACACACGCAGGCACATACACACACACACAAGCTCAGTCATTTCTCATTTGTAGGGCTTTTAATTTATTTCCAGATTATTGTTACTATTGGTAGTACTTCTGTGAATATTTTGGTACTTAGGGATGGGGAGGGGAGTTACTTTATGTCATTGACCTCCTTGGTGCATAAACCTAATAGTGTGACCATTGAATCAAAGGATGTGGACAGTTAATTCTTATATAATTCCAAATTGTTTTCTAGAATACTTGTACAATTTGCTGCTCAGTTATGTATCAGTTATGTATTAATGTGACTTTCCCCTCAGTTCTTCATCATTGAGTCTTTCTGTCCTTGTTGAGTGGTGGGGCAGCTAGGTTGTGCAGTGGATAGAGCACCAGTGCAGGAGTCAGGAGGACCTGAGTTCAAATCTCACCTCAGACACTTGACACTCACTAGCTGTATGACCTTGGGCAAGTCACTTAACCCCAATTACCTCATCCTGGGTCATCTCCAGTCATTCTGCTGAATATCTCTAGTCACTGGATTCAGATGGGAAGGAGGGATAGACATACACACACACACTCTGTTGAGTGATAGTAGCAAGATATAATGGATAACTAGATGCAGTTTTGCTAATATATGTGGAATTACTTTTGAATTTAGTAGTTTATGTAGGTTCACGTATTCTAGGGATGTAGGGGAGAGGCTGTGTTGTCTAATGTCCATCTTCATAGTTGTGTGTTGTGTCTGACTTTAACAACCAGGTAACTCTCATACTTGTTTTCATTGGCTTTTATTTGCCAGTAAGGAAATAATATGTGAGTATTGTTTTATTGTTTGACTAAATTAAAGGAAATTTAGTACAAGGATTTATATACATTGTCTACCTACCTGTGGCATCCTAGACTTCTTAAATCACTTGGTTAGGATTTTGGTGAGCATGACTTATAGAATTGGGTACAACTGAATTGAAATGGGTCATTTGGTAACTTCCAAATAAACCTAATCAAAAGGGAACTTTAAGATCAACTAGTTTAATTCATGGTGTATTACAGTGAAAGTCCTAGAGAAGACTTAAAGTAGCATATTTAATACTGATGGGAGGGAGGGGTACATTTTAAGTGTCAGCAGCTTTATTTCAGTGAGGATAAATAAGGCCAAATATAAACTTTTATTTAGTCAAACAATAAACTTTTATTAAGTGCGTGCTGTTGGCCAGGCACTGTGTTAAGTGCTGGGTATACAGAAAGAGGCAAAATATAGTGCCTCCTCTTAAGGAGCTTATTAGTTAATGGGGGAGACAGCAAGGAAACAAATACATACAAATAAGCTGTATACAGTATAAATAGGAAAAGTATC
This sequence comes from Potorous gilbertii, assembly GCA_028658325.1. Classification (NCBI taxonomy): domain Eukaryota; kingdom Metazoa; phylum Chordata; class Mammalia; order Diprotodontia; family Potoroidae; genus Potorous; species Potorous gilbertii. The sequence goes on along the minus strand of CM053770.1, from coordinate 83,444,669 downwards.
AGAGGGAAGGCACTAGAATTAAGGATTGGGAAAGGCTTCCTGTATAATTTTCATTGAGACTTGAAGGAAACCAGGAAAGGCAATGTAGGTGGAGATGAGGAAGGAGAGCATTCTAGGGACAGTCAGAGAAAATGCCCAGAGCCAAGAGATGGAGTTTGTGGAACTTCATGGAAGCTAGTGTCACTGGATCAAATAGTGTGTGGCAGGTAGGAGGGTGTAAGAAGACTGGAAAAGTAGGATCCAGGTTGTGAAGGTTTTTGCTGAAAAGAGCATTTTTTTTTTTTTTATTTGATCCCTGAAGGTGATAGGAAGCCATTGGAGTTTATGGAGTGTGGTCAGAGGTTGGGGGGTGAGGGAGACATGATCTTTCCATTTGGAAAGAAAATTTTAAAAATAATAAAATATTATATTATTAAATATGCAGTAGAACCTTGATTTATGAATTTAATTCGTTCCAAGATTCTGTTTGTCATGTGATTTGTTCGTATTGCAAAGTCAGATGATCGGTACTATATCTCTAAAAGTATTAATATAAAAATAATTATATAAAATTTTAAGTAAGTTTTTTGTCCCTTATGTGCCTGAAGTACAATTGCAATAATTAGTACACAATATAAACTGAAAATAAATTAATCTGCACTTTACCTTTGAGAACAGTCATGGCTGGCTTGAGGGAGATGAGAGGGAGGAGAAAGAGGAAGGGTTGTTGCTTAGAAGGAGAATCTCCTTCTATAAGAACAACATCACGTGTTCTCTCTTATGCTACTTTCACTAAAAGTAAGACTAACACTACTGCCTTCACTTATTTTTTGTTTTTTAGAATCACTTTCATGTTTTGACTCACTGCTTTCTTTTTTAGTTCGCTTCTGACTAGGAATCTAATGACACTTGTTTTTGACCTTTTTTCAGAATGTCATTCACATTCAGAAATGTGACATTGCATTATCATTAAAAATGTTCGTGGCTCTCATTGCTACAACCTTCCTTTTTTGGGTGATGTTTTTCAATAAGATTTCAATGTTTGTAATGCGAATTTTTGTTGGTCCTGCAAGAAAAATTTTGTGAAGAATTTTTCCTAATCCAGCGAAGCATACATAAACCAACTTACTCATAAACTGAGGTTCTACTGTATATCTAATGTAATAAAATGATAAAAATACATTTTCCATTAGGAAAGTCACTTTAGTAGCAAAGTGGAGGATGGATTGGAGTGGGGTGTGACTTCAAGCAGGGCGACCCACAGGTTATTTCAGTAGTTCAGTTGATGAAGAGCTGAACCAGAGTGGTAGCAGTGTCAGAGGACAAGAGGGGACATATTGGAGAGATTTTTGCAAAGGTGAAAAGCACAGGCCTTGTCCCTTTTACATATCACTTTGCTCACAACATTCTTGTGTTTTAGTAATTGTTCAATCATATCAGACTTTTTGTGACCCCGTTTGGGGTTTGCTTGGCAAAGACACTGGAGTAGTTTGGCATTTCCTTCTCCAATTCATTTTACAAAAGAGGAAACTGAGGCAAACATGGTTAAGTGACTTGCCCAGAGTCACACAGCTAGGATGTATCTGAAGTTAGATTTGAACTTGGGAAGATTGGTCTTCCTTAACTCCAGGCCTGGCATTCTCTCCACTGTACCACCCCACTTCCCTGATGTGAGTAGCGTAAATCTCAAAGGAAGAGAGATCACTGTGTCATGCAGTGGTAGGGTGAGAGCCTTGAAGTGGCGCTGGGTGGAAAGCAGTATTCTGTCTCTCCTGCCTCCACCAGTGAGCTTAGGGGAATGAGTGAAAGTGTGGCCAGTTGCTTAATAAATGTTAATTGAATTCAGTTAAGAGGTCTTTGGTAGCTTTGGAGAAGGCAATTTCAGGTGTATGGAGATGTTGCGATCCAGATTGCAAAGGATTTAGAAGAGTTAAGGGAGAAGAGTAGACGCAGTGAGAATGAACGGTTTTCAAAACATGTTCACCATGAAGGAAGAAGGACGAGTAGATGATAGGTAGTGGGGATAGGTGTTCCAAGCGAAGGTTTTTTGAAGATGAGAAAGACATGGAAATGTTTGTAGGTATCAGGGGAAGAGCCAGTGTATGGGGAGAGATATAAGGTGAAAGAAAATGGGGATGCTTGGGAGGACAGTCTGCTAAAGAAGTCTTGCCTCTTGTGTTCCCATTCTGAACTTCCAAAATGGTCATTTGAAGCGTGGTTACGTGTGTCAGTGGACTTTCTCATACTCGTGTGTCTGTATGTGTGTGTTTTTACCTCTCCAGATCAGATAAGAAGCACGTGTTGGAATGCATCAGCTGTTTTTACTTACTTGTTTACAATTTGTTTTCATCAGGGCGCGAATTTTTGTGGAAGGGAAAATAGACTATGGTGAATACATGGATAAAAACAATGTGAGACGACAAGCCACAACAATCATTGCTGGTGAGAAATTTTTTTCTTCAAAAACTTTTATCCTTTGGGGAAGAAGGATACTCTTTGTCATCTTCTTTGTGCTTTGTAAAGTCTAGAGCATGTTCTGTGAGATTTTGAATTGAGGGCTGGGGATATTTTCTTGAGGTACTGAAAGGCAGGCAGGTCAGAAGAACTTGAAGTGTGTGTTTGCTGAAGAATTTGCACATTTACCAGGATCTCAGGATAATTACAATGTGATGCAGTAAAAAGAGTCTTAGAATCTGGATACTGGAGTTTAGGTCCTGGCTCTGACATTTAATGGCTGTAAGGCCTTTAACAAGTGACTTAGCCTCCGTTTCCCCATCTGTAAAGTTGAGTAAGAATATTTCATCTCTGTGGTAGTGGGGGAAAGTTTTAAGGTGTTATCTTAAAATATGACAAGTACTGAGTGTGTAAGTGCTGAACATAGGACTGAATTGAACTTTCATTTCGTGATACTCTTTAGGTAAGGTATAGGTTTATTTCTCATCTGAAAAGTCTTTGACTCTTCATTAAAATAGAATTGAATTGTTACTATTAGTTGGTAGCATAGTTTCTCTGTTATGGTGTATTTTCAGCCCTGATTTGGTTACTTTCCAGAAGAGGGAGGGGTAAAGTGAGGTGTGGGGATAAAAGGAAGTAGTTTTAAAAAAGGCACGTCCTAGAGATAATGGGAAAACTCAGGTGGATTAATTCTCAGGTACTTTGTTATAGTTCAGTTGAAACTTCTAGATACTATCTGCCTGCTTAGAACTGAGCTAAAGTTGAAATTTTTTGTCTCTGTCTCTACTTCCTCCTACCACTCCATTTTGATGGCTGCAAATAGTAATCACATATTACCTACTTTAACTAAGGGCTTTTGTCACAGGTCATATCTTAAAGTGGTACCAGTGTGCCACCTCTGTCCAGAAATTTCATTCCTTTTCTTCCTTTTCCTTTGAACTAGAATTTCACACTCCTTGGAGGTGACCCACGGTTACAGATGTGTTTTTCTCCCACTACTATATACTTGCTTACACAAATGAACTAACACATTATTCACTTTTAACTAAGATAAGTATAACTCCACTACCATTTGTCAAATCTATAAAAACTCTCTGCTGCTGTGATGAATTTCCATAGGACATAATTCAAGAAAGGGACTGATGCAGTTTTGGGGGGGTCAGGGACTCCTGAAGGAGTGAAGTACAGGAGAAGGTCATTTGGAATGAATTCATAGACTCAAGCATTCTTTAAGTCAAGTTGGCAAAGATTTATTGTAATGCCAGTATGGGCAACTCTCCTTAGGGAACTTGCAATCTAACAGGAATGATGCTACAGCTTACATAGGAAAAGTAGTAGATTTTCTGGCAGATATGCTAATTAGATGATAACTAGTCACAGGCATTATTCACTACTGGAAACGTAGGTGGTAGGGTAGGTAGGGTTGGGGGAGGGAGGGGAGACTTTCTCAGGGTTGTATTTTTGGTCTGTTTTGTCTATAACAAGATAACTTCAGGAGTTGAAGTATAGCTTGACTTCTGGATTGTATATGATAACTGTGGGAATCAGTACATGATAGTTATGCTGGTAGAAGATAGTCCTATTTTTACAAGAGAAATTCTACAGAGGTCAACTTGTTTTTATAACAGTAAGAGATAGTTTGCTTTACTGAGGCCTGCTTATGAGTTATTGCTAGGCATAGTGTTTCTATCATGGGCTGGGGAGGAAACTCATGTTTCACCAGATTGGTGAAGGTTTCATAAAAAAAAAAATTTGGTCCTTGAATTATTGAATTTTGTTTCTGTCATGGGCTGGGAAGGAAACTGTCAGCAATAGTGTTTTGTGGCTAGGGAAAAATGTGATCTTGGAAGTGGGGTCCAAGCACAAGCACTGTATCAGAGCTAGGTACTTGTTCCCTTCCTGATAGGTCACTAAGTGACATGTCAAAGAATTCATTATTTTATTTGTGTGGTCACTCTATAAATGTAAATTGAACTTCCTTCAAACCTTAGTGGTTTCATAAATTGTTGTGACCAAAAGAATTAGGGATCTGGTGACTGACCTATTCGAAGTCTTGAGTACCTGTTAATTCTCTAATGCCTTCTTTTTCCACTCAAGGATCAAGAAATAGTTTGTTAGTTGGGAATTAGGTTAATATTTGGTACATGATGCCTCAGTTTCCCCCATATCCTTAGTCCTTCCTCTCCATACTCCCAGACAGCTATCCTATGTAACAATTCTTTAAAATTCTGCAGAACTGATAAGTATGTCCCCCAAAATCTGACAGCATATGAAATCTTCCACTACCTAAGCAAAGGGTGCTTAAAGACTTTTTTGAAAATTGGGGAAACAGTTGCCTTTCTCTACTTCTTTGGCAAGCACATACCTATTTTGCAAGATTTAGGGATCACCTTACAGGGTCTCAGTAGTCGTATTTGCCAGTTCTTTCAGGATTGTAGCATGTAATTTGTCTGGGCTTGGTGACTTGAACTCAGTGAGAGCACTTAGATTGCTACATGAGAGTCTCCTCACAGATTCTGTTACCATTCCTTATTAACCATTTTTGTCCCATCTTTTCCAGTTCAAAGGTTATTTCTCTTGGGGGAGAAAACAGAAGCATGTGGAGGGATATCTATTTTTTAGTGTTTTTCAGGACTGATTGGTCCCTAGCCTGACTTTTTAGCTACTTCCCCATAATGGTGGGGTGATACCCTTACTGTTTTTCTATGACAATACCTTTTCCCAATCAGTCTGGACTGAAGAAGCTTCTAGCTCCTGTAGTTTGCTTTTACTTTTCAACTTGATTTGTATCTCCCCTTCACATATTAGATGGTCTTTTAAAAAGGCCAGTATAGCACTGACTCTCTATGCTTTCTTTGATTGTAACTACTTTTTAAATAATAACAAGGAAGGCAGTTTCAACAATTGTAAATATTTTTGAAGATGAATACAACATAGTGATAAGTATCGATTAATCAAAGTAGTTTTCCCCAAGTTCTTTTGGGAGACCTGTTTACGCCTCTCACGTGAACAGTGTATATGTATGAGAGGGAGTATGACAATGGATAGAGTGCTAGACTTGGAGTCAGGAAGAGCTGGGTTTAAATCCTGTTGCTGGCAATCACTGGTTGTGTTATCTTGGACAGGTCAGTTCATGTTTGGGTCTTGTTTTGTAGTTTGTAAAATGGAGATGATAGTATTTGCCTTATAGGATGGTTGTGAGGCCCAATTGACAGAGACTATATATAAAGTGCACACTTTGAAGTATTTTGTAAATGATGGCTATCATAGATAGACTAATGAAGAAGAGACAAGTAAAATGGAATAGAATTCTGAAAATAACCATTTTCTCTTTGGATTTCATGCAGATAATATCATATTTCTGAGTGACTACATAAGAGAGAAGGAGTGAAATGGACGACTCATTCAAGGCCAGTGTTGGGACATCCTCATTTTGAAATCATGTATAATCTTTGGAATTTCTTTTGACAAGAAGTAAAGTACACTTTTACACGTATAGAAAATGAACAAAAAGCATTGTCTTCTTTCTCTTGTGCTGTGAACCTTAGGTGACTTGTTCTGTTCCTTATTTATTTAAAACCTGGTTCACATTTTTTAAGTATAAATTGTAAACATAAACATACATCTTTCTGGATTTGCAGTGTCAGTCAGTTCAGCTTTCTGCTTGTATTGTATATACAGGGCAGTCTGAAAGGTCTAAACAGGTGCAATGAAGTTGAATTCTTCCTGCCCATAAACCAGTGAGCGACTCAACAAATCCAGAGGTTATGGCCTCTGAACACATCTCTATGTTTTCATCTAGCTCACTATAAATTTTAAATATCCAAGAATAACGAGTCTCTAGGATGTGTTCTGGCAGAAGTCCCTTAAAGGTGATAGCAGTTTATTCATGATGGTTCTGAGTCCTTCATTCAACCGTTTTTTTCGTGTAGCCCATATATCTCCATCTTGTCCACACGGATAATAGGAAAGTCTGAAATGCTGTCCCTGGAGTGGGCTGATCATTTTGTTGGTATGTTAAGTCTTTTGAGTAGATCACAACCTTATCTAATTTGTGTATCAGGTGGCTGTCCCTTAACCTCATTCTTCTGAGATGTGAGTGAGGGTGCTGCCACAACTATTTTCAGGGTAACTTTTTGGAGAGACCTTTGGGGATGCTACACTCATACTTTGTAGCCACTGAGCCCTAATCATTGGGCTTCTCATTAACAATTATTTTTTACCTTGAAATAACATACTAAACAAATGAAAGCAATAATAAGTGTTCATATGTGTGTGTATTTATATGTGGATATAAACAGTCTGTCATACAAGGACACATGCTTTCACATATATGGATGCATTCCCCCTCCCCCCACACTATATTTTGGTGATTATCAGTGTCACCATTAAAGTCATTTCAGACCCTTAAAGTACTGGAATTTATTTCCTTCATTTGTAAGGAAATCCAGTATTACTTCCTTTAACGCCCTCAAAATATTACGTAAACTTTTCTTAAACCCATGTCATAAAATAGAACTGAAAACAGCTTCCTAAGAAAAGATATTTCTCTTCTTCAACATTATTCAAGTAATGACAAGAAACATTTCTTCAGTTTCTCATAAGTTAATAGTTATTATCTCTTTCCACAGTAGATTCTCACAAAAAGTCAAAAACACATCTCCCTGGGGAAAAGCCCACAGTACAAATTCTTCCTAGATCCTTATGGACTGCAGCTAAACACCCTTATTCCACAGGGTAGAGTACTTCACATCAGTTTCTCACCTGTCATTACCAATTCTCCCACCTTTTTTCTGCATATTAAAGCTGTAATAATGACTGTCAGCCCCTGGCTGTCATTGCACAAACCTAGTTCCCTACCCCCCCCCCCATTGCCTGCTCCATTGTTCCCATCTTCAAACTGATTCCCAAAGTCCTATGCAATTCTGCCCACCTCTTCCACTCTACTTTCTGCAAGGCCTGCTCCTTAGGGAATAAAAAAGCTTTCATTTTAAACCATTTTCCTTATTATTCCTTCTATCTTCTTGTGCTAACTGGGACATGATTCTCTTTTCATGACACAGATTTGCTGGCTACCCTTTTCCAGTACTGATGGGTTGTACTTTCACACATCCCCTTGATTGCTTGGGGAGTTGGAATACTTGTTTCCATTGCCATCTTCAGACCTTACCATCATTTGGTGACTTCTCCTTTAATGTTTATTAATGTTCACAATGTTCATTCAATCCATATTTATCACTCAATCAAGATTCTGATAGTTTATTGACCTCTGGAACATTTTCTGTTTTCAGTGAGTTTAGTGCCTGGCTCAAAGTCTTTTTTTTTTTTTTTCCAACTCCTACCTTTATAAGTAAGGGGCTTTCACCATTAATATTGATGTTGTCTCCAACATCCTAATTTCCACTTCCTCAGCTTACTTCCTGTTGCCTATTCCCCCCCTACGTGAGCTACACACAGAGACAGTCATACCCTCTAGATAAGAGATGATGAGAACTTCAGCCAAGGTGGTCTCAGAGTGATAGAAAAAAGGGGTAGGATGTACTTAACAGTTTCATTTAACCAACTCACATAAAAAAAGTTTTTGCAAAGTGATATTTACTGTAGCAGTTTGTTCCCTGAGGAGAGTAGGTTCAAAGTTATAGTAATTTCTATGTAGCATTCACCTTACCATTCACTTGCTATAAGTTCCACTTGCCTGCCTTTAATCTGTGTTGGGGCAAACTGATCACTAGGAATGTTGTCCCCTCCCACCCTCAATCTAGATTTTGGAAAATGTTGTGATTTGATACCTACTCTTGGACTTTGGGTAACTTACTCTCCTGACCTTCTCAGGCTCATAACACCATAACACTCAAAAATATTCTTTCAGTTAGAATCACAACAGAAATGAGAGGCAGAACCACCATTTGGGCCATGAAGTCCCTCCCAGCCCTAGAGCCCCACAGCTGTTCATTCTCTTTGGCCAAACATTGTCCATTCAGGAAAGAGCAAAAGAAAAGACTGCTGCTTTGGCCCCTTCTGGCTCCACAGACAATTGATGATCTTCACCACACCAGCAGCAGACTGGAACCAGTTACAGAAAGTCAGCATGTGCTTGCAGTAGGGGAGTGTAGCCCTTCCATGACATGCTGCTTAAATGATTAACTCACAAACCCCTCCCTGGCCAATAGCCACATTATGTACAATTAGATGCTTTAATGGCTTGAATGAAAAGAAGTTTCTGCTTGCATTTGAAATATAAAAGTGAGGGGACTGGTTGAAATACTTTTCTTTTTAAAAAGTAAATTATATTTTAGAGAGAGGATTTTGGGAAGATGGCAGAGTATGACAGAACATTCCTAGTTCTCCAGGTTTCCCCACAAATGAGATAAAATAGTGCCTCATGGCAAACATAGAGCAGTTAAAAGTAAGTGTTGGGGCAGAACAGGGCTCCTGGAGAAGATTGGAAGAAAAATCTCAGGATGAGGTTTGGTCTCTGAAGAGTAAACACTTCCAGTTTAGTTCTGCTTAAACAACAAACAGCAAGCCCTGTGGTTAGTTGCACTGAGGGTGCAGCCTTGGCCACAGCCACAGGATCTTTTTACCTCCCAGAAAGTAAAAGGGAGTTGGGTGTCTGAGTTGGGGAAGATTGAGGGAACCTCTGTTGAGAAGGAACACCAGACTCAGCTGTGTGGCAGAGATACTGCCTTAGGTAAGAAAGAAACAACACATGTCTGATGAGTAGCAGTGGGGCAGGAAAGTCGCTTTCTGTGGGCACTTACAGGAGGTTGGAGTCTGGTTCTAGTTCTAGGTCAGAGGGGAGAACTGGAGGAAGATCAGATGCCAGAGGTACCATACCCCAGGATTAGAGGCAATTACAAAAAATAAACTGCTATAAATGAAAAATGAACAGGCAAAGAAGAAAGAATCCAACCACAGAAAGTTATAGTGGGAATAGAAAAGACTTGGGGTTCATCTTCAGAGGATACTGAAGCAAGAAAGCCTCTCCTACTCCAAAGAGCATCTCCTACTCCAAAGAGCAATATCAAATGGTCACATGCCCAAAAAGAATTTGTAGAAGAACTTAAAGAAGACTGTAAAAATAAAATGAGATTGAGGAAAAAATTTTAAAAATATAAGAACAACTTAAAAAACCCAAGATTATGAAAAGAAAGTCAACCAATTAGAAAAAGAGATCCAAAATCATAGGGAAGAAAATGACTCCTTGAAAATTAGAATTGGGCAAAGGAAAGCCAGTGAAGTTATAACAGACCAAGAAATGATAAATAAACTAGAAGAGAATGTGAAGCATCTCATAAGAAAAACAACTGATCTGGAGAACAGTTGAAGAAGAGAAAAATGTAAGAATAATGGACCTTCTGAATTGGATTACCTGAAAGCTACAATCAAAAAAAAGAATCTTGATACAATAATAAAAGAAATAATTAAAAATTTCCTGATGTATTACAACAAGAAGGGAAAGTAGCAATAAAAAAAATACTACTTCTCACAAACTGAAAGAATAGTCAAATTCTGAGACCCCCCAAGGATATAATATTTATGAACAAGAAAAAAACAGTTCAAATATGACAGTACCACAATTAGAATCACACAAGACCTAGCAGCAATGATGCTAAAAGACTTGGAAAAAAGGTCTTGGAACACTATACATTGAATAGCAAATAACTGGGGTTCTACCCCAAAATAGACCCAGCAGAGTAAAGTATAATCCTGACTGAAAAAAAGAACATTTAATGAATTGTCATACTTTCAGGATTTTGGTAAAAAAACCCAAAACACAAATTTGAACTTAACAGAAGATTTAACATACAAAACGTAGAAAAATATGAGCTACATATCCAAGACTAATTACAAGACACTCAATAAGGACAGACTACCTTTGGTTTAAGGGAATGTAAAATGTATGTCTAAATTGGGTAGTTCATAAGAAATATTGGAGTAGTCCTGAATATGATATAATTTTAAAAAGTAAAACTGTTTAGGAACAGGTAAAAAAATGAAATGCAAGAGGGAGAACTGACAGAGTAATTAGATGGGGGAGGAAGGCGGGTAGTTCTGGAACCCTACTTTCATGGACAATGGGCTTAAGAGGGAACAATATATATGTATCTAGAAGAGCGTAAAAGTTTAAATCCAACAAGAAATAAAAGGCCAAGGGGTAAGGGAAGGATAAGAGATTTTTAGAGGGGATGGTAAGAGGGAATAGGATAATGGGGGCTATAGAAAGGTGTTTAGATTAATGGGGATGGGAGAACAAGGCGGGGATCCTTGAAGCAGGAGTAGGTTAAGTAATAGGAGGGCAAAGTGGTGGGTAGAAGGAAAGTAAAGGAGTCAGGAGGGATAAGAAATAAGATACACACAATACATAACAAAGATCAGGAGTAGAATTTGTTAGGGAAAAAAGAGCAGGGGTGGCAGTCATGATCTTGTAGAAAGTTATTTATTGATTTAATCAGAAGAAAATAGGGAAACTAAAATAAGTGTCAGTCATTCATCAATGTTGTTTTGGACTATCTCAAATAACTAGACAAGTATAAGACTGGAATTTTGCCATGCTGTAGGAAATGAATTAGTGAAAAATACGTTAGGACTCAGACTTATGAAGGAAGAGGTTATCCACCCTCAGAGAAACAGGACAAATAAGTATCGTACAGTCATATATATGAATGTATATGACTATATATGAGTATGATTATAGATACAAGTATATGTTTATGTAAGTATGTAGGTATATATACCTTTGTGTATATGTGTGTGTATTTGTATATGTGTGTATGTATGTATGTATGTGTGTATATATATATATTAGTATCTATGCTTAATTTTAGCCTTCTTGGTGGGGGGGGAAGAAATGGGGGAAAAAGGAACAAAGTAAAAATTGCACAATAGAGACAAAAGAAAAATTACAAGGAAGCAAAGAAAGGATAGACAGCTCAGAACAAAATGAGTAGTATTATATAGGCTTTCTTGAAATGGAAATTTATTACTGTATATTTTGAATTTTCTCTTAGGTTCTGATGTGTACATGACAATGTTTTTTCCTTTTCATATTTTGCATTTAAGTTTCAGTATTTAATTTTATAATGTTTATTTTTCTTATTGTGAATTTAAGTTTTGCTATTTAAGTTTAAACTTAAAAAATAAATAAAAAAATATTTTATTTTCTCCAGTTACATGTGAAAAAGATATTTAATATTCATCTAAATATTTTTTTCAGTTCTCAATTTTCTGTCTCCCTCCTTCACTTCCACTCTCCCTGACAGAGTAAGGAATCTAATATAGGTTACACATTTTAAATCATGCAGAAACTATAAGTATATTAATCATGTTGTGAAAGAAGACACAAGGGAAAATCCCAAAGGGGAAAAAAATACAGAAAGTGAAAAGTAGTATGCTTCCACCTGCATTCAGACTCCATCAATTCTTCTGGAGGTCAATAGCATTTTTCATCATGGGTCCTTTGGAACTGCCTTGTATCGTCTTATTGCTGGGAAGAGCTAAGCCATTCACAGTTGATAATTGTACAGTTTTGCTATTATTATGTACAAGGTACTCCAGGTTCTTCTTACTTTGCATCAGTTCATATGTCTATCCAGATTTTTCTGAAACCATCCTGCTTATCATTTCTTATAGCACAGTAATAGTCCATTTCAGTCATATACCATCACTTGTTCGGACATTCCCTTATTGATGGACATTCCCTCAATTTCCAATTCTTTGCCACAGAAAAGGAGCTGCTCTAAATATTGATGTACAAATAGGTTCTTCTCATCCCAACTTTTTTTTTTAATCTCTTTCTCTGGATTAAAGGATTTTATAGCTCTTTATGTATAGTTCCAAATTGCTCTCCAGAAGGATTATATCAGTTCACAACTCCACCAACGATGTATTCGTGTCCTGATTTTTCCACATCCTTTTCAACATTTATTATTTTCTTTTTCTGTCATGTTAACCAATCTGACATGTGTAAGATAGTACGTCAGTTGTTTTAATTTGCATTTCTCAAATCAGTAGTGATTTAGAACATTTTTTCATATGATTGTAGATAGCTTTGATTTCTTTATTTGAAAACTGCCTGTTCATTGCCTTTGCCATTTATGAATTGGATCATGATTTGAATTCTTATAAATTTGACTCAGTTCTCTGTGTATTGGAGAAATGAGACCTTTATCTTACTGTAAAAATTGTTTCTCAGCTTTCTGCTTTCCTTCTAATCTTAGTTGCATTTGTTTTCTTTGTGCTGACTTTTTGATTTAATATAATCAAATATTGTCTGTCCTTTTTACATCTTGTAATGCTCTCTGTCTCTTGTTTGGTCATAAATTCTTCCCTTCTCCATAGATCTGACAGGTGAACTATTCCTTGCTTTCCTAATTTACTTATAGTATTGCCTCACCTTTTATGTTTAAATTATATAACCATTTTGATATTATCTTGGTATATCTTGGTATATGGTGTAAGATGTTGTTCTATGACTAGTTTCTGCTGAGTTGTTTTCCATTTTTCCCAGCAGTTTTTTTAAAAGTAATTTTTCTCAAAGCAAGGGGTCTTTGGGTTTATCAAACTCTAGATTGGTATTGTCATTTCCTACTGATTCTTGTGTGCTTAATATATTGCACTGATCTACTCCTTTATTTCTTAGCCAATACCCAATAGTTTTGATGGCTACTGTTTTATAATACAGTTTAAGATTAATATGTCGAGGCCACTTTACATTTTTTTCATTGATTCCTTTGATATTCTTGATGTTTTGTTCTCCTAGATGGTTTTTTTGTTATGATTTTTTTCTAGTTTTCTAAAATATTTCTTTTTGGTAGTTTGATTAGTATGGCACTGAATATATAAATTAATTTAGGTAGAATTGTCATCTTTATTATGTTGGCTGGGCCTGCCCATGAACAATGAATATTTTTCCAGTTGTTTAGATCTGACTGTATATGTGTGAAAAGTGTTTTTTAATTGGATTTATATAGTTCCTGGGTTTGTATTGGCAAGTAGGCTCCTAAGTATTTTATGTTGTCTACATTTTATTTTAAATAATTTTTCTCCTTCTGTCTCTTCTTGTTTGGACTTCATTGGTAATATATGTATAGATAGAAATACTGATGAATTATGTAGTTTTATTTTATATCCCGCAGCTATACTAAAGTTAATTTTTTCAAGTAATTTTTTAGTTGATTCTCTAAGTATACCTTCATATCATCTACAAAGAGTGATAATTGTCTTTCCTCATTGCCTCTTCTAATATCTTTACCTTCTTTTTCTTCTCATTGCTATAGCTCATGTTTCTAGTACAATATTGAATTATAGTGATAATATTATCATCCTTGTTTCACTCTTGCTCCTACTGGGAAGGTTTTTAGCTTTTTCTCCATTACAGATAATACTGTTTGTCATTCTAAGGAAAGCTCCATCCGTTTCTCTGCTCACTTGTGTTTTTATTAGGAGTGGGTGTTGTACGTTGTCAAAGGCTTTTTCTGTGTCTCTTGAGATAATCACATGATTTCTGTTGGTTTTGTTATTGATATGGTCAATTATACTTAGACTTACCCTAATATTGAACCAGCCCTGCACTCCTGGTATAAATCCCATCTAGTCATAGTGTATGATCCTGGTAATGTATTGATATAGTCTCCTTGATAGTATTTTCCTTAAATTTTTTTCATCAATATTCTTTATGAAAATTGGGCTATAGCTTTTCCCCCCTCTGATTTGACTCTTCCTGATTTAGGTATCTGTACCATATTTGTGTCATAAGAGGAATTTAGTAGTATACCCTTGCCTATTTTCCCAAATAGTTTATATCGTGTTAAAATTAATTGTTCTTTAAATGTTTGGAAGAATTTACTTTTGAATCCATCTGGTCCTTGAAATTTTTTTTTCTTAAGGAGTTTGTTGATGACTTATTCTGTTTCTTTTTCTAAAATGTGAATTTTTAAGTATTCTATTTCTTCTGTTAATGTGGGCAATTTATATTTTTGTAAATATCCACTCCCTTAGCTTGTTAGATATATTAGTATAGAAGAGGGCAAAATAGCTCCTAATTATTGCTTTAATTTCCTTTTCATTGGTGGTAAATTCACCCTTTTCATTTTTGATTTTCTTTTTTTAAAGACAATAAGAGTAACCAATGATTTATCCATTTTATATTTTTTTTCCCATAAACCAGCTTTTAGTTTTACTTGTTATTTAAATGGTTTTCTTACTTTCAGTTTTATTAATCTGTCCTTTGATTTTCAGGACTTCCAATTTGGTATTTAATCGAGGGTTTTTAATGTTTCTTTTCTAGCTTTTTTAGTAGCACACCCAATTCATCCATCTGGTCTTTCTCTATTTTATTGATGTAAGCATTTAGAGAAACAGTTTTTTCTCTAAGTACTGCTTTGGTTGCATCCCGTAAATTATGTTTATTTCATTGTTGCCATTCTCTTTGATTAAATTATTCATTGATTCTATGATTTGTTCTTTGACTCATTCATTCTTTAAGATTACATTAGTTTTCAATTATTTTTTAATCTATCTTTCCATGGTCCATTATTGGATGCAATTTTTATTACATCATCATCTGAAAAGGATGCATTTAATATTTCTGCCCTTCTGCATTTGATTGTGGAGATTTTATGCTCTAAAATGTGGTCAATTTTTGCATATGTACAGCTGAGAAAAAGTACCTTTCAATTCCCATTTAGTTTTCTCCAGGGGTCTCTCATATCTAACTTTTTGAAAATTCTATTAATCTCCTTAATGTCTTTTTTGCTTGTTTTGTGGTTAAGTTTATCTAGTTCTGAGAGTGGAAAGTTGAGGGCTCCCCAGTGGTATAATTTTACTGTTCATTTATTTCTGTAATTCATTTAACTTCTCTTTTACAAATCTGGATGCTGTAGCATTGGATGCATATGTATTTATTATTGATATTACTTCATTGTTTATGGTACTGTTTCGCAAGATGTAGTTTCCTTCCTTGTCTCTTCATATTAGATCTGTTTCTGCTTTTCCTTTGTCTGAGATCATGATTGCTACTTCCGCTGAAGCATAATATATTTTGCTCCAGCCTTTTACCTTGACCCTGTATGTGTATCTTTGCTTTAAATGTGTTTCTTGTAAACAACATATTGTAGGATTCTGTTTTTTAATCTGCTTCTTTTTTTGAGGAGTGAATTCGTCCCATTGTTATTCACAATTATGATGACTAATTGTGTATTTCCCTCCATCCTGTTTTTCCCCTCTTTATACGTTTCTCTCTCTTTTCTTTTACTCTGTCCCTCTTCACCAGTGTTTTGTTTCTGACCTCCACCTCCCTCAATCTGCCCTCCCTTCTATCAGGTCCATTCTTGTCCCACTCCCCTCCTCCTTCCCAACTAAGTGTGTATGTTATTCCCTTTTGAACCAAATCTGATGAGAATAATATTCAAGCCATGTTCAATTCCCCCTTCTCTCCCTACATTGTAATACATCTTTTTCACCTATTCTTGTGATGTAATTTATCCTATTCTACCTCTCCCTTCTCTTCCCATAAGATTCTCCTCACCTCTTAATTTTTTTATCATCTTATCAAAATCAACTCATACATGTACATTTGTCTACGAATACTCCTTCTAACTGCTCTAATAATGATACAGTTCTTAAAAGTTACAAGTATTATCTTTTTGTACAGGGATTTATAAACACTTTAATCTTATAATTAAATAACTTGTTTTTCTTCTTTCCTGTTTACCTTTTTGTGCTTCTCTTGAATCTTGTATGTGAAAACAGAATTTTTTGTTTAACTCTGGTCCTTTAATCAGGAATGTTTGAAAGTTGCCTATGTCATTGAATGTTCATTCCCTTCCCCACCCCACCCCCCTTTTGTTAGGTAGATGATTCTTGGTTGTAGCCCTAGCTCCTTTGCCTTCTGAAATATCATATTCTAAGACCTCCATACCTTTAATTTAGAAGCTGCCGAGTCCTGTGTAATCCTGACTATGGCTTCTTGATATTTGAATTGTTTCTTTCTGGCAGCTTGTATTTTTCTTTTTCTACTTGGCCTCAGAGTCCTGGAATTTGACTA
This sequence comes from Potorous gilbertii, assembly GCA_028658325.1. NCBI lineage: Eukaryota > Metazoa > Chordata > Mammalia > Diprotodontia > Potoroidae > Potorous > Potorous gilbertii. The sequence goes on along the minus strand of CM053770.1, from coordinate 83,428,189 downwards.
TAATGTTCCTAGGAGTTTTCATTTTGGTATCTCTTTTAGGAGGTGATGGGTTACATTCTTTCAATTGCTACTTAACCCTCTCTTTCTAGAATGTTGGGGCAATTTTCCTTGATGATTTTTTGAAAGTTGCTGTCCAGGCTATTTTTTGTTTCGATCATGATTTTTAGGTAGTCCAATAGTTCTTAAATGATCTCTCCTGGATCAGTTTTCTCAGTCAGTTGTTTTTCCAATGAAGTATTTTTTATTTTCTTCTCTTAATTCATTCTTTAATAGTATTTAATTGATTCTTGTTGTCTCATAGAATCCTTAGCTTCCACTTGCTGAATTGCAATTTTTAAGGAATTATTTTCTTCCATTTGCTTTTGCACCTCCTTTTTCATTTGGCTATTTCTACTTTTTAAGCAGTTGTTTTCTTCAGCCGATTTTTGTGCATCTTTTTCCATTTTTTGTGCTTCCTTTACCAAGGTGTTGACTCCTTTTTTCATAATTCTGTTGCATAACTCTCATTCTTTTCCCAATTTTTTTTTTACCTCACTTATTGATATTTAAATTCCCTTTTGATCTCTTCCAGGAGGTCTTTCTGGGCCTAAGACCAATTCATTTTTATCTTTGAGGCTTTGCATGTTGGTGTTTTGACATTGTTGTCCTCTTCTGAGTTTGTGTTTTGATCTTCTCTGTCCCCTTAGTGGTTTTCTATGGTCAAGACTTTTTTTTTGGGGGGGGGGTTATTTCCAGCCTATTTCCTGACTTTTAAATTTGAGCTCTGCTTCTTGGATATGGGGGGCACTATCCTAGACTTTTGTGTTGGAACCTGGTTTGCTTGCTGCACCAAGGCCTCTAGGTCTGGCAGTTCTCTTTATGTGCAGGGCCTAGAGGTGTCATGGCAGGACTACTGAGCTGAACTGTTAGAGTGGCTGACTGACCTTGGCTGCTTATCTCTGCTGTGTCTAGGAGCCTCTTGCTGACTTGCCTGTACATGATATGTGCTGGACTGTGCTCCCTTTTTTTCTAAATGAGATAGACCTTTCCTGTAGTTAGTTAATCTAAGTTTTTTTGGGGCTGGAAAATTGTTTCACCCCATCATTTTGTGGGTTGTTATCTCAGAATTGGTTTTGAAGTGTGAATTAAAATGGTTTTGAAGGGAATTGGGGAGAGCTCTGGGACCTTCCTACCTTTTCTCCAGCATCTTGGCTCCACCTGTTAGATATTGTTTTCTAGCTTTAATGACTTTTCCCAGAAAACATTAACTTCTCTCCTGAAAGCTAATGCATAGAGAAAGTGTCAGATGTAGATTTCACTATTGACAGAGTCATAATAATAGTACAGTGGAACACGAGTCTCTTTTTAATTGGTGTTAAATGAAACCTAGAAGTGTTGAATGGGAGCATTCTGAAGAGGGTGGAAAGACAAAGGAAACTAGATTTGAGACACATTGAAGGATTTGGAATCTCCTCTCTGTTCTTCAACTTGGTTGGCACTGTGGATAGAGCTCTGGATCTGTAGTTAACAAGATCTGAGTTCAAATATAGCCTCAGACTCTTACCAGTTGAATGATTTTGGGCAAGTCACTTAACCTCTGTCTGCCCACAGTTTCCTCAGTTGCAAAATGAAGATCAAATGAGATATTTGTAAAGCACTTAATACAGTGCATGACACATAGGAGATGCTTAATAAATGCTTGTTTTTTCCCCTTTTCTCTTTGGGTGCAAATTCACCCTTTATGCCCTATTTCTTCACCTGGAACATCCCCAGGAGTGCCTGTTTCAACTTGTTATTGCCCAAAATGAGGATGACTGAGTGTACAGAAGGGTGGGCAGTTACAATTATCTCCCCAGTTATCCATGCTAAATAACTGGTACATAAAAGCCCAACAGAATGATAAAAAAGGCAACCAAATAAACAATGAAAAGGAAGAGGAAAGAGAGGATGATTTTGGTTGCTCTCACATGGGCCTCAGGAGCCAGTGCCTTTGTTCTGCATTTGTTGGGTGTGTCTTCTCAGAGACAGGATGATGAGAACATAGGAGATCAAGGACAGAATAAAGGGCATGACCATCCAGAGTGTAACAAAGATATATGTGAAAAAGTAAGGATTCTTCTTTTCCTTAATGTCTTCAGTGCAGTTTGCTGTGGGTTCCATTTGTCTATAACTAAAAGTAATATCAAATTCTTTGATCAATATCAATGTACTGAAGAAAGAGAAGAACATAGAGACCATCAGAGTCCACTAACCACATGGGAAACCCTCCACTTGAGCCAGAGGAAGGCATGGTGGGAGAAATTGGCAATCTTCAGGCAGTAGAGGATACTGAGGCAGGTGGCCAGGGAGATATTTAAGAAGTTAGCAAAACTCTTTAACATAGAAATTATTTCCATTGCTATGCTTGTCACATGCAAATCAATATAGGACATTAAAATGTTAGGTGTGATTAGCCAAAGCAAACAAATTCTGGAGATGGCCAGGCTGGTAATGACAAATTCAGACAAAGACATTTTCTTGCTCTTGACAAAGCTGATGCTGTTCACTAACCAGATGAAGCCATTACAGAAAATTCCCAGAATTGTCTCACTTGTACTCACAATCACAAACACACTTTGGGCTAGCTTGGTCATAATTGCAGAAGGCTTGTCAGTCCTAATTCTAGATCTTTGCTTAGCCACCTCCCTGCTTTTTTGGAATTTCTCTAACCTGTGTCCAGAAGAGGGAGATGCTTACTGCTCCTGTCTGGTAGTAATCTTGTCTTTTCTCCAATGAATATGTTCCTGCTTTGGGAGCATAGGGGAGAGGGTATCCAAGCTGAAGAGTTGTCAGGAGACCGTCTCGATTTCCTTCCAAAATTGTATTTGTTTATTGTAGTTGCCTTCTAGTCAGTCAGCAACTTGGGTTGCCACTTTAAGTTAATGGATGAAAGACCAAACAGCTTTTTGCTAAGATGCAAATGGATGCAGGATTCTATGTCACACTGAGAAAGGAGGGGTGAGAGTCACATGGAGGAGAAGGGTATGTCCTCCAAAGAGGGGAAGATTCAATTTCACATAAGCAGTAAGTTTCCTCATTTCAGACAAGGAAAGGAAAGGTCAGAGTTCCACAGTTTTTCAGATAACTGGACTTAGAATGACAAGGGCAGTCCCAATTCTGTCATTCATTGACTGTGAGACTAGTTAAGGCAGTTAACAACTCTAAACCACCGTTTCCTCATCTATAAAACCAGAGGGTTTAAGTAGATGATCTGAAATCCCTCTTAGAACAACTTGGTGGTGTATGAGAATCAGAGGTGTTCTTTGTTGTCCAGACAGTAGAGATTAGTATCACACAGATAAAGAGGGAGGGTACTAAGAGCATTGTGAGATAGATAAATGTTACCCAGAAAAGGGATTATGTCACATATCAGTGTCATGTATCAAGAAAGAGAGCCACTCAAAGACAACTATTAAGATACTTGATTAATACTAAGTACTACTAGTAATTAAGTACTAGTAGCAATAGTGATAGTAATTAAGTATTTATTTGATATTGGGATATTATTAATACATGTTTATCTCAATTTTCTCCTCATATAACATGATGTATAGCTTAGATGAAGTTTAAAGAAACACAACCACCTAGGTTCACTTTAATGCCACTCTCACTAAATTTCCCAGGTTATTTATTTTCTTTTTTTAAAAAACTTTATTTATTTATTTTCAGTTTTCAACAATCACTTCCATAAGTTTTACATTTTTTTTCCCCCTTCCTGAGACCTCCCTTCCCAAGACAATATGCACTCTTATATGGATTCTATGCATACATTTTTATTAAACACATTTTCACATTAGTCATGTTGCATAGAAGAATGGGAGAAGAATTTAAAATGATGGTAGAAACCATGAGAAAAATCAAACCAAAACAAAACATAACACCATAACACAAGAGAAAATAATCTGCTTCATTCTGTGTTCCAATTCCATAGTTCTTTCTCTGGATGCGGATGGCATTTTGCCTCAAGAGTCCTTTAGGTCCTTGCATTCCTCTGAAGGGCTAAGTCTATCAGAAACAGTCTTCACACCCTGTGGCTGTTACTGTGTGTAATGTTCTCCTGGTTCTGCTCATTTCACTCAGCATATAAGTCTTTCCAGGTTTTTCTGAAGTCTGCCTGCCTGTTTGTCATTTCTTATAGCACAGTAGTACACCATTGCATTCCTATACCCACAACTTGTTTAGCCTTTCCCCAATTGATGGACATTCCCTCGATTTCCAGTTCTTGACCACCACAAAAAGAGCTGCTGTAAATATTTTTGTGCATGTGGGACCTTTCCTATTTTTATGATCTCTTTGAGATACAGCCCTAGAAGCAGTATTGCTGGATCAAAGGGTATGCACATTTTTATAAGCTTTAGGCATAGTTCCAAATTACTCTCCAGAATGGTTGGATCAGCTCACAGCTCTACCAACAATGAATTAGTGTTCCAACTCTCCCACATCTTCTCCAACATTTATCATCTTCCTGTTTCATCATGTTAACCAATCTGATAGGTGTGATGTGATACCTCAGAGTTGTTTTAATTTGCATTTCTCTAATCAAAAGTGATTTAGAGTATTTTTTTCATATAATTATATGCAGATAACTTAAATTTCTTTCTGAAAACAGCCTGTTAGTATCCTTTGACCATTTATCAATTGGGGAATGACTTGTATTCTTGTACATTTGACTCAGTTCTCTTTATATTTTAGAAATGAGGCCTTTATCCCAGACACTAGTTGTAAAAATTCTTTCCCAATTATTTTGCTTCCCTCCTGATCTTGGTTGCATTAACTTTATTTTCATCTGCCAGAATGTACTGGTTACTTGTTCAGTGTATTCCTCACAAATAGCTTCCCCTCTCAGTCAAGGCCGATTGTGTCATTTAGGACTTAAGGTCATAGATTTAGAGGGGCAAGAAATCTTCTGGCCAATATGGTTCAGCTCTCATTCTACAAATGAAGAAACTAAGGCCCAGGGTGGGTGAGTGTTTTGCCTAAAGTGACACAGAGAGTAAGGGGATAGAGCAGGGATTTGAACTTAGGTCCTGTGACTCTAAGTTCAGCATGCTTTCCATTAGAACATACTGTCCCTTTTTCATAAATTTAAATACTTTATTAATATCATTACAAATTAATTTACTAATTGATGACATAAGGCATCATGTTATAGGGGAAAGAATATTTTTCTTTCAAGAACCTTGAATTTGAGTTTTACTCATATGCTTATTACCTATGGAATCACAATCATGTCACTTAATTTCTCAAAATCTTAATTTTTTCCATAAATTAGAGAGGGATAATAGTAATTGCACATACTGGGGACTTTAAAGGATCAGGAAATTGATTAATTCACCTTAAACAATTATATAAATGTAAATCATTGTTACATAAGGTGGGTATGTATATGCGAGATGTGATGTGGTTATGAATTATCTAAATATATAGATGTGCCTCTGAGATACAATGGATAGTTAACCCTGACCAACTCTTTTTCAACGGAGCCTGCCATTTCCTTCTTGTTTGGAGCAGGAAGAAAGGCCATGGTTGGGTGCTTATTCCTTCCCTGCCCTCCCTGCAAGTTGAATTTTATTTATCTGCCTCTTTTTCCCAAGTGTATCTGATCCAAGAGTATGCCAGTTCCCTTTCTAGACTTTTGCTTGTTTCCTGAAGGATTAATTGAACTGTTTTACAGCAATAGGCTGCTATTATTACTGACAGGTGATGTTTTTCATTTGTAACTGCATATTCCTTTGCGCTACAGTAAGACTGATCCTGTTTTATTGTGGGCTTGGATGATTCTTAAAATGACTTAGTTCCCCATACCAACAGTCAAATATCTCTACAGTCATAGAATTGGGCTCTTCAAGATCTATAGCTTTTACACATTTCCTTGGAGTAATACCTTCTTTAAAAACTATAGAATTTAAACTAGGACAAATGAAAGCAATGAAACATGTGCACAGGGCACAAAAATCCAGCACTCAGCTGATGAAGAACTGAGGTTAAGCTAAGTCTGGTTTTATCTGCTTAGGGTTAGGTGTTCTGAGTCAATCTAATATCACCATAAGCTTAGATACATAACCACTGCTGTCACAAAAAGAAACCTCATCAAATTTATTGATGGGTCTGAGTAATTCTCACAGCATTGTACTCTATCACTCATATTTTTACAATATGGGAACTCCATCAGGAAACAGAGAAGGGTTAAATGATTTGCTGTATAACAATATAGTTAATTCAGAGTACGGCTGGTTTAAGAAGCCAGGTTTTCTGACTTCCAGTTCAGTCTTCATGCCAGGAAACCATGGATGTATGGTGTGGATAGATTTTCTTATTCATGTAGAATTCATTGTCTCCAAATCATCAAAGTAGTTAGGTTGTAATGTTTATGTAAGTGATAACCTGGACTTAATGTCCCAGGACATCTCCATCTGCTCAGAGTTCTAGAGGTACTCCTGAGAGCCTGGCGGGGTGGTGTGGGGTGCCTCTCTCTAAAGCCTTTGCCCTGATCCCTCATTGGTGTGTTCTCCTCCCAGTTCTTAGTATACCAGTTTCATTTAGCCAGCTAACCTAAAAAAGACTTTTACAAAGGAATAGTTACTGTAACAATTTGTTTCCTGGAGAGAGTGGGTTCAAAGTTAAAGCAATTTCTATATAGCATTCACCTCACCAAGTTCAGTTGCTGTAACTCCCAGTTGCCTGGCTTTAATCTATTTTGGGGCAAACAGGTCACTAGGGATGTTGTCCCCCACCTCCCCACCCCCCATCCCCCTCCACTCAATCTGGATTTTCAGAAACATTAATATTTGATACCTGCTCTTGGACTTTGGGTAGCTTACTCTCCTATCTCAGGCTCATAATACCATAGCCCTCAGCAATATTCTTTCAATTAGAATCACAACAGGAACAATAGAGACAAAGCCACCATTTGGGCCATGAAGTCCCTCCAAGCCCTGGAGCTTCATAGCTCTTCATCCTCTTTGGCCAAACATTGTCCAGTCAGGAAAGAGCAAAAGAAAAGATTGCTGCTTTGGCCACTTCTGACTCCAAAACCAATTAAAGATCTGTCTCTTTATCATATCTGTAGCAGACTGGAACCAGTTTCAGAAAGTCAGTACACACTTGCAGTTGGGGAATGTAGCCCTTCCATGACATATCATCATGCCTTTCCTGAGTCATGTTTTCCAGCCTCTTCTCCAAGGGGATTTAATTATTTAAGCATGCTGCATAAACCCACCACACCCCTCCTTTGTCAATAGCCTAGATGCTTTAATGGTATAAGTTAAATTCAGTTTCCCCTTGCAATTGAAATACAAAAGAGAAGAGACTGAAATAATTTTTCTTTTTAAAAAATAAATATTGTATTTCCCCCAGTTAATGTACAGGCAATTTTAAAAATTTATCTAAATTTTTTTTGTCCCAATTTTTTTCTCTTTATTTCTTACCACTTCCTTTCTTGAGACAGTAAGCAATTTGATGTAGGCTATCAATTTTTGATCATGCAAAATCCTATTACTACATTATTCATGTTGTGAAAGAAGAGACTGACCCAAACAAAAAAAAATCCACAAAAAATACAAAAAATGAACAATGGTTTCTTTCAATCTGCATTCAGACTCCATCAGGTCTTTCTCTGCAGGCTGACAGAATTTTTCATCATGAGTCCTTTGGAATTGCCTTGACTCATTGTATTGCTGGGAATAGCCAAGTCATTCACAGTTGATCATTGTGCAGTATTATTTTTACTGTGTACAGTGTTTTCCAGGTTCAACTTACTTTGCATGAGTTCATATAAGTCTATCCAGGATTTTTTGAAACTGTTCTGCTTATCTGCTTTTCAATAGCACAGTTATATTCTATTACAATCATATACCACCACTTGTTCAGCCATCCCCCAACTGATGGGCAACTTTCAATTCCATCATAGAAAGAGGGGCTATAAGTATTTTTGTACAAATATGATCTTCCCCCACCACCAAACTTTAAAAAAAAATTCTCTTTCACTGTATCAAAGAGTATGCATTGTTTCATAGCCCTTTGGGTATAGTTCCAATTGCTTTTCAGAAGGATTGTATCAATTCTCAACTCCACCAACAATGTATTAATGTCCCAATTTTTTCATACCCCTCACTGCATTTGTTATTTTTCCTTATCTGTCATATTAGCCAATCTTGCTGGTATTAGGTGGTGCCTTAGAGCTGTTTTAGTTTGCATTTCTCTAATAGATAGTGATATACAGCATTTTTGCATATGATTATAAATAGCTTTGATTTCTTCATCTGAAAACTGCCTGTTCATTTCCTTTTTACCATTTATCAATTGGGGAATAACTTGAATTCTTATAAATTTGTATCATTTCTCTGTATATTTGAGAAATGAGACCTTTATCTGAGACTCTTACTGCAAAAATTGTTTCTTAGTTTTTTGCTTTCCTTTTTATCTTGGTTGCACTGATTTTGTTTGTGCAAACTCTTTTTCATTTAATATAATCAAACATTGACACTTGACATTCACTATCTGTGTGACCTTGGGCAAGTCGCTTAACACCAATTGCCTTATCCTGGATCATCTCCAGTCATCCTGATGAATATCTACTGGACTCAGATGACTCTGGAGGAAATGTAAGGCTGGTGACCTGCACAGCCCTCCCTCACTCAAAACAAAGTCAAGTACAAGTCATGTCATTATTTCTCTGATGGCATGGTCTTCTTCGGCAGCAAGGGATGAACACACGATAAAATATTGTCCTTCTCATAATGCTCTCTCATTTGGTCATAATTTCTTCCCTTCTCCATAGATCTGAATGGTAGTCTTTTCCTGCACTCCCAGTTTTTTATGATATCAAAGTCAATATTTAAATTATGTACCATTTTGATCTTATCTTGGTATACGGTATAAGATGTTGTTCTGTCCCTAATTTCTACCAAATTATTTTCCAGTTTTTCTAGCAGTTCTTTTTTTTTTTTTTTTTCAAATAGTGAATTCTTTTTCCAAAAGTGGGAGTTTTGGGTTTTATCAAGCACGAGATTACTATTGTCATTTCCTACTGATTCTTGTGTACCTAATATATTCCACTGATCTACTGCTCTGTTTTTTGGTCAGTACCTGATAGTTTTAATGATTGCTGTTTTATAATACAGTTTAAGTTCTGTTATGGCTAGATCACCTTCCTTCACATTTTTTTTATTGGTTCCCTTAATATTCTTGACTTTTTGTTCTCCCAAATGAGTTTTATTATGATTTTTTTCTAGTCCAGTAAAATAATTTTTTGGTAGTTTGATTGGTATAGCACTGAATATTTAAATTAAGTTAGGTAGAATTGTCATCTTTATTTCATTAGCTCAGCCTACTCATGAGCAATTAATATTTTTCAAGTTGTTTAGATCTGACTTTATGTGTGTGAAAAGTGTTTTGCAATTGGATTTATATAGTTCCTAGGTTTGTGTTGGCAGGCAGACTCCCAAGTATTTTATGTTGCCTACATTTTATTTGAAATGGAATTTCTCTTTCTGACTTTTGCTGCTTGGACTTTGTTAGTAATATATAGAAATGGTGATGAATTATGTGGATTTATTTTATATGCTGCAACTTTGCTAACATTGTTAATTATTTCAACTAGTGTTTTAGTTGAATTTAGTTGGATTCTCTATGTATACCATCGTATCATCTATAAAGAATGATATTTTTGTTTCCTCATTGCCTCTTCTAATTCCTTTAATTTCTTTTTTGTTTCATTTACCATAGCTAACATTTCTAGTACAACATTGAATAAAAGTAGTGATACTGGGTATCCTTGCTTCACTCCAGCCCCTACTGGAAAGATTTTTAGCTTTTCCACATTACTGATAATGCTTGCTGATATTTTTAGACAGATACTATTTGTCATTTTAAGGAAAGCTCCATCTGTTCCTCTGCTCACTTGCATTTTTATTAGATAGGAGTGTTGTATTTTGTCAAAGACTTTTTCCACATCTCTTGAGAGTCGTGATTTCTGTTGGTTTTGTTATTGATATGGTTAATTATGATCATAGTTATTATAATATTGAACCGGCCCTGTATTCCTTCCTGGTAATATTATATGATCCTAGTCATATATTGATATAATCTCCTTGCTAGTATTTTGCTCAACATTTTTTGCATTAATATTCATTAGAGAAATTGGGCTATAGTTTTTTCTCCTATGATTTGAGTCTTTCTGATTTAGATATCTACACCATATTTGTGTCATAAGAAGAATTTGATACAACTCCTTCTTTATTTATTTTCCCAGATAGTTTATACAGTATTGGAATTAATTGTTCTTTAATGTTTGGTTTACTTGTGAATCCTTCTGGTCCTAGGAGTTTTTTTCTGAAGGAGTTTATTGATGGCTTGTTCTAGTTCTTTTTCTAAAATGTGGATATTTAAGTATTGTATTTCTTCTTCTATTAATCTGAGGCAGTTTATATATTTGCAAATATTTATCCACTTTACTTAGCTTGTCAGATTTATTGACATCCAATTGGGTAAAGTACCTCTTAATTATTACTTTAATTTTCTCTTCATTGGTTAATTTTTGATACTTATTATGTGGTTTTCTACTTTCATTTAAAAAAAAATCAAATTAGCCAGTGGTTTATCTGTTTTATAGTTTTCCCCTCATCAAAACAGTTTTTAGTTTTATTTACTATTTAAATGGTTTTCTTTCTTTCAGTTTTGTTCATCTCCTTTGATTTTCAGAATTTCCAATTTAGTATTTATTTGGGGATTTTTAATTTGTTCTTTTTCTAAGTTTTTCGATAGCATGCTGAATCAATTCATTTGTTTTAAGGTGTGATTTAAAGTCATTTTGAGGGGAAATGGGGAAAACTCAAGCATCTTTTTGTCTGTTCTTCAACATTTTAGTTCTAGCTCCTAGAAACTGTTTCCTAGCTTTAATGACTTTTTCCAGAAAATATGAACTTGTCTCCTGAAACCTAATGCAGAGAGACAGTGACAAATGTAGATCTCACCATAGACAAAACCTCTTGTCGGTAATACTGGCACAGTGGAACAGATGAGTCACTGTCTCTTTCTGTTATGTTAAATGTGTTAAATGCATGTGTGTTAAATGCAATCTAGAATTGTAGGATGGGCAGTTTGGAGAGGGTGGGTAGACCATGAAACCCAGATCTGAGCCAGAATGAAGAATTCTGGACCACGTCTCTGTTCTTCAAATTTGGTTGACGCAGTGGATACAGTTCTGAGCCTGAATTAAGACGACCTGAATTCAAGTATTGCCTCAGACTCTTACCAGCTGTAAAACGGGGATCAAAGGAAGTATTTGTAGAGCAGTTAACACAGTACCTGACATATAACAGATGCTTAATAAACATTTGCTTTTTTCTTCTTTCTTGGGGTGCAGAATCAACTTTATTCCCTACTTCTTTATTTGGAACATACCCAGGAACACCATTTCAACTTGTTATTGTCAAAAATGAAGATGATGGAATGTATAAAAGGGTATGCAGCCAAAATCATCTCTCCAGTCATCCACATTATATTAGCTTCAGGCAGAAAAAAGTCCCACACAGTAACAGAAAAGGAAAAAAATGAAGAGAAAGAGGAAAGAGAGGATGATTTTGGTTGCTCTTACATGAGCCTTAGTGCTTAGGTCTTTGGATCCAGTACCATTGTTCTGCATCTGTTGGGTGTGTCTTCTTAGGGAGAGGATAATCTAGGCATAAGAAATCAGGGACAGAATAAAGGGCATGACCATCCAGAGGGCAACAAAGATTTACTTGAAAAATTAAGGATTCTTCTTTTCTGTAATGTCTTCAGTGCAATTTACTGTATCATTTGCCTGTAAGAGTAGCATCAAATTCTTTGATCAATATTAGTGTACTGAAGAAAGAGAAGAGCACAGAGGTCATCAGAATCCATCTAACCACATGGGAAACCCTCCACTTGAGCCAGAGGAAGGAATGGTGGGAGAAATTGGCAATCTCCAGGCAGTAGAAGATGCTGAGGCAGGCTTATAAAGTTAGCAAAAAGTATATAAAGTGAAAATTATTTGCATTCCTATGTTTATTTCATTAATATTGGTATAGGAGACCAGGAAAACACCAACTATGATTATCCAAAGCAAACAAATTCTGGAGATGGCTAGGCTGGTAATGACAAATTCAGACAAAGATATTTTCTTGCTCTTGACCAAGCTGATGCAATTCACTAACCAGATGAAACCATTACAGGAAATGCCTAGAATTGTCTCACTGTTATTACAACAACAACTATTCTTCCCATTAAATTGGTCATGTTTCCAGAAAAACTGTCAGTCCTGATTCAAGATGTCTGCTTAGAAACTTTCCTGTTATGCCAGTGTTTCTCTGACCTGGGTGCAGGAGAGGGAGATGCTTGCTGCTCCTCACTGATAGTAATTTTCTGTTTTCTAAAATGGATATGTTCCTGGCTTGGCAATATAGGGCAGAGGATATCTAAGCTGAAGAGCTGTCATCAGGAGACCTTTTTGGTTTCCTTCCAAGAAGATCTTTTGGTGTATGAAGATCCAGGAGGGACAATTTAAAAATTATGAACTACCTGAGAGCCATGTTAAAAAAGAGCCTAGACATCATCTTTAATGAAGTTATCAAGGAAAACTGCCCTGATATTATAGAACCAGAGGGCAAAATAAGTATTGAAAGAATCCACTGATCACTTCCTGAAAGAGCTCCCAAAAGAAAAACTCCTAGGAATATTGTGGCCAAATTCCAGAGTTCCCAGGTCAAGGAGAAAATATTGCAAGCAGTCAGAAAGAAACAATTTGAGTTTTATGGAAATACAGTCAGGATAGCACAAGATCTAGCAGCTTCTGCATTAGTGGCTTGGAATATGATATTCCAGACATCAAAGAAACTAGGATTAAAACCAAGAATCACCTACACAGCAAAACTGAGTATAATACTTCAAGGGAGAAAATTGTCATTCAATGCAATAGAGGATTTTCAAGCATTCTTGATGAAAAGACCAGAGGCGAATAGAAAATTTTACTTTAAAACACAAGACTCAAGAGAAGCATGAAAAGGTAAAGAGGAAAGGGAAATCATAAGGGACTTACTAACGTTGAACTATTTACATTCCTTCATGGAAAGATAATATTTGTAACTCTTGAGACTTTTCTCTGTATTTGGGTAGTTGGAGGGATTATATACATATAGTCAGAGGGCACAGGGTGAGTTGAATAGGAAGGGATGATATCTGGAAGAATAAACGGGTGAGAGGAATATATTGGGAGAAGAAAGGGAGAAATGGAATGGGGCAAATTCCCATAAAAGAGGTAAAAAAAAGCTTTTTCAATGGAGGGGAAAAAGAGGGAGGTGAGAATGAAAAAGTGAAGCTTACTCTCATCACATTTGGATTAAGGAGGAAACAACATGCACCCTCAATTTGGTATGAAAATCTATTTTACACTACAGGAAAGTAGAGGAGAAGGGGGTAAGTAGGGTGTGGGAGGATGATAGAAGGGAGGGCAAATGGGAGGAGGGTATAATTAGAAGTAAACACTTTTGGGGAGGGATAAGATCAAAAGAGAGAATGGAATAAATGGGGGGCAGGATAGGATGGAGGGAAATATAGTTAGTCTTTCACAATATGACTTTTATGGAAGTCTTTTGCATAACTACATATGTATAATCTATATTGAATTGCTTGCTTTCTCAGTGGAGATGAGTGCAGAGTGAGGAAGAGAGAGAGGTTGGAACTCAGAGTTTAAGGAATGAATGTTGAGAACTGTTTTTGCATGCAACTGGGGAATAAGAAATTCAGGTAAAGGGGTATAGAAATATATCTTGCCCTACAAAAAAAGAGAGAAGATGGGGATAAGGGAAGGGTGTGTGTGAAAAAAGGGAGGGCAGATAGGAAGAAGGAGTAATCAGAATGCATGGTGTCTTGGAGTGGGGGACAGGACAGATGGGGCAAAAATTTGGAACTGAAAATCTTGTGGAAATGAATGTTGAAAACTAAAAATAAATAAATAAAATAAAATAAAAAGTGGTTTTGAGGGGAATTGTGGAGACAACTTCCTCTCTTTTCTTCACCATCTGAGCTCCACCTCCAAGAAATAGTTTTCATCTGTATGTCCTCTGTTGTAAAATGGAGACCAAGTGAAGTATTTGTAAAGCACTTTACACAGTGTATGTCATATAGCGGATACTAAATAAATGCTTATTTTTTTCTTTGGGTGCAGCATCACTTAGTTTCTTCATCTTCATACCCTACTTCTTTATCTGGAATATTACTATGAATGCCTGTTTCAACTTGTTGTTGCCCAAAATCAATATGATTGAGTGTATAGTAGTGTGGGCAACTAAAATCATCTCACCCATCATCCATGCCAAATTAGTGTCTGGTATAAAAACAATAAGAAAAATAGCAACCAAGTACACAATGAAGAGGAAGAGGAAAGAGAGGATGATTTTCGTTGCTCTCACATGAGTCTCAATGCTTGGGTCTCTGGAGCCAGTGCCATGGTTCTGCATCTGTTGGATGTGCCTTCTCAGGGAGAGGATGATCAGAACATAGGAAATCAAGGACACAGTAAAGGGTGTGACCATCCAGAATGTAACAATGACATATGTGAACAAATAAGCACTTTTCTTTTCTCTAATGTCTTCAGTGCAGTTTGCTGTGGGTGCCATTTGCGTGTAAGTAAGAGTAAGTTCAAATTCTTTGACCATTGTCAAAGTACTGAAGAGAGAGAAGATCACAGAGGCCATCAGAATCCATCTAACCACATGGGAAACCCTCCACTTGAGCCAGAGGAAGGCATGGTTGGAGAAATTGGCAATCTTCAGGCAGTAGAGGATAGTGAGGCAGGTGGCTAGGGAGGTGCTTAGGAAGTTCATAAACATCCATAACATAAAAATTATTTGTATTACTATCCCCATTTCATATATAGCTTTACTGAACAACATCAAAACATCAACTGTGATTATCCAAAGCAAACAAATCCTGGAGATGGCCACGCTGGTAATGACAAATTCAGACAAAGACATTTTCTTGCTCTTGACTAAGATGATGCAATTCACTAGCCAGATGAAGCCATTACAGCAAATACCTAGAATTGATTCAGTGGTAACCACAACCACAAGCACACTTTGGGCTAACGTGGTCATTTTTGCAGAACAACTGTCAGCTTTGATTCTAGATCCTCTCCACTTTTCTGGAGTTTCTGTCCAGAAGAGGGAGATGCTTGCTCCTCCTTTCCAATGGTTTTTTTTTAATGTTTTCTCCAATGGTTATTTTCCTGTTTTGGGAAAATAGGGCAGAGGGTATATAACCTGATGAACTGTCATCAGAAGACCTTCCTGGTTTCCTTCCAAGAAGATCTGTTGGCATATTGTTGACCAGGCTTCTAGTCACTAGTCAGCAGCTTGGGTTGTGACTTTAAATTAGTGGATGAAAGACCAAACAGCTTTTTGCTAAGATGCAAATAGATGCAGGATTCTGTGTCACACTGAGAAAGGAGGGGTGAGAGTCACATGAAGGAGAAGGGTATGTCCTCCAAAGAGGGGAGGATCCAATTCCACATAACAGTAGGTTTCCTTGTTTCAAACTATGGAAAGAAAGGTCAAAGTCCCACAGTGTCACTGAAAGGCAACTATTAAGATACTTAATTAGTATTAAATACTGCTGGAAATTAGTGTAATAGTAATTAAGTACTTAATGATATTAGGATATCATTAATACTGATTAATCTTAAATTTTTCCTCATATAATAAGACATACAGCTTGGTATGAAGTTTAATGAAAAACAACCACCTAAATACAATCTAATACCATTCTCACTAAATTTTCAAAGTAATCACTCTGTTTCCCTTCTATTGTATGTTAGTGGTTACATGTTCAGTGCATTTCTCAACAGTGGATTCCTCTTTTATCCAAGGCTAATTGTATCATTTAGGACTTAGAACCACAGATTTAGAGGGGCAAGAGACTTTAGAGGTCATCTGGTTCAGCCCCGTCCTTATATAAATGAAGACACTGAGGTCCAGGGTTGGTGAGCGTCTTGTCCAAGGTCACACAGATAGTGAGGTGATATAGCTGGGACTCAAACACTGGGCCTGTGACTCTACATTTGACATACTTTCCACTATACCATATTGCTCCTTTTTCATAAAACTAAATGCTTCATTAATATCATTATAAATTGTGTAACTGATTGTTGCAGTGGAAAGAATATTTTTTTTGTAAAGATCATTGAGTTTGATATTTTCCTCAGATAGCTATTATCTATGGAGCCATAATAAAGTCACTTAATATTTCAAAATCCAATTTTTTCCCCATAATAGTGGATAATAATACTTGAGTGTTCTAGGTACTTTACAAGGTCAGGAAATTGATTAACTCACTTCAAAAAATTTTATAAATGTGAATCATTGTTATGTGAGGTAAGTATGCACATATGAGATGAGATGTGGTTATGAAGTTAATCAATTTCCTGACCTTATAAAGCAATTCAATATTGGCTATATATATGTGTCGTTTTGCAAAAGACTTCCATAATATTCATGTTGTGTAATAATAACTATATTGCCCTCTATCGTACCCTGTCCCCCCCCTTTCTTTTTTTATTCTCTCATTAGACCTTGTCCCTTCCCAAAAGTATTTACTTCTAGGTACTCCCTTCTCCCATTTGCCCTCCCTTCTATCATTCCCCTCACCCCACTAGTCCCCTCCTCTCCTACTTTCATGTAGTGTAAAATCGATTGTTATACCAAATTTAGTGAGCATGTTCTTCCCTCCTTAAGCCATTTGTGAAGAGAGTAAGCTTCACTTTTCCCCTCTCCCCTTCTCCCTTTTCTCCTCCATTGAACAAGATTTTTCTTATCTCTTTTATGAGTTAAAGCCTACCCCATTCCTTTTCTCCCTTTCTCCTCCCAGTATTTTCCTCCCTTAACCCTTGATTTTTATTTTATTTTTTTATGGATATCATCTCTTCTGATTCAACACAACCCGTACTCTCTGTCTATGTGTGTGTGTGTGTGTGTGTGTGTATAATCCCTCCACCTACCCAAATACTGAGAAAAGTCTCAAGAGTTACAAATATTATCTTTCCATGTAGCAATGTAAACAATTCAGCTTTAGAAAGTCCTTTATGACTTTTCTTTCCTGTTTACCTTTTCATGCTTCTCTTGATTTTTGTGTTTGAGAGTCAGATTTTCTCTTCCATTCTGGTCTTTTCATTAAGAATGCTTGAATGTCCTCTATACCATTGAATTACCATTTATTCCCTTGAAGCATTATACTCAGTTTTGCTGGGTAGGTGATTCTTGGTTTTAATCCCAGTTCTTTTGACTTCTGGAATATCCTATTCTAAGCCATTCAGTCCCTTAATGTAGAAGCTGCCAGATCCTGTGTTATCCTGATTGTACTTCCACAACACTCGATTGTTTCTTTCTAGCTGCTTGCAATATTTCCTTGCCCTTGGAACTCTGAAATTTGCTCACAATATTCCTAGGAGTTTCTCTTTTTGGATCTCCTTCAGGAGATGATTGGTGGATTCTTTCAATATTTATTTTGCCCTCTGGTTCTATAATATCAGGGTAGTTTTCCTTGATAATTTCATGAAAGATAATGTCTAGGCTCTTTTTTTGATCATGGCTTTCAGGTAGTCCCATAATTTTTAATTGTCTCTCCTGGATCTATTTTCCAGGTCAGTTGTTTTTCCAATGAGATGTTTCACATTATCTTCTATTTTTTCAGACTTTTAGTTTTCTTTCTTTTTTTCTTTTTTATTTATTTTTATTTTATTTATTTATTTTTACATGTTCTACAATCATTTCCTTAAAGTTAAGATTTTATCCCCCCTACACCTTCCTCCCCACTACCCGCCTCCCTCCCCATGACAGCATACAATTCTGTATAGGTTCTACATATACTTTCCTACTGAGCACATTTTCATTATAGTCATGCCATGTAGTCACACTAAAATAAATGGAAGAAATCATATAACAAAGTAAAACATAATATATTAAAACCCATACACACGCAAACATGAACTGCTACATTCTGCCAATGACTTCCATATTTCTTTCTTTGAGTGTGGAAGGCATTTTGCCTTAGAAAATCATCATTGGGATTTTTTTTTCAGTAAGTTCTTCTGTTATTACAGAGTTCCAAGTCTACCAGAAAAAACTCTCGCACACTGTGGTCGTTGCTG
>CM053770.1:83384601-83409511 GCA_028658325.1 Potorous gilbertii | reverse complement strand
TGTTCTCCAGAATGGTTGGATGATCTCACAGCTCCACCAACAATGAATTAGTGTTCCAACTCTCCCACATCCTCTCCAGCATTTATCATTATCTTGTTCTGACATGTTTGCCAATCTTATAGGTGTGATGTGGTACTTAGTTTTGTTTTCTAACTCCTTGGTTTATCTCATAGTCATTAGCTTCTCTGAACTGGATTCTCTCTTTTAAAGAACTATTTTGTTCAGTGAGCATTTGAACCTTCTCTTTCATTTGGCCAACTCTGCTTTTTAAAACCTCCTTGTTCTCATTGGCTTTTTGGACCTCTTTTTTTTTTCCAGTTGAGTTAGCCTCTTTTTAAAGATGTTATTTTCCTCAGCATTTTTTGATTCTCCTTTAGCAGGCTATTGACATGCTTCTCAAGTTCTTCTATAGCCTAAACCCACTTCATATTCATTTTGAAGGTCCTGGAAGGAAAGGCCTTGACTTCCTCTGACAGTATGCCTTATCCTTCCTATTCTGAAAGAATAGAAGGAGACACCTGTTCACCAAGAAAGTAACCTTATATGGTCATTTCTTACCCCCCCCACCCTTTTTTGTGCATTTTCCCAGCCAGTTACTTGACTTCTGAATCATTTGTCAAGAGGAGGGTCCTAGTGCTTCTCTCCTCCTAGTGCCATGCTCAAGGCTGAGATTTGGATCAGCGGCTCAACTCCTCCAGGGGTTTTGGGTGGGGGTGGGGCAGCCATTGAAGGCTGAGGTTCTGATCAGCTCCTCAATTTTGCCAGAGGCTTTAAGCTGAACTGCATGGACAATGGACCCAGGCTGCTTCCACATAACCTCCTGCCACCCACTGCTGCTGCTGCTACCTGAGGTCACTGCTGGAGGAACCCTGTTCCTCTCTCGCCCAGTTGAGACAGCCCTCGAACATTGACCTTTGGAGCTTTCTTTGTTGCTCGTGGGTTGAGGAATCTGAGACCCTGTCTGCTGGAAATTCTGCCCTGGAGGTCTGTTCAGGTCCTGTTCCTCCCAGTGCCATGCAGCCAGGGTTGGCTCTGCTTCCCTCAGCTTCCTGTGAGATAGACCTTTCCTGTCAGCCTTCCAGGTTACCTTTGACTGGAAACCTCTTTCACGCTCCTGTTCTGTGGCTTCTGCTCCTCTAGAATTTGTTGAGAGTCATTTTTTTACAGGTATTTTGTGGGCTGGGGGGGAAGCACTAGAGTATGTGTGTCTTTCTGCTCTGCCATCTTGGCTCTGTTCCCCTTGTAGTTTCCTTCTTTAATGGAGCAGAGGAAAAGGCCAAAACTGGATGCTTACTCCTTCCCTGCACTCCCTCCAAGAGGGATTTTATTTATCTGCCCTTTCCTCCCAAGTATATCTGTTCTGAGAGTATGTCAGTTCCCTTTGTAGGCTTTTGCTTGTTTCCTGAAAGATTAATTAAACTATTTTACACAATAGATCATCAGTCTTGTTGACAGGGGATGGTTTTCATTTCCAATTGCACATTTCTTTGCACTACAGTAAGGCTGATCTTGTTTTATTGTGGGTTTGAATGATGCTTGAAATGATTGATTTCCTCACATCAACAGTCACTACAATATTTCTATAAGTCATGGAATTGCGCTCTTTAAGAGTTAGAGCTTTTGTACATTTCCTTCGAGTTAACATTAACTTCTTTAAATACTACAGAATTTAAAACAGGACAAATGAGAGGGTTGAAACATGTGCACATGACACAAAATTCCATGATGGAGTAGTCAGGTTAAGGTAAGTCTGGTTTTATTTGTTCAAGACTAGATGTTCTGAGTCAGCCTAATGTCATTAGAAGTTTACATTCATCTATATTGCTATCACAAGAAGAAACCTCATAAAAATCCTTGATGGGTCTGAGTAATTCTCAAAGCATTGCCCTCTATACCTCATATTTTTAAAATATGGGAACTCCATTAGGAAAGTAAGAAGGGTTAAGTGAGTTGTCCTATAACATTTAGCTAATTCAGAATAGGGTTAGTTTAAGAACCCAGATTTTCTTCCAGGAAACCATGGATGTGTGGTGTGCATAGATTTTCTTATTTAGTTAAAATTTATTGTCTCCCAATCATCAAAGTAGAGTTAGTATGAACTTTAAGATTGGAATGTTTATGTAGTGATAATCTGGACTCATTGTCCCAGGACATCTCCATCTCCTCAGAGTTCTAGAAGTACTCCTGAGAGCCTGGGGGGAGATATCTTTCTCTAATGCCATTGCCCTCATCCATCATTGGTATGTTCTTTTTCCAATAGTTAGTGTGCCAGTTTCATTTAAATGATCACAAAATGAATTTTTTTTAAACCAAGGGGTATTTACTGTAGCAATTTGTTTCCTGAGGAGAGTGGGTTCAAAGTTAAAGCAGTTTTCTGCATTGTATTCACCTCACCAAGTTCACTTGATATAATTCCTTCTTTCTTTCCTTCAGTCAAGGTTGGGTCAAACAGTTGATGAGTGATATTGTATCCCTTTCCCCCATCTCCCAACTGGATTTTGCAAAATGTTGTCATCTAATACCTGTTCTTGCACTTTGGGTAGTTTACTCTTCTGACCTTCTGAAGTTCATAGCACCATAATTATCAGTGATATTCTTTCAGCTAACATCAAGGAAAGAGAAAAAAAAAAGTCCACGGCTTTGGCCAGTTCTGACTTCACAGCCAATTATTTGTCTGTCTCTTCACCATACATTTTGCATACTGGAAACAGTTACACAAGATCAGAGCATGCTTGCAGTTGGGAAGCAGAGCCCTTTCATTATATGTCATCATGATTTTCCTGAGTCCTGGTTCCCAGCCTCTTCCCCAAAGGGATTTAATTATTTAAGCATGCTCTATAAACTCACCAAAACCCTCACTTGTCAATAACCACATTATGTATAACTAGATGCTTTAATGGTGTGAATCAAAAGAAGATTCATCTTGCAATTGAAATACGAAAGAAGAGACTATTAGAAATAATTTTCCTTTTAAAAAAATAGATGTTTTATTTTCCCCAGTTATATGAAAAGAGAATTTTTAACATTGATCTAAACATTTTTTGAGTTCTCAGTTTTCTCCCTCTCTTGCCATCCCCCTCCCTGAGACAGTTTGCAATTTGATGTGGGTTATACATTTTCAATTATGCACAACCTATTACTATAGTAGTCATATTTTTAAAGAAGACACAGTCCCAAAGGAAAAAAAAACACTGAAAAGAAATTACAGAAAGGGAAAAATGGTATGCTTTGATCTGCATTCAGACTCCATTAGTTCTTTTTCTGGAATTTGATAGCACTTTTCATTGAGTTCTCTGGAATTGACTTGGATTGTTGAATTGCTGGGAATAGCTAAGTTATTCACAGCTGATCATCGTACAGTATTGCTGTTACTGTGTACTAGGTTTTCCAGGCTCTGCTTACTTTGCATCATTTCATATAAGTCTATCAAAGTTTTTCTGAAACTTTCCTGCTTATCATATTTTAAAACACAGTAATATTCCATTATGGTCATATACTACAACTTGTTCAGTCATTCCCCAGTTGGTGGATATCCCGTCAATTTACAATTCTATTACAAAAAGAGCTGCTCTAAATATTTTGTACAAACAGGTTCTTTCCACCCCACCTTTTTTTTTTAAGCCTCGTTTTTTTTTTTTTGGATCAAAGTGTATGCAGTTTTATGACTCGGCATATTTCCACATTTTTCTGTGGAATAATTTTATCATTTCATCACCAACACTTTATTAGTGTCCCCTTTTTTTTCATTTCTCCCCCTACCACATTTATTATTTTCCTTTTCTGTCATATATTTAGACATATATAGACATATATCTGTCAACAATTTGACAGTTGTGTTGGTATCTCAGAGTTGTTTTAATTTGCATTTCTCTGATCATTAGTGATTTAGAGTATTTTTCCATTTGGTTGCAGATACCTTTGATTTTTTCATCTAACATCTGCCTGTTCATTTCCTTTGCCCATTTATCAATTGGGGAATGATTTGAATTCTTATAAATTTGAATAATTTCTTTCTATATTTGAGAAAAGAGGCTTTTATCAGAGACACCTGCTGTCAAGCTTGTTTCTCAGCTTTCTGCTTTTCTTCTGATCTTGGTTGCATTGGCTTTATTTGTGCAAACCCTTTTTGATTTAATTGAAGAAATTTTTTTTTTCAATTTTACATCTCATAATGTTTGCTCTCTCTTGTTGGGTCATAAATTCTACCCTGCTCCATTGATCAGGTTCCTTGCTCTCCTAATTGCCCCGTGCTATCATACTCTGTGGTTAAATCATGTACTCATTTTGATCTTCTCCTGGTATACAGTATAAGATATTGGTCTATCCCTAATTTCTGCCAAATTGTTTTCCAGTTTTCCCAATGGTTTTTGTCAAGTAGTGAGTTCTTTTTCTAAAAGTGCGAGTATTTGGGTTTATCAAACCCTAGAATAGTATTGTCATTTCCTCCTGATTCTCTTGTACCTAATGTATACCGCTGATCTATTGCTCTATTTCTTAGCCAGTAACAAATAGTTTTGATGACAACTGTTTTATAATACAATTTGGGATCTGATACAGCTAGGCCACCTTCCTTCACTTTTTTTTTGCATTTATTTTCTTGATATTCTTGACTTTTTGTTCTTCCATATGAATTTTGTTATGATTTTTTCTAACTTTTTAAAATAGTATTTTTGGTAGTTTGGTATAGTACTGAATATGTAAATTAATCTAGGTAAAATTGTCATCTTTATTTTATTGACTAGACCTACTCATGAGCAATGAGTATTTTTCCAATTCTTTAGATATGGCTTTTTATTTGGGTTTATATAGTTTCCGGGTTTGTCATGGCAGGTAGACTCTCAATTATTTTACTTTGTCTACAGTTATTTGAAATGGAATTTCTCTTTTTGTCTCTTGCTGCTTGGACTTCCTTGGTAATATATAGAAATACTGATGAATTATATGGGTTTATTTTATATCCTGAGGTGGAAACCCTTTTTGATTTAATAGAAGCAATTTTTTTTTTCCATTTTACATCTCGTAATGCTGGCTGTCTCTTGTTGGATCATCAATTCTGCCCTTCTCCATTGAGAACCTCCTTGCTTAGGTTGTTAATTATTTCAAGTAGTCTTTTAGTTGATTCTCTAAGATTCTCTAATTATAGTATCATATCATCTGCAGAGTGATAGTTTAATTTCCTCATTGCCTCTTGTAATTCCTTTATCTTCTCTTATTGCTATTGCTGATATTTCTAGTACAATGCTGAATAATAGTGGTGGACAATAGGCATCCTTGCTTCATCCCTGATCTTAGTGTGAAGGCTTTTACAAAACTCCATTACAGATGACCTTGCTGATATTTTGTAGAGAGATACCATGTGTATATATATATATATATATATATATATATATATATATATATATATATATATATATATTCCTTATTTATTCCTATGCTCTAATGTTTTTATTAGTAATGGGTGTTGCATTTTGTGAAAGGCTTTTTCTGTATCTCTTCAGATAACAATATGATTTCTGTTGGTTTTGTTATTGATCTGGCCAATTATAGTGATAGTTTTCCTAATATTGGAAGAACCCTCCATTCCTGGTATAAGTTCCACATGGTCTTAGTCTATGATTCTGGTGATATATTGCTATAATCTCCTTGCTCGTATTTTACTTAAAATTTTTGCTTCAGTATTCATTAGGGACATTGTGCTGTAGTTTTTCCCTCTGTTTTGGCTCTTCCTGGTTTAGATATCTGTGTCATAAGCGGAATCTGGAAGGATTCCTTCTTTGCTTATTTTCTCAAATTATTTATGTAATCTTGGAATTCATTGTTCTTTAGATGTTTGATAGAATTCACTTGTGAACTTTTCTGTTCCTAAAAGTATTTTTCTTAAGACGTTCATTGATGAATGTTTGTATTTTATTTGCTAAAATGGGGATATTTAAGTATTCAGTTTCTTCTTCTGTTAATCTAGGAAATTTGTGTTTTTGTAAAAATTTATCCATTTCACTTAGATGATCAGATTCACTGGCAAAGAATTTGACAAAATAGTTCCTGACTATTGCTTTAATTTCCACTTTATTGTTATTGAATTCACCCTTTTCCCTTTTGAATTTTTTTTCATTTTCTTCTTTTCTTCAAAATCACATTAACCAATCATTTTGTTTTATAGGTATTTTTCTACCAACTCAGTTTTATTTATTAGATCAATAGTTTTCTCATTTTTAATTTTATTACTCTCTTCTTTGATTTTCAGGATTTTCTATTTTGTCTCATTTTTGCCACTGTCTTTGATGAAATTATTGATTGATTCTATGATTTGTTCTTTGGTCCACTCATTCTTTATGTTTAGATTCTTTAGTTTTCAATTAATTTTTTTTGAGGTTCACATGATAATTTATTTAAAAGAAAATTTTTTTTGGTTACATTTTGAGTTCTGACCCATCTCCTTCCCTTCCTCCCAACAACTAGAGAAGGTCAACATTTGACACAGATATATTTGTGAAACCATACAATACACATTTTCATTTATCAGTTTTTTATCTGGAGGTAGATGGCATCTTCCTTCATAGATCTTTTGTAGTTCATTTTAATATTCATATTACTTACAGTACCTTACTCATGCACAGTTATTCTTCAAACAGTATTGCTGTTACTGTGTACATTCTCTCAGTTCTGCTCATTTTACTCTTCATTATTTCATGCCAGTCTTTCCATGTTTTTCTAAAAATCAACCTGCTCATCATTTCTTACACCACAGTAGTATTCAGCAATGATTATAAACAACTTATTCACCATTCCCCGTTGGATGGACATCTCCTCAATTTCCAATTCTTTGCTACCACAAAGAGAGGTGCTCTTAGAACATATAGGTTCTTTTTCTCTCAATACCTTGGGAAGCAGAATAGTGACATTGCTGGGTTAAAGGATATGCATAGTTTTGATGCTGAGCATAATTACAGATTGCTCTCCAAAATGGTTGAATCAGTTCACAGTTCCACCAAAATGTATTAATGTCCCAGTTTTTCCATATCCCCGACATCTGTCATTTTCCCCTTCGACCACTTTGGCTACTCTGGTAAGTGTGAGATGATATCTCAAAGATGTTTTGGTTTCTCTAATAGATGACTTAGAACATTTCTATATGAGTATATGACTTTGATTTCTTCTCCCAAACACTGCTGGCTTATATCCTTTGACCATTTATTAATTGGGGAATGACTCATAGTCTTATAAATTTGACAAAGTTCTCTATATATTTGAGATGAGATGTTTATCTGAGAAACTAATTCCTATCCCTCCTCCCAATTTTTTGCTTTCCTTCTAACTTTGGTTAGTTTTTTGTACAAAACCCTTTTAATGTAACCAAAATTATCCATTTTGAATTTCATAATGTTCTCATTTATTCATAAATTCTTCTATCCATGAATCTGATAGGTAATATGGTCCATGTTTTTCTAATTTGTTTATATGTCCCTTTATGTCTAGGTCATATAATCCATTTTGACCTTATGTTTGGTATATGACAAGGTATTGGTCTAAACCTAGTTTCTGCCAGACTGCTTTCCAGTTTTCCCAACATTTTTTTTTAACCTAATAGTGAACTCTTAGCTTAAAACTTATCAAATATAAGGCTACTATAATCATTTATTACTGTGTACTAGATATCTACTCTCTTCTACTTCTTATTTCTTTGCCAGAATCAGATAATTTTGATAATTACTGCTTTATAAGTTTAAAATCTGGTACTGTTAGATCTCCTTCCTTTATGTTTTTTCCCTTTGATACATTCTTGGCCATTTGTTCTTCCAAAAGAATTATTTTTTCCTAGCTTAGTAATTTTTTTTAACTTAATTGGGATGGCACTGAATCGATGAGGTTTGATAGAAGTCATTTTTTATTATATTGGGCCAGCCCACCCTTGAACAATTAGTATTTCTCTGATTATTTAAATCTGATTATTTGTTTAAAAAGAGTCTTATAGTTATATTCATCTAGTTTCTGAGTTTGTCTTGGCAGATATGCTCTCAGATATTTTATATTACCTATGATTATATTAAATGAAGTAATTCTCTTCTTGAAGGGCTTTGTTGATAATATATAAAAATCCTAATGATTTATGTGGGTTTGGTTTATATGCTGCTATTTTGCTAAAATTATTGTTTCTACTAACCTTTTAATTGAATCTCTAGAATTTTCCAAGCATACCATCATATCATCTGCAAAAACCAGATAGTTTTGTTACCTCATTACCTACTCTGATTTTTTTGTTTTTCTTTTTATTGCTATTGTTCATATTTCTAGTACAATATTGATGGATATTGGTGATAATAGACATTCTTGTTTCACTACTGATCTCACAGTGCTTTGCAAACTTTTAATTGCTACATCAAGGTCTATTATTTATTATTGTTCTTATTCCCACATTCAGGTGGTGAGAGATGGATGAAGCTTCCACATAGGAAGAGAACTAGGAGAAAGCAATAGCATAGAAACCAAGGAAAAGACAGAATCAGAAGCAGCCAAAAGCTCAATTAAAAACTGAGAAAAGACCATTGTGTCTCACTGGTGATTCAGTGATGGGATCAGAAGCCAGATTCAAAGAGGTTCAGAATTGAGTACATGGTAAACAAGTAGAGTCAGCAAGTGTGGACAACTTCAGACAAGTTTAGCAGTAATAGGGAAGAGGAGAAATAAAAGGTGGTGTGCATAATACTGTGCTAAATTTAGAAGGTATTACAGAGACACATGCCATAATCTCTACATATAAAGAGGTTATGGTGTAGAATTTTTGTTGGCATTATTTTTACCAACAATATGAAGAACTAAAGACATGTTTATTAGATAGGAAAATAATAAAAAGTCAAGATTCAAACTGATCTCATCAGGTAGAAATGCTGACTAAAATGCAGAGAATAAAATTTTAAGAGTTAAAGTGTGAGGTCTTCAGTTTAGTTTTAAGAAAATAATTATGTTGTATGTGAAATTGTACTGCTTTAAAGAGTAATATTTGAGAGTTAAGTTTTTCAGAAATAAAAAAAGTACATGAATATAGAATGGAAGAAGATAATTAGGTAATCACAGTACTCTGCACTGGTGACACTATATTTGGAGTATTCTGTTCTGGGTGCCATATTTTAGGCAGAACATTGATAAATTAGTGTGACCTGTCTAGAAACCATGTCCTGTGAGAAAAGTTTAAAGGAACTGTTAATGTTTAGTCTAGAGGAGAGGATGGGAAGAAAAGGAAGGTAATGGAAAGATGGCTGTCTTCAGAAACAACTTGGCAAGAGTGAGAAAAGCAGTGAAATCAAAGCTATTTAGTTATATGAAAAAATGCTGTACATCACTGTTGATTAGAGAAATGTAAATTAAAGTTTAGAGTCAGAAAGCACTGCATTTGGAATCAGATCTAGGTTTGAACACTGGTTTTGCTATTTACTAGACATATGACCTTGGCCTTTACTTCATCCCTGAAACTGAGTACCCTCATCTATAAAATGGGGGTAATTTGGCTCTCCAAGAAATCCACTTATTCCAATTCTACAATTCCCTAGAGAGTTGGAAGGTTGATCAATTAGAATAAAGATTAGACTGACTGAGATCTGTGGAGTCCAAAGTAATTATGGTATTGGCCTGTGGGTTAGGTAGCTATAACTGGGTTTGACTCAATGGTAACAAGTAACATGGGCTCTAGGAGAAATACATAGGCTCTCAATGGAAAGAGGGTTCCCTTCTCTAGACAGGAATACCCCAAAAGGGACACTTGGAGGTACAGCATTTCTTCTTTTGGTTTCAATATCGTAATTTACACAAAGAAATCATACTTGTATCAACTGAAATTCCCAAGGACACCATAATTTAATGTACTGTATTCCTTGACTAATTGGGTCTTGACATGGCTTAAGGATGCACAGTCCTAAAGAGACATAGGGGAGAACACTACTATTGCCTTGGAAAACCACCAAGGCACCACAGTTTAGGGCACAGGATAACCAAGTGGAGAAAACAATAGGAAAAGGAACAGAAAGAAAGGCTTTGCAGAGATAAAAAGTTGTTTTTTGTTGTTGGTTTTTTTTAATGGCATTGCCAATGGCTACAATCACATAGCTCTTCTGCTGACTTGATCTTTGAGGTTAGGTATTGCTCCAAGAATAAATGATTTGACATGATCTATCATTTACAGTTTTCACACAGAAGCAAATGAACTATGAACACACTGATTAATTTTCAATTACTTTTAATCTATCTTTCCATGACCTTTATTGCATGTGGTTTTTATTGCCTCATTATCTGAAAAGGATGCATTTAATATTTCTACCTTTCTGCACTTGATTGTGGGGTTTTTATGCCCTAATATGTGGTCAATTTTTTTGTAGGGACCATGTAGGGACCATGTAGGGACCATGTACTGCTGAAAAAAAGAGTATGTTCCTTTCTATTTCCATTCAGTTTTTTCAAAAGGTTTCTCACATATAACTTCTCTAAAATTCTATTCATCTTAATTTCTTTTGTATTTATTTTATATTTTGATTTATCTGGTTCTGAGAGTGGAAAGTTACATTCCACTACCCCCACCCCTGCTATAATTATTTATTGATTTATTTAATTTATTCCTATAATTCGTTTAACTTCTTTAGAAATTTGGATGCTATAGCATTTGTTGCCTATATGGTAAATATTGTTATTAATTCATTTTCTATGTGCTATTTAGTAAGATGTAGTTTCCTTCCTGATCTCTTTAAATGATATCTATTTTTGATTTTCTTTTGTCTGAGATTATGATTGCTACTCCTAATTTTTTTTTACTTCAGTTGAAGCATAATGTATTCTGCTCTGGCATTTTATCTTGATTCTGTGTGTATGTCTCTGCTTTAGATGTGTTTCTTGAAAATAACATATTATAGGATTCTGGTTTTTAATTTGCCTCTGTTTTGTGTTTCTCATTCACAGTTATGATTACTAATTGTGTATTTCCTCCATCCTGCTTTCTACCTCTTTGTACTTTTCTCTCTCTTTTCGTTCTCCCTGTCCCTCCTAACCAGAGTTTTGCTTCTGACCTCCACCTTCCTCAATCTGCCCTCCTTTTTATTAGCTCCCACTTTTGTCTCCCTCCCTTCCTACTTCCCAACTGAGTTTTTATGTTATTTCTTTTCTTGAGCCATGAGAATAATGTTCAAGTAATGCTCATCCCCCCTTCTTTCCCTCCAATTGTCTTTTGTACCTCTTTATGTGATGTAATTTACCCTATCCTGCCTCTCCCATCCCTCTTCTTTCAATGCACTTCTCATCTCTCCAGATTTTTATATCATCCCATCAAATCAACTTGCATCCTCTATCTAGGAATACTCCTTCGAAATGCTTTCATAGATACAAAGTTCTTAAGATTTGTAAGCATCATTTTCTGTACATGGATGCAAGCAGTTTAATCTTTTTAAATCACTTGTATTTATTTTCTTTCCTGTTTACCTTTTTGTGCTTCTCTTGAGTTGTATATGAAAACTGAATTTTCTGCTTAGCTCTGGTGTTTTCATCAGGAATGTTTCAAAGTTCTCTATGTCACTGAATGTTCATAGCCCCAAAACTCCCAGTAGATTATGCTCACTTTTGCTAGGTATGTGATTTTTGGTTGTAGTCCTAGTTTCTTTGCCTTCTGATACATCATATTCCATGACTCCCAGTCCTTTAATGTAGAAGCTGCTAAATCCTATGTAATCCTGAATGTGGTTCTATGATGTTTAAATTGTTTCTTTCTGCCTGCTTGCAATATTTTCTCCTTGACCTGAGAATCTTGGAATTGGCATGATATTACTGGGAGTTTTCATTTTGTGATCTCTTTTAGGAGATGATTATTGGATTCTTTCAATTACTATTTTTCCCTCTTTTTCTAGGTTCTCAGGGCAGTTTTCCTTGACAATTTCTTAAAAGTTGCTGTCCAGGATGTTTTTTTTTTAATCATAGCTTTCAGGTAGTCCAATAGTTTTGAAATGATCTCTTCTGCGTTGATTTTTCAGGTTGATTGTTTCTCTGATGAGGCACTTACCATTTTCTTCTCTTTTTTAATTCTTTTGATTTTGTTTTATTGATTCTTGATACCTCATTGAGTCCTTAGCTTCCATTTGCCCAATTCCAGCTTTTAAGGAATTATTTTCTTCATTTAGATTTTGTATCACCTTTTCCATTTGCTCATTTCTATCTTTTAAGGAGTTGTTTTCTTTAGTTAAATTTTGTACATCTTTTTCCTTTTTTTTTTTGCTTCCTTTACCAAGCTGTTCAGTCCGATTTCATGATTCTCTTTCATAACTCTCTTTTTCTTCTTCCTCACTTATTTAATTTTTAAATTCCCTTTTGAGATCTTCCAGGATGTCTATTTGGACCTGAGACCTCTTCATATGTATCTTTGAAGCTTTCCATGTAGGCATTTGGACATTGATATCCTCCTCTGAGTTTGTGTTTTGGTCTTCACTGTCACCATAATAACATTCTATGGTCAGAGATATTTTCCTTTGGTGATTTTCAGCCCATTTCATGACTTTTAAAACTAAGTTCTGATCTTGGGTTTTGAGGGTACTGTCCAAAGCTTATTGCACTGGGGCCTACCCACTGACTTATTTTACCCAGGCCTCTGTGACTGGTGCCTGATGCAAGAGGCTAAAGCCCTCACAACTAGACTGCTGCACTGTTGACCTGTTGAAGTGACTGAGTGGTTTAGGTTGCTGATCTGTGGTGGGTCCAGGTTATTCTCATTGGCTTGCCCACACATGATATGTACTGGGCTGCAATCACCTTTTTGTTAAGTGAGACAGACCTTTCCTGCAGTCCATCTAAGTTATTTCAGATGGAAAATTATTTTGCCCCATCATTTTGTGGTTTTTGTCACTCCACAATTTGTTTTAAGGTATCATTTTTCCCCCAAATTATTTTTTCTAAATTCATTAATTTATTTGTTTTTGTTTTTTAACAATCACTTCCAAAGGTCCAAATTTTCTCCCTCTCCTTCCCTCCTCCTTCCCCAAGACAGCATACAATCTTATATGGGCTCTCCACATATATTCCTATTAAACACATTTTCACTTTAGTCATGTCGCATTGAAGAATTAAAACAAATGGGAGAAACCATGAGAAAAAACAAAACAAAGCATAATACCATAATACAGGAGTAAACAGTCTTCTTCATTCTGTGTTTGAATTCTAAAGTTCTTTCTCTGGAAGTGGATGACATTTTGCATTAAGAGTCCTTTAGGAATGTTTTAAGTCCTTGCATTGCTCTGAAGGGCTGAGTCTATCAGAAACAGTTTTCACACCCTGTGTATAATGTTCTCCTGGTTCTACTCATGTCACACCTGTGGCTGTTCCTGTGTATAATGTTCTCCTGGTTCTACTCATGTCACTCAGCATCAATTTATATAAGTCTTTCCAAGTTTTTCTGAAGTCTGCCTGCCTGCCTGTCATTTCTTATAGTACGATAGTATTCAATTACATTCATATACCTACAACTTGTTTAGCCATTCCCAACTGATGGGCATTCCGTCGATTTCCAGGTTCTTGACCACCACAAAAAGAGCTGCTGTAATATTTTTGTACATGTGGGACCCTTTCCCATTTTTATGATCTCTTTGGGATACAGCCCTAGAAGTGATATTGCTGGGTCAAAGTGTATGCACATATTTATAGCCCTTTGGGCATTGTTCTAAATTGGTTTCCAGAGTGATGGATCAACTCACAGGTCCACCAGTAAGGAACTAGTGTTTCAGCTCTCCCACATCTTCTCCAACATTTATCATCTTCCAGTTTTGTCATGTTAGCCAATCTGATAGGTGTGATGTGGTACCTCAGAGTTGTTTTGATTTGCTTCTCTCTAATCAATAGTGATTTAGAGCATTTTTTCATGTTATTATATATAGATAACTTTAATTTCTTTTTCTGAAAAATGCCTGCTCACATCCTTTGATCATTTATCAATTGGGAAATGACTTGTATTCTTTTAAATTTGACTCAGTTCTCTATATATTTTTAGAAATGAAGTCTTTATCTCAGACACTAGTTGCAAAAATTCTTTCCCAGTTTTCTGCTTCCCTCCCAATCTTGCTTGCATTAACTTCATTTTCATTCTGCCAGAATGTACTGTTTACTTGTTCAGTGTGTTCCTCACAGATAGCTTCCCCTCTCAGTCAAGGCCAATTGTGTCATTTAGCTCTTAAGGCCAAAGGGGTAAGAAATCTTCTGGCCAATATGGTTCAGCTCTCATTTTACAAATG
Source organism: Potorous gilbertii (assembly GCA_028658325.1). Lineage (NCBI taxonomy): Eukaryota > Metazoa > Chordata > Mammalia > Diprotodontia > Potoroidae > Potorous > Potorous gilbertii. The sequence goes on along the minus strand of CM053770.1, from coordinate 83,395,265 downwards.
ATGAAACTGAGGCCCAGGGTGGGTGAGTGTTTTGCCAAGGTCACACAGATAGTAAGGGGATAGAGCAGGGATTTGAACTTAGGTCCTGTGACTCTAAATTCAGCATGCTTTCCATTAGAACATACTGTCCCTTTTTCATAAATTGAAATACTGTATTAATATCATTACAAATTAATTTACTAATTGATGACATAAGGCATCATGTTATAGAGGAAAGAATACTTTTCTTTTAAGAACCTTGAATTTGAATTTTACTCAGATACTTATTACCTGTGGAGTCACAATCACTTAATTTCTCCAAATATCAATTTTTTTTCATAATACTAATTGCATATACTGGGGTCTTTAAACAGTCACAAAATTGATTAGCTCACTTTAAGCAATTATATAAATGTGAATCATTGTTACGTAAGGTAAGTGTGTACATGTGAGATGTGATATGGTTATGAATTGTCTAAATATATAGATGTGACTCTGAGATACAATGGATAGTTAACTCTTTCCAACTCTTTTCCAAGGGAGCCTGCAGTTTCTTTCTTGGTTGGAGCAGAGGAAAAAGGCCACGATTGGGTGCTTATTCCTTCCCTGTCCTCCCTCCAAAAGGAATTTTATTTATCTGCCCCTTCCTCCCAAATGTATCTGATCTAAGAGTATGTCAGGTCCCTTTCTAGATTTTTACTTGTTTTCTGAAAAATTTATTAAGCAGTTTTACAGCAACAGGTTGCTAGTCTTACTGAAAGGTAATTTTTTCATTTGCAACTGCACATTCCTTTGCACTACAATAAGATTCATCTTGTTTTATTGTGGGCTTGAATGATGCTTGAAATAATTGAGTTTCCCACACCAACAGCCAATATCTCTAACAGTTATAGAATTGTGCTGTTTAAGATCTATAGCTTTTGCACATTTCCTTGGAGTAATAACTTCTTTAAAAGCCACGGAATTTAAAGCAGGACAAATGAGAGCAATGAAATACATGCCTGCAGCACAAAAGTCCAACACTCAGCTGATGGAGAGTATCATTTTATCTGCTCATGGGTAAATCTTCTGAGTCAATCTAATGTCACTAAAAGGTTGCTTACATGACTGTTGCTATCACAAAAAGAAATCTCTTCAAAATTATTGATGGGTCTGAGTAATTCTCACAGCATTGTACTCTATCACTCATATTTTTAAAATATGGGAACTCCATCAGGAAATTGAGAAGAGTTAAATGAGTTGCCATATAACAATATAGCTATTTCAGAGTAGGGCTAGTTTAAAAACCCAGGTTTTCTGACTTCCAGTTCTGTCTTCATGCTAGGAAACTGTGGATGTATTGTGTGGATAGATTTTCTTATTCATGCAGAATTCATTGTCTCCAAATCATCATAGTAGTTAGGTTGTAATGTGTATGTAATGTTAATCTGGACTCACTGTTTCAGGACATCTCCGTCTCCCCAGAGTTCTAGAGGTACTCCTGAGAGACTGGGGGGAAGTGTGTTTCTATAATGCCATTGCCTTGACCTTTCATTAGTGTATTCTCCTTCCAATAATTAATATACTAGTCTCATCTAAGTAAATATAAAACAGTTTTTTTTTACAATGGGATATTTACTTTAGCAATTTGTTTCCTGGGGAGAGTGGGTTTAAAGTTACAGCAATTTCTCTGTCGCATTCACCTCACTAAGTTACTTATATACACTTTTTCTTTCCTGCTTTCAATCCATGTTGGATTAAGGAGATCACTAGTGATATTGTCACCTCACTCTCCTTAGTCTAGCTTTTGGAAAATATTGACCTTTAATACCTACTTCTGAACTTTGTTTATCTCTCTATAGAAAAATTTTATTCTTATGACCTTGTGATCTTTAACATTTTTAGATTTTATACAAATAGTAAATGGAACCAGGGATCTCTCCTCATTATGATTATAAAAATCTGGTATATTTTCTCTTGAACCTTTTGGGTTTAATTATTATCATAATTAGAAATTATGATAATTTGACATAAATTTCTAAAAAATACCACAATGGTTTTTCCTCAAATGTACAAAACATTGGTACAGAGAAACCTACCAGGACATTTGTATTGATAGGTTTTCCTCCCTCCCATATTGATATATTATAAATTGGTTAAGAATTCATTATTTTGCAAATCCTATTGTGAAAATCAAATGTTATCTAAAGAGGTTGCTTGAAATTTTCTTGAGAGAAAAAAGTTTTCTTGGTTTTTGTCTTCTTCCTCCCTATGTAACGATATTTAAAGAAACAAAACCAACATCATAAAAGTGGTTGTGCATGAATTGTCTATCAATATGTAATATCAGTAAGATATTTACTTTGCATGATCATGTTTTGATATTGTGGCCTCTTCTGAGTTTGTGTTTTGATCACCACTAAGTCATCATAGTAACTTTCTATGGTCAGAGGTTTTTTTTTTTCATTTTCCAACTTATTTCATGATTTTTAACATTGAGTTGTACTCTTGGGTTTTGGGGGATACTGTCCCATGCTTCTTGCACTGCAGTCTGCCCACTGACTTACTTTAGAGAGTTGTCTGTGGCTGGTGGCTTGAAAGTTGTGCAGGATCCAGAGCCTAGAGAACAGGACTGCTGTGCCACTGACCTGTTGAAGTGACTCAATAACTTAGGTTGCTATCTGTGGTGGGTCTAGGGTCCTCCTCCTGGCTTGTCTGCACATGATATATTCTGTGCTACAATCTCCTTTTTTCCTGAGTAAGACTGACCTTTCCTGCAGTTCATCTAAGTTATTTGGGCTGCAACATTGTATCACCTCATGATTTTGTGGTTTCTGTTACTCCAGAATTAGTTTTGAGGTATGATTTAAAGTGGTTTTGAGGGGAATTGTGGAGAGGTCACTCAATATCTTTTTTTCTCCATCCTCAGCTCTCCCTCCTAGAAATTGTCTTCTAGCTTCAATGACTTTTTCCAGAAAATATTGACTTCTTTCCAAAAAGCAAATGCAGATAGTGTCAAATGTAGATTTCACCATAGACAGAGCCTCTTGTTGGTAATATTGGTACAGTGGAACAGATGAGCCTCTTACTTTATTGTGTTAAATGGAACCTAGAATTGTGGAATGGGGCCAGTCTGAAGAGGGTTGGAAGACAAAGGAACCTAGTTGTGAGCCAAATTGAAGGATTCTGAATCCTCTATTCTTTAAGCTTGGTTGGCATAGTGGATAGAGCTTTGGGCCTGGAGTTAAGAAGACCTGATTTCAAGTATAGCCTCTGGCTCTTGGCACCTGTATGACTGTAGGCAAGACATTTAACCTATGTGTGCTTACAGTTTCCTCAGCCACAAAATGGGGATCAGTGAAGTATTTGTAAAGCACTTAACACTGTGCCTGACACATAGCAGATTCTTACTAAATGCTTGCTTCTGTCTTTGGGTGCAGAGTCACCTTCATGCCCTACTTCTTTATCTGGGACATTCTCAGGAATGTTTTTTCAGTTTGTTGTTGCAAAAAATGAGGATGACTGAGTGGGCAGAATGATGGACAGCCAAAATCATCTCAATCATCCATGCCAAATTAATGTTTGGAACAACAAAGCCCAACAGAATGATAATAAAGGCAACCAAATATACAATGAAGAGGAAGAGGAAAGAGAGGATGATTTTGGTTGCTCTCACATAAACCTCAGTGCTTGGGTCTCTGGAACCAGTGCCATTGTTCTGCATCTGTTGGGTGTGTCTTTTGAGGAAGAGGATGATCAGAATATAGGAAATCAAGGACACAGTAAAGGGCATGACCATCCAGAGTATAACAAAGATATAGGTGTATCACACTGGATGCAGAGTGGAGTACAGCCCAGCAAGTGCAGCCCAGGGTGCGCAGCCCAGACTTGGTTGCTTGGTGCAACAGGGACAAGACCAGAGGAAGCTTCAGGGTGCCACCAGCAGCAACTGTGGTTCCCAAAATGCTGAAGACAGCTTCAAGGGTCAGTGCAAAAGCTCTTTCACCTATGTGAAAAGGGAGCAGGTTCCTTCCCTAGTCTCAGCCCTAGGCAGTCCAGCAACAGCAGTATCTATTTTGAGAGCTCTCAGGCTAAAGGCTATTGGGGAATTGAGGGGCTGATCTGGATCTCAGCCCTGAGTTGCAGTCCTAGGGTGAGGAGGAACACTAGCTGGTGGAACTCATGGAGGCTTTGGAGAGGGAATTCTACTTACAGATTCTGGATATAAAAGATTGTAGTTTCTCCCAGACCAGTATGCAGGCCAGGAGAGGAGTAAACACCTCTCCCTTGATTGTGCCACGTTGGAGGAACTGAGAACTTATAGGTCCCCAGAGAATACCCTTCACTTGACAAAGGACTCAAAATTCAAGTAACTGATTGAGAAAGTTCCCCCCAAAAGAAAAAATATAAGACTATAGAAGGTTACTTTCTTGGTGAACAGGTGTTTTTTTTCATCCTTTTGCATGAGAAAGAACAATGTATACCCTCACAGGAAGATATAAAAATCAAAGCCTCTGCATCCCAAATCTCCAAAATTAATATGCAATGGGCTCAGGCCATGGAAGACTTCAAAAAGGATTTTGAGAGCAATGCAAGAAAATCCCAAAAAGCAAGCCAATAACTTGCTAAAAGAGATCCCAAAAATACTGAAGAAAATAACGTTTTAAAATAGATTAATTAACTTGGCAAAAGAGGTCCAAAAAGCCAACGAGGAGAAGAATGCTTTAAAAAGCAGAATTAGCCAAATGGAAAAAGACATTGAAAAGCTTACTGAAGAAAATAGTTCTTTAAAAATAAGAATGGAGCAATTGGAAGCTAATGACTTTATGAGAAACCAAGAAATTACAAAACAAAACCAAAAGAATGAAAAAGTAGAAAACAATGTGAAATGTCTCATTTGAAAAACAACTGACCTAGAAAATAGATCCAGAAGAGACAATTTAAAAATTATGGGACTACCTGAAAGTCATGATCAAAAAAAGATCTTAGATATCATTTTTCTGGAAATTATCAAGGGAAACTGCCCTGATATTCTAGAACAAGAGGGTAAAATAAATATTGAAAGAATCCACTAATCACCTCCTGAAAGAGATCCCAAATGAAAAACTCCTAGTGAATATCATGACCAAATTCCAGAATTTCCAGGTCAAAGAGAAAATATTGCAAGCAGCCAGAAGGAAACAATATGAGTATTGTGGAAATACAATCATGATAATACAAGATCTAGCTGGTTTTACACTACAGGATCAAAGGACTTGGAATTTGATATTCCAGAAGCCAAAGGAATTAGAATTAAAACCAAAACCAAAAACCAAACATCACCTACACACCAAAACTGAGTTTTCAGGGGGAAAGAAAGTCATTCAATGAAATAGAGGACTTTCAATCATTGTTGATGAAAAGCCTAGAGTTTAATAGAAAAATCTGACTTTCAGATACAAAAATCAAGAGAAGCATGAAAAGGTAAACAGGAAAGAGAAATTGTAAGAGACTTTCTAAAGTTGAACTGTTTACATTCCTACATGGAAAGATGGTATTTGTAATTCTTGAAACTTTTCTCAGTATTTGGGTAGCTGGAGGGATTATACACATACATATAGATAGAGGGCACAGGGTGAGTTGAATAGGAAGGGATGATACCTAAAAAATAAAATTAAGGGGTGAGAGAGGAATATATTGGGAGGAGAAAGGGAGAAATGGAATGGGGCAAATTATCTCTCATAAAATAGGCAAGGAAAAGCTTTTTCAATGGAGGGGAAAAAGGTAAGGTGAGAGACAAAAAGTTAAGCTTACTGTCATCACATTTGGCTTAAGGAGGGAACAACATGCACAATCAATTTGGTATGAAAATCTATCTACACTACAGGAAAGTAGGTGAGAAGGGGATAAATGAGGTGTGGGGGAGATGATAGAAGGAAGGGCAAATGGGAGGAGGGAATAATTGGAAGTAAACACTTTAGGGGAGGGACAAGGTCAAAAGAGAGAATAGAATAGAGGGCAGGACAAGATAGAGGGAAATATAGTTAGTCTTTCACAACATGACTATTATGAAAGTCTTTTCCAAAACTGCATATATATAGCCTATATGCAATTGCTTGACTTCTCAGTGGGGATGGGTAGGAAGGGAAGAAGGGAGAGAAGTTGGAACTCAAAGTTTAAGGATCGAGTATTGAAAATTGTTTTTACATGCAACTGGGAAATAAGAAATACAGGTAATGGAGTATAGAAATCTGTCTCACCCTACAAGAAAACAGAGAAGATGGGAATAAGGGAAGGGTGGGATGTGAGAGAAGGGAGAGCTGATTGAGGGAAGGAGTGATTAGAATGCACAGTGTTTTGTGGCTGGGGGAGGAGAGAGATGGGGAGAAAATTTGGAACTCAAAATCTTCTGGAAATGAATATTGAAAACTAAAAATAAAGCAATAAATAGAATAAAATAGAAAACGGGGGGAGGATACAATTCTACATAAAGAGTAAGTTTCCTCATTTTAAATAAGTGAAGGAAAGATCAGAGTCATACAATTGTTCAGATAACTGTTCTTAGAATGACAAGGGCAGGATCTGAGTCCCAATTCTGTCATTCATTAGCTATGTGACTCGTTAACCCAGTTAATATCTCTAAATCATAGGTTCCTCATCTATAAAACAAGAGGGTTGGAGTAGATGATCTGAAATCCCTCTTTTATAAAACAATCTAGGGGAGTATGAAAAGCACTAGTGTTCTTTGTTCCCCAGAAAATAGTGACACAAATAAATTGGGGATGTACTGAGAACGTTGTGAGTTGGAGAAATATGACTCAGAGAAGGGATTACTTGTCACTTGTCAGTGTCACATGTCAAAAATAAGTGTCACTCAAAGGCAACTGTTAAAATAATTAGTATTAAATACTACTAGTAATTAATACTAATACTAATTAAGTAGTTAATGATATTAGAATTACATTAACACTGACTAATCTCAAATTTTTCATACAATGTGATATAGCTTAGGATGAAGCATACCAAAATATAATGACCTAAGTACAATTTAATACTATTCTCACTAAATTTCCAGGGTTATTAATCTCTATTTTCTTTCTCTCAGGTTACTTGTTTGGTTTTTACTCAAAAATGGCTTCCCCTCTCAGTCAAGATCAAATGTGTCATTTAGGACTTAGGCCCACTGATTTCAAAAGGCAAGAGTACGTAGAGGTCATCTTGTTCAGCCTTCTCATAGAGATAAAGAAACTGAGGTCCAGCATGGATAAGTGTCTTGCCAAAGTTCACATAGATAGTGAGGCAGTGAGCTAGGATTTAAATTCAGGACTGTGACTCTAAGTCCAGAATGCTTTCCACTAGAACATGATGCTCCTTTTTCATAAAATTAAATAGTTTATTAATATCATTACAAATTATGTAACCAATAGATAAAGGAAGTAAGGCAGCATGTTGTAGTGGAAACTTTTTCTGTAAAGACACTTGATTTAAATTTTTGCCACAGATAGTTGTTACCTATGGAGTCATAACAAATTCACTTAATTTCTCAAAATCCCAATTTTTTTCTCTTATATTAAAAGGTGATAATACTCTTTGCATGTACCAGGTACTTTATAGGGATGGGATATATAAACAATATAAAGTAATTGATAATCTACCTACCATGACAAATACAAATAAAATATATTGTTGGACTCCGTATGATCCTGGTGATATATTGCTTTGATCTCCTTGGTCATATTTTACTTGAAATTTTTGGTTCAATATTTATGAGGGAAATTGGACTATAGTTTTTTTTTGTTATGACTCTTATGGCACCATATTTGTGTCATAAGAGGAATTTGGTAAGTCTCCTTTGCTTATTTTCCCAAATAATTTATGTAATTTTGGAATGAATTGTTCTTTAAATGTTTGATGGAATTCACTTGTGAATTTGCTTGGTCCTGGGAATTTTTTCTTAAGAATTTCACTGATGGCTGGTTGTATTTTATTTTCTATAATGGGGATATTTAAGCATTTGATTTCTTGTTATGTTAATCTGGGAAATTTGTGTTTTGTAAATATTTGTACATTCCATATAGATTGTCAGATTTACTATTTTGCCATTTCTACCTCTTACAGTATTGTTTTCTTCAGCCAATTTTTGTGTTCATATTTTTCCTCTTTTTAGTTCCTTTACCAAGCTGTTGAGTCCTACTTCATGATTCTCTTTCATAACTCTCATTCTGTTTCCAATTTTTATTATTTTATTTTTAAATCCCCTTTTGGATTTTTTCAGGTTGTCTCTTTGGGCCTGAGACCACTCCATATTCATCTTTGAGGCTTTGCATGTGGGCATTTTGACATTGTTTTCCACTTCTGAGTTTGTGCTTTGATCTTCACTGTCACCATTGTAACTTTCTAGATCAGGACTTTTTTTTGGGTCATTTTCCAGCCTATTTCATGACTTTTAAAGTTAAGTTCTGCTATTGGGTTTTGGGGGTACTGTCCCAAGCTTCTTGCACTGGAACCTGCTCCCTGGCTTGTTTCACCCAGGCCTGTGGGGTTGACACCTTTCCGGATGTACAGAGGCTAAAGCCCTCATAACTGGACTGCTGTGCTGCTGACCTGTTGAAGTGGCTGAGTGGCCTTAATTATTGATCTGTGGTGAGTCCAATTTGTTCTCACTGGTTTGCCTGTACATGATATGTGCTTGGCTGAAATTACATTTTCCCTAAGAGAGATAGAACTTTTCTGTAGTCCATCTAAGTTATTTGGACTTGAAAATTGTTTTGCCCCTTCATTTTGTGGTTTCTGTCACTCCAGAATTAGTTTTGAGGTATTATTTAAAGTGGTTTTGAGGGGATTTGTGAAGAACTCAGGCAACTTCCTCTCTTTACTTCATCTTGGCTCCACCTGCAAGAAATTGTTTTCCTCTGTCTGTCTTCTGCTGTAAAATGGGAATCAAGTAAAATATTTGTAAAGCACATTTCACAGTGTATGATATATAGCAGACACTAAATAAATGCCTATTTTTTTCTTTTTTCTTTGGATGCTGCATCACCTAGTTCCACTCATCATGCCCTACTTCTTTATCTGGAACATCCCCAGGAATGCCTGTTTCAACTTTTTATTGCCCAAAATGAGAATGATTGAGTGTACAGTAGTGTGGGCAACTAAGATCATCTCCCCAGTCATCCATGCCACCTTAGCGTCTGGCATGAGAAAGGCCCATATAATAAGAAAAAAACCAACCAAGTAAACAACAAAGAGGAAGAGGAAAGAGAGGATGATTTTGGTTGCTCTCACATGAGCCTCAGTACTTGGGTCTCTGGAGCCAGTGACATTGTTCTGCATCTGTTGGGTGTGCCTCCTCAGGGAGAGGATGATGAGAACGTAGGAAATCAAGGACACAGTAAAGGGCATGACCATCCAAAATGTAACAAAGACATATGTGAAAAAATAAGCACTTTTCTTTTCCCTAATATCCTTAGTGTAGTTTGCTGTGGGTGTCATTTGTGCGTAAGTAAATTCCAATTCTTTGATGATTGTCAAAGTACTGAAGAAAGAGAAGATCACACAGGCCATCAGAATCCATCTAACCACATGGGATACCCTCCACTTGAGCCAGAGGAAGGCATGGTTGGAGAAATTGGCAATCTTCAGGCAGTAGAGGATACTGAGGCAGGTGGCCAGGGAGATGCTTAGGAAGTTCATAAACGTCCATAAGATAAAAATTATTTTTATTACTCTCCCCGTTTCATATATAGCATTACTGAACAACATTAAAACATCAACTGTGATTATCCAAAGCAGACAAATCCTGGAGATGGCCAGGCTTATAATGACAAATTCAGACAAAGACATTTTCTTGCTGTTGACTAAGTTGATGCAATTCACTAGACAAATGAAACCATTACAGTAAATACCCAAAATTGACTCACTGGTAACCACAACGACAAGCACACTTTGGGCTAACTTAGTCATGTTTGCAGAATGACTGTCAGCTTTGATTCTGGATCCTTCCCACTTTTCTAGAGTTTCTGTGACCTATGTGCAGAAGAGGGAGATGCTTGCCCCTCTGTTCCAATGGTTTTTTTTTCTGTTTTCTTCAATGTTATGTTCCTGTCTTGGGAAGATAGGGAAGAGGGTATATAAGCTGATGAGCTGTCACCAGAAGACCTTCCAGCTTTCCTTCCAAGAGGATCTGTTGGTGTATTGTAGACCAGCCTTCTAGTCAGTCAGTAACTTGGCTGTGACTTTAAATGGATGGAAGACTAAACAGGTTTTTGCTAAGATGCAAATGGATGCAGGATTCTGTGTCACGCTGAGAAAGGAGTGGTGAGAATCACGTGAAGAAAAATGGATTGAGTCCCAAAGTGGAGAGGATCCAATTCCACATAAACAGTTGATTCCTCATTTCAAACTATGAAAGGAAAGATCAAAGTCCCACAGTTTTTCAGATAACTGGACTTAGTATGACAAGGTCAGGATTTGAGTCCTAATTCTGTCATTCACTGTCTATCAGACTCTAGTTAGGCCAGTTAGCATATCTAAACTACAATTTCTACATAATATAAAACAAGAAGGTTGGAGTAGATGATCTGAGATCCTTCTTAAATAGGGCTTTATGAGAAGTACTAGTGTTCTTTGTTTCCCAGAAAGTAGAGATTAGTGTCATACAGATAAAGTGAAAGGGTACTGAGAACATTGTGAGTTGGATAAATGTTACCCAGAGAAGGGATTGCTTG
>CM053770.1:83322111-83384101 GCA_028658325.1 Potorous gilbertii | reverse complement strand
GGCTCATATTGTTGCTTTGAAGTCTCTATTCTCCCTTCTCCTTTGAAGACCATGTCATCAGAGAAATGATAACATGACTTGCACTTGACTTTGATTTGAGTGAGGGATGACTGAACAAGGTCATCAGCCTCACTTTCTCCTCCTGAGCCATCTGGATCCAGTGACCAGGTGTTCATCAGGATGACTGGAGATGGTCCAGGATGCAATGGGAGACGTTGGCCTTTTTAGGCTAAGGTCTTTTCAGGTACTCCTTTAGAGGGATATAACGGCCCTTATTTTATTAACTTCTTGGATACTCCTTTTCTCATCATCTTCAAGTTTTGTCCCATTAGCCTCTTATTGTTGTTTTTCCTCTTTGTTCTCAAGGAAGACCAATGATGTCATGAGGGTGATATCTTGACTTGCATGTGAATTGGATCCGAGTGAGGTAGAGCTGTGCAAAGTCACTGGCCTCACTCTTCTCCAGAGCCACTGGAGTCTAGCAGTGAGACAAAAGGCAAGATGACTGATTGATGGGCCAGGATGTGGTGGATGTTCTTGGTCTTTCTAAACTATGGCCTTTCTCAGGTCTCAGTTTGTCTGAGGTCATGCCCATTCAATGACTAAGGGCTAGGTATGAACTGAGACAAAAGGTGACCCAATTTACCATCACAAAGATTGGTTGGTTGTTGCCCTTCATTCTCTAAGAGGACCTGTTATGGTTGGCTCAATGGAGAGAGCAGGATGTCTTGATCTCAGGCACGCAGTGATGAGGCAGGAGACAAAGACGTTACAAGCTCCACTTATTATTAGCAAGTACAAGCCTTATATGTTGTGCAACCCTAAGTTCCATACTCCTTGTCCACGCTGGGCAAGCTGCTCTGCGAGCCACGCGTTCTAGGACTCATGAAGCTTCTATCGGCGGTGGCCTCCATCACTTTGGAGAGTGATGGAAATTGTCCCTGCCACAATCCTGTCAGTTTCAGGCTCCTCATCTCTTTACATTCTTTCCTTTCTTCCCACTGTGGAATCTAGATTCTAGGCCCCCTTATTTTGCTATATTTCTAAAGCAAGAACTCAATCCTTTTTCTGTATGTCTTGGTTTCTTTTGGCCAACTAGTGAAGTCTATGGTGTCCTCAGAATAATGTTATTTAAAAATTTTCATAATTAAAAAATTATAAATTTCATTTAGAAGCTAGTGAAATTAAAAATACACTTTTTTTCCTCTTTTAAGTTCATGGACTTGGACAATGAAATGACCCCTGGATTCAGTGTTAAGAGCCCCCACTCTAGTGCCTGTATTTCATGTAAAATACTTTGGGTAGATTCATCATTTCTAACCTGCACGACTAAGAACAATTTTACTTTTCTAGACAGAATGTTGAAAAGCGCTTGCTCAATCTTATCCATGCTAAAATTATTTCTTGCCAGTGCTTTTCCAGCCACAACTTGGTGTAATGTCCCACTGACCCAAGACCCTATTCCCTACTTTTTGTCTTTCAGTTTTTAAATACTTAAACATGATCAAAATTTATTCAATTTGTTTGTGTCTTTATTTCTTTGTCTAGCATTCTGTGGGGCACACTAGGATGCCTATGGTCTAGTTCTTTCCTTGCTTGAATAAAGGATGTTTTGATTAAACAAGAAACTCTGAGTATTTGATTAGTTGCACCATTGCCATTAATACCTTTCCTCTTACTGGCTTTTTACCTGGTCCTGCTTCTAATTTCTCATCCCAGTCTTTATCCTTAAGAGGCATCCTCTGGAAGTCTAATGGATAAGACTGCATTTGGGGGATGGTGGCCACTGATTTACAGAGAATGATGATATCGCAAGGAGGAGAAGATGTAGAGGGGTCACTGACAACTGTCTTCATGTATATGACAGACTGTCAAAGTGAAGACAAGTCAAGTTTGTTCTGCTAATTCTAGAGGGCAGAAATAGGAGCAATAAGTAGAACCTTCCCAGAGGCAGATTTTAAGTGAATAAAAGGAAAACTTTCTAATATTTATATCTAACTTAAATTGGAATCCCCCATATCAGCAGGTTCCCTGTCACTGGAAGTCTTTAAATAGAGATTAGATGATCAGTTGTCAGGGAATGTCATGGATGGTGTGGGGTAGGGTGGGATTCAGGTTTGGGTCTGAATTGCAGTATGAGCTTTTGAAGTTTCCTACAACAGTTGGACAGTTTTGTGAGACCAACTGGTCTGGATCCAATGTGTTGTCTATGAGCCAGCAAGCCAAGTCTGTTGAACCAATGTTTTCAAAGCTTTTTTTCATTATAATGTTATCATTTATAAATTATTCTCCTAAGTTCCCATCACTTTGCTGTGGAGGAAACTGGGACAACCTTTCTGAACTGATGCAGAGTGAAGTGATTGGGACTAGGAGAATGATTTATATATTGACAACAATTATAATGAAAAATGTTCATAGAGTGATAGAAGAGGGTACTGGTAAATGTTTAGCTGAACCTCTAGGAAAAAATACACATACACACACTTTTCAGTTTAATCTGTATTATTAAGACTTTCCATTCCTTTGATTTTTTTCCTCCTAGGGATGATCTGAAGGCTCAAATGAGATAGTGGATGTAAAGTGTTTTGAAAATCTTAAAGCATCATACAGATGCCTCCAATCTAGTCATGACTTCATTCTCTGAGCCTTCTACTACCTGCACTCCTGCTGAGCTCAAAGTCATGTTGATACAGAATTAGAGGATTATGAGCTCTGGGAAAAAACTGTATGCACACACACTTTTCAGTTTAATTTACAGGAATACTATCTTAAGTCTAGAAATCAACAAGACAATAAACCAAACCCTGATTTGTAGCTGATTGCTAATTTCTGAGGTGTAAATGCTCACACTGAAAATTTAATAATAACTCTGCACATACCACTAAGGTTTTCCTTCTCACTCTTTGCTGGGTCTCTTCCTATCTGGCCACATTCTTTTGAAAATATGATGAAAAAATTAGATCCAGTATACTATACAAAAACATTAATGCCAAGGGCAATGGAAGGATGACTGCTGAGTCTTTGGATCTGTTGGTAGTCCTTTAATACAATCCTGTCTTTGTGGTGGCTTTTAAAAAATTTCCCTCATAACATCATATGTCAGGGGGAGCAGAGAGACAGAATTCATCTTGTAGACATGATGTTCTTTATCCAAGGAACGTAGTAGTAAATATTAGTGTAGACACCAATATTCTCTCCTAGGAAATTCCCTACTTCTATCCCTTGAATTGTGTCTTGGCATATGACAGTAGCAACAGCAAGTTCCTAAATGAAGAAAAAATAAATTGTTGACATTCAGTTCTCAAATTGAGACTTATCCAGACCCTGAACTAGAGGAGAGACCAACTTCTCTCTACCATTCCCAATCTCCAGTGGAAGTATAGAGTGGCATACCAGGAGTACTAGATAGTTATGGGAGCTACCACTAATTCATTTTTTGATTTGTTATGTTTTGAACCTTTCTAGACCTTTTTTTCCTCGTTGACCCAGTGTGTGATTATATGAGATGATCTCTTGACTCCCTTGTCCACACTAAAATATTGTACAATTCTTTGTGTGTTCGTCTTTCATTGCTGAAGACCATGCCATCAGAGAAATGATGACATGACTTGCACTGGACTTTGTTTTGAGTGAGGAAGGGCTGTGCAGGTCACCAGCCTCACTTCTCCTCCAGAGCCATCTGAATCCAGTGAGCAGATATTCATCAGGATGACTGGCGATGACCCAAGATGAGGTAATTGGGGTTAAGTGACTTGTCCAAGGTCACAGAGCTAGTGAGTATCAAGTGTCTGAGGTGAGATTTGAACTCAGGTCCTCCTGACTTCAGGCACTGGTGCTCCATCCACTATCTATAGCTGCCTCTATACAATTGCCTCTATACAATTCTATGATAACACTAGAAAGAGGTCCAGGGATTAATACCACATTGTTCCTGGTGAAGAACCTGGTGATGTGAGGGGGTCACAATCAGACTGGCATTAGTTACTCCCATTCATCTTCAACTGATCTCAAGTCTGGAGTGTAACCAAAAGTACTGAGAACAATGCATGAATCTTTCCTGCTCCAAACTAGGGGACCCCAATTCCCAAATTCTATCTCTACCCAAGATATTGAGGATAGAAATATATACATACAACATGTATGTTGTGAAATATATGCATCTATAATATCCATGTATACATTTACAAACAATACTCTATGCTCACATGTTTACATGTAACATACATTTATGTAGGTTTACACATATACTTCCACATACATTTGTGTTTACCTCTGCATTTTACGTATACATACACACATACGTAAGGGTACATACACACATTTATTCCTGGAATTCTATTAGTGTTGTGAATTTCTGGCATGGAAACTCTTGTCCCACTGACAACAATGAAGACTCGTGTTTATAGTCTTAAAGAGTTGTTAGATGACTTGTTCATAGTCACAAATAGTCAATCAACAAAATGATTAAGCATCTGTGTGCCCAGCAGCATATGCTGGGGTAAATTTCTGAGGTATGTGTGTGTTCATCCTTCGTTGCCAAAGAAGACCATGCCATCAGAGAAATGATGGCATGATTTGCACTTGATTTTGTTTTGAGTGAGGGAGGGCTGTGCAGGTCACCAGCCTCATTTCTCCTCCAGAGTCATCTGAATCCAGTGACCATATATTCATCAGGATGACTGGAGATGACCCAGGATGAGGCAATTGGGGTTAAGTGACTTGCTCAAGGTCACACAACTAGTGAGTGTCAAGTACCTGAGGTGAGATTTGAACTCAGGTCCCCCTGGCTCCTGCACTAGTGCTCTATCCACTGCATCACCTAGCTGCCCAAATTTCTGAGGTATAAATATGCACACTGAAAATTTAATAATGAGACTCTGCATATACCCCTAGGTTTTTCCTTCTCACTCCTCTCTGGGTCTGAGTCAATACATTAATGCCATTAATGGATCTGTTGGTAGTCCTTTTAATACAAACCTGTCTTTGTGGTGGCTTTTAAAAAAATTTCCCTCAGAACATCATATATCAGAGGATCCCAAGAGAATAGCTGAAACAATCCCTGCCCTTGATGAGCTTGTAGTCTAGCTCGGGGAGTTATAACCAGTGGTAGGGAACCTGTGTCCTCAAGGCCACATGTGGCACCCTAGGTCCTCAAGTGTGGCCCTTTAACTGAATCCAAACTTCACAGAATAAATAACTTTATTGAGGGAAGCTATATCTATCTATTTATACACACACACACACACACACACACACACACACACACACACAATAGCTACAAAGCATATAATTGGGAGAGGGGTGAGAAAGCATTAAGTATAGCTGTGGGCATCAGGAAAGACTTCATATACAATCTGGCACTTGAGCTGAGCCTAAGGCTTCTAAGAGTTAAAGGAGGGGCATCATTCTATGCATGAGGAATAACCAGTGCAGAGGAATGTGGAAAATAGGGACCAAGTGCTATATAAGGAAAGGTAAGAGGAAGGTTTGATGGAATCAAAGTAGTGGTGTACATATAGGGGAGTGATATGGAATGAGAATGGAAAGGTAGGTTGTGAAGGGAGCCACTGGAATTTACTGATTAGGGCAAATAGCATGTCAGACCTGTGCTTTATGAGGGAAATCCCTTTGGCAGCTGAGTGGAGGGTATATTGGAAGGTATGTTGGAATAGGGAAGAGACTTGACGCAGGGCTTATCAATTGTTGAGACTGATGAGAGGTGAGAAGGGGCCTGAACTAGGTTGGTTGTTGTATGACTAGAAGGGGAGATGTTCTATGGAGGGTTGTGGCAAAGATAGCCAACATTTACATAATTATCCTTCAGTGTTGGTATCTTAGCAGACTGACCCACTGACCATGTCAAAGAAGATTTAAGGATACTCAAGACGTGTTCAACAGGGAGGGTGTCAAAGTGCCTCTCATACCACACTGAACTTTTGATAATCTCCAGTTCCAGTGCTCCTTGGACAACCTTCAGCCCCAAACCTCTATACCTTCGTTAAGGGAAGATCCAAGCCCTTAATGAAAATGAATTGCAGGCATTGTGGAAGCAGCGTACTCAAGAAAGGCTGTGATGTATTTTACTCTTTAATCATGGTTACCTCTAGGGACTCTTGTTCTCTGTATCTAAAATCTGGGGCAAGGTAAGACTGTGATCGAAACATTTATAGAAGAAGTTCATAACCCAATACCATTTAATGGATCCATAATGCCAGTTTTGGGAAGATGGGCAGCTAGGTGGCATAACAGAAGATAGAGTGCTTAACTTGGACTCAGGAAGACTCAAGTTCAAAATTCAGCTTTGGTACTTACTAGCTCTGTCACCCTTGGCAAGTCACTTACCCCACCATCTGCCTCAGTTTGCTCATTCGTAGGAGGAGGATGATAGTAGTAGTGCCTACCTCCCAGGGTTGTTGTATGGATCAAATGGGATAATATTTGTAAAGAGCTTTGCAAACCTTAAAGCACTATATAAATACAACTATTGTGATTTTTATTGTTGCTGCTGCTGCTGTTACTGTTACAAGTCTAAATGAAGTTGGAATTTGAGCGCACAATTTAAAACAGATTTAGTTCCAAGATATTCACATGGAAGACAGCATCTTGGGCACACTGATTGCTTAAGTCAGACGACACCTAAGAAGTTACCTTTTCCAGTCCATACCAGACTACCAATCCCCTCCGACAACATTTCCAACATGTCATTATCTTGGCTTTTTCTTGAAGATCTTTTATTTATCATTTACTAGGTGGTGCAGTGGGTAGAGCACCAGTCAGGAGGATCTGAGTTCAAATCTCACCTCAGACACTTGACACTTACTAGCTGTGTGACCTTGGACAAGTCACTTAACCCCAATTGCCTCATCCTGGGTCATCTCCAGTCTCTGATCGCTGGATTTAGATGGCTCTGGAGAAGTGAGGTTAGTGACCTGCACAGGCCTCCCTCACTCAAAACAAAGGCAAGTGAAATTCATGTCATCATTTCTCTGATGGCATGGTCTTCTTCGGCAACCAAGGATGAACATACACACACACACACACACACACACACACACACACACACACACACACACATACATACACACTGCTGGAGGCAAACTGTTCCAAAAATGTGACAGCTATAATGGTTAGGAAATATTTTCTTATCTCAAGCCCAGCCTTCATCCATTGCTCCTAATTGTGCTTTCATGGGGCTGTATAGGGTAATTCTCATCTCCTTTCTATGTGCTGGCTGTAACATAACTATCATTTGACCAATCAACTGAGTCTTTCTTTTTCTAGGCTAACACATCCTTGATTCATTAGGTTCCTAGAGTTAGAGTTAGAAGGGAATTTAGATCATTTGGTGTCCACTCTATAGATAGGGAAATTAAGGTTCAGATTTTTGGGAGATCACATAGGCAATGTGTTATGGGAAAATTATTTCTTTAATGTGTCAGCATGATGACTTTCCATTTTTTTTTGCCAGATAGCAATTCATAGACTCAGAAGAGAAAACTTATTGAAATACAATAAGTCAGACCTCATTAATTTAGACTAAATGGCAGAAAAGACATAGGTGTTAGCTCAGTGAGTGTAAAGTCTGAATGCTTCAGTAAATATTGTTTATTATTTTATGCTGCACATGCTGATATGAACAGAAATGGCTAAAAAGGTTTTTTTTTAAACCAGATTCTTTTTATAAGGTGCATTTTAATGGATAACGATAACTTGTAAGAAGTACATTAATTAATGATATGCAAATGAGTGCTACTTGGTGTACAATTGCTGCTCTCTTAAACAAGTTAAAAATTTCCTTAGCAATTGGTTTTCACACAGCTAATTTGCTTAGCAAATCCTTTTTTCACAGAGGGTATGGAGGTTTAAACTTCAGACTTCTAGGGTCCCATGCTTACAAATTTGAAAGTTGTGGGAACTGGTTAATAAATCAGTTAGAAAGCTCCGTGATAAGAGCACTGGTCTAGTTAGGAAGACCTGAGTTCAAATTAAGCCTCAGATACTTACTGTGATTCTGAGCAAGTTACTTAGCCTCTGTTTGCCAGTTTCCTCAATCAAAAAATTTTCATAATACTAGCAACCACCTCCCCTGGTGACTGAGATAATATTTGTAAAGTGTATAGAACCAGTGCTTGTGCATATAGTAGGTGCTTAAAAATGTTTCCTTCCTTCCTTCCTTCCTTCCTTCCTTCCTTCCTTCCTTCCTTCCTTCTTTCCTTCCTTCCTTCCCTCCTTCCTGTTTATGTGGTAGAAACAGATACAATTTAAGTTTAAAGGACAAGAGAGAATTACCACAAAGAGTCTCTCGAACAACTTCGAAAACTGGACACATATCACATGCTTGATGATTCTTCCTTGCCTAGTGGTCTTGCACTCTTTTTCAGAGATCAGAGGTGCTTTTATGTTCTGCCGCAGGTCTGGGTGATTGCCTGAAGGGAAGAAGGAGGAAGAAATACCCTGCAATTTTGTTGCTACTGTCTGGACCAACTTTTCCTTCCTTTTAATTTGCCATGATTTTTAAAAAATGTTCTCTCTATATAGACAGAACTGATAGGAGATATAAAAGATACAAATTTACCATCTTATCACCATGATCAGAAAGGTCCAAGGCTAAGTAGATCTATGGAGACAAAGAGGCAGCAGCTGCTGCCAAAGGTTCCAAAGAGGACACCAATGCCTTCCCCACCCTAAGGCTGTCTGCCAGAAGTATAGAAGGAGACTTTCTGGCTGAATAAGGACATGGATGCACACGTATGTCCCGTTATTCAGGCCGACTCCCTCCTGTTATAGTTGCTGCACACGGAAGGAAATCAGGACAGCAAGGGAGCCGTGTGAAATTTCTTTGCGGCAAGCCAGTGTTGGCTCTAGTTGGGACCGTCCCTCTTGGTGACTTTCCTTTGAAGCGTATTTCTCTGTGTTGTGCTAAATGCCCAGGCAACTCACCAAGATTGTCCATGCTCCAGTCCAAGCCGGAAATTGTGCAGTCGGTACCTTCTGGGAAGTTTCGAGTGGGCAGAGCTATGGGCTGGACCTTGTGGTTGAGGGTTACCGGCTGGGGCAGCTTGAGCAGCATGATGTCATGCTCTTGGTACTCGTCACTTTCGTTCCAGTAGCGAACAACTTCGGTTGGCTTAACCATCTGCTCAGTTTTATTCTTCGTCCCAACCTTGGAAATCCCCAGCTCCAATAGGAGGTTTCTGCAAGGAATTGGGAAAGGACTGGCAGGTGAGAGCGCGAGGAGAAAAAGCAGTATTATGGGCGTTCTATTCTCCCATCAACATGTTTGAAAATTTTGTTAATTCCATCGCTCTCAATCTACCACATACACACAGAACAATGGGTGTCAATGTATGTATACCCACATGTGTATACAGAGACTCCTCTGGGGGTGTGTGAGATTGAATAGTTAATCTAATTGGATCAAGATGTAATCCTGCTCTGAGGGTAGAAATATGATAACCTCAAAATTTCAGTTGCAACTCTAAAACTCTAGGGAAAAAAGTGACTGAGGCAGCATTATATCTAGGCATGCAAATGGAGACCAAAGGGGTTTAGAGGTGACTGATTATTGATGGCTAACATTTATATAGTACTTTAAGGTTTTTTCAAAGCCCTTTAAAAATAACTTCTCTTCTGACCCTCACAGCAGTTTTTGGAGGTAGATGTTATCATTTTATCTCTATTTTAGAGACAGAAAAAATTGAGGCAAATGTAATTTAAATGACTTGCCCAGGGTCACACAGCTAGTAAACTTCTAGGATCACACAGCTGGCAAATATTGAGGCTGGATTTGAATTCAGATCATCCTGAAACAATATCTAATGTTTTATCTTATTGTATCTAGTGGCATTATTTTTAACCTTTAAAATGGTGCTTCATTTTACCAAAGAAAATGTTTTTAATAATCAAAAAATGATAATCACTCTCAGAATTTTGTATTCTCTATAACTTTCAGTAAATTACATGACTATAAAGATGTAGTGTTATAAAATGTCGTTGACAAAAATATGGTAAATCACCTTTTTCTCTCCAATTATGTGTGAAAACGATACTTAGCAGTTGTTTTTTAAGCTTTTGTATTCCAAATTCTATCCCTCTCTCCCTTCCCTCCCCCCTTCCATGAGACAGTAAGCAATTTGATATAGGTTATACATGTTCAAACATGTAAAACACTTCCATATTAGTTATTTTGTTCAGGGAAATGTGAACAAAAGGAAAGGAAAGGAAAGAAGGATAAAAGAAGGAAGGAAGAAAGGAAGGAAGGAAAGAAGGAAGTGAAAAAATAAATGCTTCACTCTGTATTCAGACGCTAGTTCTTTGGATATGGATTGCGTTTTCCATCATCAGTCCTTTGGGATTGTCTTGGATCATTGTATTGCTGAGAATAGCCAAATCATCCACAATTCATCATGCAATATTGCTGTTACTGTGTAAAATTTTTTCCTGGTTCTTTCTGCTCATTTCATTTTGTATCAGTTCATGTAAATAGTCTTAGGTTTTTTTGCAGTCATCCTACCCTGTCATTACTTACAGCACAATAATATTCTGTTACCATAATATACCACAACTTGTTCAGCCATTCCCCAAATGATAGGCATTCTCTTGATTTCTAATTCTAAGTTACCACAAAAAGAGCTGCGATAAATATTTTATACAAACAGCTTTTTTTTTTTTAAATCTCTTTGGGATACATACTTAGCAGTCATATTGATGGACCAAAAGATATGTACAGTTTTATTAGTTATCTCATTATTAAGGATCAGAATATATATCACTTACGGTAAGTAGCAATGAGCAGCTGCCAACACCCATTGTCGATGAATGAGGACTCCGACACAAGGATTTACGTGGGACCTGAAGTATACCAGGTAGGGGGCAGGATCTTCTTTCTGTTCGGTTTTATCATTAGAGGAAAATGTACCTGGGGAAAGAAGGGAGATGGCAGCAGTTTAGAGCAACAAAAATAAAATATACCTTAGGAAAATGTACTGGATTTGCTGCAATTGTGGAAACGTTTCCCATCAAAGGAAGTTTTCAAATGGAGGATAGATGACTTGTTCTAAAAGAAATTTCTGTTCAAGTATGGACTAGACTAGATAGCCTCTGACATTCTACAATTCTGTGCTTCCTCTTATGTTATGTTACATTAGGATGGATGGGAGAGAGAAAACAGTATCTGAACCCAGGTTCTCTGATTTGAAATCCAACATTATTTCCATTGTGCCAAGTGGCACTATGTTGTTGTTAGATTTCTCTTGCCCCAACATTCCTACTCACCCACTCTGGTTTCATGCCCCAGTCAATCCCAGCCTGCTCTCATTTTCCTTGAGTCATAAAGATAGAATTACCAATGGCTCACTCACTGGCAAACAGAACAAAGAGAAGGATAAACTTCATAGCCATGTTAGAATCCTGTCTTACTGCTGACGCTGGGGAGGGAGAGAGAGGGAAGCAGCAAAGTCTTCCTCACTGATACGGATGGAAGTAGTAGATTGAGTTGGAGAGAGAGTTCTGAATGTTAGAATGAAGCTTAGAGCCTGAATAGGGGACTCTAGGACTCAGATTTTTCCTCCTCCAGAGAAGAGAGTTCCAGAGCCAGGAAACTTCCACCATCCCCAAGATGACAAGGTCATGTTAGCCTCCTGCTTGATAATACCCTCTGGTACCTGTAAGAGTTATTTATACCTTGCCCTGCCCCCTCTCTCTTTGTGACAGTGACCCCTGGTGGTCATCATCACCATCATCATTTCCTCCATCACCATTCCCGTTATCAACCTGATCATTGTGACCTCAGACAAAAAAATTAGTCCAAAATTGGTATGTCTCCTAAAGGGATGCTGGAAATAGCCCACAGTGAAGTCATCCCAGCTCTCTTGTACATTAGTCAGACTTTTTCTAGAACTAAGGGCCTATTCTCTGTGGGTGGCAATATGGAAGATGACATTTCTAGATACCATTAAATTACCTGATAAATTAGCAGATTTCCATCCCACTAATAAATCATTGAAATTGTATTGTGATGAGTGCATACCAGTTTTGAATTATACATAACAAAAGATTACTTTGTATCTCATAACAGTTTACATGCTTCTGAAAATATGGTTATAGCTATCATCTCATTCCATTCTCATAAGCAGCATGACATAGTGGCTAGAGACACTTGGCCATGGGCCCAGAAAGATCTGATGTCAAGTGTCACTTCTGATCTCTACTAGTTATCCCTGTGCAAGTCACTTAACCTCTGTGTTCCAGACCAGTGGTGTTCAATTCAAACAGAGATACAGATAGCTAATTGCTGCATCATGATCTCTGGGGAGCTATAGATTAATTTAGCTTTAAAATGTAATTTTATCTGTCATATTGTATTTTTCTTTATCCTGTTAAATATTTCCCAGTTCCATTTTAATCTGGTTCTGACCACACTCAGGAATGTTGCAGGCTATTCTGCAGTGTGCTTGAGATCTTTCCTTTAGACAGCTCTAAAACTGTCAATTGCAGAGAAAGTGCTGACCTACAATGGTTAAAGTGAGTTTTCTCATCTGGTAGTTCCTTGTACCAATGAAATTACAAACATGCCCAGTAGGTAAGACGTATTCGAGAGATGTAGCCTGCCATAGTGCAAAGAGTATTAGATTAGATTGGAATCAGAAAGACCTGGATTTGAATCCCACCTTTGACCATGAGAAAATCCCTTACCCTCCCTGAGCCTCAATTTCTATAAAAATGGAGATAATGTTACTGTTAGTGCCTACTTCCCAGCTTGGTAAAGCTTAAATAAGCAATTCAATATAGATATTTTGCAAACTTTACAATGCTGTATAAATAAATGGCAGCTATTACTCTTATTATTCCCAAGGGGATCTTTCTAAAGTACAGTTCTGATGAACTCCTCTCAATAAAACCTAGTGGTTTCCAATTGCCCCTAGAATCAAATGCAGACTCTGATATTTAAATTTTGGAATAACCTTGCCCTTTCCAGTTTTCCTTCATATTGCTCCCCCATATGCTCTTGTAATCCTGCCATCCACACCTATTCACTGCAGACCTGGAGCTTCCATCTCCATGGTTCACATACATGCTTCTTTGTTCACTACCGGCTGTCCACAGTAGTTTTTCTCATAGCTGTCTTGCACTATTTGGCTTATCTTGAATTTGGGGTCTTCTAAACCCTCTCTCCCTTACTAGGACTTTTCATGTGAACTATTATCTAAGCAGGTGTCTTCCTGCAGAACTTAGGCCACTTGTGTGTTTGGATGAGTTTACAGTTTTACAAGAGAAGCAAAATACAAATTTAGTTGGAAATAAAAACTGGCTTCTACTGGAGAAGGAGATTCTACAGGGAGAATGCTCAGTTAAAAATAATTTTTCTTAAAGTGATTGTACATTAGAAGAAAGAATGCAACTTAAGACTTAACATGGTTATATCTTTAAGACAGGAGAACTTCACAATTCCATTCCAGGATATGCCTTCATCATTTTCTGGATGGGTATATCTCATACGTCACTACCATAACAAGACTGAGATAGGAATCTCTAGTCAGGGATTCTTAAGTTTTGAGTGTCTGTCATGGATTAGACCTGATTCTTATGAGTGCAAAGTCTCTGGTTGACCCTAAACCATGGGTTACATGTTATTTTGTTATGATTTATTATAATAATAATTTTCATTTTGGAATTCCTGAATAAATACACTCGGGCCAAAATGGACACTTTAATATGCTTCTCTATAGCCTTTTAACTAACATTTTATTTTCTTAAAAACATTTATTAATGCTTTTAAAAACATTGCTGTTATTGGCTAATATCATATCAATTGAAGTCTCACTTGAAATAAAGAAATGTACTTAAGCAAAACAAAACATTTTATCTGACAGTATTAATACTTCATTCCCCATCAGTATTCTAAGGAGGAATATTTTAAATCCTCTGAATTCAGAATTAGTCATTAGATTGACAGTTCTGATATCTTTTGTTTTCTTATGACAGTTTTTTTTGTAGATTGTTTACTTAGTTCAAGCTTGTGTTGTTCTGTATCAGTTCATACAAATCTTCTCAAGTTGCTCTAAATTCTTCATCTTCACTTTTTTTCTGATTATACAATAATATTCTATTAAATTAACATTTGACACGACACTCACTAGCTGTGTGATCTTGGGCAAGTCACTTAACCCCAATTGCCTCATCCTGGGTCATCTCCAGTCATCCTGATGAATATCTGGTCACTGGATTCAGATGGCTCTGCAGGAGAAGTGAGGCTGGTGACCTGCACAGCCCTCCCTCACTCAAAACAAAGTCAAGAGCAAATCATGTCATCATTTTTCTAATGGCATGGTCTTCAGCAATGAAGGACGAACACACATTACATTAACATCCCATAATTTGTTCTTAGTTGATGAACATCCACCATTTCCAGTTTTGTTCTACCACTAACTCTGCTGCTGTAAATATTTTGTCATCTGAGGAAGCTTTCCTTCTGTCTTTAACTTCCTTAGATGTAAATGACTGGTAGTGATAATATTTTCATGCTAAAGAGTATGAACACCTTAATCACTTTCCTAACATGATTTGAAATTTTTTCCCATGAAGTTGGATCAATTCATACCTCCCCTAACAGTATGAATGTGCCTATTTTTCCACATAGCTTTCAACATTTATTTTCTTCACATTTTATCATTTTTGTCAATTACCTGGGAATGCAGTGAAATGTAGAGTTGTTTTAATTTGTAATTGTTTTCATTATTAGTGAGTTGGAGCATTTTTCTGATATGTTTATTGGTCATTTGCATTTCTTCTGGAAACTTGATCTTCATAGACCATGTGTTTATTCAGGAATGTTTCTTGCTCTTGTCAAGAGACAATATATTTATTTCTTATAATAGTTTTTTTGCTTCTTTTTTTTCACTTCTGTGTATTTGCCTTCTCTCTTTTAATTCTTTAGTGAGGCATTATCACAGATTCAAATTTTCCTATTCTACCAATTATTTCTGCTAGGCAGGCCATAGAATCTGTTTCACAATTCTCATTTCTATTTTAAACCACTTAGGAAGTGTGTTGTGGTTCCACACTCTCCTCAAAATCCACAGAGCCCCTTCCTCCTCAGATGTTGGATCATTTTCCTTTGTTTTATAGTATTTATTTATTCATGGATGCCTCAATTTGTTTGCCAGATCTGAAGGCCATATTTTCTTATGTTGTTAATATTTTTCTGTTTTCTGCTTATACTTAAGATCTTGGAGTTTTATTTTTCCTGAGATCTGTCATAATTTCAGTTCCCCCCCACCTTATTTTGTCATGTGGCTTACCTTTTTGCTTCTTCTACTTTGCTGGTCATTTCTCTGGGGGCTGGTTCTCAAAGCATCTCAGCCTTGTTGCATGCTGGAAAATTCATGGTTCACTAGCCTAAGTTTTTCTTTTACTTAACTTTTAAGGAGACAGAACTGGTCCTATCTGGATGGATGCTGGTTATTTCCCTCTGATGTAGCAGAGGCCCCCCCATATAGCATATCATGCCTTGTTTTCTCTGTTCCTTAGTTCTCTGGCCTATAAGTACAGAATGTTGCCTCACTGGTATTATTGCATGGTAGGCAAAATTCTACCATTTGGAGTCTGGACCTCTGAGCTACTGGGAAGATGTGGGAGTATGAACATAAAGTTAAGTTCTATTTACAAGTCCATACATATACCTGGACCATTCCTTCTTTTCATCCATTGGCTTGTAGATTTCTATTGCAACACAGAACACTAGCAAGGTACTACTGTGGTCTCAACATATTTCTGGACTTTTGGTGTCTTGAAACCATGGAGGCATCTAAAATTGCTTTATCTTTGGTGTAAAATTTGCGTTTTAGAAAGGTTTGAGAGGTCTTAAGGGTCAGAGAAAACTATCTAGTCCTTCCATCTTGCTGGTCACTTCTATATAGTTGTTTCTCTTTCAACTCTAGTTATGCAGCTTTTGTTCATGACAACTTTTTTTTTTAGTTTTATATAATCAAAATTGTTTATTTAACCTTTTGTCACCTTTCTTCTTTGGTTGTGAATTTTTCCACAAACCATAGATCTGAAAGTTTAAATCCTTCAATTTTCTTTTAATGCTATGACTAGGAACCAACAAATAAATAAAAACTTTTTCAGTGGAGGCAGAAATTGATTAAAAATTAGAGCTAATCAAATTTCTTTGATAAAATCTCATGTAAAAGATATAAGAACAGATTTAAAAGATTAAGAATACATTTCCAAATACACAAATATTCAAAAGATATGAAAGGAAGAAATCCAAGCTATCAAACATATGAAAAATGTTTCAAATTACTGATAATTAGAGATGAAAATTAAAGCAACTGAGGCTCCATTTCATACCCATTAGTTTGGCAAAGATGATAAAAGAAGAAAATCACAAATGTTGGAGAGGTTGTGGGAAAACAGGCATAGCAAAATGATATTGATGTAACTCTGAATTGGTTTAGTCATTCTGGAAAGTAATTTGGAGCTAAGCCTAAAAAGCTGCTGAACTATGCATACTGTTTGACTCAGCTCTACTATTACTAGGGCTTTGTCTTAATGCAGGTAAGAGTAAGGTTTGGAATCCTAAGGTACAGTAAAAGGAAGCTTGAACCACACAATAAGAAAGAGTCAGCCAAGAAAAGGTAAATCAAGCCAGCTGTATTGAGGAGAAACACAACAAAAAAGGGAGTCAGGGACAGTAGAAGCAGGTGAGGTCCCCTGGCCCTAGTATAAGGAAGCACTTCAAACCAGCAAAGTTTGGTGAATTTTTATAGAGTTGTTATCTGAATCAAAGAGGACTGAGTTTTGGGGGAGAAGAGTGAAGAGCCTGGATCTCATTCATGTTGGATTGTGGGGAATTGGATTGTTGGGTTGTGGGCTAATTGATATTCAAATACCTTACTGAAGGGAAAAAGGGCTTTTAGCTAGTAAGGAGGCAGGGAGGCCACTGAAGTCTTCACAGGCTAGCACCCCAAAGAGAAAAAGACTTGTATGTGCCAAAATATTATAGTAGGTTTATTTTTGTTTTGTCTTGTTTTGTTTTTGTAGTAGTAAAAAGTGGAAACCAAGAAGGTAATGCATTTTCATCTAACCTAAAAAGGAGGTGATGAAGAATACCAGTCAAGAAATTCTACCTTATTTCTGACCACCTCTCTTCCACTTTAACTTAAATCATCTTCCTCTTTCTTTCAGTCCTTCAAGGACAAAAGGGAAATCTACTTCTCTTCATACAGTCCTTTGGTTTTACTTGAGCATGGTATGGAAAAGTCATTCATTAGCTATCTCTTCTTCAAGCTAATGAATAAAGATAGTCTTCTAATTTTTCCTCTCTGGACCCTTTCTCTATCCCTTTTATATATCTCCCCCAAAGGTCTCTAGGACCACTCTGCACTCTTCATTCCTTTGAAAAAAAATGGTTTTCCCAAATTAGACAATATATTAAGATGGATGTGTTTAGAAATGCAGTAGAAAGATTCTTTCCAGGCACTTGAATGTCATATTCCTTTTAATAGAATGAAGTATCACATTAACTTTTCCCTTGCAGTAGAATAACTTGGGGGAAAACAAAGGCAATTCATCTTGTAGATATAATTTTCTGGATCCAAGGAATATAGTGGAAGATGTTAGTGTAGACACCAATGTTACCTCCCAGGAAATTTCCAACCTCTATCCCTTGAATCTTATCTTTGCAGATGACAGCAGCCAGTACAGCTTCCTACAAAGAAAGAAAAAAGGAAAAAAAGAATTGGAATTTCTCTTTTGACTTAGAGATCCCCAGTTACCAAGATTGGGCATACCACTTTCCCATCTTGCACGGAGCCCATCATGGTGGCAATATAGTACAGTAGACAGTGTATTATAATGTGAATGAGGAAATGAGTTAAACTCCCAACTCTGCCACTACCAAAGAGTTTATTTTCTCTCAGGACCAGTTAAACCAAGTGTCAGGTAAAGGAGTTAGGTTCCCCAAGCTGCAAAATATCTCTGAGGTCTTTTAATGATCACAAGCTTGTATGAA
Organism: Potorous gilbertii; assembly: GCA_028658325.1. Lineage (NCBI taxonomy): Eukaryota > Metazoa > Chordata > Mammalia > Diprotodontia > Potoroidae > Potorous > Potorous gilbertii. Next base: position 83,366,085 of record CM053770.1, on the reverse strand, counting down.
TTTGTGAAACCCTAAGCAACAGGGGCCAAGGATCTGGACTCACGATCTCTATAGAATTTGATGGAATTAGGATCACACAGAGACCAGCTTTTTAGTCAAGGCTAGTGACCTTCACACCTAAGAATATTTTAAGGAAAAGTATATAATCCTATGGGAAAAGAATGTAATCCTATAATCCCATTTATGCTAAGATTTGTCCTATAACCCATCAGTGAACATCAATCCTCAAAGATGGGAGGACTACAACATTCTCATCATATACTATCCTTAACGTCAGTATTTAGTTTCTTGAAAATTCTGTGTTGGATGAAACAATAATAAAAGTTTAATGGATAAGGGGACATGTAATTTCACCAGGACAATGTTATAAACAGGACGTATGTTTTGGGTAACCAAAGCAAAGGAGGGAGAGTGTGCTGGGGTACTTTTATTCTTTTGGGTGATGGTTATCAGTTGAAAACCATAACTTATTTCATCACAAAATATCTTAATGGTCTTCACTGTCTGAGATTTCTGCCTAACCTCACACAGAGTCCTAGAGGGACAGAGACAGAAAGACAAGAATGTATTATTTATTGTGTACTCAAAGGGTCATAGATGTAGGGCTGGATGGGACCTCAGACACCACGCCCTTCATTGTATATTAGGTGAAGGAGATGACGCTCTAGGAAGGTTGGGAGTCCTCTCTAAGACCATACAAGTATAAATGTCACAGGACAGATCTGAACCTAGTAGGCCCTCAGACTCCAGGACCAGCATTCTTTCCAAAATACTACATTGCTTTCACCCTTTGACAGAGGAGATGTGGCACAGTGGAAAGAGCCTATCTTATGTCATTATGGGGGGAAGGGTAGAAAAAAGTCTTCATAAACAGAGAAGAGAATGGAAAACTTACCACAAAAATTCTCTCGAACGACTTTAAGAACTTCACACATATCCTGTTCTTGCTGACTTTTCCTTGTTTTGTTTGCTGGCACTCTTTGTCTGATAGAAGAGGGGCCGTGAAGGTTTGCCTAAGGTCAGGGTGCTTGCCTGAGAGAAAGAGATAGAGAAAATTTCCTACTGCTAGTAGCTTAATATGATTCTTTTCAACTGATTTTTTGGTGCCCTCTCTCCTCTCAAACTATCTCAGTTTACATATTTGCATTTAGTTGTATTTATTCTTTTTATATTTATTTTATATGTTCTTGTGTATATTCTCCTCCCCACCATTAGAATGTAAGCTATTTGTAGCAGGGGATTGTTTCATTCAATGTATTTATGTTACGAATGTCTACCATGGTTCTGTAACATGGCAAATAGTCAAAGCATTTGTAGGTTGATTTCTTAATATGTACAAGAAGCTGTACTCAAATAGAAAAGAGAGAAGATCACTAATTTACCCTGAGACTTGCCCCATATATCCCATCAGTGAACCTCAGTTGTCAACCCAAAGATGAGAGGACTACAACATTCCCATTATATAGTCATATACTACCTTAATGTCAGTAATTAGCTTCAAATCATCACCTACCACTCCTCTAAGTTATGGTACATTTCCTGTCTTTCCTGTTTATCCTGTCCTAGTTAGTTGTCTCCTCTATTACATTATGAGCTCCTGGAGGTCAGCAGCTGTCTTTCACCTCTTATTCTATCCTCAGTACATTAATAAAAATTTATTAATTGACTATTTGAAATCTAATGACAGTTTTTGAACTGAAATGATGAGATCACACATTTATCTTGCAGTTGTGTGGGTAAGATTTGTGGGGGTGAAAGGAGAGGCAGACAGATGGAGAAAGAAAAAAAGAGGACAGAGAGAGAGAGAGAGAGAGAGAGAGAGAGAGAGAGAGAGGGAGAGAGAAGAGGCCAGCCAAAAACCTATACAGAAATAACACCTCAAGTCCAGCTAAGAGGGACTGAAAATGAAAATGATTAAGAGCCAAGGTTTGGGAGATTATTGAAAAAAGAATTAATAAGCCATTAACTCTGATTGGTGGGGGGGGGTGTGAGCAAGTGGGAATATCAAAGCTAATCACAAGGTTTGGAGCATGAGTGTTTGGACATGTTGAACTTCAGGTGTCCTTGGGATATTCAAATGGTCAAAGGAGGCAGCTGGAAATTTGGTGACCCTCTCTTTTCAGCTTCTAATAATTTTTTCCTGTTTCAGTCTCAACTCTTGGATTTTTTTTTCTGAGGAGAAAACCTAACACCAACGAATTCGTTCTTTATTTTAAGTTTCCATTTATTTTTAATTTGGTTTCCTCCCTTCTTTTTTATGGGGTTGTCCTTTTATCATCCCAAGGACTGCCTTCCATCTTCTTCCTTCTTCTCTACCCCACCTTCCCCTCCCCATTCTTCATGATTTCCCTAAATACCAATATGTGCGTCTGGCAGGATACCATAGGCAAATGAAGTCAAAACAGGAATGATGGACATATAACACTAGTACTCAGGGATAATGGGTCAAGGGATGGCATTGTTAGAAAACAATGGAGTTTTGACAAAATCTTTATGGATTTTGAGAGAGAAGTTTTAGATTTAAACAGGGAAGATAACAGGATGAATGAGCAAAAGTGGAGTGAACCTAAGGTAATACTCTAATGAGAAAAAATTAAAAACAAGACTATAGGGGGAAAGACAGAGAGTTGTAGGGAGTCCAGCATATACTAATAAAAAAAGATAGTCTAAATTCAATGAAGCTAAGTAACAACAAGTAATACTGATGAGAAACAAGGTAATGTGTGCCATGTGAGTCAAATCACTGTTCTCCACCTTCCTTCAGACCCTGATGGAAGCTGCCAGCTCAAGTCTCTGAACCCCAGAGCCCAAGGAATAGCAGTTTTCTCCCACTGGCCTGGCTTCTAGCCTGGCCCCAGAAGCCTTCATCCAGAGCATCAACAAGCAATTGTGAGCATGCGATCTAGCAACTTCTTTCTTGAAACCCTGACTCTTGAACAGTTGGAGTTACTGAAGACCCAGAAGAGAAAGTTCTTACCACCAAATTCTTCAAATAGATCAACAGATATGGTTTTTATCAAGGGAAATGAAACAAAAAAAAGTATTACCATCTGCTTTGCTTCCACACATTAAGAATCCCTTTTCCCATTGGGGTCTTTCCATTTAACTTGAAGCTGAAAATTCCTTTATCTGTTATCTCTCACTAGAATGTGAGCCCTTTGATATCAGTAGTCATTATCACTTTGTAACAATTTGTTTTTTTTCATTCATTCATTCATCATCTATCCATCCACCCATTCATTCCCTAGGCTCTGAGTCATATGAATACTCACCACTATTTTTAATGCTCCAGTCTAGGCCAGAGATAACACATTTTGTGCCTGCAGGGACACTTCTAGTGGGCAAAGCCATGGGCTGGACCTTTTCATTGAGGACTGCAGGTTTGGATAGCTTGATTAGCATGAGGTTATGCTCCGAAGAATCTGTGCTCAAATTCCAGTAACGAATGATTTGGACAGAATTAATGGTCTGCTCTGTCCCATCTCTAACTCTTTTCTTGAAATTTCCCAACTTCACTTTGAGGCTTCTGCAATAGTGATGGAGAGATTGAGAGTGGTGAGAGAATGAATTTTTGTATCTACTCATAACCACATCTTTGTTTGAGACACTTCCTTAAAACATCTGTTAGTTAATTTAATTCTCTTCTGACTTGGCCCTACTTAAATTGTCTTCCATTTCTAACCTCACAATTCTTCCAAAGTTCCAGAAGGTCCTTTTATTTACAAAACCAAAAATCTTCCTTATTTCTTCTACAACACTGTTTTGGCACAGAGACTATATATTCTCATACTTGGACTTTTACAAGTTCCATGAACTTTTCAGTTCTTATTACTGTCCCTCTTAACCTTCTCTATGTTTATTAAGCTTTTTTTTTTTTGCTTATCAACCAAGAGCCTTCCCCACCATCCTCTCTCTCCTTATGTCTACTAATCTGGAGTGATTTAAGAATACACAACTAACCCTTCTATTTGATCTGGTACTATCATTCCTAGGGGAAGTGGAATGTGATAACCTTAAAAAATGTTTTCCAGCTACAGAACTCCAGAAAATATAGGTTGAGAGTGAACTATATTTTGGGCATGGAAGCCTTTGTCACTTACGGTAAATAGCAGTGAGCAGCTGCCAGGACCCACTGTTGATGGATCAGAACACCTACGCAGGGGCTAAATTGGTTTTTGATATATACAAGGTAGGGTGCAGGATCATCATTCTGCTCATCTGTATGACCAAAGGAAAATTCACCTTGGGGGAAAGATGGAGAAGAAAGCCAGGTTATCGGGTCAGAAAAATAGAGCATTGTTCAACTCACTCAGTTGCTTCAGTTAATACTAGTCTTGGAGTTGCTACTTCATTCCTTCTATATTCTACTATCTAACAAACAGAAGTGGCAAGAGAGATGAATAGAAATGATAGAATGAGGTGATTCCTATTACCACACCAGACTTTATCCCCAGACACTACCAGAAATACAAGGACCTAGGATGGTGGGAGAGAGAGAATTCAATATAGTCTTTTCAGCTTCTAGGATTGGAGATGGGACAAATGTTCTGAGTTTCATTCTACTGTTATTAAAATAGGATTTACCCAAAGAGTAATGAGACCAATGCTTTCTAATAACCTGAGCAGGATAGGGAAAGAAAATTGTCCTCAAAGACCTCTAAGGTCCCTTACAACTTTAAATCCATGATACTAAACTCTTATGCTATTTGTTCAGCCTTGGTTTGGGAACATGGAGATGTGGCTGACACTTCTCTAAGGTGGAAAGAGTCAAAGAATAGGACGCATATGTCTGCTCCCCATAACCATCTTTCATACCCTCCTATATCTCCCACCTCTAATCCTTTCTAATCAAGAATCCAGGCTTTTCCTGTTACATAAAGGAAGATAGGCAGCACAGTTGGTAGAACACTGGGCTTGGAATTAGGAAGTCTGATCTTTATAAGCTCAAATCTGTCAGATGCTTATTGTTGTGTGATCCTGGGCAAGTCACTCATGTTTGCCTCAGGTTTCTCATCTGTAAAATGAGCCAGAGAAGAAAATAACAAACCAGTCCCAATATCTTTGAAATGGGGTCATCAATAGTCAGACACTACCGAAACAACTTGAACAACAACAAAAAGATAGAAGCCCATGGATACTCACCAGCAAAGAGAACAAACAGAAAAACGTACTTCATGATTATGTCAGGATATTTATCTATCCCGATGATGAAGTTGGGGAGTATAGGAAAACATGGAATACAGTTTTTCCTTCCTCTCCTGTTCCTCAGTGGTATTGACTAGACGTGGATGGTGTTGGAAAGGAGTCTTCAATGGGATCAGACTGAGCCTGAGCTGGGAATTCTAAGGCTCAGAGGTATTCCTCAAAATAGAGCATCACAGAGGCAGGTTATTCCTACCTTTTCCCTTTTAAGGTAGTAATGAAGTGTATTTATACTTTTCTCTTTATGCCACTCACCTCTCCCTTTTCTGTAGCATCACTATATCCATTATCAACGTCACTTACTGTTGTCTGGGCAACAGACCAGACATTCTGAGTGTACCTCAAACATAATAGAAAAGCTCCTTGTGGGAAATGGAAAGCATAAAGTCAAGTCGATTATTTATTTGCTTAATTAGAAGTGGTTTCATGGATACTTTTGCAAACAAGAAGATTGGACATGGTGGGTATCAGTTCACAATACAATATGAATGAAAGAATTCTACGCTTAGGAATCCTAGAAATCTTTCAGTATCTTGGTTGTTTTCTCATCTTAGCCTTTCTAAGAAGTAGTTATGTCACTGTGGGCTAGAAATGTAGTCTTTCTAGGACCAGTTTTTTTATATGACAAATGTAGAGACTGGATAATTTTATTTTAGGATCCCTTCTTATGCCAAAATGTTATGCTTCTGTAATTTCTCTCACCCTCTAGAAACATCTTATCTCCATGAGATTTCTATTGTCAATAGTGTATTTTGTGTTACACTTGGTGCCTCTCATTCTCTATGATTTTTCAAGGATTTCCAGCAGATTCCTGAAATCATAGTTATAAATTTTTTCAATGTCTTGTAAGGCAGTTCATCACTTGGAAAAGACAGCATAAGACAACATCTGCCAGGCCCCATCAGAGCTCTCTCCTTGTCCTGAGGACATAGCATTATCTCACACTTCTGACCTAGAATATTACAAAGAAAGTGAAGATACAGCTCTCAGTAATAACTAGCTCTCTTGGGAAGCTGGGTCTATTTAAGGCAAGGTTGGGCTATTTCAAAAGCCTTGAGGCACGCTTTTAAAAGTTTCAATTTCACCCAGAAGTCTTACTCCATGATCTTCTCTCTAGAGAGAAATCAATTATTTATTGCCTTGCTACTACTTGGTTTCTTGCCTTTCCAGCCTCCCCACAATGTATCATCTCCCCATATTTGAATTTTCATGGTTTATCATTGCTTGCTCCATGTTTCTTCCTGGTTTGTTTTTCAATTTCTTCTATTGATTTGCCTCATTCATTATATCTTAGGTCATTTAAGAGCTAGGATTGTTTCATTTTCATCCTTAAGTCACTAGCTCTCAGTCCTTTGTCTTGTTTATCATAGATCCTTTAAAAATTGCCATTCAATTGATTCAAGCTGAGTTGAATCACAGAGTCTCAGAGTTGGAAAGGATCATCTAGTTCAATCCATATACATCCTCTTCTCCCAAAAAAAGAATTTCCTCTACTTAACAAATCTAGGCTTTGCTTGAAGCCAAATTCAAGCAGTTAGGTCATAATAGTAGATAGAAGGTGGAACCTGGAGTAAGAAAAGACCTGAGATGCATACTAACTGTAGGTTGTGGGCATATCATTTAACCAACTCCATCCTTTTACTCCCTGGCCTCTACTAAGGTCTGCTTGAGGTCTGAATCTAAGATTCATTGGCGTTGCTCTTCCCTCAGTTTCTTTTTCCTGAAGCTTTTGCCAGTGGCTCTGCCTGATTAAGGAGGCCCCCCAGGCCAGCCATGTTTTATTCCTCTCCCAACAACCTCTGGGACTTTTCTGCCATAGCACAGATACCTCTTTGTCTTGGAAGCTCAGTCCAGCCCTGGAAACCACAATAATTACAGCTAACCCTTACGTAGTACTTTAGGTTTGCAAAGTGCTTTTATAAGTATGATCTCATTTGACTCTCATAACAACTCTGGGGGCGGTGTAGGTGCTGTCATTATCCTCATTTTATATGTGGGGAAACTGAGATAGAAGTCAAGTGACTTACTCAGGATCACCCAGATGTTTAGTGTTTGAGACCAGACCTGAGCTCAGGTCTACCTGACATCATGTCCATAATGTAACTCTATCCATCATGCCACTTGGCTGGAATTAGCACCTTAGAAATACTCTGTCCTAGCGCTTTTGGCTTCTCCAGGCTATAGTGAGTGTACCTTGTGAAGTGATACCTTGGGGTATCTTGTCTCCTCACTCCCAGCACCCCTCCTTCAGCTTCTTTTTATCTTTTCCTTCACTGGGCAGCTAGATGGTGCAGTGGATAGAGCACCAGTGCAGGAGTCAGGAGGACCTGAGTTCAAATCTCACCTCACTAGCTGTGTGACCTTGGGCAAGTCACAACCCAACTGGGTCATCTCCAGTCATCCTGATGAAAATGGTCTCTGGATATTCAGATGGCTCTGGAGGAGAAATGAGACTGGTGACCTGCATAGCCCTCCCTCACTCAAAACAAAGTCAAGTGCAAGTCATGCCATGATCTGATGGCATGGTCTTCTTTGGCAATGAAGGATGAACACACACACACATGCCCATATATATATATATATGTAATAAGGCATCTTTTACAGTCTTTTGTTTACCTTTGCTAGTCTGCAGGAAAGAAAACCATTCACATTAATTCAATTTAAAGCACCTATATTACCCACTGTTGTGCCAGGCTAGATCTAGGAACTGAACAAAGACAAATGATGGCTATCTCCATACTCTAAAGGAATTTACATTGTACTTGGAAGAAGTAATACACATATATAAGTAAATACAAGATGGAACCTAGGGGCTTTCTCCAAGGGATGAAGGTGAAGAGCAAGAATCTTCCAGGCACCTTTGGACATGAGGTGGACTGTCTCTGTGTACCAAGGAATGGTTTTGGTGTAGAGAGAAATAATGGAAGTATGAAAAGACATAGTTTGGATCATAATTGTAAAGGACTTCAAATACAGTAGTTGGTATTATTTGATTCTAGAGGTTAAGAGGATAAAGATATCCCACTGAAACTTTTTTTGGACAGAAAGTCACAGTGAGATGACACATGATCAAGCCTGTGTTTTAGGGAACTATATAGAGAATACATGGAGAGGGGAAGATAATGCTGGGTTACAGGGAGACAGACAAATGGAAAAGTTACTGCTGTAATACTCCAGATGTCTCATCCTCCTGGTCTTGAACAATGTTTTTTTTTCTTTTCTTCAAGGTGGTTCGCATAGATGAACTGAATGACTTTGAAAATGTTATTGTCCGACAGTATTGATCTAGGGAAATACATATATAAAGTAGCATATATCATTTATCTTATAAGGGACTGAAGACAATCTTCTAAACAGCTGAGGGTTTGAGATAGAGCTCCCCTCCCCTAATCCTAATTTCATATCAAAAGGTCTTATAAGCACATTTTGTCTGAGCATCTATTCAGCACTGTTCAATTCTACTTAGTTCCACATTTATGGCTATAATTCAGGCTCTGGAATCTGGCTGTGCTTATTATCTTCTTTGAATCTTGTTTCATAATTTTCCCCCTTCTCTTCTATCAGAGCCATTCAATACCAGTGCCTCCCAATATTATTTCTTCAAAACTATAAAACTACTACTACTGCTACTGCTGCTGCTGCTGCTGCTGATTTCTACTAGTACTACTTCTTCTTCCCTTGTGATCTGTCTATAATAGAAAGTTCCTATTAGTAAAGTCCCTCTACTAATAACCAGACAGATTGCGATTGCAATCAGCTCCAATACCATAGCCTTAAGAGTTGCTTGGGGTATATATTGTTATTAAGTGACCTGAAGGGTTCAAAGAGCCAGACGTGGATTAGGACCTTTCCAGGTTTTCTTCATTCCAAGAACAGCCATCTTGCCAGCTCAATATGTATGTGTCACATTAATGCCTCCTATTTCAAAAATAATATTTTTAATGCAATACAAAATCTTTGAGGGTCAGATGTGATCTCAAAATCAATATCAATATGTGCTTTTCCCCTAAATGCCTGAGGGAAACAATCTACTAAACACTTTATTCAGTGTGTTGGAGAATTAAGTGTATAAAACCCTTGTCTGATTTGAATCCTTTATGAAATGAAGAAGGGAGAACAAAAATGAGATGCTACAGATATCCTTTCCTGTCATATTACCTTTAATTTACAACACATGACTTTTTTCTGATAATGTTGTGAGTCAGAGGGAACAGAGGTAGCTCATCATGTAGACAATTTTCTGGATGCCAAGGAGATACTGGAAAATATCAACACAGAGACTGATAGTATTTCCCAGGAAATGCCTACCCTTTTTCCCCTTAAATCTTGTCATTGCAGATGATAGCAGCAAATACCATTTCCTAAAAAAGAGGGAAAAAAACAGTGATCAGTTATTTCTTCTAGTTGAGCATTCTCCATATCTCCCTAAAATGGAACAAAAGCTGCCCCAAATTCCATCTCTTCTTACAACCCCCCAACAAGGTTGCATGATGTAATAGAAAAATACTATATATTGGGAGAATCAGAAGTCTTAAGTTTAAATCTGAGCTCTAAAATTAACACTAACATTTTGGTCTCTGGGCTTGAGAACTTTATGAGAATAGTTTCTATAAGGAGCAAATTTCTAAAGTTTTGTTTAAAAATATGAAATGGTGAATTTGATGCCTTAGGGAGCAAGTTTTTAAGAGTGTAAAATTGAGCTCCCTCATGGGTCCTGGGCTTGAGGACCTTCTCAGGGACAATTTTCTTATTCATTCTTAAGGAGAAAAACTTCTAAAATTAAAATTTAATTAGCTATGTATGATAACTTTGATTTTATGATACCCTAGACATACAAGGGCATGATACATTTTATGATGCATACATATTTTATAGTACCCTAGAAAAGAGGGCCTTAATGGAATCTTTATTTTGAAGTATGAGACTGTTTGCAACTCAACACACCAACCTTTGAATTCGCTTTAGTTGACTTGAAAACATCATCATCTCCCCAAAACTCTAGAAATAGCCAGAGATTTCACTGAGTTATCTTATCAATCTCTGAGTCTCATTTTTACCTTCCCTATATCTCCCTAGAAAGCATAATGTCCCCCATCTCCAACAAGCCAGGATAATCTTTGGAGAATTAATAATAATTCCTCATATCTCCCTCATCAATAGCCATGTACCATTTTTATGCCATTAATGGATCCTATAGAAAAAACCAAACAATCCAAAATTTAGCACAATGATAGAATAAAAAAACACATTACAGGGCTATAGTCCTGTTACAAGTTATATATAATAAAGGAAATGGAGAAGAGAAGCTAGTTAAGAAAGCTCTTTTATAGATATAAAGGTTTTAATTTTCTTATGGCATCATCTCCCTGATATCATAGAACGACGGGCAAATAATAGCAACGACCACCCATCACAGGGTCAAATCTGAAATTAATGGAGTCTAAAATAATGGGAATCTCCTCCAATTATGTATTATAAACATATACAAACATTTCAAATCAAGAAGAGAATAGAATGTAAGATAATTACCAAATTCCCATACAAAGTCTCAGGAACGATTTTAAGAATTTCACATATCTCTTGTTTTTTCTTCTAACTTTCCCAAGTTTTGTTTTCTGATTTAGATTCTGATTTCTGATTGGAGCAGTTTGAAAGGTTTTCGTAAGGTTAAGCTGCTTTCCTGCAGAAAAGAGCGGTTTTTCCATCTAGTACCCTGCAACATCCAGTGCCTCCCCACACCTTCCTCCCTCTCCCCCTAAATTACCATGATTCATTCTACTGTGGTCATCCTTTTTGTGTTTAGATATATAGAAAAGAGAATGATTTTGGTAATGTGAGAAAAGATCTTTTCTTTATGTGTAAAAAATAAGTAAAAGAAATCACTTCGTGGTCATTACCTCTTCCCCCTCAAGAGTCATAATTGAAAGCTATATTTTTTAAGCAAGAAAGTGAGGTGATCTGATTATGTCAACCTTAATTTGGTTACTTGAGTTGATGGGGTGTTTTGAAAGGACGGAAGACTTGGGAGGCAGAACAACCTATTTTAAAAATCTAATGGAAAACATTTATATTTAATGCTAAAAAACCCAGGAGTTGCCTTAAGTACCACCACTCTGAGACACAAAAGGAATATGATGGACTGAATATTTAGCTCAATAATTCAGGGAAAAGGATACAGGCAGCACATGTCATTGCTGGGGTAATCCCTGAATTTAATAATTCATGTTTTTCCAAGGAAGACAGTTCCAACTTTCTTCCAAGAAAGTGGTCCCGGGTAGAAAAGGAGCTTACTGCTTCAGGAACTTAAGGAACTCACTCAGACTTCTGGGGATTTAAAAGCAGGGTAGACACAGGAAGCTTACTACTGTATAACACAACAGGTTGTTCTTCAGCACCCATTTCTGGAGATTCCATCCCATTGTACAAAAAATGAAGTAATTTTGTCTATGAACAGTTTATGAATTGTCCACTGGGTGTCTCACCAAAGTCATTGTGGTAGGCTTACCAGAAAGAGACCAGGACACTCTCCACCATATACACACAGTGTAATTTATATTTTTGTCTTTCTCTCCTTTTTAACAGGAAAATTCACTGCATTGACTATGGATTATTTTGTGAGGAAACATGAATATTACCCATTTGTGTTGTTGCTTTTAAGAGGCCCTTGCCTTGGAAAAGGACATTTAGTACTTTTATAGAGAAAAGTTTGGATTTTGAAAGAGAAGAGAGACTAGTTTGGAATCTTACTAAGAGATATAAAAAGAATGCAAGAAAAGTCTATATAAGTGAGGTTTTCCCCCTCATTTCTTCACCTATGCTCAAGTTTCTCCCCTTCTCCAAATGTCCATAATCTACTGCCAGATGAACCACTCTACTCACCAGTACCATTCTGTGTGCTCCAATCCAAGTCAGAGATAGTACAATTATTGGTCACCCCAGGGATAACACTAGCACTTCCAGAGATCAAGGTCAAGGGATGCTTGAAAGAATCTATAGTTACGTTCCAGTGGTGAATGATCTGCATGGAATCAATTGTTTTCTCTATTCTGTCCTTAGATTTCTTCAAGAAATTTTCCACCATCACTTTGTGGCTTCTATGGGGATAAGTGGGTGATATATGCAGGGAATGAGTATGGGGGGAGAACTATTTTTTAAAGCTTAATAATATCCTCTTCCTTTAAAAAGTATCACCATATCTCTATTGTTCAATGCCAGAAAAGCAGATCTTGCTTGTTCAGTTCACCCTTGGGGTTTTTCTTCTTTTTTATCCTCTCAACTTTACTGAAAATACTTTAATCTCAATGTCTCCCTCCCTCCCTCCCTCTCTCTCTCTCTCTCTCTCTCTCTCCCTCCCTCTCTCTCCCCCTCTCTCTCTCAAACTAGGACTTCTAAAAGCCTTGCTTCCATATGATACGATAAAAACCTTTCTGGTTATCTTTTAACATGGAAGATATATATGTCTGCACATTTCCATGTGACTCATGAATCTATGTGTATGTATATGCATATATATGCATATGTACATGTATATCTGTGTGTACATACCTATAAAAATTTATACACACATATTTATAAAGGCTTATGTTGTATATATAATCTATGAGATTTAAAATATATTAGGGTCACAGATTGGAAAAGTTTGACTCATTTTTTTCTAGCTATTTGTATTAATCTGGAGTGGGGAGGCTGAGGACATGGAAGTGGAGGGGCTCCATTACTCACGATAAGTAGCATTGGGCAGCAGCCAGCAGAGATTGTTCGTGGAGGAGAACAGCGATGCAGGGATGGAAGTGGTTTTTGACATATACCAGGGAAGGGGGAAGGTCTTCCTTTACTGAATTATTATAATAAGAGGAAAATGTACCTGGAGAAAGGAGGATGAGAAAGACAGATTGTAAGATCAGAAAGCAGCATATCTTGTATTCCGAGTTTTTTCAATACATTTTTGGTTATAGGCAATCTAGTCATCTTGGTCTCGGCCTTATTGTTGTCCTTCAGTGGTTATCAACTCAAATGAAGCAGAAAATGGTCCCCTACCACACACGCACACACACACACACACACACACACACACACACACCCTCCACAAATGCATGTGTGTGTGTGTGTGTGTTTCCAGACATTCTCAGAAATGTAGGAGCTAGGGAATCAGGATGGATAAACCACTGCCTTCTAGGATTGGAGAAGAAGCTGAGGTCTTGAGTTTTACTTTCCTGTGATTAAGAGTAGGATTTCTGCAGATAGTAATGAATCCATGTTAATAACCTGAACATTGGGGAGAAGTATTTTTTCCAGGGCAGGAATAAACTTCAAAAGAGACATAGGTTGGGGTTTGGGTGGAGGTTACCAAAAAGATGAGGAGCATCCATCATGACCCATAACTGTCTCCATATTCTCCTTATACCTCCCCTTCCAGATCTTACCGTGTACACTTCTACCCCTCCTAACCCAGATATTTCCTGATAAAGATGGGAACTCACAGATACTTAACTGAAAGGAAAGCAAAAGAGAAGAATGCAGGGGGAATAAAAGGATGGTAAATACCCATCTCTGCTCAGAACTGTCTCTATACTCTATACTTCTCTACCTTTGACCATCTATACCCTTGTTCCTCTAAATTCAATTTTTTTTGACAAGATGGAAGCCTTTAGACACTCAGGACACTCACCCAAAAGGAGAGCAAAGAGAAGGATAAACTTCATGGTTGTGTAAAGATTCTATCCTAGAAATGAGATTGGGGAGTTCAGTAGAGTGTGGATCCTAGTCTCACTACATTCCTTTCAGGGGTAATGGATTAAAAAGTTGGGTGGTTTTGGGAAGAAGTTTTCAATGCAATGAGAGCCTGAGCTGGATATATCCAGAACTCAAGAGTACCGCAGAGTAGACCGTCCCAGAGGCATGTAATTTATATCTTTCCCCTAGAGAGCTGTGGTCTCTCTCCTCTCCCCGCTACCCTTGCCCCTATTTATATGGTTCATCTGGGTCATACTGGACCCTCCCCTCTTTATGATACTGGACCCTCCCATCCCTGTTAACCTCACTGAACCATAGGTATCATCAACCTTGTTGTCCTGAGCAGCAAGATGGTAATGTTTTCCAACATTGTGTCCAATAGCAATATTCAGTAAATGCGTCCCTAACAATTCAGCTAGAGTACATGTGGGAATTGAGAATACATTCAAGTCAAGCCAGATAGTTATTAAAAGTAAAATAGACATTTCATAACAGAGTATTTGTTATGGTGAGGTGACAAGAAGGTCATGTATGTCAGAGGCAGTGTAAATGTGACTGGAATAAGTATGAATTTAGAAATCAGGAGATCTTAGCTCTTTCCCTATCCCTTCTAAAAAGTATGGCTTGCAACAAGATGATTAAAGTTTTTGGATCTCAGTTTTTTCAACTGTAAAATTTAAGGTCTGAACTGTATGATCTCAAAGTCTGATATATAGCTCCAAGGTTCTATGATTTTATGGTTTCTATATATAGGAACTTAAATCATATTACCAGGACAGTTCTTTTTCAATAATACATAATTGCATTGTCTTTCATGTCTCTTCTGTTTTCCATGATTTGTTTATTTTTATTTTTTTGGGAGGGAAGGGGCTTTCAATTTTTTTTAAATGTAACACATACCCAGAAGAAGTAAAACATACAATCTATAGCTGATAAAAGCTTTTATAAAACACTCATCAAAATGTTGTAAAATATTTAAAGGTTTCATTTTCTTTTAGATCAGTATGTGATATTGTTTTTACAATAACAATGTACCAACTGCTCTACTCAGTGCCCTTGGATATCATTGCTGTTGTCTAACTGTTATAGGTCTTTCCAGTTACAGTCAGTGTGTCAAATTTATGAGTGTGGAAGAGTCAATTCTTAGTCTTACTTTATGGTATTCATTACACACACCTGTGTGAATTGTGCACATAGTTTGGCATAGACTAAGAGTGACTGCATGCTGTCCGATTACAACCATTCTATTAGGTCCAGATGTTTAAGTTCTAATTCTAAAATGACTTATTTTGTCAATATTTTGGCAAAATTTGATTCTATGGCCAGAAAATACAGCAAGAGTTTTATGATGAGATTGTTCCTAATTTGTCTTTTGAAATATGTCTAATCTTTTTTCTCATAGATATTACTAGGTCTACAAGGAATCTTAGAAGCTACATAATCTAAATTTTGGTTTTATGGAAGAAGATGAAGACCACAGATTTAAACATAGAAGGGACCTTAGAGATCATGTACTCCAACTGAATCACATTATAGATAAGGAAACTGAGGCCCCAAAAGGAGAGACTTGTCCAAGAGCAATAGCTAATTTATGGCAGAGCCATCATTAGAACCCAGGTCTTTTGACTTCTGGTCATTTCATCTTCCCCTATATCTGTTCCTCTCTGTTTCTTGGAAATGGACTCAAGGTGTAAGAATTCCTATGACATATAAAATGAATTCCTACAACAAGTGAAAGTATCCATGGAGTAATCCTTTTCTATCTCACCTTTTCCTAGCTGTTCTATTCCTCATTCTCTCTGTGCTCCTCCTCTTTGTTACTATGATCCCCTCCAGTCTCTTTATTGCTCCTTATTTTTCTAGCCCATTATCCTTATTCTTCATTTTCTTTCCCATAGTCTTGAACCTTGAATCATGCAGTGATCTTCACCCATTACAACCATGCAACCCAACTTCGGAATTGCATATCTTTTCATCTACTTTCTCTGCTGTCGTCTCTAAGTTGTTGAAATCTGCTGGATTTGAAGTCACAAAACAAAGCTACTGGGGGTTGCTATAAACTTAACAACTTACATTCAAGTGAGTCCGTCCTATCGTATGGGAATCTTTTTATTCATCCTTTATTGATTTAGCTGTTCCACTCTGAACATATTCTCTAATCCCCAAATCTGTGCCCACCTTCTTTCTCACAGCAGAGACATTTTTATGTTTTACTTCATGGAGATCAAAACTCTTCCTGGACAATCTGCTTCACACAATTCTTAGCTTCCTTCAAAGTTCAGTTCAACAGCTGCTTCCATGATGAAGCATATCTGGATTTCCCTTCTCTCCAGTTGCGAAGAACTTTGCCCTGGAGATGCCTTAAAATATTTGTTGAATTGAATGTCATATTCCTCAACGTCCCTTCTCCATACCTCAAAACTCCTTTATGTTTCCACTCATCTGCTCCTTTTAATAGCTGAAAAATATATCATTTTTAGCTAAGGCTATGTAGATTCCCATCTCCTCAGGAAGGTGCCTCTATATTCCCAGTCTCTTTCACCTTTCATCTCTTCCTCTCTACTGGATCTTTCTCTTATGCCTACAAACATGCAGTCTCCCTTATCCTAAAAACCTTCATGTGATCCTGATATATTTTCTGATTATTTTCTTAGCTCTATCCCTTTATTCACCGTCAAACTTTTAGAAAGAACTTTATTCTTACACGTCGTTTTATTACCCATCCACTTTTCAATACCCAGCACATGTCAATTTTTGCCCCCAACTATTCTATTAAAACTGCTGAATCTCATCATCCACAAGCAAATTCTTATCATCAAATCCATTGCTCTGTTTTTAATTCATTTCATTCTTTTAATTAATTATGATTTATTATGTAATTATTATAGTTAATATTATTAATTAATAATTAATTCTTTTTATTATTAATCTTGGACCTCTCTGAAACAATTTAAATTGTTGACTCTGCCCTCCTAAAAAAGTTTTTTTAAAAAATCAATTTTCTTCTCTCCTCTCAAAAGAAATCTTCTTGGTAACAAAGGAAAATAGTTAAAAACAGCCAGCAGAACAACCTTATGATGGTGTGTATAGCATTTCGCAACAAGTCTACATTACTCTATTGAGAGAGTACTTATATGTATATATACATATATGTACACACATGTATGTTTCATCTTTATTCCTTTGGAATCAAGATTATTTGTTACATTGAGCTAAATGTTTTTATGTTTTTTACTGTAGCTTTCCTTTTTCATTGTTGTGGTCATCCTGAACTTTGAACTTACTGAACCCAGAAAAGAGACAGCTATAGCAGATAAAGAAGCCAGTCAATTTGTGTTTAGTAAATAAACTCTTATTATATGTCATGCTGTGCTAAGTGCTGGGGATGCGAAGAAAGGTAAAATGCCCTTAATTCAAATGGAAGAGACAATATCTAAATTGTAAAGAATGTACAAGATATGTTATTACAAGAAATTATTATGCGCAAGATATCCACAGAGAAAATGGAAGGCAATTGAAAGGAAAAGACATTATCATGTAAGGGGGGCAAGGAAAAACCTGCTTCAGAAGCAAAGAAGTTGATGATGTTGACTCAATGCTGAAGATGCTGAAATGGTTATTTATCAATCTGACATAAACAGTATGATAGGTTAGTGTATTCTGGGTCCTCACTTTATATCTTCATGGATGTAATGGAAAGCAACCTGAAATGTGTCCAGTCTGATGACCACTGCAGACCACAGCAGGTGGAGTAGTTTTATTATGTCATCCAGAGGAGCAGATGATGAGAATGAGTGAAGTGATGCTTTTCAGACCACAGCAACAGTACTGTGTTCAGTTCTGGGCATCACAACAATGTAGACAAACTGGGATGTGTCCAAAAGAATGAATTTAGGAGGATGAATGAATTTAGGAGGACCAAAGATCATGCCATACAAGGACAAGTTGAAGGAGTTAGCTTGAAACACACTCAAAGTCCTCCAAAGAGACTTAACATCACATGGATACTAATGCAGCACTCAGGCAACCCATCTATTATTCCTCTCTCTCTCTCTGCCTTATAAGCTTCTCTTTTTCAGTCATATCTCTCTTGGATGACCCATTTTTGCTTTTTCTTGCATACAAGATCTCATTGGTAATATACTATGGCTTATTTTACAAGCACCATGAACTTTGCCTTTGACTTTTGGATCACCCACTCTACTGATTCTTTGGTGACTGTGGTTTTCCACAATTCTTAGCTATACAATATAATTAGTGTTAGAATTTTTTTTCAGGAAACAGATTGGGATTGTTAAAAGTACTGGGCAACAATTGAAGGTAGAAAGTAATAATGTTATGTAACAAAGTCGATCAGACCTTACAAGATGGTGCTATTTCCCAATGATGACTTTAATGGGTGTATGCTGGAGAAGTTAAAGAAGTTCAAAACCACAATGAGTGCAGCCAAGTGGAAAATGGGATGTCTAAACAAAGAAACTATGAGCATTGATGTTCAGATTAATTCATAGTTTTACAAGGTTCATTTAAATGAATTTGTCTGACCCAGACTTCAAACTCAAAAGCAGACTCCTGAATTGTCAGCCTAAGAATGTTCTCCACTTTGGAAGGGTGCCTCTACCTCTGAGTAGTGGCCACCCATAGCTATCCAGCAGAGGGAACAAGTTCAATTACTGACATTTGGAATCATGCTGCTCCTTTTATGTAGAAAGACCTAACCTTGAGGACTAGCCATACTTCTGATTGAGTGAAAACTCTGAATGTGTGACTGTTTCCCTTCTGTCCCTCCCACATCCTCATCCCACCCTGTGTCAGTTGCTAGCATTGGTGGTGCAGCTTCCTATGCTAAGCAAAATATGGTCATCCCCTCTGTGGAGAAGGTTTGCCCATCTTTGTGAAAAAAAAGGGCTGAAACATTTTTAAAAGCTAATTAAAACCACCAAGAATGAAGATGAGGTTTATTAATACTACTTGTCAACTCTGAGAGACTTGAGAGACAAATTTCATGAAAAAGAAAATAAAAAGAGATTGTTTTGATGGATTTTAAGAAATGTGTGAAAATCTTTAATTTGTGTTACCTCTTCCCCAAATCATTTCCTATATTTCAGAGAGTTGTAGTTTTGAAATTCATACTCCAGTTAATGTTGAAGACTGATTGACCCTAATGTCAAAGTGATTGTCGTGTTGGATCCAATTATGAAATAAAGGCAAGTTCATGATTTTTTTAAAGTTCTGGGCAATTTCCCAAAAGCAATCCAGCCTACTTTTTTTATTTAGGAGCTGGGCCAAGCTTATCTTCTATCTGTAGTTGTTGTCATTCATTTCATTTTCTTTGTTGCAGTCATTATGTATATTCTTTCTGAGTCTGATTGCTTCACTTTACATCTGTTCCTATAAATCTTCCTATGTTTCACCTCATAGTCTTCATAGTATTATTTCTCACAAGGCAGTACTATTACATTGAATTTATGTTCTACAGTTTCATTCTGATAGGTAAGAGTTTCAGGGATAACTTTTCCAAGGTTACACATGTTGGGCAAGACATTTAACTTTCCACAGAGCAATAAGCATCAGAAGTGATATCTGAACTTACAAAGCATAATGTGGCTATAATGTTGGCAAAGAGACTGCACAGGATTATCCCTTCCTGAGGTGGCCAGAGAGTCTCATAAAAAATTCATATTGGATTGAGGAGAGAACTTATGTGAAGTTAGGCAGAGAAAGCAGGCTTCTCTTAGCTCCAAAAAAAAGATTAGGAACTAGATGGATTTAGTAAGAGGAATTTAGTATTGATGGTGGTGATTTTCTGGTAAAGGGTTGATCTGCCATTAACAAGAGAGGTCATAGCACATGCACCTGGAATTTGATGAGAACCTTCTCCCACGACATATGACACTTAACCACCTTTTACTGCTCGGGATTCATGTGGAAGTGAAGGCTAACTTGAGAAGAAACCTAGAACATGCAACTAAAGATTAGGGGCAAGAATCTGAGACCTTAGGGATGATGGTGGAACTTTCTCTTTTTCTTTTTAAAATCACTGATGCCAGTTAAAGGTAGGAGATTCAGATAAGAAAAGCAGATTAGGGGAGTGAATACTGATTTTGGGGAGAGTGCCTGAAAATAGATTGTGATTGTATCACTTAACAAGGACTGATAATATATATCAGTTTTGTTGTTACCAATTGTTTTAGTTGTGTCCAACTTTTTTCATGACCCTGTTTGCGGTTTTCTTGGCAAAGATCCAGGAGTCGTTTGCTATTTCCTTCTCCAGTTCATTTCACAGATGAGGAAACTGAGGCAAATAGGGTTAAGTGACTTGCCCAGAGTCACATGGGTAGTAAGTGTCTGAGAATGGATTTGAATTCATGAGGATCAGTCTTCCTGATTTCAGTCCCAGCACTTTATCTACTGTGCACCTCACTGTCCGATACATCAACCATGTCACAGTAAAGTTTGGATTCAGTCAAAGGGCTGCACTTGAGGACCTAGAGGGCTACTTGTAGCCTCCAGGCAGTAGATTCCCTATACCTGACTCAGGGATTTGAAAATTTGATAAATAGAGAGAGGGACGGAGAAAATTGTCTGCATCTATTTGCTTAGCCAATACTGTAGAGAATAGCAGGTACAGTATAGGAAGAATGTGTTTAAAGAGACCCAGAGAATCATAGGAACCAGGAGCAAAAACCAAAGCAAACCAGAGATCCTAATGTGAGGAAACTAATTTGACCTCCAGGGTGTAACTCATTCCTGGTAGGATAAGACCCATAACTGAAACACAGTTCTGAAAGAGTAGGCCTAATTTCATATACACACACACACATGCACACACATGCACACAGTATGTATATATAGGTATGTATATGTGTATATATATACATATGCACACATACATACATGCATATACACACATATATAAATAAAAATAAGGTATATATAATAAAGTATATGTGTATATATGTATGTGTTTGTGTGTGTGTGTATAATTTAGAGGATACCCTTATAAGAAGGGTAGGTAGAGGGAGGAGACAGGAGCATACTTTAAAAAATTGACTTCACAAGTTCAGGGTGAAGCCAGCAGGAATCCTGCTTAGTCAGATGGCAGTTTGTCTGGAGGAAGTCTAGGGGTCTTAGGTGGACTGTGATGGCAGTGTGAGGGAGATATGTCAAACACAAACTTAGATTGCTTGCACAAGATCTACAGAATCTGGGCATAAGGAGTTGTGCTCTTCCCTGGTCGACCACATATCTGGAGTACGCTGTGTATTTTTCAGCATACCATTTGAGGAAAGACACCAAAACCAAGAAGCCAGGTGGTTCAGTGGGTAGAGCACTGGGCCTGGAGTCAGGAAGACCTGAGTCCAAATGGAGACTCAGACATTTACTGGCTGAGTGACCTTGGGGCAAGGTCATTTGTAAAATGGGGACACTCCCCCATCCCCAGATTGTTGTGAAGATGGAATATCTATAAAGTTCTTGGCAAACCTTAGGGTGATAAATCAATGATAGATTTTCATCATCATTTATCTAGTAGTAGTATTGTCATTAGTTATTATATAGATGAAGGTAGGAGCAAGGTGCCCTCTGTTCATGTCATATAGTGATTGGCTGAAGGAGCTGGAGATGTTCAGCCTGGAGAGAAGAAAACTTGTAGGCTGTAGGTGGAGGCTGAGCTTGGACACACATCATCTCTGCCTTTAAGTATTTGATAAAGTAACCCAAGACAATATCTAATAACTTCTTCTGTGGGTCCCTAAAGGTCAGAACTAGAAAAACAGCCAGTGGCAGTTGCAGAGAACAATCTAATCTTGCTATAAGGAAAGTACTGGGTTACTCTTCAATGTTCTTATGGCCATAGATCTAGATAGAACAGGAAGGAACCTTAGGAGTACATAATCCATTTCTCCCATTTTACAGATGAATAAGTGAAAAGGAAGATCGTGGTGACTTGTCTAAAATCACTTATGTAGTAAGCATCAGAGTTAAGATTTGAACTCATGCTCTGTGACTCCAGATCAGGCAGCCAGGTTGTGCGGTGGATGGAGCACTGGGTCTTAAGTCAAGAAAACTGATCTTCGTGAGTTCAAATCTGGTCTTAGACATTTTCTAGGTGTTACGATTCTGGGTGAGTGCCCTGACATTATTGACTGAACAATAAAAATTCTCTAGATCTAGTGTTCTTGGTATTGTGCCCCATATGACTTCTTTTCTTACCCTAACACCTTGTGAGTTAAAGAAAGCTATTTCCTTGAGATCATAGCTATAGGAAGGAACACCTCATCTTAAAGTAGCAGTGAGAAGAACCTTCTATATATTTGCTTTTTGTTTTTTTTTTAATTGCCCCAGAGTGAAGGTGACAGGATACATCTATCATGCCATTGGTCTGTGGTATGGGTCTTGTTTAGGGGAATGTACAGAGCCAAGAATAATAGAGCCAAGCAAAGATAAGTCACATATATAGATGTAACCAGAAGACTCTTTATTGGGTTCCCATTCTGAGGTCCAAGACAGGGTTAGGAAGAATCCAGTGTGCCATGGGGTGAGGGAGTCAGTTGATGAGTGGTAGTCGGAGATCAGAGGTGGTGGGCTTCAATTTTCATAGACAACATCTTGGATCCAGGGGACATAGTAGTAAATCTTGGTATAGGCACCCACATCACCATTCAGGACACACCCACGAACCCAGGATAGGATCTCAAAGAGCTTCCTTCCACAGATGACTGCAGCTGCAGAGACCTCCTGCCAGGAAGGGAGCCACGAGTCAGAACTCCTTCCTTATAGTTTATTTATCCCCAGCTGTTCCCCAGATTGTAGGTACAGTTTGCCCCCAGCAGAGGTATTCAGGGAATCAGGCATCTAGGGAGCTCCTTCTCTGACTGGTTTTCTGCCTTGCTCAGACCAGTTTTCTGCTTTATTTACTCTCTCTCTCCAGAATATTCCAGAACCAGCAGTGAGATTTGGGCGAGTCTCTGAACCTCACATATGTATATCTATAGATAATTCTTTACTCCTACCTGCTTGGGATACCCCAAGCTCTTCATTTAGCGTTTGGGGTGGGGAAGGGGAAGAGGATTGTGAAGATTGTGGTCACAAGACAGGGGATGAATCAACAGGACAAACACACAAAGAAGGGGAGACAGAGGCAGAGTCAGACATGGGAATTACATTGCACATCTGGTTGGGGCAGAGAAGTCACAGATGAGATCTGGTAGGAGAGAAGTACTTGGCAAGGGGGATGAGGGATTTTCTGTAACCCCATGCAGAATACCTTCTTCATGGTCTTCCCGGGAAAGATATAGAGACACTGCCCGAGAAGAAGAGGGAAATGTTTCACTTTCTGGAGAATGATGTCATCTGAGCACAAAAGAAGACGCAAGACCTCTGTTTTCTATTTGCTTCTGCAATTAGTCCTCTCCCTCCTCTTTGCTACTTTATGTCTCCTTTTCTTAGCTCTTTTTCTAGTATTGCACCTTGGGGAGAAAAACCAGGAGAGAAGGGAGTCTAGAGCAGGGAAACACCAACCTCATGGAACAAGGGGAAAGCAAATTGAGTGTCTCTCTCTCTCCTCCCCATATAAAAAATATATATTTGTATATGTGTGTACATACACATATACATACACATATAGTATGTGTACATATATATACATACATTTACATATCACACATATATGTATATGGTATATGTATGTGTATATGTATGCGTGTAAATGTTGAGATAGAGGAGGGTAGAGCTAGTAGGGTGGGGAAACAGAGGAACAGGGAAACAGGACCAAGGTATCTGAATGTGGCTATGTCATTCATTGTCCAGACTATTAAGCATATTGTAATGGAGTCCCTTACTTGGAGTCAGGAAAATCTGAGTTTAAATTCTACCTCATCTATTTATTAGCTGTATGACCCTGGGTGACTCAATCTCTCTTTGCCTAGTTTGCTCATCTGAAAAATGAAGATAAATAATAGCACCTAGAGGACAGCTAAGTGGCACCATAGTGGATAGAGCACCAGGCTTGGAGTCAGGAAGATTCATCTTCCTGAATTTAAATCTAGCCGCAGACATTTACTAGCTGTATGACCCTGGGTAAGTCACTTAATCTGATTCGTCTTAGTTTGTTCATCTGAAAAATGAGGATAAATAATAGTACTTAGAAGGTAATTAGGAAATGCAGCAGAAGGAAGCACCAAGTCTGGAGTCATGAAGACTCATCTTCCTGAATTCAAATCTGGTCTCAGACACTTCTTCCTGTGTGACTCGGGGCAAGTCATTTAACTCTCTTTGCCTTGGTTTTCTTATCTATAAAATGAACTGCAGAAGGAAATGCCAAATCATGTCAGTATCTTTGCCAAGAAAACCTCAAACAGGGGCACGAAGAGTCAGATACGACTGAACAACAATAGCGCCTAACTTACAGGACTCTTGTGAGGATGAAATGAGGTAACATATGTAAAGTCTTATATAAATGCTATCATCACCACCACCACCACTACTTACAGGGCTTGCTTACGTTGCAGCTCCAACTGGAGATGGTGCAGAGGCCATCTGCTTTGTAACTATCAAGGGGTAGATTCACAGTCATGAAAGAGATTGGAAGTGTGATGGGGTGAGCCAGTTTGATCAGTACAATGTCATGATGACTGGATTTTTTATGAGGGATGACTTTCTCATAGGGTACCACCTTTTCAGGTTCCTCTTGGCTAGACTGGACATCCTTTCTTATGATTACTTGGAGGTATGTGGAAAAAAGAGACAGGTAATAGGGGACCCTTGACCCCTGGTACCCCAACATTCCATTCATTACCTTATAATTAGAGCTTTCTTGATTATCCACCTCAGTGTTCCTGGCTCCCCTCTCCCGCATACATACAATTGCATCCTCTGGGAGTTCTGGGTCCTGAATGTCGCAAGAACAAATTATCCCTCCTGAGACTTCTCTACAGGAGAGCTCAACCCCACAAAACACTTCTTGCCCACTCCTCCTAATGAATTCTACAGCTGTGATGTATTCCACAAATAAATCTAGTTATGCCCCCATCTTTTCACTTTTGCCACCCTCCAGGAAGTCATAGCAAGTCAGGAATGGACCCTGTCTCAAACCCATAATTTCTTCTTTGTTCCCCTTTAGCAAACTCAGAAAGCCTCTCTGATGTTGCTCAGATTTAGAGCAATCCCAAAGTATATGTCTCCCAAGACCTGATGGGTCCTGAGTTCCAGTCACTTATGGTAAAAAGCAATGAGCAACAGCCAACACCCACTGTGGGTGGGTGAGGGTCCCCATACAGAACTGGGAGCTGGATCTCGGGAAGATGAGGAAAGGCACCGTGGTATTATTGATACAGGATGGCTGAACAACTAGAAGGAGAAAGACATTTCAGAACCCATCTGAAGGAAATTATTCATAATAGTTATAGACTGTTCAAAACCCCAGCATAGAGTTCATATTCCTTGACTTTCCTCCTGTTGCATTATCCCCCCTTTTCCTACCTCTTCGAGCTCTACTTAGAGATACAGAAGTTCATTTCTTAATTCTTTATTTTTCCCTGGTCTAGCCTCTTCACCTACTACCCTTACCCCAATAGTAATAATAGCCAATTGGTCAGTCGATAAATACTTATTAAGCAGCTACTTACTAAATGCTAAGCATCTGAGGTTACAAAGTAGGGCAAAAGATAGCTCTTGACTTCAAGGACCTCACAATCTAATAAGGAAGATAATTTGCAAACAGCTAGGTCCAAACAATCTAGGTACAGGACAACAGCGAGGCATTTATCGAACACTTTCAGATTTTCCAAGAACTCTATTTGTTTTCTCTCATTTGATCCACAGAGTGATTCTGTGGGAGGTGCTGTTATTACATCCATTTTATAGATGAAGAAACTGTGACTCAGAGAGCATGGGATTTGCCCAGGGTTGTTCAACTCAGCATCTGAGTCAAGATTCAAACTCAGATCCTCCTGACTCCAGTGAATCCAACATTCTATCTCCTCCGCCATTTGGTTGCCCAATATCCCTCCTGAGAAGGTGCATACAGAAACCCAACAGGCACTCATCAGACACTGTCAGAAGACTGATAAAAAGGAGATAACTACATAGTGATAACCAGATCTTGTTCCACTAATGAGACCCACAGAAGGTGCTCCTAGGGCTGAACCTAACTTCATTTCCTTTCAAGATTATTGGAATCAAGTGGATACTATAGTTATTATAGTTTATATAGATTTTAACAAAGCATTTTTTAAAAAGAATATACCTTTTATTTCAGCTTTCTTTGATAGTTATAGATATTCAAATGTGAACTCTGGTTCAGGGTCCCACAAAGGTTTTGAGCTCCAATGGACTGGATTTGATCCTAGGGATTAACCTGTGAGGTCATTACATCTTTTTGGCTCAATGACTATAGTCAATCCATGGCTGAAGCCTAGATATTTTATTTGCATATGATTTCCTTCTTCAGTGGAGGGAATGATTACTTGAAGCTTTTGCCTTCTGAAAGGTGGAGTTGATGAAAGCTTGGCTTTCAGAGTTTGAAGAGGACACATGAAGCTCCAGAATTTCTTCAGTTGGAGGCCCTTGGAAAGAAACACTCTACCTCTATCAAATTGCTTGCCTTCTTAATGAGGGGAAGGGGAGAGAAGAAGAGAGTGAGACAATTTACACCTCAAAATTTTTTTTAAAATGAAGGTTAAAATGGTTTTGATGTGTCATTGGAATTTTAAAAATATTAAACACTCTAGAAGAAGCCAATTTGTACAGCAGCCATAGACTTGCGCACTTCCTTATTTCAGTTTGCCACACTAGTAGACTTCGGTAATTTCCTCTTTGCGTTAGAACTCTGTCATTTGAACTGAAATATCTTGCTATGAGTGGGAGGAGCTCATTCACTCTGTGTATTGTCTGGTATATTGTAATCTGTATAACTTCTTTGATTTCTATTTGTCATCTGTTCGGATAAATGGGATTGTTTACAATTCACTGTATTGATGGTTTTTATGGAACTGATATTTGGTAGAAGGGGGTCAAGCCTTCAGATATAGCTTAAGGAACTCCTTTGATAAGGAGTAATAATCAAGAGAGTGCCTGAAACCTAAAAATTATTTTCCCTAGCAAAGTTTTTGGGGGACTTTGTTTTTTGGTCATTTTAGTCATGTTTGACTCTAGGTGACTCCAATTAGGGTTTTCTCAGCAAAAATACTTCCTCTTCTTTTTTCCAGTTCACTTTACAGATGAGGAAATTGAGGTAAATAGGGTTAAGTGATTTGCCCAAGGTCACACAGCTGGTAAGTGTCTGAGGTCAGACCTTTATGACTATACACATAATCTACATGGACAGGACACAAATTTTATTGATTACTTAAATTTTTATCTCTCAATTTCTAGTTGAATTTAAAAGATTATTCGTTATGCTTCCACATGAGAATAGAGAAAGTAGAGCTGAACAGTGGGGTAGCAGATAAAGCAACAGATGCAGAAAAAAAGAAATATTGCTACTTTAGAAAATAGCTAAATTGAAAAAGTAGTTCTGGTCCTGGACTTCACAGTGAAGGTTGTAATCATAGGGTCAACAGACTCTATGAGCTAGAAAGTACACAATCCAACACCTTAGTTTTTTATAGGGGGAATAAATTTATTATTTTTAAAATCCTGACCTTAACACAAAATAAGATGATCATTTCTACATACAAAACAGCATAGAAAAAGAAGATTGCTTATTGCCACAACTTTAAAACAAATTCAACATGCTATTTTCAAAGTCACCCTTCTTATCTGTTTCCTACAGACACACCTTTTGTTCTGTATTTAAAAATGCCTCTTACTCTTTTTCCTTTTTTTTCCCCCTTCTCCAAAACTCCACCCCAAATCCCAGTGAAAGAAATACCAAAACCCTTGTGTCAAGTACGCACATAGTCAAAACAAATCCCCATATTGGCCTTGTTCCACAACAGATCTCATTTGACACTTAGAGTTTGTTACCTCCCTGTCAGGAGGTAGGGAGCATGTTCATGGAATCTTCCTTTGTCATAGCATCGACCAGAGTTCTTAAGCTTTTCTTAGTTGTTGAGTTTCTTAAAGAGTAACTGTTATTTTACAAGTTGTTTCCTTGGCTCCGCACACTAATTTGTAGCAGCTCATTTAAATCTTAGGGTTGGTTTGTTTGAAATCACCTCTTTTATTATGACTTACAAAGAAATAATAATCCATTACATTCACACACTATAATTTGTTTAGCACTTCCCCAACTGATTGAGAATCCTTTTAGTTTCCAGTTCTTTGCCATAATTAAACAAACAAATAAAGTTGCTATAAGTATTTTTGTATGTATTGATCCTTTTCCTTTTTCTTCAATATCTTTGGGTCCCTGATGGAGTGCTCTAGATGGGTCATCACGACGAACTTTGAACCTAAAGACATTCATGACTTCTCACATATAACAGATTCTTATTGAAAATGTGCACTTTGGAAACGAGTAGTTCTAGGGAAGGATCCTAGAATCTGAGAGTTAGGGGAACATCAGAAGCTATCTGGTCCTTTCTGTACTGTACAGGAAAGTTCTCTGACCTGACAAGAAGCCATCCAGCTTTTCTTTGACTCCAGGGAGGGGGATCCTGCCCAGGAAGCCTATTGCATTTTTGGAAAGCTCTAATTGTTAATAAGCTTTTAAAAATTACATTTAACCTAAAATTACATCTTTGTGACTTCCACACATTATTCTTACTTCTGCCTTCTACTGTAAAGAACAGTTTCACCTTCTTCATGACTGGTGCTTTTGGACATACATGGTCACTCAGTGGGGAGGTCTCAGTATCTTGGTGTCACACAAAGAGGGGAGGGGTCACTGTATTAATGTTACATACAGAAGGGAGGGTTCAGTGTCACACAGAGGGCAGAGATTATTGTCACACAGGCAGGCAGGGTCAATTTGCTCATATTTGGGAGGGTTTCTTTCACATAAAGAACTGTGTGTGCACTTGGTGGGTTAAGATGAAACAGAAAGGGAGGGTAATTGATTGTGGAGAACAGCAAAGACCAAGGAGAAGGTCACAGTAATATTGTCTTGCTAGGGTCTCGGGGAAATCCACCTGCCCTCATCTGGGGAAGTCTCTTTCCCTGGACAAAGAAAGGAAAACTGAGTCCTGGAGTCCATTTCTTTATCAGGACAAGCTACTGTCAGGCTAGGGAGATCTCTAGCCCTGCAAGGCAGAAAGTTCAGGTAGACTCCTACATCTTACATACATCCTTTGACTACCCTGGAAGAGGCATCGACAGATGTCCCTCCTGGGACTAGAGCTTGAGTCTAAAAGATCTAGTTCTGGAACCACCTAGGAATCCAACAGATCCTTTTCTTTTACTGTTCTCCAGAACCTCTAAGTAGGGGACCAGGCTAATGTGAGGACTCGGTTCCCCAGTTTCATTGGGGCTGGATATGAATATCATCACGAAATATATTCTCCTCAATCTCCTGTCAGTGGCTGGTGAGTGACTGTGGGCATCTTATGGATGTGGGTAGAACAGAAGAAATATTGACAAGTTTAATAGAAAAAAATAATGTTTGGCAATGTAAAAACCTGTGACAAAGAAAAACTAGGCACAGGTAATAAATTTATTAGCATGGCTAGCAAATGCCAATAAATTGGATCCAAGATCCCTCAGTAGTCAAGGATAAAACTGAAAAGCAAATGAATTTTTTTATATGGCATTTACGTGGTGACATATTTCCCTCTTGATTGGTTGGTGCTGCTTATATCAGTTCCTCACCAGTTGAACCAACAACCTATGACTAACTTCCTCTGGAAAGTCTCGTAGGGAAATATCACCAGATTGACTCACCTCAATGCCTCCACAGTCCTATCCCTCATGGTCAGCAAAAGCTCAGAGAGTAGAGTTTTTGCAGTTGAACTTTTTAGTCCATAGGAACAGGGAAATTAAACTCTTACACGTTTTACTAATAGGGACTATATAATCAAGGCTGAACTTGATTCACAAATATTAGTTCTGATTAGATACAATTCTTAACCAGTAATTTTAGAATATTGATTTTCAAATTTCACAATATGCAAGTAAAGTTACAGGATTAAGGAGCTCAAATTCACATAATGAAGGAGCCAATCAAAATATGGTAGATTGATTACTAATACACAATAAATTGACTAAACTTTAAAACAACACAAAATAATTTCACAGCTTCTATTTGTAATATCTGTCTGGTACAGTCAGATCCCAAAGATTTTCCTTTGACCTCAAAGCAGTAAAGTGAAGGAAGGAGACAGTTAAAGAGTAGAAATATCCAAAAAAACATCTCCAGGAAATCTACAAAGGGTCTCAAAAGGCATTTATTTGGAAGACAGTTGGACTTGATGACCTCAGGGGTCTAATTGAGTGAAAAGAAAGATATTTCCACTTGGAATTTGAAAATGTTCTTAGCATACATAGTAAAAAAGAAGAAAAGGTAGAAAGAGGAACATAATGGTTGACTTGAGAGAAGAGAGATAAGAACGATGTATTGATTTTGGGACTTATTTGGAGTATAAGCTATATTAAACAACTATAAATATTTATAGATGTATGTGTACATATACACATACATATTAAAGACTATTGTATGATAAAGAATGCTTAGTAATTGAAAAGCAAGTGTTATACGATGCTGGTTCAAGAGAGATGGTATGATGTGAGGAGGCAGATGGATGGAAAGTAGGAGAGCAACTAAGGAAAAAGATGAATAAATGTGGCAAAAGCCCTGAATCAAGAAGGGCCTGCTGCTCAAATAAGCAGGACCACTTAGTCAAGAACATCTAGCTCAGTCTTGGTGGAGGAAGGTGATCTGATGACTGGGAAAGAGCTGTTGCTTTCTTCCATTTAACTGGTGGGGCTTAGCCTGAGTGGAACCTGGCCCCAAGAGTAAAATCATAAAGCAACAAAGAGGAGAATTCTTGAGTCATGGGAGGAAATATAGGTCAGGAATACATTGGGTAGAGGAATCCAGAAATGAAGAAATTAAACTATTTTTTTCATAGAGTGTTACAATTTTGCCTAAATTCACAGTACATTCCTTAGGTTGGAAGGCATCTCCAGAGGTCATTCATATATGTTGTCATGGGACACTAAGGTTCCATGATTCCAATCTCTTCTTTTTATTATACATGAGAAAGATGAGAGGGAAAAAGATTTGCCCAGGATGGCACAGTGAGATGCTATTTGTGCAGATCCCATCGCACAGACTAGAATCCAATATCTTTTCACTTCCAGACCCCTGGTTGCTCCACTTCATTCTACTGTCTCATCTCATTGCTTGTCCACATGCCTCTACATCTTTATGCCTGAATAAAAGTTGTTTTTATTAAACTCAAGATGACTAGACTGAGAGTATGATGATGAGTCTATTGAGGAATAAAGGAGCAAGGGGAAAGACATTACTGGGCCTTGGTTTCCTCATTTGTAAAATGAAGGCATTATGTTAAATGACCTCTCAGGCTGCTCCTAGCTCTAAGTCTATGCAATAGAGCTCTGAACACTCCAACAATGACAGAAAAGACAGAGTTTGCTCATGTTACCTCTGGCAGTAATGGAAATGAGGAGAGTAAAGACAGAAGAACACTGAATTGTTTCTGGATGTGATAGTACACGTTACTCTTCGATCTCCATTACCATCATGGATTTAATCAATTGTATTCCATCTCCTGAAAACTGTCTTTTTTTGACTCTCTAGTCTCCCTACCAGTGTCCTATGATGACATGGATGAGATGGCTCAACCTTATCTGGTCTACCTGAGATCCAGCTTCCAACCTTGTACTGGGACTCTTATTCACCCACAGTGGGTGGTGACAGCTGCTCATTGCTACTTACCATGAGAGAGAATATCTCAAGGTCTTTCTTAAGTGGGAATTCTAGAGAAAATCTGTCTGGAATTTCCCTATATTTAGCAGAACTGAAAAGACTTAGGAGTCTGGATACATAAATCTGGTAGGGAGGAGGAAGGTTAATTTCTGAAACCTTCAGTAAATGTTTGTTAAGCAAAACATTGGACTAGGATTAGAGTGAGTCAGAACTTACGACCTAAAAAAGAGGAAAAAGACCCACATGTCAACATTTGTGATACAGGAGGCAAGGCTATTGGTTGGGTTTGTCCTTTGTTTTCCAAGAGGACCATGACATCAAGATGATGACATAGTTGACTTGCAGTTGACTTTGATTTGAGTGAGGGAGGGCTGTGCAAGGTCACCAGCCTTACTTTCTCCCCCACAGTCCAGTGTGTGAGATAGATTGGAGTTGAAAAAGCCAGGAGGAAGGAACATCTTTTCTAAAAATTATTATTACTTTGCTTTTAAATATGTATTTTTGTTACATTTTGAATCCCAAGTTGTTTCCCTCTCTCCCTTCCCACCTCCCTTTATAAAGGGACAACAATTGATATAGAGATGTATGTGGAACCATGCAATACATACTTACATATATCCATTCTTTCTCTGAAGGTGGATAGTATTTTTCTTTATAAGTCTTTCATAGTTCATTTGAATGATCATATTACTAAGAATAGCTTAACCATTCATTCCCAGTTACTCTTCCAATAATATTGTTATAACTGTATACAATGTTCTCCTAGGTCTGTTCATTTCACTCTGCATTATTTCATGCAAATCTTTTCACTGGTTTTTCTAAAACCAACTTGCTCATCATTCTTAACAGCACAGTAGTATTCCATTACAATCACATATGAGAATTTGTTCAGCTGTTCCTCAATTGATGGACACCCCTTCAACTTAATTCTTTGCCACCACAAATAGAGCTGCTATGATATATATATATATATATATATATATATATATATAATATCAACATATATAATATATTGATGTATATATATATAATAATAATGATATATATATAGAAAACATACATAATACTTTAGAAGATATATGTTCTTTTCCTTTTTCCCTGATCACTTTGGAAACAGATATAATAGTGGTATTGCTGGGTCAAAGGGTTTGCACAGTTTTATGACTCTTTGGGCATAATTCCAAATTGTTCTCCAAAATGGTTAGATCAGTTCACAATACCAGCAACAGTGTATTACAGTTCCATGTTTTTCCACATCCCCTCCAGAATTGTTCATTTCTTCTATCATTTTAGCCAATCTGATAGGTGTGAGATGGTACCTCAGAATTGTTTCAATTTGAATTTCTCTAATCAATAGTTATCTAGAGCATGTTTCAATGACTATATATAGTTCTGATTTCTTCTTCCAAAAATTGCTTGTTTGTATCCTTTGACCATTTATCAATTAGGAAATGATTCATATTCTTATAAATTCCCTATATATTTGAGATATAAGGACTTTATCTAAGAAACTGGCTATAAATTTTTCCTCCCAATTTTCTGTTATTCTTCTAATCTTGGTTACATTAGTTTCATATGTGCAAAACTTTTTTATTTCAGTGTAGTCAAAATGATCCCTTTTACACCTCACAATGTTCTCTAACTCTTATTGGTTCACAAATTCTTCTCATATACATACATATGATAGGTAATATGTTCCATGTCCTCTAATTTATCACCCTCTTTATGTCTACATCATGTATCTATTTTGGTCTTATTTGGGTAAATGGGGGAAGATATTGGTCTATACCTAGTTTCTGCCAGATTGCATTCCATTTTTCCTAATAATTGTTACCAGATAGTGTGTTCTTATCCCAAAAGCTTATATCCTTACATTTATTAAACATAAAGTTACTATAGTCATTTACTACAGAGTATTGTATACTTTATTCCACTGAGCCACCCTTATTTTTCTTATTCAGTACCAGATAATTATTGCCATAATAGTGTAAGATCTAATACTTCTAGATCTTCTTCCTTTACATTTTTCAATAATTCCTTTGATATTCTTTGATCTTTTGTTTTTTCCAAATGAATTTTATTTTTTCTAGTTCAATAAAATAATTTCTGATAGTTTAATTGGGATGGCACTGAATAAGTAGATTAGTTTCATCATAAGTCCTTCAATTATCCTGGATTGTTGCAATTCTGAGAATAGCCAAGTCATTCACAGTTGATCATTTTACAATATTGCTGTACTTTTGTACACAGTATATTTCACTTTGCATCAGCCCATGCAAGTCCTTCTTGGTTTTTCTGAGAGCATCTTGCTCATCATTTCTTATGGCACAATAGTATTCCATTATAATCACATAGCACAACTCGTTCAGCCATTCCCCAGTTGATGGGCATCCCCTCAACTTCCAGAAAAGAGTTGCTATAAATATTTTTGTACATGTAAGTCCTTTTCCTTTTTGTTTTTTTATCTCTTTGGGCATACAAACCTAGTAGTGGTATTACTAGGTCAAAGAGTCATGGTTTTATAGTCCTTAGGGCATAATTCCAAATTACTCTAGAGAATGGTTGAATCAGTTCATAACTCCTCCAACAGTGTTATTAATGTCTTATTTTTCCCACATCCCCTTCAACATTGGTATTCACCATTTCTGTCCTATTAGCCAATTTAATAGGTATGAGGTAGTTGTTCAGAATTATTTTAATTTGCATTTCTCTAAACAATAGAGAGAGTATTTTTTATATGGCTATAGATAGCTTTGATTACTTCATCTGAAAACTGATCATATCTTTTGATCATTTATCAATTGGGAAATGGCTCTTATTTTTGTAAATTTTAGTTCTCTGTATATTTTTGTATATATGTGTATTATATATACTATATAAATATATAATAAATATAGTATACTGTATTATATTTATTTATATTCAGAAATAAATTTATATTTATATAATTGTTTTATTTATATATTTATGTTATATGTTAAATAGTATAATAAATATAGAAAATATATAAAAATATATATTTTTCAGTTCTCCCTATATTTTTATAAATTTCAGTTCTCTATATATTTGAGAAATGAGACCTTTGTCCGTGAAATTCACTTTAAATTTTTTTTGTAGTTCTTATTGCTAACTGCATTTTCCTCCATCCTATTTTCCTCTCCCTCTTTATTCAGTCCTCTCTGTGTCCTTTCACCCTGTCCCTTCTCAAAAGTGTTTTGGTTCTGACTATTCCCTCCCTCAATCTACCCTCATTTCTGTCACCTGCCCTTCTCTTATCCCTTCCCCTCCTTCTTTTCGGTAGGGCAAGATAGATGTCTATACCCAATTGAGTGTGTATGTTATTCCCTTTTTGAGCCAATTCCAATGAGAGTATGGTTCACTCACTCCCTTCATCTCCCCACTATTCCCCTCCAATGTAAAAGTGTTTTCTTACCTATTTTATGTGAAATAATTTATCCTATTCTGTCTCTCCCTTTCTCTTTCTCCCAGGACGTTCTCACCCCTTAATTTTATTTCTTAGATATCATCTCTTCATAGTCAACTTATACCTGTCTCCTCTGTATATAAATATATATATATATATATATATATATATATATATATATTCATTCCAACTACATTATTGAATCAGTTCACAACTCCACCAACAGTGTATTAATGTCTTATTTTTCCCACATCCCCTTCAATAGTGAGAAATAATTCTTGTTAATATAATGATGAGAAAGGACTTATGAGTTACAAATATTATCTTCCCATGTAGGAATGTCACCAGTTTAACCTTACTAAATTCCTTATGGTTTCCCTTTACTATTTACCTTTCTATACTTCTCTTGAGTCTTGTATTTGAAAGTCAAATTTTTTATTCAGCTCTGGTCTTTTTGTTAAGAGTACTTGAAAATCTTATATTTCATTGAACGTACATTTTTCTTCCTGAAAGATTTTACTCAGTTTTGCTAGATAGGTGATTCTTGGTTGCAATCCTAGCTCCTCTGTCCTCTGGAATATTATATTACAAGCCCTCTGATCCTTTAATGTAGAAGCTGCTAAATCTTGTTATCCTAACTGTGCCTCCATGATACTTGATTTGTATTTTTTCTGGCTACTTACAATATTTTCTCCTTTGCTATAATACTCTTGGCACTTTTCCTTTCAAAACCTCTTTCAGGAGATGATCTGTGGATTCTTTCAATTTCCATTTTACCCTCTTGTTCTAGAATATCAGGGCGATTTTCCCTGATAATTTCTTGAAAGATAATTCCTTTGATCATAACATTCATGTACTCCAATTATGCTTAAATTATCTCTCCTGGATCTATTTTCTAGGTCAGTTGTTTTTCCAGTGAGTTATTTCACATTATCTCCTATTTTTTTCATTGTTTTGGTTTTATTATTTCTTGGTTTCTCATAAAGTCATCAGCTTCCATTTGCTCCATTCTAATTTTTAAGGAATTATTTTCTCTAGTGAACTTTTGGACTTCCTTTTCCATTTGGCTAGTTCTGCTTTTTAACACATTCTTATCTTCATTGGCTTTTTAAACTTCTTTTACCATTTGGCTTAATCTGTTTTTAAAGGTGTTATTTTTTTAAGTATTTTTTTGTGTTTCCTTTACCAAGTTGTTGACTTGTTTGTCATGATTTTCTTGCATCATTTTCATTTCTCTTCTCAATTTTTCAAAATCCTTTTTGAGCTCTTCCATGGCCTGACACCAATTCATATTTTTTGGAATCTCTGGATACAGGAGCTTTGACTTTGTTGTCTTCTTCTGAGTGTGTATTTAGATTTTCCTTGTCCTTGTTATCATAGCAACTTTCTATAGTGAGAGAGTTTTTTATGCTGTTTGCTCATATCAGTCTATTACTTGAATTTTAACTCTTTGCAAAGTAGGGCTTTGCTTCCAGGGTGGAGGACACACTGTTCCAAGCTTTAGGGACTTCAGCTGTTTTCAGAGATATTTCTAGGAACCTATAAGTTTTCAGTGTCTTCCAACGTGGTATGATCTGAGAAGTGTTTACTACTCTCCTGGCCTGTGCTCTGGTTTGTGAGTGACCACAAACACTCTTTTCTGCTCTGGAACTGTGAGGAGAGTCCCCCCTCCAGTCACAAGCTCTGCTATGCTAGTGCTCCTCCTTGTCCTGGAACTGTCCCCCAGTATTGCTCCCAAAGACTGTGAGGTAGATCTGACTACATGCAAAGCAGGAGAGTCCTGCCTCAGGGCTAGCAAAAATACCCCCGTAGTCTCTTTCTGACCAATTGTTTGACCTGTGACCATCTGGGCTGAGAGCTCTGGAAGTAGCTACTGTCAGTGCTGATTCAGTCATTTCCAAAGCCTGTTCCTGGTTTTCTGGGGCTGGAGCTGTGCTGGTGCAGCCTGTGCTAGACTGTGCTGTACTCTCATCTAGGTGAGATAGACTTTTCCTGCTGACCTTCTAAGTTGTCTTTGCTGTTTGTGGGTTGAGAAGTCTGGAAACCTCCACTGCTGCCAGTGATTCAATCACCCCAAGGCCTGCTCTGATTTTTCTGGGATCTGTGCTGGATTGTGCTCCTCTCTCAACCTTCCAAGTTGTCTTGGGTTGGAAATTTGTTTCACTCCATATTTTTTTGGGTTGTGCTGCCCTGCAATTTATTTAGAGTAATTTTAAAGGTATTCTGAGGGGTTTGGAGGAGAGCTCACGGGAGTCCCTGACTTTACTCTGCCATCTTGGCTCCATCTCTTACTTCTCATCATCTTAAAAAAAATCCATTGAGCAGGAATACCTGCTAGAATTGTATTCAACAGTTTAGGTAATGAGGGTCTGAGGTATATGGTGGTGAATGTGGTGATTATAGTTGCCAAATAAGGAGGTGGCCATGGGTGATGCCCAGAGAGACTGTCAGAATAATAGCATAAATAAGACTTGCCAATTAATTGAACAAGATAGAATAGGGAGTCAAATATATATGACTCTAAGGCTAAAAGTACGGATAACTGTCAGAATGATTGCGCCACTGAGTAAGATAAGGACGTCAGGAAGAGAGAAAGGATATAGGAGAAAAATACATGAAGCTCAGGTTTGGATCTATTTAGCTTAAGATGTTGGTGGAACAGCCAGGAAAAGATTTCTAATAGGAACTAGAGAAATGCAAGTCTGGTTTAGAAGAGACGTTAAGGTTGGAGATATATCTTTGGCAGTCATCTGCATAAGCACGACAGTGAAGTCACCCAGGGAAAAAGTGTGTAGAGAAAGGAGTTTTCAGTACAGAGACCTGGAGGTGAGAAAGAGGAACCAGAGAAATGGCAGGTAGGAAGAAGATGAGAAAGAGTGTCATAGTGTCATAGAAATAACCAGGATGAAGAGGAAGTAATCAATAGTATGAAATGTTGTAAGAGGGCAAAGACTAAGAAAAGCATATTGGATCTAGTATTTCAAAATTCATTGACCATCTTTGAAAGAACAGTTTCAGTGGAGAGATTAAGATAAAAGCCTGATTGCAATGGGATGAATGAAGATTCAATGGGAGGTGAAGCAATAATGAGAACAGATTGCCTGTTTAAGAAATTCAACAATTTAAACAAGAAGAGAGATGAGAATAGAAGTAGTAAGCTCTAGGGAATTTTTTTTTTAAGAAAAGGCATGACAACTATGTTTCTAGGCAATGGGAAAGAATAGAAAAGGATACAGGTTCATTACGCAAAGAGAGATGCAAGGATTGGCGAGGAACTATTTAGATTAATGAATTTATGTAATTAAGACTACAAGCAGATCAGAAGAGGATGGAGGAAAGTCTGATTGAAAGTACCAAGTGATTTTGAGGTGGAGAAGTAAGAATTTGAAGGAGAATCTCTGAGAAAGCTTCAGCTTTGTTGAGGGCCAGGGTGGAGCGTGGTTGACGAGATCAGGATAGACCTTAGGGGAAACTGTTCTTTGAGACTGTGCTCATTATCATCCAGAATGGCTCTCCATGCCCCCAGACGTTGCTGTCTCTGTGAGACAAACAAGAGAACTACAGAAAACAAGAGATATGTAAGATAGATGCTCCTAGGCTCATGGTCTGATTAAATAAGAAGACTGATTTAATCATCCTGATTGATTTAATCACTGGGACAGGAGTTGAGCAGAATATCAAGTAGACTTTGCAGATTCTGTCTATATAAACCCTAATCCTCAGATCAATAAATGGAATTGGTCTACCTTTTCCCGTCTCCCATGTCTCTTTTAACCATATCACCGAGCCGTGTAGGGACGCGGGCTGTCCGCTACACAACTTTATCCATCTATCTATCTACATAGATAGATAGGCAGATAGATATAGATACAGATAGATAGATATAGATATAGATGGATAGATATACATATACATATATGTATATATACAGAGAGAAAGAGAGAGAAATAGAATCAAAACCTAAAAACATGAGGGGCAACATTAGGTCACGAGGAAAGAAAATAAAGTTTGTGTCAATTTGTGATTCAGTTTTCCAAAAATTCTGGACTCACAACAGACTGACTTCATTCAATTCTGGGAACTTGACCAAAATTATCATTGTCTCTCTAGCTTGCGCCTCCATCCTGGAGTTTTCCTTGGGGGAAATCTCCAAAATCAAACTTAAAAATATGTCTGTGTCTAGGTTTCCCCAGATCTTAGATAAGCACTCAATACTGTGCTTTTAGGTTAACAGACAGTCTTTAATATTCACCATGAAAATGCAGGATGGAAAAGATACCTGTGAGCAAACCTAGAAACTTACAGCCTTCAAAAAGTCCTTTAGACTCTTTCTAGAAGGTAAGTACATTTGGGACATGGAGTTGATTAACACACAATTCCCATTGCATTATACTTGATCTGTGGCCTGACCAGTCACAGCAATGGCAGGTTTGGCAAGGTTCAGATTTCTACACCTTCTTCCCCATCTCTCAATGCCTACCCAACATGGCTTCAGCTACAGTTTGTTGTTGTTCAATAGTTTCAGTCACTCTTCTTGAACTTGTTTGGGGTTTTCTTTGTGGAGAACAGTATCTAATCTAACTAGCTTATTTTAATGATGAGGAAATGGAGCCCCATAGAGATTAATTGACTTTCCCAAGGTCATACAGGTCAATGCTGGGATTTAAACCTGGTTCTTTTAAATCTGGTTCTAAAGCATTAGTGGTCAATCAATCAATCAACAAATATTGAGAGTATAAAGACAAAAATAAAACTGTCTCTGCCCTCAGGGAACTTAATATTCTATTGGAGGGAACTAAATATGTACATATATACTGTTCTATTGGGGGAGACAAATGTGCATAAATAAATATATACAAAATAGATGTAAGGTAATTTTCGGTAGGAAAGACACTAGAAACTGATAGGGGTCTAAGGCAGTTTCAAGTGGAAGGTAGTGTTTGAGCTAAATCTGAGAGGAAACTAGCAATTAACTCTGAGCTTTAGGTTCATTAAAGAGAATCTGTAAAGCTTCATCAGTCTCTAACACTCTATAAAGCCAAGTGGATAAACATTCCCTTCATGCTCCCATTCAGATAGACTTTTCCAACATATATGCCTTGGTCTCTCTTAGGAATCCAGACTGCATGAGAGCTAGGCTTCTCTGCATCTGACTGCTTTGACTTGCCTTCATTTGACTCATTCTAGAAAGTAGGGGTGGAGGGATTCAACCTCCATTTCAGGTGATGCTGAAGGCAGAGACAATAAGTGAATTGAGATAAATGGAAGGTTAAAGGATGGAATCCATCTGTGTGTGTGCACGTGTACATGTATTATACAGGTGTGTCTGCCAATGAAGTACCTTATCAGTCATGTGCTTGTCTTCAGACTTTCCTTTTCTTCTAGGTACCTCAAAATCATCTGGCAGAATTATACCCTCAATGACCAACAGCCAACTGAGCAACAGCTACCTTGTGAAAAGGTCATTAGTCACCCAAACTTCACATCCATTTCTTCTGAACATGATATTATGCTGATCAAGCTGGCCACATCCATTCAGTTAGTAAAAAACTTCCAAAATGTAGAATTGCCTCTTGAAGGTATCAGTATGGGTGCACAGCGCATAATTTTTGATCTGGTCATGGAGTGACAATAATTTCAGTGAGTGACTATCATATAATAGCGCTAGTTATGTAGATATCAATCTAATCAGTCCAATCCAACAATCATATATTATTATACATATATCATATATGTATTATAATAATAGTGCCAGGCACTGTGCTAGGTCCTGGGGATACAAAGACAACATGAAAGAGAGCCCCTGCCCCCTGAGGGCTCATATTCTACTGGAAGTTCTGAGAGAGATGAGGGAAAAATGGAAACTCACTGAATTTCTGGGTCCCATAATAATAACTAATAATATTTCTCATTTATACAGAGCTTTAAGGTTTGCCAAGAGTTATACGTATATATATATATACACGTATACACATACATAATTCCCCAGGGGTTACCACTACCTTAGTTTGTTATAGGAGACAATGTCACTTAATATTTTTGAGCCCTGATTTCCCTGTCTATAAAACAGAGAAAATAATTTCTGCTTCACATTATAGGGTGGTTTAACTAATGAATGTGAGGTTACTTTGCAAACTTATAAGCACTATATAAATATAAGGAATTATTATAATAATTCTTTTTGTTTTTATATTTTAGTACAAGTAGCAGTGCTAATAGTTCAGGGGAGTGGGGAGAGTGAAGGGGAAGCTGGATCTCCCTCTCTTGCCCAGGCTGGAAATAAAACATTTATGTATCTGATCCTAATACTTACTGGCATGGGAGCTTTAATCTAGTCCATTTGTGACCTAACCAGTTCATTTGTCCTTAGGCAGCCTGATTGCTCTTCACTCTGCCCCACTTCTAGGTAGTGACTATATTGCTTCCTGACTTAGTTCAGATAGTCCCAGTTCTCCCTTAGACACTAATCTCACTTTAGGTCAGAACTTCTGAAGTCAAGTGATCCATCAACCTCAGCCTTCCTTCGGGGATTATAGATATTCATCATCACTTATGGGGATCACTCAGTGGATAGAGTGACCAGTCTGAAGTCAGGAAGACATATTTCTAAGTTCACAGCTGTCCTCAGACATTTACTTTGGGCAAGTCACTTAACTGTGTTTGCCTCAGTTTCCTCATCAGTAAAATGAGCTGGAAAAGGAAATGGCAAACCCCTCTAGTACCTTGCCAAGAAAACGAGTTAGATAAGACTGAAAAATGATTGGGCATCATCATTTATAGTAGTTGTTTAATTAAACAAGTACAAAAGTGATTCCTAAACTATTCTAATGCCTCTTCCATCACCACTCTTTGTCTTTAGGGATCTGTGGTGAACCATATTGTGTTTAACATTTTTACCAGTGACATTTGGAGGGTAGCACTAACTGATGACTTCCCATTCTTTTCCCATCTCCTTCACAACTCCCAGAAGATTGTCTTTCACAAATATGAGAAGGATAAAGTAACACTGATGATAGAGTCAGAATCAAAAGATCTCGACAAGCTGGATTGTTGAGTTAAATCTAATAAGATGAAATTGAATAGAAATAAATATAAAATCTTACATTTAGGTTAAAAAAAATCAACTTCAGTGAGTACAGGCTGGGGAAGATGTGGCTAATAAAGCTATTCATCTGAAAAAACTAAGTGAATTTAAATAAACCATGACCTCCATATGATTCAACAAGGTGACAGGCAAATAAAAAGGCTACTTTGATTCAGGCATTGCATTAAGAGAAACCATAATCTCTTGGGAGGTAATAGTTTGGTGGCACTCTGCTTGGATTATTATAGTCAATTCTGGCAACCACAATTTAGGAAGTGACAGACTGAAGGACATCCAGAGGAAAATAAACAGTGAAGGGTTTCAAGACTGTACCCCATGAGGGGCAGCGAAGGGGTTCGGTGGTCAGAGCACTGGTCCTGGAGTCAGGAGGACCTGAGTTCCAAGCCATTCTCAGAAACTTAATAAGTGTGTGATCCTGGGGAAGTCATTTAACCCTAATTGCCTCTTTTTTAAAAAAGTAAAGATTGTAATCTATGAGGATCCATTGAAGGAAATGGAGACATTTAACCTGGAAAAGACTAGTGGATTGGTAGATTTCTCTCTTCAAGCAAGCAATGAAAGAGGAAGTAGGGTACAGTGGAAAGGGCACTGGTATGAGAGTCGAAAGACTTGCATCTACCCATGTGATCATAGATAAAGCACTTAACTTCTCTGAACCTGTTTCCTCAACTAAGGTAAAAATAAAGATGAAATAAGGGAGGGCCTTTGAGAGATCCTTTCTGGATTTAGATTAATGATCTCATAGGTTTAAGAATTATGAAGCTGGGGGAGGAGCCAAGATGGTGGAGTAGAAAGATTCACATATGCTAGCTCCAAATCCACAGCCCATAAAATACCTATAAAGAGGAACTCCCAGCAAGTTCTGGAGCAGTGGAAGCTGTGCAGCAACAGAGTGGAGGAGATTTCTGTTCCAGAGAGCCCTGAAAAACCGACACCAAAGGTCCATTGCACATTGGACCCAGAGCAGAGCCCAGCCCTGCCCTGGCCCCATGGCACCGAGAGGAGCAGATCCGAGCAGGCTTCAGGGACAGAATCTCCAGTGGCCGCAAAGGTCCCTCTGCCCACAGATACCACAGGTGGGTGAGAGACTCTTTTTGGCTGGCCAAGAGGGGAGTGGGGTGTCTCCATAACTCAGGCCCCCTTGGGAGGCAGCAGTGGGGGAAGCTGTGGACAGGGGCTCCCAAAGCAGACAGGAGCTCGGAGCCATTATTGAAGATCTCTGAATAAACCCTCTGAGGTAACTGAGCCCTGTGAGGCAGCCCTGCCCCCACCTAAGCATTTGAACTTTAATCTCACACTGAATAGCAGCCCTGCCCACTGCTGAAAGCCCTGAGGCTGGGAAGCAGAATTTGAATGTCAGACCCCAAGCACTAGCGGGGCAGATCTGGAGGTGAGGTGGATGTGGAAAGGAATTTCAGAAGTCAAGTAACTGGCTGGGAAAATGCCCAGAAAAGGGAAAAAAGTAAGACCACAGAAGGTTACTTTCTTGGTGACCAGATGTTTCCCCCTTTCCTTTCAGATGAGGAAGAAAAATGCTTAGCATCAGGGAAAGACATAGAAGTCAAGGCCTCTGTATCCCAAACATCCGAAATAGATATTTAATGGACTCAGGCCATGGAAGAGCTCAAAAAGGATTTTGAAAATCAAGTTAGACAGGTGAAGGAAAAACTGGGAAGAGAA
>CM053770.1:83285959-83321611 GCA_028658325.1 Potorous gilbertii | reverse complement strand
ATGTCTTTACCTGATGGTAAGCAGTTTTCTTCCTTGTCAGAAAGGAAGGGGGGAATCATGTGTTCCCCAAGAAAGTAACCTTCTATGGTCTTATTTTTTTCCCTTTTCTGGGCATTTTCCCAGCCAGTTACTTGACTTCTGAGTTTCCTCTCCACCCCAGCCCAGATCCACCCAGCTAGTGCTTGGGGTCTGAGATTCAGGGCTTTTGGTGGCAGGCCTGGCTGCTAATCAATGTGAGCTTAATTTCTGGTGCTCAGGTGGGTGCAGGGCTGCCTCCCAGGTTCACTTCCCTCAGGGGGTTTATGTGGAGACCTTCCGTAATGGACCTCAGCTCCTGCCTGCTGTGGGAGCTTCTGGCCGCCCGCTGCCTGTGCCGCTGCCTCCTGAGGGGGCCTGATTTATGGAGACACCCTGCTCCCCTCTTGGCCCACCAAACAGTCTCTCTCACTGACCTGTGCACTTGTGGGTGGAGGGAACTTTGTGGCTGCTGGAGGTTGTCCCTGAAGCCTGCTCGGATCTGTTCCTCTCAGTGCCGCGCAGCCAGGGAAGGGCAGGGCTCCGCTTTCCGTCCAGTGCGCGACGGACCTTTGGGATCAGTTTTTCAGGGCTCTCTGGAATGGAAATCTCCTTCACTCTGTTGATATGTGGCTTCCACTGCTTCAGAATTTGTTGGGAGTTGTTTTTACAGGAAATCCATGGGCTGTGGGTTCAGAGATAGCATGTGTGAATCTTTCTACTCTGCCATCTTGGCTCCTCCCCCGAATTTTTTCAATATCCATTTTGCCCTCTGAATCTATAACATCAGGGCAGTTTTCCTTGAT
The DNA here is from genome assembly GCA_028658325.1 of Potorous gilbertii. NCBI lineage: Eukaryota > Metazoa > Chordata > Mammalia > Diprotodontia > Potoroidae > Potorous > Potorous gilbertii. The sequence continues at coordinate 83,320,790 of CM053770.1, read as the reverse complement.
AATTTCATGGAAGGTAGTGTCTAGGCTCTTTTTTTGGTCATGGCTTTCAGGTAGCCCTATAATTTTTAAATTATTTCTCCTGGATCTATTTTCCAGGTCAGTTGTTTTTCCAATGAGTTCTTTCACCTCATCTTTTATTTTTATAAATTTTTGGTTTTGTTTACTAACTTCTTGGAACTCATAGTCATTCTTTTCCCTGGACTTAATTCTCTCTTTCAATGAATTATTTTGTTCCGTGAGCTTTTGAACCTTCTCCATTTGGCTAATTCTGCTTTTTAAAACCTCCTTCTTGTTGGCTTTTTGGACCTCTTTTTCCAATTGAGTTAGCCTCTTTTTAAAGCTGCTATTTTCCTCAGCGTTTTTTTGGTTTTCCTTTAGTAAGCTGCTAATTTGTTTTTTTTAAGGTCTTCTATTTCCTGAACCAAGTTTAAGTCCCCTTTGGAGGGAGGGCCCTTCACTTCCTCTGAAAGTATGCCTTGTTCTTTCTCATCTGAAGAGATGGGAGGAGACACTTGTTTCCCAAGAAAGTAACCTTCTATAGTCTTATTTCCGCCCCCCTTCCCTTTTCTGGACATTTTCCCAACCAGTTACTTGACTTCTGAGTTTCCTTTCCACACCCACCTTGCCTCCAGATCCACTTATCTAGTGCTTGGGGTCTGAGATTCAAATGCTGCTTCCCAGCCTCAGGGCTTTTGTCAGGTGTGGGACTGCTATTCATTGTGGGATTAAATTCAGGTGCTCAGGTGGGCGAAGGGCTGCTATTCAGTGTGTTAAGTTCAGGTGCTCGGGTGGGGGCAGGGCCACCTCACAGGGCTCAGTTCACTCTGGGGGTTTACAGGGAGACCTTCAGTAATGGATCCAAGCTCCTGTCTGCTTTGGCAGCCCCTGTCTGCTGCTGCCTCTGCTTCTGCCTCCCAAAGGGGCCTGAATTATGGGGACACCCCACTCCCCTCTTGGCCAGCCAAAAAGACTCTCTTCCTGACCTTTGGGGCCTATGGGTGGAGAGACCTGCGCTGCCACTGGAGATTCTGCCCCTGAAGCCTGCTCAGATCTGCTCCCCTTGGTGCCATGGCCAAGACAGGGCTGGGTTCTGCTCCGGGTCTGGTGTGTGACAGACCTTTGGTGATGGTTTTTCAGGGCTCTTTGGAACAGAAATCTCCTCCACCCCATTGTTCTATGGCTTCTGCTGCTCCAGAATTTGTTGGGAGTTCTTCTTTACAGGTATTTTATGGACTGTGGTTTAGGAGCTAGCATATGTGTGTCTTTCTACTCTGCCATCTTGGCTCCTCCCCCTGGGACTTCCTATTTCTTTTCCCAAGGTAGTCTTTGATGTAGCGCTATGGGGGGGGGGTGACTGGAAGCCCCATGTGTCAGTTATCATATACTGGGGTCCTACAATAAACAAACCATGTCTTCTCTGGTAGATACTGGTGCAGAATGCACAATGCTATAAGGAACCCTGAAAGATGTCCTGGTAAGTGGTTAGCCATAGAAGGATATTGGGGAAATTCAATCAGGGTAAAAACAATGACTGAAAGTAGAGGACTTGCCACCAAGAGGGTATGTGCTTTACATCAACGAAGAAGAAGACTATAGATGGGGGTGGGCAGGTTGGGCATCAGGCTCATCTTCTTCTCTGAGGTTCCTGTCAATTCCCCTTATTTTGTGAACTTGCCAGGTTCCTGGAAATCATCTCTATGGGCAAGGTCATCAGCCCTGGGAAAAGATTTTGTTTATGTTATGGAGTTCCTAAAACATGAACTTGGCTAGCTGAGGATTTGCAGATTTATATATAATATAGAAATAATTTCTAATGAGTGTTCTTTACATCAGGACAAATTTAAACTTGAGAAGAAAAGAAAAAGCAAGTGAAAAATATTAAGTGAAATCTTTTATGTATGTGTGTCTTGGTAAATTTTTTTGATTATTGCAACTCCAGGAGAATAAAAATAACCATATCAAGCCCTAAGTTGTGATTAGTGAAATTTGCCATCTGAGGTAAAAGCTTTTGGGACTGTAAGTTTTTTTTTTTTGAGGTTTGAATTCAGGTATAGTTTTCTGATGGATCAAGTCAGTAATCCACCATTCAAGAGAAATGACATAAGCTACTCAGAGGGAATATGATCCTGAAATGTCACAGATGGAGGTTTGCATCTAGGAAAAAGCTGAGAGGACAACTTCAGTATTAGCATAAGGTGGGATCCTTCAGATTTAGTTTCCCCATTGTGTTCCTTTGAATAGGAATATTTCCCACCTGACGATTCCTGAATCTGTCTATGAAGTGCAGTTATTACTTTATGGTTGGTTACCCAACAGTGACTCTTACCCGAAATCAGAGCTAAGGATGCTTTATCTTACCATGTATTTGTCCTTAGGCTTAAGCCTGAAGGACCCAGTTGATGCTGGTATAATCATGTCCCTTCTTTTTTCCTTTTATAGCAAACTTCTATAATCAGAGCAAGTGGGTCATCAAAGATATGAGCACAATGCAAGTATGTGAGATTTTGCCGTTTTCAATCTAAAGGAATAGTAATTCCCTATCCCAAATAACTAGGTAAATTAGTATTACACCTGTCAACAGCCTGCTAATGGTTATGGTCATACTTAAAATAAACCCTGAAATAGCTCATCCTTTCTGAATAATATGGAAATAATTTAAAAAAGCTAAAATAAGTTTAAGAAACAAAGATGCAAAAACGGTATTATATCATGGACTGTCTGGGATACATTTGAGCTACTATAATAAAAGGAATGTGCATAAGGTCTGAGCTATTTCAGCCTAGAATTATAGTCCTTTCTGTATCCCACACCACTTAGTAAATGAGTATCTGATCTAGTCATCTGCCTGTTACTATACATACACACATATATATGCACAGACATGTATATAGATAAATAGATATACATATATAAAATATGTGTGCATATATAGACACATACATACATATATACAAATAAAGCTTATATGTACGTGTAGATATGTATAAAATAAGGTCCTTTAATGTTTCAAAATGAAGTAAGAATAATTGAGTATTGTATAACTGATTGAAGGACCCAGTTGTTATTCTATTAATTACTGAAACATTTTCAGTTTGGTTTGCAGAAGAGAATTTTAGTGAAATTAGTTGTCTTAGAAGGATGTAACTTATGGGATATTTTCTGTTATATCAATGACAAAGTCAATTTCATTCAAGTTTATTACTAATGTGGAAATAATACTTGTTTGTACTATGTGTCCTGGAGTACAAACATGTTTATTGCAAACAACTTATTGATATGCACTATTGTGGAATTAATTACTTAAGTATCTTCCCATGTCTTCTAATTGGAGTAAAGTCAGCTTCTTATAGATTCATTTGTGTAACTATTGAATCCAGGGATGGAAAGCTTCTAACTGCAAGTGTTGCTACTTATATTTTCACGTATAGGACTAAATCCTTAATAGTACCTTATTCTCCTAAAGGAATTGGAATCAGAGTGGAAAAGTTTGAGAAAGTAACAAGAACAGACAATCCTGTGAAATATAAATGATTCTAATAGGTCATGTAAAAATCTAAATTTTCTGCAGCTACAAGCAAAATATGGGTTCCTACTTTGATGTTTCCCCTTTATAGCTTTATTGTTAAGACCAGAACCATAAGGTTTGAGTTGGTTTTCACAATATGAAGTAGTGACTCCAGATGTAAAATTTGAGAGACTTTGCTAACTTGAGATTTTTTTGTAAAGGATGTTAGCAGGAACAAGTCTCTACAAGTGACTTGGAATTAGAAAAACAATTCCACTGAAGAGTTGCTCCTGAGGATGACATTTTCTAGATTGTCCCAAGAAAAGATGTTCCAGAGACCAGACAATAAATGAGACATCTGAATTCCAAGATGAAATTTGTTAATTAAATGGATGTTGGTGTGTTGATGGTCATCATTATTGAAGTCTCTCATTGACAAAAAGGGGGAAATTGAGAAAATCAAATTGTTCTGATTCCATTTTGTAATTGATTCTATTCTCTATCACCCCTAATATGTTGTAAAACTATCCAAGTCATGTTTATTTGTCTCTGAACCAAGTTCAGAAACTTAGCTGCCTTTGTAATAAGTTAAATTCAGAAATACAGCTCTCCCACTAATCACTGAATGGTTCTTCCTTTACCTCTAGAAGTGGGATGGAAGAAAATTGTAACATTTGTGGTAATTTTCTCATTGGTCATATTATTTTCCTACCTGTGCTTATATTGCTTTTGTGGTTCCTGCTTACAAGTGGGACAATCCCGGATGTACCTAAAAAGGCCCTAAACACCTTAGTATAGAGTTACCTCTTGGACCTTGTGGAATAGGAAGAATGTATGGGCAGCTTTTCAAGGGTGGATTATGGGGTCTCAACTGAGGAAAAGCCATTGACTTGAACTCTGTGAAAGGGGGAAGGCTGGACATGGTGACCTGTTAAAAATCATAATTTAGACACTGGGTCATAACTTAGATATTGTGACTGATGAAAGCCATAACATGGACATAGTGACCAGTTCATGACCAGTACACAATCTTGTGTTTGGGAGTTTGCCCATCAACATTGGATTAACCCCCAAGCTTGGAAATGAGCTCATTACTAGGCAGAACTCCAAAATACCAGCTAATCAATAGCAATGTGCTTTATAGCTCCATCTCCTTTTATTTAATTTCTATAATTACCAATGGGCTTTCCTGGGGTCTTTATAGGGATCCAACATGTAGTCTGACTACCTCCCCAGAATGATGATCTTCAAACTCTTGGCAGGGATCCATCATTCTGCCCCAATGTAAGTATCCAACTGATTAAACTGCTACGTATAATCAATCTGGAGCTCTTTGGCCTTTTCCTTTGGTATCAAGCTTGTTCTGCTGTTTTGGGAGAGAGGTACAGAGTTCCTTAAGTGGGAGAATTCCAGACTTTACACTTGGGAACTGTTAAACTATGAAGATATGTTCTGCTTATCTTTTTTTTGTTAATAATTAATTTTTCAATTTTTAACAATCACTTCCATAAGTTTTAAATTTTTCTCCTTCTCCATCTTCCTCCTTTCCTCCAATGGCATGCAATCTTATTTGGGTTCTACACATACATTCTTATTAAACACTTTCCCATTAGTCATGTTGCATAGAAGAATGAAAATGAATGGGAGAAACCATGAGAAAAACCAAAACATAGTAAAATAGAAAATAGTCTGCTTCATTCTTAGTTCTAACTCTATATAGTTCTTTCTCTGGATGTGGATGGCATTTTGCATCAAGAGTCCTTTGGAAATGTTTTAGGTCCTTGCACTGCTGTGAAGGGCTGAATCTATTATAAACAATCCTTGCACACTGTCGCTATTACTGTGTATAATGTTCTCCTGGTTCTGCTCATTTCACTCAGCATCGGTTCATGTAAGTCTTTCCAGGTTTTTCTGAAGTCCTCCTGTTTATCATTTCTCATAGCACAATAGTATTTCATTACATTCATATACCACAGATATTCTACTTAGCTACAGAAATTCCAGTTGCAGAAGCAGTTTTTCAGTTTGATGTAGACTGAGTGGCACCTCTTAACAACACAGTGTCTAGCTTGGGGTGCAAACAACAAATTATGTCAACTCAGGGGGGATGGGACTTTGTCTTTGACACATTCAGGGCCTATTACATAACAAGGGTTCTGTTTTTATGGAAAATATGGCAACTTGATAAGTTTAGGGGACCCCTTAACATTCCTTAATATCACAAAACAATTCTCAAGGCTAGGAATTTTTTCTCAGCATTATGGAGTACGCATGGTCAGCTTGTGCAGAAATCTCTCAATGCCTCAGCTGAAACTATACGTTAAGCTAGAGAAGCTCATTTTCTGAATCTCTCCTTCAAGGCCACATGCAAACCTGTCTAGCACTTTCCTGTACTTTTTGTTACAAGATAGGATCAACTAAAGAGCACAGAGGGAAAATTCAAAGAGAAGATCCTAAGAGTCAGAGAGACCACTGAGCTCACTTTTATAGGTCACAAGGAGAGACACCTGATTTTTATGAAGCCAATAATTAGGAGGAAGCATTAGGCTTTGAGGGCAGCTAGATGGTACTATGGATAGAGCACTGTGCCTGGGGTTAAGAAGACCCATCTTCCTGAGTTAAAATCCGGCCTCAGATACCTGCTAACTGTGACCCTGGATAAGTCACTTAACCCTGTTGCCTCAGTTTCCTCATCTGTAAAATGGAGTGGAGAAGGAAATGGCAAACCACTCCAGTGGCTTGACTCCTCAAATGGAGTCACAAATTGTCAGACCTGAAAAAATAACTGAACAACAAACCCAATATGGACACATTCCATGATGAGTTTCCCTTCAGTACATTCAAACAGTGACCCATGCTCTGGAATATCAGATTGACTGAGGGAATTCTTCAAATTCATCTGGGATTCCCTGGATCAACATCTTACATGTGGGAACAAATCAAATAAATGAAAGAAAGAGAAACAGTGTAGTAGAGTGAGAGGTAGAATGAGATTTCAACTTTAGGTCAGAAGGTCCGAGTTGGAGTCCCAGGGAGGGAGGTCGTTTCAGTTTTCTTAACATCAGTTTCTTCAAGTACAAAATGGAAATATTAATACCTGTATACTCTACCTCACCAGATTTTTGTAAGGAAAATGCCTTGTAAAGTGTTACATACATGTAGCAAAAGCATCACAGTATAGTGGATAGAGATTTAGATTAGGAAGTCCTGGGTTCAAGGCACAAAGTAGCTAATGATTTTCAAATCTACTTATCTTGCCTTAATCTCTGCTCCAGACCACCTATCTTGAATCTCCATTTCCCTTTTAGATATCTGGAACTGGAGGCAGCTAGGTGGTATGGTGGATAGAGCATCTGCCCTAGAGTCAGGTAGACTTGAGTTCGTATGTAACCATGGAACCTTACTAGCTTAGCTTAGGCAAGTCACTTAACCTCAGTTGTCTAAAAGAAAAGAAAAAAAAAAGAAAATGATCCGGGAGTCAGATGTCTTAAACTGGCTGTCCAGTAAACATCTTAAACTCCCCACGTTCAAAACAGCTCATTATCTTTCACCTAACCTCTCACCCTTTCCTAACTTCCCTAATACTGTTGAGAGCAACACCATCATCTTAGTCCCTCAGGCTCTCAATCTAGGCATCATTCTCTAGACTTCCTCATTTATCACCCTGACTCCTCACTATCATCTCTCCCTTTCCCCCCGTCCCTCATCATATCCAAACTGTTGACAGGGTCCACTGATTTCACCTTTGCAACTCCTCCAGCCTCTCCTCTGACACTACTGCCATTAATGCACAGATCCTGATCACTTCATGCCTGGGCTATATTGTAAAAATCAACTACTGATGGGTTTTCCTGCCTCACGTACTCCAATCCATCGCCCATCTAGTTACCAAAGTTATTTATCCTAACATACATGTCTGATCATGTCATCCCTCTACTTAATAAACTCCAGTGGTTCCCTATCACCTCCAGAATCAAATAGAAAATCCTTTTTTTAAATATTCAATGCCTTTCATAACCTAGAACTTTCCTAAAGGACTTGGTAAGCCTTCATACCAGAAGTGCTTGTCTTCCTTGAATATACACTTGAAGGTGGATGAGCAACCCTAAAAGGGGCTTTGATGTCTCCCTAGCACTCAACTTTCACCTTTGGCTCCAAGAAGCTGTGTGCAGTGAAGACTCCCTGGTAAACCATCTGGGCAGATGGTCCCAAACCCAGGTTGAGGGCTGCTGGTGAGTTAGGCGGGGTTATCTATCCTCACAAGCATGTGAAGACCACCCAGTGGAATGGGCCGATGAGGACAATAAGTTCCAACAGCAGACCATGAAGGTGGCTGAAGAAGAGGCTGTGGACTGCTTAGAGCTTGGTAAGACTTCAAAGATGCCAAGGTCATCCACTGCATCCTGGGACATCATTGGTCATCTTGACACTTTTCTTGCCACTGGACGTCTATGATAGGAAGAGAGAGTGAGGCTGATAACTTGGTGAAACAGCCTCGCTTGAATCTAATTCATGTACAAGACAAGACACCATACCATGATGTCATTGGTCTCCTTCAAAAAACAAAGGACAAATATCACCTTACTTTCTGGTATATTCTCTTCAATCCAGTGACCTTGATATCTTTGTTGTTCCACAGACAAGACTTTCCCTCTTTTGACTCCTAAACTTGGAGCTGTCCTTTCTCATCTTGGCCTACTAGCTTCCCTGGCTTCCTTTAAGTCCCAACTCAAATTCCATCTTCTACAGGAAGCCTTTCCCAACCTCTCTTAAAGCTAATGCCTTTCCCCTTCTAATTACTTTCCCATTTATTCTGAATATAGCTGGTTTGTACATATTTATTTAATTTATTAAACTAAATTCCCATTAGATTGTGAGCTCTTTTGTGACTGCCTTTTGCTTATTTTTGTATCCCTAGAACTTAGCACAGTACCTGGCAAATAGTAAATGCTTAATACATATTTACTGATTGTCAGACAAGCTTTTTGTGTTCAAGGCAACTCTCTAAGACTATAAATTGCAGAAAACCCATCAATTTGCATTAGTAGAGGAAATTTCCTCAGTTTGAGCTCTTTATCCCAGTGAAATCATAGGTCTGGTCCTTAGCCTCATACAAATGTCACCTAGCTAGTAGGCTTAAAATGACGACCCAAATTGGATGCAAATTATTTCTAGGAACAATTTGTAAAAGGTACGCTAAATTTTAGATTAGCATGAAGGCCTAAATATCTTCCTGTAGCCACATTTGTAAATACATCAAAAAAATTTAAATAAATGCCTCAACAAGGTCAAATACAAATGTAACATAATATTGAGGGGATTAAGTTGCTTTGTAAACCACCAGATAAATTTGCCTAATCTCTGATGATTTACAAAACAGCTCAGTGCCTTCCTTGTGTTTTATCCACTTTATTGAATCTCTTGCCCATTTCTCAAGGGACTTAACATGACAGGCATGCTATGAATTAGATAGAATAATCCCTTAGGAATTAGACCATGACTGCTAATAAAATGCTCTCATAGTATTTTGAGCCCTTGTTTTCTTTGGTTCTTTAGCCTCCCTTGATGTTGAGTGAAGAAAGGTTCAGTGGACTCATGAGGGATACAGATATTGTTGGCACAGCAGAAATGCTCAGTTCAGCGACTGTAGGGGTGTGGATCAAGGAAGGAGACATCTTTCTTCCTCTCTTTGACAACCTCCATCCCAGAACTCAGAAATGAGGCAAGGCTCCAAGTTACCTCCACATTCATCAATACCTTCCTGGTTCTGCCTTTCCTTATCCATGAATAATCTGATGTCCCTCTCAGTTCCTTTAAAATCTCTCATCTTGTCTCTTAGATTTCAAAAGTAGAGAACTGTGGACAAATAACATAGATGAGGGCTAGGAATTATCACTTTGTGAAAATCAGTTTTCTTGTTTTTGTACCAAGGTGTGAAGTACAATCTCAGATGCTTACCAAATACGCGAGTTCTATCAGAGTAAGTCACCTTTTGGTTCCTTAGGAAAACTTTTAATTTGTGTGTGTGTGTGTGTGTGTGTGTGTGTGTGTGTGTGTGTGTATGTGTGTGTATGTGTGTGTGTATACATACATATACGTCCAGGAAGTCTACCATATTAACATAATGATTTAAGGTATCATCCAAATTTTATTAAGAATATATGATATCATTCAAGTATTCAAAAAAAGAGTTACTATAGGTAAATGTATCACCAAGTGGAAAATACTTCTGTTAAATATTCCTAATGCTAAATGAACAGGGACCTTGAATGGTAGAAATTTAAGTATGGAAAGAAACTTGAAAGTCATCTAAAGTAAGTGTTTAAGTGCTATATAGATGGCCATTATTATCTAATCTGAACCCCTAATTTTACAGGTGAGGAAACTGAGGGAGGAATAGATAATTTAAATGACAAGTATCAACCTCCAGAGTTTTCTCTAAAAAGAGACAACAAAATTGCGTTAATATGTACTGCTTGTTCCCTTTAAGCTAGCAAAAACATACAAAAAGGAGTCAGAATAATCAGAGCTCCCACAAGGGTCAGTTGGAAGAGATTATATACCCACAGAGTAAGGAAGTGCTTCTTCCTTCTGCCTCTATGCGTGTGTCAGTCAAAAATTGTAGTTTCCATAAGACAAGAAGGGTGGTCCCAGGATATCTCTGGTTTTTCTCCCAGCAATAAACAAATGATGTTAAGACAGTATCTTTAAGGGAGGGCCATAAAACAATAAGATAAGGGAAATGTCTGGTTCGATGTGGCTGGTTTTCTTCAGAAGAATGTTCCCAGTCAGCTAAATCCATCAGGAGGGTTTCAGGTTCAGTCAGAGGGCACACAAAGCATGATTGTTATTCCAATCTAGAGTGAGCCAAGATGTCCTTTTCTGATTGCTTAGTCCGGGTTTTGGCCCTTTTGGAGTGTTGGGGGGGGAGTGCTCAAATGGTTCTCACAAATAATATGTCCCATAGCTAATTCAGAGTAGAGCAGATACAAGAACCCAGGTTTTCTGACTTCCAGTTCAGTGTTCTTTCCGGGGCACAATGGATGTGTGGCATTTTTTTCATACTGTATACACTCTCTTATTCCTGTAGAATTCATTGTTTCTATGTCATGAAAGCAGAGTCGGAATGAACTTTAAGTTGGAATTTGTAAATAACCTCATTATGTACAGTTAGGCATTATTGTAGTACTGATTGAATGGTGAGTCTCCCTCTAAACAGAGAGTCAGGGAGCAGAGAGCTAACAGCAACAACTTTTTTTCCAGAGAATGTTTCTTCTCTGAAGTATTATGCAGACAGGCAGTGGCAAGTGAAGATTTCCTACAAGCAAAATTCTATTTTTTAAAAAAAGTTTTATTGATTAGATGCCATTTGTTTTTGCTTTATACACATTTCTGGATATAGTCATCATCTAGAATTGGCCCCTCTCATAACAAAGATGAACATTTAATCAAAAGTAATTGATTTAAAAAAAATGAGTCTTGATATATGTAAAATTCTACCTTTTCTCTTCTGAAGATGAGAGTATGTTTCATAATTTTTTTCTCCTTAGCTAAAGTTGGTTTTCATAGTTACTAAGATTAGCTTCCTTTCATTGTTCTTTATTTTCATTTACATTATGATAGTCATTGAGCATACGGTTTTGGTTCTAGTTATTGTTCTCTGCAATAGTCCATGCAAATATTCCAAGGCTTCCTTAGAATTTCTCATAGTCTTCATTTCTTATGGCACAATAATAGCAATATACCACAGTCCCATGGATGGAAAACCTTTATGTGCAAATTGTATGGCACACAGCAAGAATTTAATAAGTGTTTTTCATTCATTATGTTGTTCATTCAACTTTTGAAAATCCTTTGTTAATGATCCTGGTGCTGAAGAACAGATGAGTTCTTCAGTGTCTGTCTTTAATGGTTTTAAGTAGAAACTGATAGTGAAGGAGAGGCAGGTCCCATTATGAGCCAGATTCAGGACAATCAGTTCTATTATTCCTTTCCAGACTTACCTGTGGGGTGAAAAGTCACCTAGTCACATCTTTCAGACACTATCTGGAGCATCTTCAGGAATGCCAATTTCAGCTTGTTATTGCTGAAAATGAGGATGAGTGAGTGTACAGAAGGACAGATAGCTGTAATCATTTCCCCAATCATCAATGCCAAATCATTATCTGGCAGATCACTTAACATAAGTGCAAAAAAGGCAACAAAATATACTATGAAGAGAAGGAGGAAAGAGAGAATGATTCTGGTGGCTCTTAAATGTGCCTCAGTGCTTGGATCTCTGGAATCAAGAATATAGTTCTTCATCTGCTCTGTGTGTCTCCGCAGGGAAAGAAGGAGCAGGAGAGAGGAGCATAGAATTACAACAAGGGGGATGACCATCCAGCAGGTACTGAAAATTAAACTGAGTGAATAACTACTTTTCTTTGTAATGTTTTCAGTGCAGTTTGTTATTTGTCTGCTGCTAAAACAAACAATGAATTCTTTGACTGGTGATGCTATGCAGAAAAAAGAGAACAGCACAGAGCCCATCAGAATCCAGATAACTACACAAGAAATCCTCCACTTGAGCCAGAGGAAGGCAGAGTGGGAGAAATTGGCAATCTTCAAGCAATAGTAGACACTGAGGCAGGTAGTCAAACAAATGCTTAAATGGTTAGTAAATATCCAGACTATATCAATAATTTGCCTTACTGTCATTTCATCAAAAAAACTGGGATAGATCAGTATTAACACATCAACTATAAGTGACCAAAGAAGGCATAATCTGGACAGGGCTAGACTGGTAATAATGACATCTGACAAAGTCATCCTCTTGCTCTTGATCCAGTTGATGCAATTCAGTAATCCTATGAAACTATTACAGCAAAAACCCAGAATTAATGCAATGATGAAGACAGCCAAGTACGTGCTGTTAGCTAAATTCAGCATGATTGAAAAAGGATAGTCAGCCTTGAATTTGAATTTTTGATTGATTTGCCACTGCCTTCCTTTACTTAGGTTTTTGACTTGGGTCCAGAAGACAGAGATACCTGATGTCCCAGTCTCATGATTTTTTCTACTTTGTGTTGGTTGGGTTTCTGTATTTTATCAGCATGTGGCCAGGCTTGAAGTTGTCCTTCGGAGATCTCCCTTGGTTCCTTCCCAGCATATCTGTATGTGTTTATTGGACTAGTCCCCACATGTCCCCTCACTAATCTGAATTGGCCCTTTCCATTATAGATGAAAGAAACCAAGTAACATTTTGACAAGATGCAAATAGATTCAGTGTCACACTGAGACAGGAGAAATCAGAGTTAGTGGAAGAAAATGTTTTGTTGCCTAAACAAAGGATTATATAGTTCCACATAAATGCATCAAATGCATTTCACTCTTATCTAAGCCCGGCAAATTGGAAAGAAGAGTGTAAAATCTACCAAGTATGCAACAGTGAGTTTGACTTTGATTTCTGGAAAATTCTAGAACATATTACTAAAGAGATGGATGATAAATATCTAAAAATAGGAGCAGATATCACAGAGTCAGCATGCATTTAGCAAGAGCAACTCAAATAAGACTTAATTTCTTTTCTTGCCGGTGTTGTTAGACTAGTAGGGAGAGGAAAGTTGTAGATGTAGTTTAACTCTTTTAAAATCAATTATTTTTAACAAGTCTCTTATACTATTTTTTTTACACACAAGAAGACAAAAAGAGGATTGTATAAAATCGGTGAATGTCCATTTCATACCACTTGCTTTAAAAAAAAGAATATAATAATTTCCACACATTATTTTCAAAACTTCCCTGCTTATCTCAAGTTGGTCCTGAACTTCTAATTCTTTCTATGTAATTAAAAAAATTGTTTCAGCACCTCTTTTTTGGGGGACATCACGATTGCTGATTGCTTTTCTCCCTCTAACCCTCCCAGTTAAAAACAGAGAGAAAAGCTCATGTAACAGAAAAGCATGATCAAACAAAGTGAACCCTCACAGTGGTTGTGGCCCAAAACGTGTCTTTTTTTTACCTTGAGTTCATCACCTCCCTCTCAGGAGTTAAGAAACATGTTTTGTCTCAGGTTTTCTGGAGACCAGGTTGATTATTGAATTTCTGAATTCTTAAGTCTTTTGGAATTGTTTTTCTTAGCAATATTGTTTGCCTACATGCAAACTGTTCTAGTCCTTTTCAACTCACTCTGCATAAATTTGTACTACCTAAAATTCTCTGATATTATCTCTTTTATTACTAATATGCCTTACTATTCTACTACATTTCCAGATCATAACCTTGTTCAGTTATTCCCCAGTTAATGGGTAGCTCCTAGTTTCTCCTTATTTGACTTTTTTTCTCCTTTCATCTACTTTTCAGGATCAGGAAATTTGTATTGCTTATGGCTACACTCTCCTCAATGTTACCACACTTTATCCCTTTCTCTGCTTGCTTCTCTTTTGAGTCTGGTATTGTCAACCAGGAAGTTTGATTAAAAAAGGTGAACAGGCTGAATGCATAGTATTTATTCTCTTAAAGGTAGTGGTTACATGATCATGGAGCCAGAAAAATTTCTGACTGCCTAATACAAGAATGATCAAGCTTAAATTTGTTTAGGATAATCCAAGGTTGTTTGTGTCCTTCAGATTTATGATCTTCATGAGTGATTAACTATGAGTGAGATGAGATTGTAAAGACTTTTCATAATAAAAATATGGGGAATATTGGATTTTCTCAATAAAATTTCTCTTCCATAAGGCCTCTCTCCCTGGATACCTGAGTTTCAGGTATCCAGGACTTGTGGACAGTCAGTTGGTTCCCTGTCACCCACCTTCTCCCCCCTCCCCCCACCCCAGCTGCCAGCTTTCTTTGTGAAAGTGCTGTGGACTGTAGTCAAAACTTGGAAGTTACTCAAATCTCCCCTTTGTTTGTTGTACTGTTGTCACATGAACGCTACCAACTCCCTCTTCTCCCCCTCCTCTCCTTTCTAAAGCCACATCAGCAGTTAGGTATTAAATGAGGTAATGGTACTGGGATAGGTGAAGATTTCCTGGGGTTTGTCTAGTTTCTCACTTAGATTGTGAGGCTGCCTCACAGCCAATGGAGAGGTGGGATAGTGGGGAGGTGGGGTTCTCTGTGTAAAAATTGTGCTTCAATTTCTGTAAGTGGCCTCCTTCCATCAGATTTCCGACCTGGTGGAAGGACATCTCTTTCTCATGAGAATCGTAATAAATCATTTTTCTGTTCTTATCGAGAAGCCTCTTCATTTATCTAAAATTTTGAGTAAGGGTCTTTTTATCCCATACAACTATACCACAAGAAAGGCATTTCTTAATTGAATAGGTGGTAAATACAATAAGATAAGAGAGTGAACAAAGTGTTGATTGAAATTACAATTCAGAACGTCTGCATTTTCTTTATCACTAATATGTCACAACATAGTACATGTTCACAAGATAAAAAAAAAAAGTCCCACTATTCAAGATAGTGTCTCAGGTTCAGGGTCTCATAAGGAATGCTAAGCCAGCCCCATCTGGCCTTGTCAACATAGGAAGAGGTATTCTCTGAGTTTACTTCAGAGAACAAACAGACTGTTAGGTCCAGGCTCTTCTTAATTCAAGCTCTGGCCCTTATTAAAGTCCAAAAATGATATTAAATATTATCAATATTTTTCTGTACTAAGTAGCATGAGTTTTCCACCTTGTCAGTTTCAACTAAGGGTGCGGTTCATCTGATGTCCACCTCCTCTGTACCACACTCCCACCTTTCAAGTTTGTATGCTCTTTTCACACACTCCAGTTATGAGAAATAGCAAGTCTCTGCCCTCACTTCCTCCTTTCCACAGCTCTGTATTACTTTTGCCCTTCCTTTTCTTTTCCTTCTTCAAAGTCCTCACAATAAACCCACTCCACCCCTAGGTCCTCTGCTTTTCTTCTTGTACTCCCTCAATACTATAAGGAAAGAGTAAGGCCTTGTTCTCCTTCTCTTCTTAGAGGATTTGTACTATATCAACCCACCATCCCCTCCAAGTGCTCAAATCAACTTACCTCTATGATATAAAGCTTGGGGTCAGTTCAGTCCAGCTAGTCCTCAAATTGTCAGGTCTGTGGGGAGACAGGAGAGAGACCTGTGCCTGTAGCAGCCATTTCTGGGCCAGGGTCTTGCTCTCCATGCTGAGGTTGGGGTAGGGCCGTGTTCTGATACTGGCAAGGGCAGCAGTGGAACCTTGGAGCAGTGGGCCAGGCCTCTGTGGGCCAGGCCTCTCTACCCCAAGTGGCCCATGAATCCCGCGGGCCCTGGGAGCACATGATTGGGGTGTGCTGTGTTGGAACCTTCTTGAGACTGGGCAGCTTCCCCTGGGCCAGGGATAGCAGCAGCTTCCCCATATCCATGCCTGACTCTTGTGTGCCCTGGTCTGATATGCTCTGCTGTCCCTCTCTCTTCCTTCTCTTCTGCCTCCTCCCAGACCTTCAGCTGGCACCCAGGAGGCTGGAGGCAGGGTTTGAGCCTGGAAGAAAGCCAAGAAAACTAGGAGGGGGAAGTGAAGGGGATTAGCTCTGCAGATACAGAACATCGAGAGTTTCACCAATATGATATTCTGACTTTCCTGTTTGCTGTGCTTTTATTGGAGACATATGATCCTTAAATTGTCTGTGTGCATCCTGTCTTTGAGATGAATGACTTTTGCTTATAAAAGAGATTGAGTTCTGTTAGCATTGTTCCTTTCTGCACCTCTTCTAGATGGTTCTTAACTTCAGTATCCTTTATTTCTTCACTTAAATCCAAATCATTCACAAGCTGTGGCTTCACCTTCCTGATGTCATGGTCCTCTTGGAGAATGAAAGACAAACAACAACCTGTTTTGTTGAGGGAGGGGTTACAAAGTAGGACTCTGGAGAAGACTTAGTAGAAGTTAAAGGTTGCCCCAATAGTCACCCCCATTCAGTTCCCCTCAGGGGGGAGCTTATGGGTTAATTGAGGGCGTGTGTGTGTGTGTGTGTGTGTGTGTGTGTGTGTATTCGTAGGGTTTTTCATGTTTATGAACTCCTATGAGTACTTTGTGTCTTCTGCATTTTCTTTGAGATGAAAAAAAGGTTCAAGACATTGCTACCTTGAATACATATACAGAATCTGGGGACTATTTTATTCTTATTTGGAGAAACTTAGAAACCACTATAGGTGAACATTCCAGGAAAATTTCCTCCCAATTCAGGTTGGAGCAACAAGTCAAAGAGGGAAAAAAAATGATCCTGTTGGGATCAGCTTCCAGGATAATATCTGTTCTATGTGAGCCCCAGCTTCCTGGGGACCTGGGATTGTCTTGGGATAAATATCCCAGTGCTATGAGCCTCCTAGCATTTATCTGAGAAAACCACTTTGTAAAGTACTAAATAAATAAGAGATAGTATAATTATTATTTTCCTCTCCACTCCTTCCCTTTCGTCCCCCCTTCAAACCTCTTTTTATGCCTCTATAACTTTCCAAATATCTGACATATGGGAACCTGATTACAACTGATAGCCTATTTCAAAGACATTAGTCTTTGTCCCTGATCACTGGTCACCCTCTTACTAGTCTTGTCCACATTTAGGAACTTCACAGTAAACTGTTCTTCTCCCAAAGGGAAAAATCCTTTCCTTCTATCTATATGTTTAATCCATATCTACATAGTATACATGCACACATTATTTAACATACTGGAATGATTGGATATCAAACAACCTTTTGAAATAAAATTCAGATTTCTTTGAGTGTCTTAAAACATTTTAAAAATTACTTTATGTAAAGAAAAATGTATGGACATCATTTTATATATAAATATATGTATATACATATGGTTGGTTGTTGTTCTTTATTCTTGAAGAGGACCAAAATGACACCACTGTGCTAGAGTCCGACTGTGGCTGATCAGACCAATGTGAGTTCAGAATGCTCTAGTACAGGTCAGGCACAGACAGTCCCTGTGAACATTTGGGATGGATCCTCTAAATTCACGTATTCTACATTTCCTTTGAGCAGTTACTATTCTGCTTTGCTCTTGGAGCATGGTACCTTCTCTGATATGGGTACGTCATGCTGAGTAGTCCTGTGCCAGTGTCTCTTGTGTCACACAATCAATTCCAAAGTTCTTAAGAGGGACCTTGAGAATGTCCTTGTATCACTTCTTCTGACCACCATGAGATTGCTTGCCCTGTGTGGGTTCTCCAAAAAATAGTCTTTTTGACAAGTGTATGTTTTGCATTTGAGCAACCTGGCTAGCCCATTGGAGTTGCGCTCTCTGAAGCAGAATTTGAATGCTTGGCAGTTCAGCTTGAGTAAGGACTTCTGTGTCTGGTACCTTATCCTGCCAGGTGATCCTCAGAATCTTCCTAAGAGTTCAAATGGAAGCGATTCAATTTCCTGACATGGTGCTGGTAAACTGTCCACGTTTCACAGGCATACAACAATGAGGTCAGTACAATGGTTCTGTGGACCTTCAATTTGGTAGGCAGCCTAATACATCTTCTCTCCTACACTTTCCTTTGGAAACTTCCAAACACTGAACTAGCACAGTACTTGTGTGTGTGCATGTGTGTGTATGTGTATGTGTGTATACACACAAGCATATATATAGGGATAGGTATATGTGTATATATATATATGTGTATATATGCATGTGTGTGTATGTATGTGTGTGTATATGTGTGTATTTGACCTGAAAGTGGTAAAAAGAGGCAAATAGGCTAGGTGGTATATAAATTCATATTTATTCCTTTAAAACTAGCTAATTCATGTATACATGGAGACAGATTTTCAATTCTGACTGATGAAAGAATGACAAGCCTTATATATGTTTTAGAGCACTCCTAACTCAGGATAAGAAAATTCCTATTACTCAAGAAAGTAAGTGCCTTAGGTTAAGGCGCATCATCCTTAATAGCCACAAAGAGAGGAACAAGCTTAGTTTCATCTGGCCTTGTAAGTTGTTGACACAGAAAGAAGCATTCTCTGGGTTTACTCAGAGAACAGAGAAGGGAACGTCTGTTAGGTAAGGTACCTCTGGTTGATTAGTTCAGGAATTGGCCCTTATTGGGGTTTAAATGATCTTAAATGATTATCTATCGATCATGTTTATAATAATAATAGCTGTAAGCATTTAAGTAGTTTCTTAAGGTTTGCAAAGAGCTTTAAACGAATTTTTTTATTCTCACCACATCCATGTGAGATCGTGTCAATATTATCATTTCCAGAGAGAGGTTAAATGACTTGCTCAGGGTCACATAGCTAGTAAGGATCTGAGGCAGAATTTGAACTCAGGTCTTCCTGAAATTAGGTCCAAAGCTTTCCCTTCTATGGCACCTAGCCACCTACAGTAGTAAAATTTTAAAAGACTTGCAGGGTCTACACTGACCTCCCCTTCCCTCCTTGCATTAGAGGGTAAAGGGTCTCCTGACCCCCCATTTCATGAAGTCCTTCTTCAACCACAGCAGCTTCAGGAATGCCTGTCTCAGGTTTTTGTTTTGCAGAATGAGGATAAATGAGTGCACAGAGGGAAAGACAGGGGCAGCCAACTGTACAATCATTATCACCTTGGCATCTGTCAGGGAAGTACTTGATCTCCCAATAAAGAGGATGACAAAATGAAAGACAAAGAGTACAAGGAAGGTGAACATTACAATGGTGGCTCTCACATGGGCCTTAGTGCTCACGTCTCTGGGGGCATTGACCTGCTGCTGCATCATCCTGGTGTGCCTTCTCAGGGAGAGGATGAGTAAGAGACAGGAAAACAGGGATATAATGAATGGTATCAGTGTCCACAGGAGACCAAGAAGGGAGAAGACCTGAAATTCTCTTTCCCTTCCCCTGTTGTCAGTGTAGTTTGTAATGAGGCTCATTTTTAGGAGACCAGACTGCATAATAAATTTTTGGATCAGTAACACTGCATTGAAGAAAGAGAAGTGTACACAGCAAAGCAGAATGCAGGCAACCGCCTGGGAAATCCTCCATTTAAGCCAGAGGAAGGCAGGGTGGGAGAAAATGGCAATCTTCAGGCAGTAGAAGACACTGAGGCAGGTGGACAGCCAGATGTTTAAATTGTTACTA
Organism: Potorous gilbertii; assembly: GCA_028658325.1. Lineage (NCBI taxonomy): Eukaryota > Metazoa > Chordata > Mammalia > Diprotodontia > Potoroidae > Potorous > Potorous gilbertii. The sequence goes on along the minus strand of CM053770.1, from coordinate 83,301,241 downwards.
AGGTTCCAGATAGTTTCACGAATTTGACTTAATGTCACTCCACAGAAGAAATCAGGATAGAACAGCAAGTTAATGGCATCAAAAATGACCACACATTGCAGGATGATCCTGGAGAAGGCTAGCTTCATAATGATGAAGTCAGATAAGGAAATCTTGCTTCTCTTGATCCAGTGGATGCAGTTGATAAACCCAAGAAAGCCATTCCCCCAAATCCCCAGAATGAACTGACTGAGGGCCACAAACAAAAAGACGATTTGAAATGAGTTCAGCATGTCTGCAGATGGATTTCCCCACCTCTGCAGTGCCTCTGCTTATCTGCAGCGTTGCTGCTGCTCAACAGCTGCTGTGACCTGAGGAAAGTAAGCCACACAGGTAACTTGTTTTTGCACAGTGTCACTAGGACCTTTTGTCCTTCTCTGACTTGGTTGCACTCCTGTCTCTATCCAGGGTGCTCAGAAATTCCTGAGGGTTGGTCTTGCAATTGCTGCTTTCAAACTAGTCTGCTCTTGTTCTCTAGTTCAGACCCCAGGCTTGGACTTTTATCAATTCCTTGGGTCATAAATGTCATTTATTGTGTGAAAGCCCAACCAATAGTGATTGAAGAATCTTTGCTAAGATGCAAATTGTTGCAGGATTTAGTATCACACAAGAGAAGGGAGTGGTCAGAGTCAGAGACAATGCAGGGTTTAGTTCCACACCCATAATAAGTTTCTATGTCACTTAAAGAGAATGAAATTAGTCCTTGAAACTTCAGAAAGTACAGTCCAATGGAGAGAGATCTGGAACTGGTGAAGGATGAAGGGACTGGATGGAAGAACTATACTGGAGTGACTCTCCCCAAATCATAAAAATATGTGTATCTGGATTTGTCTTTCTATTTAACTCTATATTTCCTTTACCATTTCTGCATATGAAATGCATATGAAACTGAAAATTTTGATTACAATACAGCAAATGTATTTTTAAAAACCATACAATAAATTCAACATGTTAGTTTCAAAGCTGTCCTCTGTGTCTTGCTTTCCACTTCCTTCTGTTCTTTTCTGTGTTTAGAACAAATGCTTTAATAATGCTATTTTTTTTTTCTTTTGGCAGCATTTCCACTGGTCCCTCTCTGATCCCTAGATTTCTTTTCTCAGACTTAAGAAAGCAAACCCAAAAACTTCTATTTTAACAGATATGCAGAGTCAAAAACAACAACAAAAGCCACACTGAGCATCTCCAAAACATCTATGGTTCATTGTGCTCCTTTATCCATAACCTCTGTGTAGGTAGGGTGCATGCTTCCTCATTGCAATCACTGTGGGTCATTGCATTGGTGAGAGTTCTTAAATCTTTACAATATTGTATAAATTCTTCTCTGTATTTTGCTGTACAATTTTTTCCAAATTTCCCTGAATCCACACTGTTCTTCATTCCTAAGGCACAGTAACATTCCCTTACATTCATACGCAATAAATACAGCCATCAAAAAATATGCTGCTAGTAATGGTTTTATGCTTTTGTATCCCTTTTCTCTTTTTATTTTTTTGGGTGTACAGATAGACATATCATTATGTAGACATAGACATGTATGTATATATATATGTATATATTATATATATACCTATGTGTATGTAGAATAATAATCGCTTGGACTTATGTAGTGCTTTAAAGTTTGCAAAGCATTTGGCAAATAAAGATTATATACAATTTAATGATTTTGAGTAAAATTCCAAATTGCTTTTTGCATGATCAGATCAAGTCATAGCTCCAATAATAGCATATCAGCATGATTGTCCTCCCATACTCCAGTCAGCACTCTCATCTATCTTTCTTTCTTTCTTTCTTCTTTTTCTTTCTTTCTTGCCAAATTTGACAATCTGATGTGATTAAAATGAAAGCTCAGTGTTGTTTTAAATTGAACATCTCTTATTATTAGTGATTTAGAACACTTTTTTATATGATTGTTGATATCCTGATTTTTTTCTGAATGTATCATACCTCTAAGCCTGAGATATTTGAAGTGTGGAGAAGTGAGAAGAGATTGCTGAGCCTTGGCAGTCTTTGATCTTCTTGACCTTTCCCTCGGATGGCATACTGATGGTGCATCATTCATGCCATGTGTGAACCACATTTATATATTTAGACAACTCTTACTTCCCCTATCCCCCCTATATTTTATATTTCAACTACCTCTCCTTGACCTGATTTCTAAGTGATTCTAAAAAATAATATATGCCTTACATTTTCTTCTATTTTTCAATCTTTTAATTTTGTTTTACTATTTTTTTTTATTTCATAGGGTCATTGAGGTTTTATTTACTATATTCCAATTTTCAAAGAGTCTGTTACTTGGATGTAGTATCTTGCTTTATGTTGTAGGGTACTTCTTCCAATTCTTTTTTTTTTTAAAGAACTCTTACTTCATTTACAATTTGATTTAAAGAAATCTCCAACTTCTTTTCTTCCATGTACCCTTTTCATCCTTGTGACCAAGACGTTTTTCCATCCTTGTAATCATTATGTGGTTTCTCTCTTTTTCTAGGTGCATCTCTTAGGTATCTATTGACATATTATTTGCTGTTTGTTTTTTGTCTTCTGTTGACTCATATCTCCTGCATCACTCCCTGATTTGAGTCTTTACACTAGGTCTAGATTCTGAATCTTCTTGCAATATTAGATTGGATGATCAGGTCCTTTTTGGTCCTGACCTTGATTGCCTGGGCTCCTGTCACTTATTCTACATGGTTTGTTGTATATGGGCTCATAGCGCTGGCAGATTTTAAGCTCCTCAGTATTGTTTGGACTTAATGTGGTCTTCAGAGCCCTCTGGAATGTCTCAGGCCAGTTTGTTGTAGGATTCTGGCCCCTCAGGTGATCTTGTTTGGAATGTTGCCTACTTCTAGCCTCATATCCACAGTCAGCACTGTCATAGAACTTATACCATGGAAACTAACTGACTCTCCTGGGATCTCTTGTTACTACTTTACAGATATTTTCTCACAGGAGCTCTGGGAGGTAAGTGCTATTATTACTGCCATCTTAGTTGAGAAAACTGGGGCTGAAGGAGGTTAAGGGACTTATTCAGGGTCATAGCACTAGGAAATAGCAGAGGTCATATTTGAACTCAGATCTTACTTTTAGCCCAATGTTCTATTAATCTACTGCTCCCCTAGTTGCTTCTAGGGGTTAAGAGAACCTAGGAAATACATACTCTATAGTATCTTTTTTTCTAATATGTTTTTATTTTGTTAAATATTTCCAAATAAAATATAGATTTTAACATTTGTTAAAAAATTTGAGTTTCAAATTCTCTTCCTTTTTTCCTCTCTCTCCTCCTTGAGAAGACAAACACTTTGATATTGATTATACATGTATGGTCATGCAAAGTACGTTTCCATTTTAACCATGTTGCAAAAGAAAACAGACAAAAACTCCAAGGAAAAGAAAAGCATGCTTCAATCTGGATTCAGATTCCACCAGTTCTTTCTCTGAAGGTCGAGAGCATTTTTCATCATAGATTGGAACTGTCTTGGGTCACTGTCTTGATCAAAGTAGCTGACTCTTTCATAGTTGATCATTGTATAATATTGCTGTTACTATCTATACTGTTCTTTTGGTTCTGCTCACTTCTCTTTGTCTGAATTCATATAAATATTGCCAGATTTTTCTAAAACCTGGTTTTCTGAAGTCAACCTATTTGTCATTTCTTATAGGACAAAATAGTATTCCATCACATTTATATGTGACAACTTGTTAAATTATACCCCAATTGATGGGCATTCCCTTGATTTCCAATTGTTTATCACCACAGAAAGAGCTGATATAAATATTTTTGTACAAATCAGTCTTTTATCTTTTTCTCAAAACTCTTTGGGAAGCAGAACTAAGCCTTTTGAACATGGTTCCAGTTTTTCCCCCAGAATGGTTGGACCAGTTCACAACTTCACCAACAATGTATGTGTCCCAATTTTTCGAAATTCTCTCCAGGATTTTTTTTTTTAATTTTTTTTTGTCATGTTAGCCAATCTGATTGATGTGAGATATTATCTCAAAGGTGTTTTGATTTGCATTTCTCTAATCAGTAGTGCCTGAGAACATTTTTTGCAACTATCTACAGCTTTGATTCCTTCTTCTGAAAACTGCCTCACACTCTGTAATATATAGATAGCTTAATTCAGATATACTGGCACCTGCTCAATGAGCTAATACCTGTTAGCATTGTAACTAGAATAGCCTAGCAGAAGGGACAATTTGAGAGGACCAAAGGAAGGCCTGATAATCCAATGTCTAGTGGTGATTTGATCCAGTGGTGTCTAAAAGGAAGGGCAGAAAATTAATATTTCTCCTAAACACTGGTGGCAAGTAGAACCCAGTCAACATTTTAAAACTATTTTCATGAGGCACTTATAAGGTGGAGATGGTTTGCATCATCTGAATTGGTTTGTTGCAACAATTTTCATCAAATTAGAAATGTATCATTCCTTGGTGACAGAATGTTACAACATGGAGAAGGTAATTTTTATTACCTACTTTATAGATCTCTTTGCCCTTGTGTAAGTGCCCTGGAAGTCATGTTCTTTTGAAATCACTTCCTTAAGTAATTTATACTAACATATCAGAAACTGTTTCCTATTGATGAAGTGTTCATAGATGAAAAAACTGAGCAGTTCTTTGGTAAGATGCAAATAGATTCATCATCACATTGAGATAGGAGAGAACAGTGTCATGTGGAAGAAAATGTTTTGTGGCCTAAACAAAGGACCATCTAGTTTCACACAAATGCATCAAATGCATTTGACTCTTCTCTGAACCTGACAAAGGGAAGAATGTAAAATCTACCAACTATGGAATGATGAGTTTGACTTATTTCTGGAAAAATTCTAGAACTTATTTCTAAAGGGATGGATGGTAAACATCTTAAAAAAGATATGAAGAAAGAAGAAGAAAGTAAAAGAAAAGCATACTTTCTACTAGATTGAGATTCCATCAGTTCTCTCTCTTTTTCATCATAGATCATTTGGAATTGTCCTGGACTATTATCTTGATCAGAGTAGTTCAGTCATAGTTGATCATGAAAGAACCAGCATGCCGTTAGCAAGAGGAAGTCAAAAAAGACTAAGTAATTTCTTTTTTTGCCAGTGTTATGAGACTTGGAGGGAGGGAAAGTTGTAGATATAGTTTAACTCTTTTCTTTAATCAATTCACTTAAGAAGTATTTTATACAATTTTTTTGCACAAGAGAGCTCAAGAGGAGGATTATATGAAATCTGTGAATGTCCATTACATACCACTTTCTTTTTTAAAAAGTATATAATTTTCTATGCATTATTTTCAAAACTTCCCTGCTCATCTAAACTTTGTTTTGAACTTCTGTCCTCTTTCATATAATTAACAAGATTGTTTGAATAACTCTCTTTTTTGGGACATCACTATTGCTAACCTATTGCCCTTCCCTGCTTTAACCCTCTCAGTTGAAAACAGAGAAAAAGAAAGGAGGTAGGAAACACGTTTCATCCCAGGTTCTCTAGAAACCAGGTTGATAATTGCAGTTCTGAGTTCTTAAGTCTTTTCGAGTTGTTTTTCTTAGTCAATTGTTTGCCCACTTGCAAACTGTTCCCTTAGTCCTGTTCAATTCACTCTGCATACATTTTTATCACCCAAAATTTTCTGCAACTATTTCTTTATCTCTAAAACTCCTTACTATCCCATTACATTCCAGATCATACCTTATTCAATCATTCCCCTGTTGATGGGTAGCTCTTAATTTCTCATTATTTGATTTTTTTTCTTCTTTCATTCATCTGTCAGAATCAGGAAATTTATTTTGCTTGTGGCTACACTCTCCTCGGTGTTACCACACTTTATCCCTTCCCTACACATCTTTTCTTGCTTCTCTTTTGAGTTTGGTATCTTCCTGTACTAGATAGTGTGAGTTTTCCACCGTTCATCTGATATCTACTTCCTCTGTACCACACTCCCACCAACTGCACTCCTTTCAAGTTTGTATGCTCTTTTCACACATTCCAGTTATGAGAAATAACAAGTTCCACCCCCCCTTTCCACAGTTGTGTATTTCTTTTACCCTCCCCTTTTTTTCCTTCTTCAAAGTCTTCAGAATGGACCCACTGAGCCCCTAAGGTCTCTGATTTTCTTCTTGTGCTCCCTCAATACCCTAAAGAAACTCTCACCTTCTTAATCAGTTTCTACTACATCATCCTCACATCCCTTCTAAATGCTCAAATCAATGTACCTCTATGTTAAGAAGTTTGGAGTGAGAGCAGCAGATCTGGTCCTTGAAGTGTCAGTCTGTGGGGAAACAGGAGAGAGACCTGTGCCTCTAGCAGCCACTTCTTGGCCAGGGTCTTGCTCTCCATGCTGAGGTCAGGGTAGAACCATAATCTGGTACCCCTTTGGCAAGGGCAGTGGTGGGACCCTGAAGCGGCTGGACCAGCCTGCTTTGGGCCAGGTCTCTTGACCCAAAGTGGCCCTTGAAAGTGGGCTTTGGGAGGGCATTGTTGGGGTCCATGATGGGAGAGGAGAGGAACCTCGTGGGACTGGGCAGGTCCCTGAGCCAGTGATAGCAGTCACTTTCCCACTTCCATCACTGGCTCCTGCGGGCCCTGGTCTGACTTGCTCTGCTGTCCCTCTGTCCCCTTTCTCTCTCACCTCCTCCCAGATCCTCAACTTGTACCCAGGAGGCTGGAGGCAGGGTTTGAGCCTGGAAGAAAGCCAAGGAAACTAGGAGGCAGAGATGAAGATGTTGAGCGCTGCAGATGGGGGACGACAAGGGCAAAGGCTTGGAGAGCTTCAATGGAGTGTGGTGACTAGGATAAGTAACTGTGGGTACAGCTATGAGAAGCCTGGAGAGAGAGAGGAAGGGGCTGGGCTGTGAGGCCAAAGAGAGGAGTTTGTGTTTAATCTTGGAGGTGATAGTGAGCCCCTGGAGCTTAGTGAGTAAGAGGGCTGACATGGACTGACTGATCCAATGTGTAATCAAAAGGGTAAGCCTAGCATTAGCATGTGTCAGGGAGCAAGGGAGGGAGAGAGAACCACATGTACACACACTTGCACACACACACACACAGACAGAGAGAGACAGAGAAAGAGAAACAGGAACAGAGAGACAGTGACAGAGACAAAGGAGATGGAGACTGAGAAAGTGTCAGAGAGACAGAGAGAGAGAGCAGCAGAAATAGAGAAAGAGAAAGATGGACAGAGGAGACAGAGAGACAAGTGATAGAGATGGAGAGGCAGAGAGAGGGAGACAGAGGATAAGACAGAGATAGAGAGAATGACAGAGAAAAAGAGACAGAGAGAGGGACAGAAACAGATAGATAGAGAGATAGGCAGAGGGATGAAGAGAGGGAAGGCATTATCTCCTCCCTAAGGGGATACAAACTGGGTCTCTGGTCCTCTAAAGGTTACCATCTTCCCAGAGTCTTTCTCCTCCTCCAGGAGAGCCTGAAACCACTTCTCCGCTCTTGGATCTGGAAGCCAGAAGTTAAGTGGAAGATGGATCAAGGCAGGGAAACACTTTAGGAGGAGAGAATTACAAACAGGTAATACAATTTTCCACGACCTAGAATCCATTACAGAATGGTCTGGATTGTTAAGATGTAACACAGCATTCTTCACACCATATAACTCAAGAAAAAAAGCATCTTCTCTATCTCTAGTCTTATAAGGGACTCTGACAGGAGCAACACTTAGAACTTCAGCCTGTTAAACTGAAGGGTTTTTAAGAGCTAAAAAGCAAAACAAAAAAATCTTCATGAACTTTCTAGTCCAACTCCGTTTAAAAGATGTGGAGGTTGAGGTTCCATGTGAATCACATACTCTGAGTCACCTTAAGTACTCTGAGTCAGGAAGACCTGGGTTCAAGTCCTGCTTCTGACACATATCACGTATGTGATCCTGACCTAACAGTTAGTATATTTCTCAGAATAATTGTCACAGACTTTAGGCCAGGTTTTTGGCACAAAAAAAGGTGGGGTGTGACCATTATGTGAAGCTTAAAAATTTGTGCTGGTATAACTTAAAAATCATTTATTACTAAACTATTTTTGGCAAGGTAAGGATGCATGGAATACTTGTGAATATATGTTAGAATTGAACACAGACAATGCCTGTGCCCTGAGACTTCCAGGCTGGAGGCAAATGCCACTGGTGAATATATTGTTATTCTGTTTGCCTTTTAAGCTGCATGAGAAACAGAATCATACCATGTGACTATTACATGAAGAAAGGTTATATATCAATTTTTAGATTGAAAAAAATGGTGTGACAATTATGCAGTGGCGACAATTATGTGGTGAAATATGGTACGTTCTCAGTGCCTCTTGGAGTCAGGTAAACTTGAGTTTAAATTTAGTCCCAATCATTTAACAAGCTATGCCAAGTCACCTTATCTCTGCAGGCCTCAGTTTTCCCAACTGTAAAATGCAAAAATTATTATAGCCCCTGCCTCCCAGTGTTGTTGGGAAGATTAAAATGAGATAAATAAAATAAGATAAATTAAACAAATGCTTTCTTCCTTCCTGATCTGACCTGGTAAAGATATTTTTAAAAAGCAAAACTGAAATCCCAAACCAAAGTTATACAGCTAGTTGAAGGAGAACCAGGACATGAAGGCAGGTGTTCTGATTTCTCAAACAGAACTCTTTTTGTAATACCATTATGCCTCCAGCTTTGTAAGTTCCTTCACAGTCTTCCCCTGCCTCTCACTACTCTGACCTATTTATACCAAAAGGTTTTAGGTACATGTCCATACTCCCAATTAATTGCCTTTAGGGAGAGTTTTGATCCTTCACTTCTTTTTTTTTGAGAATGAACATAATTTATATATATAAATTGGTAAAAGTCAACAGGGGGAATATGTTGTTATTATTTATTTTTCCTAGAATAAACTTTCTGTCTCCTGTCCTGGGACTTTGAACTGCACTTTTATGACTGACTGTTACCATTAGATGGCAAAAACTTTTTTTTTCTTTTTGGTAGGGGGAAGATGAATTATGAGATATGTTCTAATAGGTATCATATAAATTAAAAAGTATAGGAAGAACTATACATCTATTCCTCACTGGTACATCACTGTTCCAGATGGCAGGTAGAGCACCCTCTATCCTCCTTTCCCTGGATGTTTTAGGAAGTCCTTCTAAGTCATCTGAATAACACTACCCAGCTGCTCATACATTATTAGCTATTTAATATGTGTTGCTGATCAGAGTCCTAAACAATCTGATGAATTTCCTAGTCATCCTAATTTTATCTTACAGGATGTCAGTTTTTGTTTGCAGACACTTGAGTAATACCTCTCCTTGGAGTGCACGTATGGCCAATGGTGCCTTCTGAGAGGACACAGGGTCCCCTTATATTACTGGGCAATACTCAGGAGGATGGACACTTATCTAAGTTGCTGCTCTCCTCTGTAGTTAATAAAAGTGGGCAGACAGAACAGTTTGCTTTCTTGGTCTGCAAAAGAATAGATCATCAGGTAGCAGAGTAGACCTAAGTTTGGAATGGGTGTGTGGTGAGAGGAAAGAGATCTGTCTTATGTACAGTGTCCTATATTGAGGAACTAGGATAGCTGCTTTGGGAGTAGGTGTACATGATGGTTTCTTATTTTTGCCCAAAGCTTCTGAGCACAGATCATATACTAAAATTTCTTGGAACAGGCTTTCCCAGTTCAAGAGATGGCAGCAGCCAGGGAAACAGATTTCTTCTGGAGACATATGGCAGAAGGATGTGTATGCTTACTTAATTAAAGTTTCAGAATTTGGAGATCAAAGCATATTTTTTTTTCCAGGAATGATACAAATACCTTTCTTTTATTGAATATCTTTAAGTTCTGATGGGGGAAGGGGTTACAATTAGAACTCTGGGAGGAAGAAGACTCACTGGAATGTCAAAGAGTTGCTCCAATAGTCACCTCTTGTTCAATTCTCCTCAGTAGGGAGTTTATGGGTTATTTGAGGACTTTTTGCATATGTTTGTAGGGGTTTTGTTTGGTTTCTGAACTCCTATGAAAGCTTTGTGTCTTTGGCATTTTCTGTCCGGTGAAATTAAGGTTCAAGGCATTGCTATTTGAGTACATATACAGAACCTGGGGACTACATTTATTCACATTTGGAGAAACTTAGAAACTGACTATATGGTGAGCGTACCAGAAGAACTTTTTCCCTCTTCAGGTGGGAGCATCAAGTCCAAGACAGAAAAAATTAATTCTATCGGGTGCAGCTGCCAGAATTGTATCTGCTCTACATGAGCCCCAGCTTCCTGGTGACTTAGTGTTAACTTGGGATAGACGTACATACTTGTATTATCTACCTCCAGCATAGCTCTGTTATAGCCACTTTATAAAGCACTATATAAATAAGAGACAGTATAATTACTACTATCTCTCCCAACCTCCCTTTAAACCGCTATAACTTTCCAAATATCTGACAGATGGGAACCTGTTAAAACTTACATTCGCCTATTTCAAAGACATTAATCTTTGTCTCTGATGATTGGTCACGCTCTAGCTGGTATTGTCCAAATATAGAAACTCCACAGTAAGCTGTTCTGTTCCCTTGTTCTCTATCTTTGTATATAATCTGTAACTACATATGTTTGCATATTATATGTATATATATATATATATATATATGCACTCACATATTATTTAACACATTGGAATAACTGGAACCAAACACAACCTTTCAAAATAAAATTCAGATTTTGTTGAATGTCTTCAAAATATTACAAAAGTTACTTTATGTAAAACAACCTTATGGACATCATTACATGTACATATATGTATACACACACACATATATATATATATATATATATATATATATATATATATATATATATATATATATATATATATACAAACACATAATATTATGTTAAAAATGGCAACCATATAGTCAACGTTAATGTAGCATGTTAAGGTATGCGAAGCATATTTTATCATGCTATTCTCACAGCTGCTCTCTGAGGTAGATGCCAATATAATCATCTCCGTATTATAGATGAGGAAACTGAGGCAGACAGAGGTTAAATGACTTACCCAGGGTCATGTAGCTAGGAAGCTCCTGACACAGAATTTGATTTCCCGAATCTAGGTCCAATGCTCTTCCTTGTATGCTACCTAACTACCTAGAATAGTAGAATTTTAGAAGACTTGCAGAGCCTACACTGCCCTCCCCCCTTGCACTAGAGGGCAAAGGATCTCCTGATCCCAACTTTCATGCAGTATCAAGAATGCCTGTCTCAGGTTTTTGTTTTGCAGAATGAAAATAAATGAGCGCACTGAGGGAAAGACAGGGGCACGCGGCAGTGTAATCAACATTATCATGTTGGCATCTTTCAGGAAAGTGGTTGCTTTTCTAATGAAGAGAATAACCAAATAAAAGACAAAGAGTAAGAGGAAGGAAAACATTACAAGAGTGGCTCTCACATGGGCCTTCGTGCTCACATCTCTGGAGGCATTGACCTGCTGCCTCATCATCCTGGTGTGCCTCCTCAGGGAGAAGATGAGTAAAAGACAGGAGAACAGGGATAAAATGAATGGTATCAGTGTCCACAGGAGACCAAGAATGTAGAAGGCATGCAATTCCCTTTCCTTTCTTCTCACATTTTCAGTATTATTTGTAATGAGGCTCATCTTTAGGAGCCCAGAACATGCATTGAATTTATGGATCATGAATGCTGCACTGAAGAAAAAGAAAAGCACACAGCAAAGCAGAATGCAGACAACCAGCTGAGAAATTCTCCGCCTAAACCAAAGGAAGGCAGGGTGGGAGAAGACACTGAGGCAGGTGGACAGTCAGATGTTTAAATAGTCACCAAAAGCCCAGCTAGTTTCACGAATTTCACTTATTGTCATTTCATAGTAGAAATCAGGATAGAACACCAAGGTAGTGACATCAAAAATGACCACACATTGCAGGATGATCCTGGAGAAGGCTAGATTCATAATGATGAAGTCAGAGAAGGAAATTTTGCTCCTCTTGATCCAGTGGATGCAGTAGATAAGTCCAAGAAAGCCATTCCCCCAATTCCCCATAATGAATGGAGGGCCACAAACAAAAAGGAGATTTTGAATGAGTTCAGCGTGTCTGCAGATGGATTTCCCTACCTTGTAATGTCTGCTTATTTGCAGCGTTGCTGCAGGTACCTGCTTTTACACAGTGTCACTAGGACCTTTTGTCCTTCTCTGACTTGCTTGTGCTCCTGTCTCTGTCCAAAGTGCTCAGAAATTCCTGAGGGTTGGTCTTGCAATCGCACCTTCTAAACTGGTTTGCTCTTCTTCTCTAGTTTATATGCTAGGCTTGGAGTTTTCTCAATTCCTTGGGTAATAAATGTCATATAGTGGATGAAAGCCCAACCAGTAGTGGTTGAAGGTTCTTTGCTAAGATGCAAATAGTAGCAGGATTTAGTATCACACAGAGAAGGGAGAGGTTAGAATCAGAGAAAATAGAGGGTTCATTTCCATATGGATAAAAAGTTTCTATGTTACATGAAGAGAATGGAATTAGTCCTTGAAACATCAGAAAGTACAATCCACTGGAGAGATATCTGGAATTGGTGAAGAGTGAAGGGACTGGATGGAAGAACTATACAGAAATGACTGTGCGAAAACCATAAAATATGTTTGTGTATATATGTGTGCATTTGTGTCTATCTTTCTATTTAAATATTTACCATTTCTCCATATGAAATGCATATGAAACTGAAAATCTTGATTACAATACAGCAAATGTATTTTTAAAAACCATACAATAATTTCAACATGTTAGTTTCAAAGCTGTTCTCTGTGTCTTCCTCTCCAATTTTCTTCTGTTCTTTTCCCTGTGTTTGAAACAGATGTTTTAATAACACTAAATTTTTTCTTTTTTTGCCAACATTTCCACCAGCCCCACTCTGGTCCATAGATCACTTATCCCCAACTCAAGGAAACAAAACCAAAACCTTCTATTGTAACAGATATTTGGAGCCAACAAAAACAAATGTACACACTGCCCATGTCCAAAAAAAAGTCTGTGATTCATGATATTCTTCTACTCCATAACCTCTGGGTAAACAGGTAGCAGGCTTCCTCATTGCAGTCACTGTGAATCATTGCACTGGTCAGAGTTCTCAAGTCCTTACAATGGTGTATAAAATATTCTTTACAGTATGCATTGTTTCATATAAGTTTTTCCAAATTTCTCTGTATCCTTACTGTTCTCCATTCTTATGGCAAATTCCCATCCCTCTACATTCATACACCATAATAAAATCATCCATCCTCCAACTGATAAGACCAACCTTACTTTCTAATTGTTTGCTGCAAAAAAAGTTTGCTACTAGGAGTGATTTTATACTTTTGGATCCTTTCTCTCTTTTTTATCTTTTTGCGTATATGGATAAACATCTACACATGCATGTATATATATATATACTTATGTATGTATAGAATAATAATACCTAGGACTTATGTAGTGCTTTAAGGTTTGCAAAGAATTTTGCAAATAAAGATTATGTATAATTTAATGTCTCTGACTATAATTACAAATTGCTTTTTAGCAAAATCAGATCAAATCATAGATCCACTAACAGTACATTAGCATGATTGTTCTCCTTCACTCCAGTCAGCACTTTCATTTTTCTTTCTTTTTTTGCCAAATTTGACAATCTCATGTGAGTAAAATGAAACTTCAATGTTGTTTTAAATTGAATGTCTCTTATAAGTAGTCATTTTGAACACTATTTTAAAAATGATTGTTGATATCCTGGATTTTGTTCTGAATCTGTCATACCTCTAAACCTGAGGTATATGAGGTGTGAAAAATGGAGAAGAGATTGCTGAGTCTTGGCAGTCTTGGATCTCCTTGATCATTCCCTCAGATGGCATGCTGCTGGTGAATCAGATAATATCTATTCATGCCATGTGTGAGCCACATCTATATATTTAGACAACTCTTATTTCCCCTATCCCCACTTACTTTACACTTCAGCTATCTCTCCTGACCTGCTTTCTAGGTCATTTGAAAAAAGAATAAATGCCTTATGTTTTCTTCTTTTTTAAATTTTGTTTTACTATTTTCTTTTATTTCATCAGGTCATCAAGTTCTACTTGTTCCATTCCAATTTTCAAGGACTCTGCTACTTGGATATGATATCTTGCCTTTTGTTCTAAGGTATTTATTCTCCTTCCAATTCTTTTTTTCAAGAACTCTTATTTCGGGGGTGAAACCAAGATGGCAGAATAGAAAGATGCATATACTCTAGATCTTCCCCCACACTCAATAAAATACCTATAAAGAATGACGCTCAACAAATTCAAGAGAAGCAGAAGCCACAGATGGAGTGGAGTGGAGTGGAGGTGATTTCCAGCCCAGGGTGACCTGGAAGGCTGATGGGAAAGGTCGTTTGCACTGGATGCAGAGTGGACCAGCTCAGCCTTGATCAATCCCCAGAGGCAGCAGTGGAGGTTTTCAGATCCCTCAACACACAGACACCAAAGGTCAGTGAGGGGGCTTTTTAGCTGACCAAGAAGGGAGCAGGGTCCCCCATAGCTCCATCCCTAGGCTGTAACAGAGACCTCAGTGGGTGGTGGTTCCCAGGGCAGGCAGAAGCCTACATCCATTGTTGGAGGCCTCATTGTAAAGCCCCTGGGGAAACTGAGCAGCTGATCTTACCCTCAGCCCTGAGTGGCAACCCAGGCCCCCACCTAAAGCCCCTGGGGGAATTGGGCAGCTGATCTGAATCTCAGCCCTGAGTATTGGCATGGTGGAATCAGAGGCAAGGTGGTTGTGGAGAGGACATTCTACTACTCGCAGATTCTGGGCACAAAAGTTTCTATTTGCTCCCAGATCAGCATGCAGGCTTGACTGTGACACCTTGGAGGAACTGAGTTCTTACAGAGTATACCCTACTCTTGACAAAGAACCCAGAAGTCAAGTAACTGGTTGGGAAAATGCCCCAAAAGGGGAAAAATAATACAAGGTTACTTTCTTGATGAATAGGTATCTTCTTCTATCCTTTTTGATGAGGAAAGAACAATGCTTACCACAAGGGAAAGACATAAACACAAAGGCTTCTGTATCCCAAACATCAAAAATAGATGTTCAATGGTCACATGCCATGGAAGAGCTCAAAAAGGATTTTGAAAATCAAGTAAGAGAGGTGAAGGAAAAATTGGGAAGAGAAATGAGAGAGATGCAAGAAAATCATGAAAAACGGGTCAACATCTTGCTAAAGGGGACCCAAAAAAATGCTGAAGAAAATAACACCTTGAAAAATAGGCTAAGTCAAATGGCAAAA
>CM053770.1:83267772-83285459 GCA_028658325.1 Potorous gilbertii | reverse complement strand
CATGGCCCCTCAAGTGATCTTGTTCAGAATGATGCCTGTTTCAAGCCTCATGTCCACAGCCAAAACTGTCATAGAAGTTATATTATGGTAGGTAACTGACTCTCTTAGGATCTCTTTGTCCAAGCACTCTAGACTTCCAGCACCTTGGCATTGCTTTACAAAATATTTTCTCACAGGAACCCTGGGAGGTAAGAGCTATTATTATTGCCATTTTATTTAAGAAACCTGAGGCTGAAGGAGGTTAAGTGACTTATTCATGGTCACACCACTAGGACATATCTGAGGTCATATTTGAACCCAGATCTTTCCTGCTCTCAGCCCAGTGTTCTATCAATACACTGCTCCACCTAGTTGCCTCTAGGGTTTAGAGTACCTGGGAAATGCAATATCTTTTTTTGGTAATATCTTTTTGTTTTGTTAAATATTTCCAACTAACATATAGTGAATGAAGAAGCGCCAGAGACAGGGAGCATGCTCAATTCTTGACTGCTGCCATGGCCAGGAAAAGACTCAGAAAGTACCCCTCCAGGGTGCCCCTTGCACGAAGCCCAGCTGCTTGGGTACTGGGGAAACCTGCTTTCCATGCCACAAGGAGGGTCACTCGTCCAATGCGTGCCCCCCCAGAGGGAGCCCCAGGAATCGATGCCTGTGGAACCATGCCTATGTGACCAGAAGGACTTTGGAGGAAGGATTGTCCCCAAGGTTGGAAAAGTGGGGGAGCCTTCCCCCAGTACCCTGTCCTCCAGTCTTCTCAAGACTTGGAACAATGGGAAAGTTTGGGTGCTGGCAGTGCTCCCACTTTCTCTACCTGTCTCGCCAAGCCCTGGGCAAAAACGCAGGCTGAAGGTAAAGTTACCCACTTTAACATGGTTAAATTCTGTGTTTTAACTAATTGCTCTGGCTCTACCTGCCCCTTGACCCTTTGTGTCATAGGCACTGAAGGGAAAACTAAGGAATATTTCCAGGCATACCCCCTACCCAGACTTCTTGACGATCTGTTCTTTAAACACTTCTTCCTTATGCTCTCCTTCAGCCCTGCGCCCTTGTTAGGAAGGGATCTGATGGTGAAATTGAGGAGACAGTTTTCTCTACTTAAACCTCCCATCTCTCTTTTGACTCTGTTCAGTAGATCTCCCCATGTTTGCTTGAAAGTGTGGGAGACAGTCGAGCCAGTTGCTTGGGATAAGGGAATTCCAGGGTGAGCTATATGTGCCACCCCAGCTGTTGTTAGCTTCTCAGATGCTAAAGTGCTCCCCCATCTCAGTCAGTATCTGATTAAGCCTGAGGCCTTGGAAGGACTACAAGCTTTAATTGAAAAATTCCTTAAGTATGAAATTCTTGTGCCTTGTTCATCTCCATGCAACACTGCAATCCTTCCTGCAAAAAAGCCTAATGGAGAAGACTCACAATTATTTTTCCCTTTGAATGTAGACCTTATTTATTTGGTCAGGCTTTGGGAAGGGATTTAAAGGACCTGAAACTAGCAAGTGGTAGCTTAATTCAATATGTGCATGATATTCTTATTTGTAGCCCCATCCAGGCAGGTTCTTTGGCTGCTACCACAGAAGCCCTTAATTTCTTGGGCATTCAAGAATATAGGGTCTCTTTGATAGTCCAGATAGCATGCCAGTTCATAAGGTATCTGGGACATGAACTCATGCCCACGTCTCTCTCCATAAGCTCTGAGACCAAAAGCACTAAGAAACAAGTTCCAGTTTTATAGGCACAGTATGATTTTGTAGACTCTGGATTTCTAATTTTTGTTTATTGCTAAACCCTTTTATGACTCTTCCCAGGGCTCTGACTCAGACCAGGCTAAATAAAGCTTTTGAGACTCTGAAAACTAATGTGTCCACTATCCCAGGACTAGCCCTACCCATTCTAGAAAAACCTTCTCTATGTTGATGAAAGAAGACAGGCTTTGGGAGTCTTAATCCGTACCTTAGCACCTGACCCTAGGCTAGCTGAAGCTTTCATTTACTCAAAATATCCTTTCCTTGTTCTACATGCCTATGGAGCAATTTGGAAAGAAAGGGAATATCTGACAGCAAAAAACTCCCCTATCAAACATGCCCTTCTATGTTTTAGCCTTGCCAAGTCATCTTTAATTCTCTCCAGAGAAATAGTCTTTTATGCCAAGGAGATTGTTTTTTCTTTATACTCCTTTTGTGCTTGTTTGGTCCCTGTCTTCAGGTTTGTTTTTTCCAGAGTGTAAGCCATCAGCTTCTGGATGACTGCTCAGGTTACATAGCCCTTGAACTGGACCCACTGAGGTAGGGATAGCACTATGTCCCTTGCCAGTAGGAAGCAGTTTCAGAAGCTGAGACGTTTATGCTCTATCCCAAAAGAATTTGCGTCCAATTTGTTTGAGGGGAGAATAATGGCGTATAAGCTCAAGCCAAGGCCTTTTCCCCTTGCATAGGGAGGACTTTTGTCACATGTTTCTGCAGGGGCATGGAAAGTCTGGCCTTGGGGATGGTGGGGGCACTGCTTGGATTCCCCTTCCATTTCTCTCAGGCCAGAACCTCCCTTTCTGAAGCATTCTCTTCCTCTGATCCTAGCATCCTTTTGATACTACCAACTACTTAGCATTCTTTTGAAGTCCAAGTTGCCCAGTCTGGTTTGTGGATTGTCTGGACCACGGGCCACTCCCATCAGGATTCTCCCTGGTTTGGATCTAGCAAGACCATTCCTGGAACCTGAGACTATCTGGGGACACCTGGATGCTTCCCTCAGTCGTTTCTGTATTTAAATTTCATGTTCCCTCCATGAAGGCGCTCAGATTCAATCCATTTCAGACCCTGTCTAGGTGAGATTCTCTTGGACCTGCTTGTGAATACAAGCATTACAAATGCTTAGGCTCCTTAAGAGTCAACCCAGAAAGGCGAATCTTTAATGAACTTTGGCTTTAAGAAGGCTTGTGTAGAATTCATTCGAACAGGACCTGGCATGCTGGTATTTCAATGTCTCCAACACCTCTAAACCTCAGTACCGCAAGTGGCTCCTGTAGGCCCTGGTCTGACTTGCTCTGCTGTCTCTCTGTCCTCCTTCTCTCTCACCTCCTTCCAGACCCTCAGCTCGAACCCAGGAGGCTGGAGGCAGAGTTTTCGTCTGGAAGAAAGCCAAGGAAACCAGGAGGCAGAGGTGAAGAGGTTGAGCACTACAGATGGGGGACAACGAGGGTAAAGGCATGGACAGCTTCAGTAGAGTGTGGTGACTAGGGGTAACTAAACTGTGGGTGCAGTTATGAGAAACCTGGAGAGAGAGGAAGGGGCTGGGATGTGAGGCCAAAGGGAGGAGTTTGTGTGTGATCTTGGAGTTGATAGTGAGCCCCTGGAACTTGGTGAGTAAGAGGAATGACATGGACTGACTGATCCAATGTGTAATCAAAAGGGTAAGCCTGGCATTAGCATGTATCAAGAGGAGAGTGGGAGAGAGACACAGAGAGAGATAGAGAGAAAAAGAGAGAGAGACAAAGAGACATACAGAGAGAAGAAGAGAGGGAAGGCATTATCTCATCCCCAACTGGATATGATGTGAGAAAAGGAAATTTTTCGAAGTCATAGGAATTCAAAAAGGGTAATACTCCTCCCTGAGGCATGGTAGAACAATACCTGGAGGGTGGTAGTAGCCTTGGGTGTAATTTGGTTGCATTCAGTAAAAATAGGGATGGATGGAAGTATTAGGAAAGAAGAGATTAGAAAATCTTGGAAAACTGTTCCTATACATTTCTTCTGTTGTGTTACAGAGTTAAACTCATACTGACTGCATTATTTTCCAAATAAATACACAAAATGCAAATTATAACCAATTAGTGGATAATGCTGCTGACAGGTCTTAACAAGTGCATGTTGGCAGGAGAGCTGTGTTGTGCATTTCTGGGAAGTTCATAATGAATCAGGGCAGGAATATGTGTGTAACGACTTCTTTACAATATGATACTGTTGACCTGAAAACTTTGTGAGAGAAAAGGCAACAGGCTAAATGCATACGTTTTATGATTTAATTAATTACACCAATCCTCATAAAGATAACGATTATATAGTGCTATGGAGACAGGATTAAATCTGACTGTCTGATACAGAAATCTTCTGGTTTTTATACATTTTGCCATGAGAAAGCAGCCCCCTTAGCTGAACAAATCATAAGTTTAGTAAGACAAGACAATGAACAAAGCAATGTCAGTTGAGTTTTATGATCCCAAGTTGTGTGAATCTCTTTTCTATAGCATATGTCTCTGTGTCATAAGATAAGGAGAAAATCCCAGCACTCCGGTGATAGACATGCTGCTGACACAGGAAAGGGTACCTTTAACGAAGTTTCAATTGAAATTACAACCCAGGACATCTGTGTTTTTCCTTATCACTAAGATGGCAAGAGAAGGGTCTGGTAAGGAAATCCCATTTGCTTCCTGACACCAAAAGGCATTCTCCTGAGTTTAGTTAAGATAATCAAGGAGACTATTAGGTCCAGACTCTTCTTAATTCAAACTTTGGCCCTTATTAAAGTCCAAAGTTTATATTAAATATTATCAATGCATATATGACACAATATTGTCAAAATTTAAGTGCAGGAAAGTCCCCAAATTTATAATGGGTTGCTAAATTTAAAATACATCATTGAAAAAAATTATATATTTTTAAATGATTCAAATTTAAAAAAATAACCATTAACACATTAAAGAAAGCAGATTTGCAGGGGTGGTGAGTAATTTTTTTTGTTTTTTGAAAAATGGTCAATGGGCCAAATAGTTTTGGGAACCTCTGGCCTAGGGCCTGGTCCTCTAAATGTAACTGTCTTCCCAGAGTCTTTCTCCTCCAGAGGAGCCTGAAACCACTCATCCAGTCTTGAAGCTGGAAGACAGAAGCTGAGTGGAAGATGGATGAATGGAGCACCAGACTTTAGGAAGGGAAAATGACAAACAAATAATACAGTTTTCCATTACCTAGAATCCATTTCATAATGCTCTGGATTTTAAAGATGCAACCTAGCATTCTTCACACAATATAACTCAAAAAAAAGCCCAAATTTGACATTTCTACCAACTCTAGTCTGTACAGGGACACTCTCAGGAGTGCCACCTAGGACTTATGCTTCCTCCTACCCTGAAAGATTTTTAAGAGCTGATGAACAAATAAATCCTTATGAATTTTCTAGTCCAATTCCTTCATTTAACTGATCATGAAGGTGAACTGGCCTCAGAGTCAGGAAGACTTGGGTTCAAGTCTTGCTTCTGACACATACTGGCTGTTTGATCCTAAGCAAATACTTCAATTTTCAGTGTCCTGTCGGCTAGGAGTCAGATAAATCTGAGTTTGAATACAGCCCTAAGTCATTTTCTAGATATGTGTTTCTGGCCTAGTCACTTAACCTCTGTAGGTTTTTTTTTATTTTTATAGTTTTCTGGGCTATAAAATAGAAATAGTAATAGCACCTACCTCCAAGTGTTGCTGTGAAGAAACAATGATATAATAGTTTAACTAATGTCTGTTTTCTCCTGATTTGACTTGGTGGAGAAATTTTTTAAGAAACAAAACAAAAGTCCCAAACCAATGTTACATAGTTAGTTGTAGGAGAGCCAACACATGAGGTCAGGTTTTCTGATTTCTCAGACAGAACCCTTTTTGTAATACATTATGACCCTTTACACATTAGTTCCTTTATACTCTACCCCTATCTCTTACTGCTCTGACTTATTCATGACAAAAGATTTTAGGTACATGCCATATTCCCATCATGATAAAATATTTATTCCAAATTAATTACCTTTATGGGGAGTTTTGTTTCTTTCCTTTTTTATTTTTGAGAAGGAGCATATTTATATGTATAAAACAAGCAAAAGACAGCAGAGGCAGTTTATTGTTATTATTTTTTTTCCTGGAATAAACATTCTATCTTCTGCCTGGGATCCTTGATGTGTGCCTTTATCTGGATAGGTGGCTGACTGTTACCCTCTGATGATACAAACCATTTTTTTCTTCTTGATAGGGGTATGATGAATTAGGAGATATATACAAGTATGTATAATATAAATTAAAACATGTAGCAGGAGGAATACATCTATTCTTCACTGGTTCATCACTGTGCCATATGGTATGCAGGACACCCTCCATTCTCCTTTCCCTTGGAGTTCTAGCAAGTCCTTCTAAGTCATCTGAATAACACTGTTCAGCTGCTCACTTTTCAGTGTTTTTTAACATACTTTTATTAGGCCTTTACTATAAATGTTGCTGATCAGAGAGTCCCTAACCAATCTGATGAATTCCTTAGTAATCCTGAAGTTATCTTACAGGATGTCAGCTTTTGTTTGCAAATACTTGACTAAAACCTCTCCTTGGGCTGTGAGTATGGCCCATGGTGCCTCCTGAGAGGACAGAGGGTCTTCTTATATTACTGGACAAGACTCGGGAGCATGGACACTTAAGAGAGTTGCTACTCTCCTCTGCAGTCAATAAAAATGGGCAGATAGAACAACTTGCTTTCTTGATCTTCCAAAGAATCGATCATCAGGTAGCAGAGTGGACCTAAGTTCAGGATGGGTGTGTGGTGGGAGGAGAGACCTGTGCTTATGTACAGTGTCCTATGTTGAGGAACTAGAATAGCTGCTTTGAGAGTTGGTGTACATGGTAGTTACTTGTTTTTACCCATAACTTCTGAGCACAGATCATACACTAAAATTCCTGGGCACAGACTTTCCCAGCTCAAGAGATGGCACAGTCAGGGAAATAAAACATTTCTGCCCTAAGCACATGGCAGAAGGTGTGTATGGTTACTTAGCAGAAGTTTCAGAATTTGAGAATTAGACCATACTTTTTTTTCCAGAATGCTATAAATGCTTTTCTTTTAATGTGTATCTATCTTTTCCATTATTATTTTGTGTAAGGTTTGCAGAACATATAATTTTGTTTTGGATCTTGAGCTCCTTTTTTTTGTGGGAACATATTATTACCTCCCCTTCTTCAGTTTCTAGTGGGTACAGAATAGATATGTGATATATAAATTTCCTTTCCTATATATTTAAAGGTCTTTCTCTTGGTGACCTGAAAAAATTTATTTTTTATTCTTTGAATTATTAAAGTTAATTACTATGTGTCTCAAAAATAGTATTGAAGAATAAGATTATTTTTTAGAGAGCAGATGTGGACCTTTTTGATTAATCTTTTCGTTTTCTGTGTTCAGAAGTTCTGAGCAGTTTTCCTGTATTATTTTTGCTTTATGGTATTCTGATTTTTCTGTTTGCCATATTTTTCTTGGAGTTCTAACTTCCTGGTGACCTGGTATTACCTTGGGATAAACATACTTGTACTCCCTACCTCCCAGCATTGATCTGATAAAACCACTTTATAAAGAACTATATAAAAAGAGATATAATAATCACTATTATCTCCCATCTACCCTCCCCACCATTTACTCTTCAAACCTCCCTTTCTGCCTCTGTAGCTTTCCAAATATCTGCTATATGGGATCTTGAATACAGCTGACATCAGCCTATTTCAGAGACATTAGTCTTTCTCTCTGATCACATCACTGTCTCACTAGTATTGTACAAATATAGTAGCTCTACAGCAAACTGTTCTGCTCCCAAAGGGAAAACCCTCTATGCATGTGTTTAATCTGTATCTATGATATGTTATACACACATATTATTTAACACATTTGAATGATTAGATACCAAATAAAACATTTAGAGAGAAAATTTAGATTTTATTGAATGTCTTCAAAACATTAAAAAAGTTACTTTATGTTAAGGAAAACTTATGGGAAGAGGGAGGAGCCAAGATGGTGGAGTAGAAAGATGCACAGATACTTAACTCTTACCCCACAGCCCATAAAATACCTGAAAAGAAGGACTCTCAAAAAATTCTAGAGCAGCAGAAACCACAGAACAATGGAGTGGAGGAGATTTCTGTCCCAGAGAGACCTGAAAGACTGATGGTAAAGGTCTGTTGTGCACTGGACCTAGAGCTGAGTCCAGTCCTGCCTTGACCACACTGCACTGAAAGGAACATATCCAAGCAGGCTTCAGGGACAGAATCTCCAGCAGTAGCATAGATCCCTCAACCCACAGGCATCAAAGGTCAGTGAGAGGGTTGTTTTGGCTGGCTGAGAGGGGAGCAGGGTGTCTCCATAACTCAGGTCCTCTCAGAAGGCAGCAGTGGACAGGACTCCCAAAGCAGGCAGTAGCATTCATTGTTGAAGGTGTCATTGTAAACCCCCAAAGGAACTGAGCTATGTGTGGTGGGCCTGCCTCCACCTGAGTAGCTGATCTTAGTCTCACACTGAGTAGTAGCCCTGTCCCACCAACCCAAAAGCCCCTGAAGGTTTGGAGCAGCTCATCTGAATGTTAGCCCCCAGTGCTGGCTTGGTGGAACTGGAAGTCAGGTGGTTGTGGAGAGAAACTCAGAAGACAAGTAACTGGATGGGAAAATGCCCCAAAAAGGGAATAAAAATAGGACCATAGAAGCTTATTTTCTTGGGGAAGAGGTGTATCCTCTTATCCTTTCAGATGAGGAAGAACAAGGTATATTGTCAGAGGAAGTGAGAACCTCTACTTCCAGGGACTATAAAGGGAACTTAAATTGGGCTCAGGCAATAGAAGACCTAAAAAAACAAGTTACCAGCTTACTAAAGGAGAAACAAAAAAATGCTGAGGAAAATAACAGCTTTAAAAAGAGGCTAACTCAATTGGAAAAAGAGGTCCAAAAAGTCAATGAGGAGAAGGAGGTTTTAAAAAACAGAATTAGCCAAATGGAGGAGAAGGTTCAAAAGCTAACTGAATAAAATAATTCATTGAAAGAGAGAATTGAGTTCAGGGAAATGAATGACTTTGAGTTAAACCAAGCAGTTAGTAAACAAAACCAAAAATTTGAAAAATAGAAGATAATGTGAAACATCTCACTGGAATAACAACTGGCCTGGAAAATAGATCCAGGAGAAAAAATTTAAAAATTATGGGACAAACTGAAAGCCATGATCAAAAAAAGAGCCTAGACGTTGTCTTCCATGAAATTATCAAGGAAAACTGCCCTGATGTTCTAGAATCAGAGGGCAAAATAAATATTGAAAGAATTCACAGCTGACCTCCCGAAAAAACCCGAATAGAGAAACCACTAGGAACTTTGTGGCCAAATTTCAGAGTTCCCAGATCAAGGAGAAAATACTTCAAGCAGTTAGAAAGAAACAATTTGAGTACTTTGGAAGAAAAACTTACGGACATAATTTTATATATGAATATTTGCATATATGATGTTAAATAATGATAACAATATTCATCAGCATTTATGTAGTACTTTAAAATTTATAAAGAATTTGAGGCCTATTTTCTCATTTTATTCTCATAACAACCCTGTGACTTGTGTGCAGACACTGTCATCTACATTTTACAGATGAGGAAAATGGGCAGACAGAAGTTATATGACTTGCCCAGGGTCATGCAGCTAGTGAAGGTCTGAGGCAGAATTTGACTTCCTGACTCTAGGCCCAATGCTCTCCCTTCTATGCCACCTAGCTACCTACATAGTAGAATTTTAACAGGCTTTCAGAGCCTACACTCTCCTCCCCCTCCCCCTTTGCACTAGAGGGTAAAGGATTTCCTGATTCCACACTTCATGCAGCCCTGCTTCAACCAGAATATTCTCAGGAATGCCTGCTTCAGGATTTTGTTTTGCAGAATGAGGATAAACGAGTGCACAGAGGGATACATAGGGGTAGCCAATTCTATAATTGTTATCACCTTGGCATATGCCATAGAAGTATTTGCTGTCTCAATGAAGAGAATGAGAAAATGAAAGGCAAAGAGTAAGAGGAAGGAGAACATTATGAGAGTGGCTCTCACATGGGCCTTAGTGCTCACGTCTCTAGAGGCATTGACCTGGTGCAGCATCATCCTGGTGTGCCTCCTCAGGGAGAGAATGAGTAAGAGACAGGAGAACAGGGATATAATGAATGGTATCACTGCCAACAGGAGACCCAGATAGTGGAAAACATAAAATCCTCTTTTCTTTCTTCTCATATTTTCAGTGGCATTTGTAATGAGTTTCATTTTCAGGAGGCTAGAATGTAAATTAAATTTTTGGGTCAGTAACACTTCACGGAAGAAAAAGAAGAACACACAGCAAAACAGAATGCAGACAACCACCTGGGAAATTCTCCATTTGAGCCAGAGGAAGGCAGGGTGGGAGAAAATGGCAATCTTCAGGCAGTAGAAGACACTGAGGCAAGTGGACAGCCAGATGTTTAAATGGTTACCAAGAATCCACATAGTTTCACGAATTTTACTTAAAGTTGTTCCATAGTACAAATCAGGATAGAAAAGCAAGATTGTTCCATCAAAAATGACTGCACATTGCAGAATGATCCTGGAGAAGGCTAGATTCATGATGATGAAGTTAGATAAAGAAATCTTGCTCCTCTTGATCCAGTGGATGCAGTTGATAAGTCCAAGAAAGCTATTCCCCCAAATCCCCAGAATGAACTGAGGGTCACAAACAGAAAGAAGATTTGGAATGAGTTCAGCATGTCTGCAGATGAATTTCCCCACCTCTGTAATTTCCTTGCTTATCTGCAGCTTTTCTGCTGCTCTACAGCTTCTGTGGCCTGAGGTCAGTAAGCTCACACAGGTACCTGCTTTTTCAGTGTCCCTACTACCTTTTTTTCCTTCTCTGACTTGCTTGAGCTGCTGTCTCTGTCCAGGGTGCTCAGAAATTCCTGAGGGTCAGTCTTACAATTTTTCATTTCAAACCGGTCTCCTCTTGTTCTCTAGTTCAGACCCCAGGCTTGGAGTTTTCTCAAATCCTTGGACCTTAAATATCATTTAGTGCAAGAAAGCCCAACCAATAGTGATTGAAGGGTCTTTGCTAACATACAAATAGTTTCAGGATTTAGTATCACACAGAGAAAGGAGTGGTCAGAGTCAGAGATAATGGAGCATTCAGTTCCACACCCATAATAAGTTTCTATGTTACATAAAGAGAATGAAATTAGTCCTTGAAACCTCAGAAAGTATGGTCCACTGCACAGATATCTGAGACTGGTGAAGGATAAAGGGACTGGATGAGAAGAGCTATACTGACAAGTGACTCTCCCAAGACCATAAAAACATACATTTGTGTGTGTGTATGTGTGTGTGTATCTGTACCTATCTATTTAATTGTATATTCTCTTTTTCATTTCCAGACACCTCTCCAGTGGATTATACTTTTTGTGCTATCCAAAAGGGCTGAATCCCCTGTCTTTATGTGACATAGAATCTTGTCATCTGTACAAAATTCAACCCTCCATTTTCTTTCACATGTGTGAGTGTGTATAATGTATGTAACTATATTTCAGTATAGTTGATTTTCTTTAACACTTTGTTTAGAGAATCCTGTCCATCCATTTCTCTTGTGCAGAATCTTATAGAGGGTGAAGGTATTGGCTATAGGGCACACAGAGACTCTGGACATCTCAGCACTTGAAAGGGCTTTTTTACTTAGACTTGGAATTTATGTTCTTGGCCTGAGCCTTATTAAAGCCAGCCTCTGGGCCAACACAGTTGTGAGGATAGTTTCATTATCATTCACACAAAAACTAGCTTTGCCAATTGGTGCCAGGGACCTTACAATCTATGTTACTTCTACCATATAAGTCAAAGACCTCTTCCCTTTCTACCACACCCATCACACCAATCATATTCTTAATATTACCTATACTGTTCAACTTACTGCCACAGAGATTGTCATGATAAACTCTTAGTATTTAAGCTCCCTTGGCTTCTTGATGCATTTTATAGAATCTCTTGGTGAATCTTGACCAATAAAATTCCACAAGAGATAATTTTTTTATGGATTTTCTTTTGAAAAGAAAAGTTGATTCTTTAGGAATCCCTGCTTAATTGGTGGTTGTCATCTGCGATGGTATTTTTTAAAGCCCATTTATGAATAAATTAATTTTACTTCCCTTTTAGTTACCAACAAGTGAAGGATGTTAAAGTCTGGCTGGGACAATAGAGGAAGGCTCATTTTACTTCTTTCTTCATTTTCCTGGTCAGTCTGCATTTTCCTTTCTCAGAAAAGGAGTGTTAATAAGAAATTATCCTGGGAAGACAAATATCCTGTATTCATTGTGCTCAGAAAATGGTTAATCAAGACAAGTTTGAGTTTAGTATCATGTATGTGGTAGGCAGCACTTGATCCTACTGTAAGTGGTTTTCCTTCACTTACTTTTCTGTTAGTGTTTTCTTCAGTTATCATCTTTGTGGTTTAAGCTTTGGTGTATTCACTGCATCGTGTTTTAATAGCTATGACTCATGAAGACTAATGGTGAGACATTGCTAATACATGCATCTTTCAGTTCAGCAGAAGGGCAGTGGGTTATGTCACAGCAAGTGTTGCTCAAGGCTGGTCAGGTCAGGAATCCTTTGTGTCTAATCTTGGGCCCTGCATCTTTCCTCATTGTTGAACATCTAACTCAGCACCCAGACCTTGATTTAGCTTAAACCCTTCTCAGACTTTATTTTGTTTCCCAGCACAGGTCACTGTGGCTGACTCAAAGTCTCCTGAAGTCTATACTCCATCCACTTTATCCTTCTTTTCGTTTGGTTGGAGAAAATGAGATTTGTTCACTAGGATTTCAATTTAGGGTCAAAGTACCCATTCCACATGCAAAGCTTTCTCTGCAAAGCTAAAAAAAGTTGAAAATAGCAGTATGAAGAGGAATTCAAGAAATGCTTCAACCTTTCAGGTAGGCCAAGAAGTCATCTCCCAGCCAACTGAATTAACTGGTTGTGCTAAATTCAACCCACTGTAATGGCAACAAAAAGTGGGAGGAAACAGAGTGGAGCAGATTCACCATTATTCCAATGGTTTCTCTGAGAATGCAGAATTCATTGTCTTTCTCCCTCTCTCTCTCTCTCTCTTTCCTTTCTTCTCTTTCATTTCTTTCCTTCCTTCCTTCCTTTCTTCCTTCCTTCTTTCTTTCTTGCCAGGGAAAGGAAAAACCTCTAGGTCCTCTAAGGCTTAGAGTGAGTCTCCAAGTTTAACTGATGCTGTTACTACTGATCATATACTGCTGATGCTGTCCTACCATAACACCCTAATACCCACTCTTCTCTCATTTCCCTCTCTCCAGAGAGGTTTAAAGAAATTCCAGCTATATTGGAAAATTCAACCATTGAAAAGTCAACAATGATGTCACATTAAGAGCCCTCTCTCTCATTCAGGTTAGAAACCCAAAGGGTCTTTAGGGATTTAGGCCTCCTTTTTGGACAGCTAGCCTAAACCTTCTCAGACTGGGATATTTCTCCCTAGGTTTCAAAATTTTGAAGTCCCTTGCAAAATCTGCTTCACAGCAGGACCCAATATGATTAACTCAGCATTCCAAGGAATCACTTTAGAGTGCCATCAACCATACATGCAATAAACATAGCACAATGAAAAGTATCACTTCACTGGTTATTTTAGTAGTCACAGATTTAAATGCCATGCAAGATATATGTTACACGTCACAGTAGAACATGTATTTAACTCAGAGAAACACGCCCAACAGCAAATAAAATTAAACAATAGTAACTTTGCTAGGTTCACCGAATAATAAAACAGGCAAAATGCCAATATTATCTTCAAGAAACAAATAGTAAATCTATGCATAGTTAACAGATTAAGCAGCTATAATACATGTACCAATGGACCTATGTAATTACGTTCACATCACACATTATTTAGGTAACCGGTACCATTATTTTATGACTACACTTGTAACTAATCACTTTACTGGTTTCTCCTGGGAAAAATACGTTAGCCTAGTCACTGACTGGATAGTTCTAGCTGTCCTATGATCTGTTGACTTCTCTGCCTCCACACATGTGCTAGTAGATAGAGTAGACTCAAAACAATCCTCCTCAGATATATAGCTTTGCCTCCGTAGACTTGAACAGGTTGGTGATCTCAGGCTGGCCAACAGTGCTACTCTGCTCTGAATCGTCTGCTATGAGAAATAGTAGGCATAAAAGGTACTGCCTTGCAGTTTAGTACTCTTCTGTTATGAGAAATGGATGCTGGAATACAATAAATACATAGAACCTTCTTCACTTAAAAAGTCTGTTTCTGAACCTTTGTCTGGATTAAACAGCCTTAGTGTGATTGATCAGTGTTCTTTTTTTGTTGTTGTTCTTGTTTAGAGTCTCCTGAGATCAGTCTTCTGTATAGTAGGGAGGTTGATTACCTCATCAATTAGCAATGAACAGTTTCAGAGAATTGACTTTGAAGGGCCTGGATACTGGACTCACTAGAGATAAAAAGTTACATGGAATCTACACTTGAACCTCTTGGTTGCTCTGTCACTTGACCTTTTGAAGGTCACAAGGTCATTCTCTTTTACTTGGAAGCAAGAGAAAATGGACACATTAGAAACAGAAGCAATGGTTGATCCAGGGGCTCCAAGCTTCATGCCCCTTCCCTATCCAGATGCCCTTAGTGGATTGTCTTCCTTCTCCAATGATATTAAGTCTGGTGGCTTTTTAAATGTACCATGGCCCTGGCTTGATGGCAAGTCAAAGAGGTTCTTCTTTATCATGTGGTCAACAAAATAGAATCAGTTACAGAATGTCTGCATATGCTCCAAATCTCTCTAAGCCATCTTCTTTATGTGTCCCCTTGCCTTTCTAGAAGTGAGCATCCTTTTCTCTTCCACATAAGGGAGTTCCTCAGCTGAGCACACTGATGTCTATTCACCAACCTCCCATTATACAGCTATCTGATCATGTCCTGCCTATTAGTTATATTTTACTTACCCTTTACTTTCTAGACACTGGCTCCTCTGTGTATGTTTTGACCCTTTGCATTGTGTACTGAGGCTTCATCTCATAGCCTAAATTGGGGCCAGGTTGGGGTACAACCCAAAGGGATCCTCAGATCAAGTTTACAGATTTCCTGCAATAATAAAGTTTAATTCTATTGAAAATCACTCCCAGTATTTGTCTGTTCTTGATAATGACCCAAGAACTCTTGTGTTCTAGGGATCAGATATAGTAAAGCTGAATAATTTCAGACATATAATAGAGCTGAAGACATCTATTAAGCAGTTGAATATAGCTTCTGCCCTAATAACTGAAAAAAAAACTTGGTTTAGAAGAGTGATTTTGGGATCAGTGAAGTCAGATCAATTTCTAGTGATCCTCTAGGGATATAATATAATATATATAATATAAAATAATATATAATATTGTATCAATATATATTATATATAATTATTATATTATATATTATATATAATATAATATCTATATTATATAATACATTAATATATAATATATATCATATTTACATTGTGAATCAGACAAGATAAAGGTTCCCCAAACAGGCAGACTGTAGGTAGGATAACATGTGGGATGGAACATGAGAATTCCTCTCTATTCTTAAGTGACTAAAGGCAAACACAGTGTGTAAACTGGAGAGTATTATTTTCTAATGAAATTTTCCCCCCCATTATTCTGAACTTGATGAACACCAACAACCATGTCCACATACAAAGAAGAACCAAAAAAGAGGATTGTGTATGAAACTGAAAATCTTGATTACAATGCAACAAAGATGTTTTTAAAATCATAAAATGAATTCAACATGTTAGTTTCAAAGCTGTCCTCTAAGTCTTCCCCTCCATTTCCTACTGTTTTCTTCTTCGTATTTAAAACAAATTTTTTAATAACTATTTTTGGAGGGCAGCATTTCCACTGCCCCTTCATGTCCCTAAATCTCTTATCCTCCAACTTAAGAAGCAAAACCAAAAACTTTTATTGTAACAGCTATGCGTAGTCAACATATGCAAATCCACATACTGACTATGCCTAAAAATCTCTGATTCTTTATGCTCCTCTAGTACATAAGCTATAGGTAGGTAGGCAGCATGCTTCCTCATTGCAGTCACTGTGAGTCATTGCATTTGTTAGTTTTTAAGTCTTTATAGTATTGTATAAATTATTCTTTTCACTTTTCCTTGTGTTATATAAGTTTTTCCAAATTTCTTATCATTTTAAAAATCATTTTGATGGCATAACAGTATTCTGCTGAATTCATGTAGCGCATTTAGGGTTAGAATCGAGCACATTTAGAATCGAGAGTTAGAATCGAGGTTAGGATCAATCCTAATCCTAAATATTAAGTTCAGTCATCCTCCAACTGATTGACACGACCTTAGTTTCAAGTTCTTTGCTGCAATAAAAGGTGCTACTAAGAGTCATTTTATGCTTTTGGGTTCTTTCTCTCCTTTTATCCTTTTGGGTAGATAGATAGACATACACACACAAGTATGTACCTATGTGTGTACAGAATAACAGATGGACTTAGTGCTTTAAGTTGTGCAAAGCATTTTGCAAATAAAAATTATACGCAATTTATTAAGTATAATTCTAAATTTTTTCAACATGAGCAGATCAATTCATAGCTCTACTAACATATATTATAGCTTGATTGTTCTCCTTCACTCCAGTCAGCACTTTCATTTTTCTTTCTTTTTTGCCAAATTCGACAATCTCATGTGAGTAAAATGAAACCTCAGTGTTGTATTAAATTGAATGTCTCTTATAATTAGTCATTTTGAACCCTTTTTACATGATTGTTGATATCCTGGATTTTGTTCTGAATCTATCATACCTCTAAACCTGAGGTATTTGTGGTGTGGAGAATGGAGAAGAGATTGCTCAACCTTGGCAGTCTTGGGTCTCCTTGACCCTTCCCTCAGATGGCATGCTGCTGGTGAATCAGATAATGTCTATTCATGTCATGTGTAAACCACATCTTTATATTTAGACAACTCTTATTTCCCCTACCCCCACTTATTTTACCCTTCAGCTATCTCTCCTGACCTCTTTTCTAGGTCATTTGAAAAAAAAAATCAATGCCTTACATTTTCTTCTTTTTTAAATTTTGTTTTACTATTTTCTTTTATTTTATCAGGTCATTAAGTTCTATTTGTTCCATTCCAATTTTCAGGGAATCTGCTACTTGGATATGCTATCTTTCCTTATGTTCCAGGGTATTTATTCTCCTTCCAATTCTTTTTTTCAAGAATTCTTATTTCCTTCATAATTTCACTTTAAAGAAATCTCCTACTTCTTTTCTTCCATGGACCCTTTTTGTCCTTGTGGCCAAGACATTTTTCCCTGAATCTAACCTTGTAATTATTATGTGGTTTCTTTCTTTTTCTGGGTTTATCTCTTAGGTATCTATTGACCTCTATTATTTGTTGTTTGTTTGTTGTTTTCTTCTGTTGACTCCTATCTGTAGCATCATTTCCTGATTTGTGTCTTTACACTAGAATTAGATTCTGAATCTCTTATAATTTTAGATGGGATGGTAAATTCCTGTCTTGTCCCAACCTTGATTGCCTGGGCTCCTGTCACTGATTCCACATGGTTTGGTATGTCTGTGCTCAGAGTGCTGGCAGATTTCAAGCTCCTTGATATTGTTTGGATTTAGTATACTGTGGTCTTCAGGGCCCTCTGGTGTGTCTTAGGTTATGTTGGCATGGCCCCTCAAGTGATCTTGTTCAGAATGATGCCTGTTTCAAGCCTCATGTCCACAGCCAAAACTGTCATAGAAGTTATATTATGGTAGGTAACTGACTCTCTTAGGATCTCTTTGTCCAAGCACTCTAGACTTCCAGCACCTTGGCATTGCTTTACAAAATATTTTCTCACAGGAACCCTGGGAGGT
>CM053770.1:83167109-83267272 GCA_028658325.1 Potorous gilbertii | reverse complement strand
CATGGCCCCTCAAGTGATCTTGTTCAGAATGATGCCTGTTTCAAGCCTCATGTCCACAGCCAAAACTGTCATAGAAGTTATATTATGGTAGGTAACTGACTCTCTTAGGATCTCTTTGTCCAAGCACTCTAGACTTCCAGCACCTTGGCATTGCTTTACAAAATATTTTCTCACAGGAACCCTGGGAGGTGAGGGCTATTATTATTGCCATTTTATTTAAGAAACCTGAGGCTGAAGGAGGTTAAGTGACTTATTCATGGTCACACCACTAGGACATATCTGAGGTCATATTTGAACCCAGATCTTTCCTGCTCTCAGCCCAGTGTTCTATCAATACACTGCTCCACCTAGTTGCCTCTAGGGTTTAGAGTACCTGGGAAATGCAATATCTTTTTTTGGTAATATCTTTTTGTTTTGTTAAATATTTCCAACTAACATATAAACTTTAACATCAATTTAAAAAGAAACTGAATTTCAAATTCTCTTCCTTTTTTCTCTCATCCATCCTTGAGAAAATAAGCAATTTGATATTGTTTATACATGTATGGTCATGCAAAACATGATTCTATATTAGCCATGTTGCAAAAGAAAACAGACAAACAACTCCAGAAAAAATGAAGAAAGTAGGAAAAAAGCACGTTTCAATCTAGACTCAGATTCCATCAATTATTCTCTGGATCTGGATAGCATTTTTCACCTTAAGTCCTTTGGCATTGTCTTGCATCATTGTCTTGATCAGAGTCATTGAGTTTTTCACAGTTGATCACTGTATAACATTATTGTTCTGTATTCGATGTTCTTCAGGTTCTACTTCCTTAACTTTGCATGAATTCTTATAAATCTTGCCATATTTTTATGAAACTATCTTGTTTGTCATTTCTTATAGCACAATAATAGTATTCCATCACAATTGTATGTGACAACTGTCACTGTTTTCTTTTCTTTTCTCCCCAATTGATGGGCATCCCCTTGATTTCCAATTCTTTGCCCCCACGAAAAGAGCTGCTATAAATATTTTTGTACTAATCGGTTTTATACATTTTTATCTCTTTGGGATCCAAATCTAGGACTGGTATTGCTGGTCCAAAGGCCATGTATTGTTGTAAAGCCTTTTGAACATAGCTCCAAATTGTTCTCTGGAATAGTTGAACCACTTCACAAGTCTACTAATAATGTATTAGTTTCCCAAATTTTCCACATTCCTTCCAGAATTTGTCATTTTAATTTTCCCATCATGTTAACTGACCTGTTAGGTGTGAGATAATGTCCCAAAGTTGTTTTAATTTTCATTTTTCTAATCAGTAGTGCTTGAAAGCATTTTTTTTCATGTGAGTATCAACAGCTTTGATTTCTTCTTCTGAAAACTGCCTCACCCCTTGCCATATCTGGACCTCAATTCAGGTATACCAGTACCTGTTCAGTGTACTAGTACCTGCTAGCATTGTAAGTAGGATAAACCAGAAGAAGGGACAAATTGAGGAACCAAGGGAAGTGCATTCTGAGTGGATGTGCTGCTAATCCAATGTCTAATGGTGTTTTAATCAGTGGTATCTAAAGGGAAGGGAAGTCAATTTCTATTTCTCCTAAAGACTGATTGCAATTGGAACCTGTCAACATTTCAAAAGCTATTTTCCTGAGGCATTTATAAAGTGGAGATGACTTGTGTCATTTGAATTGGTCAGTTGCAATAATTTTAATTAAAGATAGAAAGGTACCATTTCTTGGTGACAGAATGTTACAAGATGGTGAAAGCCCCCTCTGTAACTATTTTCATTACCTACTTTGTAGATTTCTCTGCCCTTGTGTAAGTGCCCTGGAAACCACATTTCTTTGAAATCACTTCCTTACGTATTTTATATTAATTTATCAGAAACGGTTTCCTACTTATGAAGTACTGATAGATGCACAGCCAAGTGGCTCTTTGGTAAGATGCAAATAGATTCAGTGTCACATTGAAATAGAAGAGATCAGAGTTGGTGGAAAAAAGCGTTTTGTGACTTAAACAAAGTAGTGTCTAGTTCCCTATGAATTCATCAAATGCAGTCCATTCTTACCTGAATGTAGCAAATCGTAAGAGTGTGAAGTCTACCAACTACGGAACAATGAACTTGACCTTGATTTCTGAGAAAATTCTGGAATCTAAAGGGATGGTAAACACATTAAAAAAAGGAGTAGATATCAGAAAGAGCCAGCATGGCTTTAACAAGAGGAAGTCAAAAAAGACTAACTTAATTTCTTTTCTTACCAGTGTTACTAGACTTGTAGGAAGGGGAAAGTTATAGATATAGTTTAACTCTTTTTAAAATTAATTTATTGAACAAGTCTCTTTTACTATTTTTTTTACCCAAGAGAACTCAAAAAGAGGATTGTATGAAATCTATGAATGTGCATTTCATACCACTTGCTTTTTAAAAAGTATATAATTTCCAGACATATTTTCAAAACTTTTCTGCTTACCTCAACTTGGTTATTAATTTCTGTCCCCTTCTGTGGAATTAACAAAATTGTTTGAATACTTCTCTTTTTTGGGATATCACTATTGATAACCTATTACCCTTACCCCCTCTAACCCTCCCAGTTAAAAACGGAGAAAAAGAAAACCTCATGCAACAAAAAAGCATGGTCACATCAAATGAACCCTCAGTGTTTGTGGCCCCAAATGCATCTTTTTCTCTCCTTTGAGTTTATCACCTCTCTGTTAGGAGAAAGGAAGCTTGTTTCACCCCAGGTCCTCTATTATTGCATTTCTGAGTTAAATCTTTTCAAGTTGTTTTTCTTAGCAATATTGTTTCCCCACATGCAAACTGTTCTTCTAGTCCTGTTCAATACACTCTGCTATAAATTTATATCACCCAGAATTCTCTGCAATTATCTCTTTTATCTCTAATACTCCTTGCTATTCCATTACATTCCAGTCCATACCTTATTCAATCATTCCCCTGTTGATGGGTAGCTCCTAGTTTCTCATTATTAGATTTTCTTTTTTTCTTGTTTCATTCACCTTTCAGGATCAGGAATACTCTCCTCAAGGTTACCACACTTTATCCGTTCCCCACACATCTCTGCTTGCTTCTCTTTTGAATATCATGTCTTCCTGTACTAAATAGTGTGAATTTCCCACCAAGGTTGTGGTTTATCTGATATCCACTTCCTCTGTACCACATTCCCACCAACTGCACTCCTTTCAAGTTTGTATGCTTTTTTCATACATTCCAGTTATGAAAAATAGCAAGTTCCACACCCTCCCTCCTTTCCACAGCTGTGTATTTCTTTTGTCCTCCCTTTTATTTCTGTTCTTCAAAGTCCTCAGAATGGACCCCCTGTACCCCTAGGGGCCTCTGCTTTTCTTCTTGTACTCCCTCGGTACCCTAAGGTAACTCTCCCCTTCTTAGACAAATCCTATCACATCATCCTCACATCCCCTCTAAATGCTCAAATCTACATACTCTGTGACAAGAAGCTCTGGATGAGTTCAGTAGAGCTGGTCCTTGAAATGTCTGACCTGTGGGGAGATAGGAGAGAGAGCTGTGCCTGAAGTAACCACTTCTGGGCCAGGATCTTGCTCTCCATGCTGAGGTCAGGGCAGAACCATGGTCTGGTTCCCCATTGGCAAGGTCTGTGGAGGGACCCTGAAGCAACTGGACCAGGCCACTTTGGGTGAGGTCTCTCCATGTATCATCTCCATTAATATTTTGGCTAAGGCTTGCAGGATATGTAATTTTGCTTTGGATCTTGAGTTCCTTTTGTTTTTAAGGATCATATTATTACCTCTCCTTCCTCAATTTCTAGTAGTTACAGAATAGATACGTGATATTTAAATTTCCTTTCCTTTATATTTAAAGGTCTTTCTCTTGGTGACCTGAAAAAAATGATTTTTTGTTCTTTGAATTATTAAAGTTAATTACTATGTGTTTCAAAAATAGTACTGAAGAATAGGATTATTTTTTAGAGAGAAGATATGGACCTTTTTGATTAATCTTTTGGCTTTCTGTGTTTAGAAGTTCTGAGCAGTTTTCCTGCATTTTTTTGTCATTATGGTTAAACATACTTGTACTATCTACCTCCCAGCATTGATCCGATAAAGCCACTTTATAAAGAACTATATGAAAAGAGATATAATAATCAGTATACCTCCCATCTACCTCCCCACCATCTACTCTTCAAACCTTCCTTCTGCCTCTGCAGCTTTCCAAATATCTGATACATGGCACCTTGATTACAGCTGACATCAGCCTGTTTCAGAGACATTAGTCTTTCTCCCTCATCACTTATCACTGTCTCACTAGGATTGTACAAATATAGTAGTTCCACAGTAAACTGTTCTGCTCCCAAAGGGAAAACCCTCTATCCACATGTTTAATCTGTATCTATGATATGGTATACACACATATCATTTAACATATTTGAATGATTAGATACCAAATAAAATATTTAGAAAGAAAATTTAGATTTTATTGAATGTCTTCAAAACATTAAAAAAGTTATTTTATGTTAACAAAAACTTATGGACATAATTTTATATATGAATATATGCAAATATGATGTTAAATAATGATAATATTCATCAACATTTATGTAGACTTTAAAATTTATAAAGAGTTTGAGGCCTATTTTCTCATTTTATTCTCATAACAACCCTGTGACTTGTGTGTAGACACTGTCATCTACATTTTACAGATGAGGAAAATGGGCAGACAGAAGTTATGTGACTTGCCCAGGGTCATGCAGTTAGTGAAGGTCTGAGGCAGAATTTGACTTCCTGACTCTAGGGCCAATGCTCTCCCTTCTATGCCACCTAGCTACCTACATAGTAGAATTTTAACAGACTTGCAGAGTCTACACTGTCTTCCCCCTTCCCCCTTGCACTAGAGGGTAAAGGATCTCCTGATTCCACACTTCATGCAGTCCTTCTTCAACCACAGTAGCCTCAGGAATGCCTGCTTCAGGATTTTGTTTTGCAGAATGAGGATAAACGAGTGCACAGAGGGATAGATAGGGGTAGCCAATTCTATAATTGTTATCACCTTGGCATATGCTATAAAAGTGGTTGCTGTCCCAAGGAAGAGAATGAAAAAATGTAAGACAAAGAGTAAGAGGAAGGAGAACATTATGAGAGTGGCTCTCACATGGGCCTTAGTGCTCACGTCTCTGGAGGCATTGACCTGGTGCAACATCATCCTGGTATGCCTCCTCAGGGAGAGAATGAGTAAGAGACAGGAGAACAGGGATATAATGAATGGTATCACTGCCAACAGGAGACCCAGATAGTGGAAAACATAAAATTCTCTTTTCTTTCTTCTCAGATTTTCAGTGGCATTTGTAATGAGTTTCATTTTTAGGAGGCTGGAATGTAAATTAAGTTTTTGGGTCAGTAACACTTCACGGAAGAAAAAGAAGAACACACAGCAAAACAGAATACAGACAACCACCTGGGAAATCCTCCATTTAAGCCAGAGGAAGGCAGGGTGGGAGAACTTGGCAATCTTCAGGCAGTAGAAGACACTGAGGCAGGTGGACAGCCAGATGTTTAAATGGTTACCAAGAATCCACATAGTGTCACGAATTTCACTTAAAGTTGTTCCATAGTACAAATCAGGATAGAAAAGCAAGATTGTGGCATCAAAAATGACAGCACATTGCAGGATGCTCCTGGAGAAGGCTAGATTCATGATGATGAAGTTAGATAAAGAAATCTTGCTCCTCTTGATCCAGTGGATGCAGTTGATAAGTCCAAGAAAGCCATTCCCCCAAATCCCCAGAATGAACTGACTGAGGGCCATAAAGAAAAAGATGATTTGAAATGAGTTCAGCATGTCTGCAGATGAATTTCCCCACGTCTGTAATTTCTTTGCTTATCTGCAGTGTTGCTTCTGCTCTACAGCTTTTGTGACCTGAGGTAAGTAAGCTCACACAGGTACCTGCTTTATCAGTGTCCCTAATACCTTTTTTCTTCTCTGACTTGTTTGTGCTGCTGTCTCTGTCCAGGGTGCTCAGAAATTCCTGAGGGCCAGTCTTCCAATTGTTCATTTCAAACTGGTCTCCTCTTCTTCTCTAGTTCAGACCCGAGGCTTGGAGTTTTCTCAAATCCTTGGGTCATAAATGTCATTTAGTGCATGAAAGGCCAACCAATAGTGATTGAAGGATCTTTGCTAACATACAAATAGTTTCAGGATGTAGTATCACATGGAGAAGGGAGAGGCCAGAGTCAGAGATAATGCAGGGTTTAGTTCCACACCCATAATAAGTTTCTATGTTACATAGAGAGAATGAAATTAGTCCTTGAAACCTCAGAAAGTATGGTCCACTGCACAGATATCTGAGACTGGTGAAGGATAAAGGGACTGGATGGGAAGAGCTATACTGAAAAGTGACTCTCCCAAGACCATAAAAACATACATTTGTATGTGTGTGTGTGTGTGTGTGTGTGTGTGTGTGTGTATCTGTACCTATCTGTTTAATTGTATATTCTCTTTTTCATTTCCAGACACCTCTCCAGTGGATTACACTTTTTGTGGTATCCAGAAGGGCTGAATCCCCTGTGTTTATGTGACATAGAATCGTGTCATCTGTACAAAGTTCAACTCTCCATTTTCTTTCACATGTGTGAGTGTGTATAATATATGTAACTATTTTTCAGTGTGGTTGATTTTCTTTAACAGATTATTTAGAATATCCTGTTCATCCATTTCTCTTGAGCAGAAGCTTATAAAGGATCAAGGCATTGCCTACAGGCTGGACATCTCAGCACTTGAAGGGCTTTTCTACTTAGGCCACTTGGAATCTATGTTGTTGGCCTGGGCCTTGTGAAAGGAAGCCTCTGGGCCCACACAGTCATGATGACAGTTTCATTATCATTTACAGAAAAACTAGCTTTGCAATTTGTGCCAGGAACTTTACAATCTATGTTACTTCTACCATATAAGCCAAATACCACTGTCTTCCCTTTCTACCACCCCCATCATACCAGTCACACTCTTAAAATCATCTGTGTTTTTCAACTTACTGCCACATAGATTGTCATGATAAACTCTTAGTATTTAAGCTCCCTTGGCTTCTTGATGCATTTTCCAGAATCTCTTGGTGAATCTTGACCAATAAAATTCCACAAGAGATAATTTTTTTAAATGGATTTTCTTGTGAAAGGAAATGTTGATTCTTTAGGAACCCCTGTTTAGTTGGTGGTTGCCATCTGGGATGGTATTCTTTGAAGCCCATTTATGAAGGAATTAATTTTATTTTCCTTTCAGTTACCAACAAGTGAAGGGTGTTAAGGTCTGACTGTTGACAATAGAAGAAGACTTATTTTACTTCTTTCTTCATTTTCCTGGTCAGTCTTTGCATTTTCCTTTCTCAGAAAAGGAGTGTTAATAAGGAAATTATCCTGGGAAGAAAAATATCTTTTATTCATTGTGTTCAGAACATGGTTAATCAAAGCAAGTTTGAGTTCAGTATCATGTATGTGGTAGGCAGCACTTGATCCTACTGTAAGTGTTTTTCCTTCACTTACTTTTCTGTTAGTGTTTTCTTCAGTTATCATCTTTGTGGTTTAAACTTTGGTGTATTCACTGCATCATGTTTTAACAGCTATGACTCATGAAGCCTAGTAGTGAGACGTTGCTAGGACATGCATCTTTCAGCTCAACAGAATGGTAGTGGGTTATTTCCTAGCAACTGTGTTGTTCAAGGCTGGTCAGGTCAGGAATCTTTTGTGTCTAATCTTGGACTCTGCATCCTTTCTCATCGTTGAACATTTAAATTAGCACCCAGACCTTGATTTAGTTTAAACCCTTCTCAGACTGTATTTTGTTGCTGTTTCCCAGTAGAGGTCACTGTGACTGACTCAAAGTCTCCTGAAGTCTATATTTTATTCTTAATTTTTTTTGGTTGGAGAAAATGAGATTTGTTCATGAGGGTTTCAGTTTAGAGCCAAAGTACTGATTCCACACGACTTCCTTTCTCTGCAAAGGAAAAGAAAAAAAATGTTGAAAATAGCGATTTGAAGAGGAATTCAAGAAAAACTTCAAGCTTTCAGGCCAGCCAGGAAAGTCATCTCCCAGCCAACTAAATTAACTGATTGTGCTAAATTCAACATATTGTAATGGCAACGAAAAGTGAGAGAAAACAGAGAGTGGAGTAGATTCACCATTGTTCTAATGGTTTCTCTAAAACGCCAGCATTCATTCTCTCTCTTTCTTTCTTCCTTCATTCCTCCTTTCCTTTGTTTTTTTCCCTTCCTTCCTTCCTTCCTGTCTGTCTTCCTTCCTTCCTTCCTTCCTTCCTTCCTTTCTTTCTTTCTTTCATTCTTTCTTTCTTTCTTTTCTACTCTTTCCTTCTTTTTTTTCTCTCTCTCTTTGATGCCAGGGATAGAAAAAACCTCTGGCTCCTCTAAGGCTTAGAGTGAGTCTCCTAAGTCTAACTGATGCTACTACCCCTGACCTTACACTGCTGATGCTGTTTTACCACAAAACTCTAATTCCCACTCTTCTCTCATTTCCCTCTCTCCAGAGAGGTTAAAATGAATTCCAGCTATATTGGAAAATTCCACCATTATCACTAATGTCACATTAAGAGCCCCCTCTGTCATTCAGGTTAGAAACACAACCCAAAGGGTCTTTAGGGACTTAGGCCTCCTTTTTGGACAGCTAGCCTAAACTTTCTCAGACTATGATATTTCTTCCCAGGGTTCAAAATTTTGAAGTCCCATGCAAAATCTGCTTCATAGCAGGATCCAATATGATTAACTCAGCATTCCAAGGAATCACTTTAGAGTACCATCAACCATACATGCAATAAACATAGCATAATGAAAAGCATCACTTCACTGGTTATTTCAGCAATCACAGATCCAAATGCCATGAAAGATATATATATATATATATATTACACATGTCATAGTAGAACATGCATTTAACTCAGGCAAACATGCTCAACAGCAAACAAAGTTAAACAATAGCAAATTTATTAGGTTCACCAAATAGTAAAATAGGCAAAATACCAACAATACCTTCAAGGAACAATTAACAAAGCTATGCATGGTCAACAGGTTAAGCAGCTACAATGCATGTACCAATGGACCCATGCAATTGCATTCACATCACAAATTACTTAGGTAACTATTATCATTATTTTGTGACTACACTGTAACCAATCACTTTACTGGTTTCTTCTGGGAAAATATAAGTTAGTCTAGTCACTAATTGGATAGCTCTAGCTCTTCTATGACCTATTGACCTGTCTGCCTCCACACATGTGCTAGTAGGTAGAGTAGACTCAAAACAATCCTCCTCAGATATATAGCTTTGTCTCCCTAGACTTGAAGAGGTTGGTGATCTCAGGCTGGCCAACAGTGCTACTCTGCTCTGAATCGTCTGCTATGAGAAATAGTAGGCATAAAAGGTACTGCCTTGCAGTTTAGTTCTCTTCTGTTATGAGAAATGGATGCCGGAATACAATCAATATATAGAACCTTCTTTACTTAAGAAGTCTGTTTCTGAACCCTTGTCTGGATTAGGCAGCCTTGGTGTGATTGATCAGTGTTCTTCTTTTGTTGTTCTTGTTTAGAGTCTCCTGAGATCAGTCCTCTCCTGCGCAGGAGGGAAGCTCACTAACTCATCAATTGGCAATGAACAATTTCAGAGAATTGACTTTGAAGGGCCTGGACTCTGGAGTCACTAGAGATAAAAAGTTACATGGAATCTACTCTTGTACCTCTTGGTTGCTCTGTCTCTTGATCTTTTGAAAGTCACAAGGTAATTCTCTTTTACTTGGAAGCAAGAGAGACTGGACCCAATAGAGACAGAAGTAATAGCTGAGCCAGGGACTCTCAGCTTCATGCCCCTTCCCTACCCAGATGCCCTTAGTGGATTGTCTTCCTTTTTCAAAGATGGTGGAAAAGAACCCTCATCAATGGTCTGGTGCCTTTTAAAATGTACCACAGCCCTGACTTGATGGCCAGTCAAAGAGGTTCTTCTTTATCACATGGTCAGCAAAATAGAATCAGTTACAGAATTGTCTGCGTATTCTTCAAAACTCTCTAAGTCATTTTCATTACACACCACCTTGCTTTTGAGCACACTGATGTCTCCTCACTGACCTCCCCTTACACAGCTATTTGATCATGTTCCTGCCTATTGGGTATATCTTGTTTTCCCTTCACTTTCTAGACACTGGTTCCTCTCTGTATGTTTTGACCCTTTGAATTGTGTACTGAGGCTTCGAAGGGGCAGATAGGTAATGCAACAGATATAATACTACTCTAGGAGTCAGGAGAACCTGAGTTTAAATCTCACCTCAGACACTTGATACTCACTAACTCTGTGACCTTGGGCAAGTCATTTTACCCCAATTTCCTCACCCTGGGTCATCTCCAGTCAACTTGATGAGTATCTGGTCACTGGATTCAGATGGCTCTGGAAGAAAAGTGAGGCTGGTGATCTGCACAGCCCTCCCTCACTCAAAACAAAGTCAAGTTCAAGTCATGTCATCATTTCTCTGATGGCATGGTCTCCTTCAGCAACAAAGGATGAACACACACACTGAGGCTTCATCTCATAGCCTAAATTAGGGCCAGGTTGGGGTACAACCCGGTGGGATCCTCCAATAGAGTTTGCAGATTTCCTGCAATAATAAATTTTAATTCTGTTAAAGGCCACTCTCAGTGTTTGCCTGTCATTGGTAATGATCCAAGAACCCTTGTGTTCTAAGGATGGCATAAGCAAAACTGAATTATTGCAGACAGATAGTAGAGCTGAAGACGTCTGCTAAGCAACGGGATGTAGCTTACAAAAACTTAGTTCAGAATACGATCTGGAGAGCAACAAAGGCAGATCAATTTCTAGAGATCCTCTAGGGATATTATGTTTGCATGGTACAGCAGACATGATGAAGGTTCCCCAAAGAGGCAGCTTTACTTAGCATAACATGTGGGATGGAACATAAGGATTAATCTCTATTCCTAAGTGATTCAAGGCAAACACACTGAGTAATCTTGTAGGCATTTTTTCCTTAAGA
This sequence comes from Potorous gilbertii, assembly GCA_028658325.1. Lineage (NCBI taxonomy): Eukaryota > Metazoa > Chordata > Mammalia > Diprotodontia > Potoroidae > Potorous > Potorous gilbertii. The sequence goes on along the minus strand of CM053770.1, from coordinate 83,256,262 downwards.
AATTGATTCCCCCCATTATTCTGAACTTGATGAACAGCAAGAAACAGGCCCACATACAAAGAAGAACCAAAAAAGAGGATTGTATACGAAAATGAAAATCTTGATTACAATATCGCAAATATATTTTTAAAATCATAAAATAAATTCAACATGCCAGTTTCAAAGCTATCCTCTGAGTCTTCCTCTCTACTTACTATTTTCTTCCTTGTATTTAAAACAAATATTTTAATAACACTATTTTTTGGGGGGGCTGTATTTCCACTGTCCCTTCATGTCCCTAGATCTCTTATTCTCCAACTTAAGAAAGCAAAACCAAAAACTTCTATTGTAACAGCTATGCATAGCTAACAGTAACAAATCCACACACTATCCATATCTAAAAATCTATGGTTCTTTATGCATCTCTAGTACATAACCTATTGGTAGGCAGCATCCTTCATTATTGCAGTCACTGTGAGTCATTGCATTGGTTAGTTTTTAAGTCTTTACAATGTTGTATAAATTGTTCTTTGCATGTTGCGTTGCTTCATTCAAGTTTTTCCATATTTCTCTGAATCCACACTTTTCATCATTCTTATGGCACAATAATATTCCACTGAATTCATGTGGCATACTAAGTTCTGTCATCTTCCAGTTGATCGACACAACCCCAGTTACAAGTTCTTTGCTTCAATAAAAGGTGCTGCTAGGAGTGATTTTATGCTTTTGAGTCCTTTCTTTTTATCTTTTTGGGTATACAGATAGACATACACACATGTATGTATGTGTATGTACCTATGCGTATAGAATAACAGATAGACATATGTAGTGCTTTAAGGTTTTCAGAACATTTTGCAAATAAAAATTATACATAATTTAATAACTAAGTATGATTCTGAATTTCTTTTCAGCACAAACAGATCAATTCATACCTCTGCTAACATATGTTAGCATGATTGTCCTCCCCTACTCCTGTCGGTAGTTCTCATTTTTCTTTCTTTCTTTTTGCCAAATTGCACAATCTGATGTGAATAAAGTGAATCCTGTTTTGTTTTGAATTGAATGTCTCTCATTATTAGTGATTCAGAACATTTTTTTTCATATGATTGTTAGTATTCTGGTTTTTGTTCTGAATCTATCATACCTCTAAACTGGAGATATTTGAGGCATGGAGAATCGTGAAAAGATGGCTGAACCTTGGTAGTCTTGGATCCTCTTGACTTGTCCTTTAAATGGCATGCTGGTGGTAAATCAGATGTCTATTCATGCATGTGTGAGCCACATCTATGTATTTAGGCTACTCTTATTTCCCCTACCCCCACTGATTTTATACTTCAAGTATCTCTTCTGACTTGTTTTCTAGGTCACTTTAAAAAGTAATAAATGCCCACATTCAGAGAACGAAGTATGGAGTTGGAATGCTGAATGAAGCAGACTATTTTTCTCTTTTATGATGTTTTGCTTTGCTCGTGGTTTCTCCAATTCATTATAATTTCTCTATGCATTGTGACTAATGTGAAGAGGTGTTTAATAGGAATGTGTGTGTAGAGCCTATATAAGATTGCATACTGTCTTGATGAGGAGGGAAGGTGAGAGCCAAAGAAAATGTAAAACTTTTTCAAGTGAATGTTGAAAACTAAAAAAAAATTAATAATTTTGGGAAAAATAATAAGTGTCTTACATTTTCTTCTATTTTTTCAATCTTTTAATTTCATTTCAGTTTTTCCTTTTATTTCATAGGGTCATTGAGTTTGATTTGCTCCATTACAATTGGGAGTCTGCTCCTTGGATATAGTATCTTGTTTTATGTTTTAGGGTATTTAATATCCTTCCAATTCTTTTTTTGTTCAAGAACTCTTACTTCATTTATAATTTGATTTTAATCTGCTGTTTTTCTTCTATGGACTCTTTTAGTTATTATTGCCAAAACATTTTTTCTCTGAGTCCATCCTTGTAATCATTAACTGGTTTCTCTAGTTTTTCAGGTGCATCTCTTGGGTATCTGTTAACCTACGTTGGTTGTTTGTATTTTCTTCTGTTGACTCCTATCTCTAGCATCAGTTCCTAATTTGGGCTTTTACTCTAGGATGGCATTCTGAATCTTCTTGAAATGTGAGATGGGATGGTCAGGTCCTTTTTGGTCCTGACCTTGATTGCCCGGGCTCCTGTTTCTGATTTCATGTGGTTTGGTGTGTCTATGATCTGAATGCTGGCAAATCTCAAGTTTTCAGTATTGTTTACAGAGCTTAAATTGTCTCTGGTCAATATTGCTGTAGATTTCTGACCCCTCAGGTCATCTTATTCAGAATGCTCTCTCCTTCCAGCCACTCAAAATTGTTGTAGAAGTTATATTATATGTAACTGACTCTCCCGAGATCTCTTTGTCCAAGTCTAAAACTTTCATTTTAAGAAATCTCCTACTTGTCTTCTTCCATGTACCCCTTTAGTTAGAAAATGCTCACTCTACAATACCTTTTTTTGTAATATCTTTTTATAAATTTTGTTGAATATTTCCAAATAACATGTAACTTTAAAAAAATCGTTGAAAAACATTGAGTTCCAAATTCTTTTCTTTTTCCCACTCCCCCCCCTCCTTGAGAAAACTAGCAATTTGAAATTAATTGTCCATACATACTCATGCAAAACATTTCCATATGAGATGTATTGCAAAAGAATATAAACAAAAAACTCCAAAAAAAACTATAAAGAAAATTTAAAAATCAGGTCCTTTTTAATTGTCTTGGGTCACTGTCTTGATGAGAGCAACTGAGTCATTCACAATCAATCAATGTATAATATTACTGTTGCTGTTTACAGTGTTCTTCTGGTTCTGCTTCCTTTAGTTGCCTGAATTCCTATAAATCTTCCCAGGTTTTTCTGAAACCATCCAGCTTGTCAGTTCTTATTGCACAATAATCGTATTCCATCACAATCACATGGCACAACTTTCCCAACTTATGGGCAGCTCCCTGGTTTCCAATTCTTTGCCACCACAAAAAGAGCTGCTATGAATATTTTTGTACAAGTTGATCTTTTGCCTGTGTCTTTGATCTCTTTGGGATCCAGATCTAATATTGGTGTTGCTGAGTCAAAGGGCATGTAAAGCCTACTGAACATAGTTCCAAATTGTCCTCCAGAATGGTTGGACCACTTCACAATAGTGCAACAGTGACCCCATTTTCCCACAATCCCACCAGAATTTGTCATTTTCATTTTTTTGTAATGTTAGCCAATGTGGTGTGAATTGGTGGTGAGAAAGTTTCTCAAAAATTTGTTTAATTTGCATTTCTCTAATCAGTAGTGCTTTAGGGGATATTTTCATGTGAGTATCAATAGCTTTGATTTCTTCTTCTGAAAACTGCCTCACACTCTGACATATCAATTCAGATGTACAAGCACCTGCTCAGTGTGCTATTGCCTGCTAGCATTATAGCTGGGAATATCCATCAGAAGGGACAAATTGAGAGGACCAAGGAAAGTGCATTCTGAGTAACACATGGTGATTTGTTCAGTAGTGTCTAAAGGGAAGAGCAGCCAGTTACTATTTCTTCTAAAGATTGGTGGCAATTGGAACCTCTCAACATTTGACACTCTTTTCCTGAGACATTTATAAGGTGGAGATGGTTTGTGTCATTTGAATTGGTCTGTTGCAACAATTTTAATACAAGACAGAAATGTACCATTTCTTGGTGACAGGAATTAACAAGTAAGTGTTGACCAGTGAACACATTGTACATTGTTGGAGGTTCATAATGCATCAGGGCAGGAATATATGTGTGTAAAGGCTTATTTACAATAAGATTCTATATGGTTGTATGATGGACACAATTCAAAATTTCAATGCAGAAAACTCCAAAAATTTACAATAGATTATTAAATTTAAGATGCTTCATGGATTGTTCAGTTCCATATGGACAATAAATTTCACACAAAGAGAATGGAATTTATCCTTTGAAACCTCAGAAAATACAGTCCACTGGACAGATACTTGTTTGACCTACTGACCCCTTTTGAAAAAAAATTTCTCACTAGACCCATGGAAATAAGCTTCCTTTAACCTTTAGTTTTTTAAAAATTTGCATCATTTCAAAAATATATAATTTATTTAAAATGGAACATCTTAAATTTAGGGTTTTGGTTTTACTTTCGTATCTCTATATGAAATGCATAGGAAACTGAAAATCTTGATTACAATATAGCCAGTGTATTTTTAAAAACCATAGAATAAATTTAACATGTTAGTTTCAAAGCTGTTCTCCATGTCTTCCTTTCCAGTTCCTTCTGTTCTTTTCCCTGTGTTTAAAACAAATGCTTTAATAACACTAAACTTTTTCTTTTTTTGGCAGCATTTCCACCAGCCCCACCCCCCGGTCCCTAGATCACTTACTCCCCAACTTACAGAATTAAAACCAAAACCTTCTATTGTAACACATATGTGAAGTCAACAAAAACAAATGTATACCCTGGCCATGTCCAAAAAAATCGATGGTTCATGATGTTCCTCTAGTTCGTAACCTCTGGGTAGGTAGGTAGCATGCTTCCTCATTGCAGTCACTGAGGGTCATTGCATTGGTCAGAGTTCTTAAGTCTTTACAATATTGTAAAAATTATTCTTTACACTCTTCATTGTTTCATGTAAGTTTTTCCTGATTTCTCTGAATCCACACTGTTCTTCATTCTCATGGCAAATTCACATCCCACTATATTCATACACCATAATAAAATTAGCCATCCTCCAACTGATAGACACAATTTTAGTTTCCAGTTGTTTGCTGCAAAAAAACTTTGCTACTAGGAGTGATTTTATTTATGCCTTTGGGTCTTTCCTCTTCTCTTATCTTTTTCCGTATATGGATAAACATCAACACATGCATGTGTGTATATATAACTATGTGTGTATAGAATAATAAGACCTAGGATTTATGTAGTGCTTTAAGGTTTGCAAAGCATTTTGCAAATAAAGATTACATATAATTTGAGGACTCTGAGAATAATTTCAAATTGCTTTTTTTTTTTTTTTTAATAAAACACCTTTTATTCGGGAAATTGGTCCTGGAAGCGTCAGTTTAGTAAAATATATTATACAGAGCATATCCCTCTCCCTCCCTCCCCTCTCATCCTTCCACCCTCCTCCAAAAATACCCCTGGGTGGCGGCCTCCATGGCTTCTCTGGTACAAAAAGAGTTCAGGCAGCTCAGCTTTTGGCACCTGGGCGAGATTGCCAGGTCCGATACTCACCCCCAGCTCCAGAGAGGACGAAAAGTCTGGAAATCAAGGCGGGCAGCACACTTCTCATTTAGCTGCCTGGTGTGGCCCAATACCAAAGTGCTTTGTGAAAAGGGGGAGAGGGGTATTTGGCACTTTATAGGAGGAATGGAAGTTCAGCTGAGGGCAAGAAACTTGGCTTGTAGATGTGGTCAGTCGTCATGCCCTTAAAAAAGTCAACATTGAGAAGGAGATGGTGCCAGCAGAAGAAAAAGGGAGCTTCTCCAGGAGAGTACAAGAATGGGATAGGATCAATCCCCCTAGGGACTCCAGATTCCTTTTCCACTCCTCAACTCCCAGATGGCCCTACCCTTAGTGACTCAGTCCTTGTATTCTATCCCCTGTTCACTTGTCCCTTTGTCTTGTCTAGTGTTTTTCTAGTTTTCTTCTTTCCTCTTCACCTCCCCACACATTCCTGGGGAGTATTATCTTTGTTCTTTGTCTCATGTTCCACTGGTCATTCTCTGGGGTCCTGTCTACAACACCCACCAATGCACTCACCCTCCTCCCCCATCATATGCACCTTCAGTTCTCAAGGCTCCCATCCCTCAAAGGTCATTTAAACATGAATAAAAAGCAGACCAGTGAGCAGAGCAAAACCAGCCAGAAGTAAGATGACCTTGAGGATCCTCTGTTGAGAAGCAGCCAGTTCCTGCGGCAAGATCTCCAGGAATGTGATATAAAGGAAGGTGCCTACTGCCATGCCCTCCAGTCCTGATTGTGCCAGCTGGTGCAGAGGCCCTGCTGACTCTGCTAGGGCAGCCCCCAGCCTGATCCCCAGTGGTGTCATGCAGGAGAAGAGGACCCCACAAATGGCCACCACTCCACACTGCATGATCTGCAGTAGCCGTAGGGACAGACTGACAGCTAGTACCACTTTGTGCAAGAGCAGTGCCAGACACAGCTCCATTGCCCAGCCTTGCTCCTGCTACAGCCCCACAGCAAGCCCTTCAAATACTGAGTGTAGGGAAAGCGAGAAGACCAGGACACAGGCCCTTAAGGCTCAAGGGGTAGGAGAAGTCCCATCAGCTGTGGGTCCATCATGCCAGTGGGGAGGCACACTGCCTGATGTGCCCTGGAGTGCTCGAGTCTCCTCTCTTAGAAGGGGCCCTGATTGTTCTTTGTAGGATAGCACAATCTGCTCCATCACCAGAACCTGGAAAAAACCCATGGCAAGAATGAACTCCTGCCGTGGAAACTGAAATGTGATTTGGAGGGCACACAGAGTCTCGTCTATAGCAGTCAGGTAGTCTGGAAGCAAGTCCAAGAGACAGGTGGCCAGGAAAACACCAGCAAAGCAGCTTACCAGGCTCAGAATTTTCTTTCTGGAGGCTGAGGCCTCAAAGTTGGCACTGGGACATCAAATCACACAGATGGGCGCTAGGCTGCAAAATAAAGTGAGCACCAGCAGCACCCAGGGCACCAGTCTTTACCTCCAACCTCACAGGCACTGCAGGCACAGCTTCTGGCTGCCATACAGGCCATTTTGGCTCTTCCTAGGACACCATGGTGTTGGTAATTTGGAGGGCAGGGGGCGTCCAAGTTCCCTGTCCACACTTGTGCAATTCTTTGACCTCACAGGGGCCTTGCTACATTGCATCTGCTCCATTCCAGCCTCTAGACAGGAATTCCCACCCACCTCCCCACTTCCCAAATTGCTTTTTAGCATGAACAGACCAATGAATTCTATTATTTTATATTTGACTCAGTTCTCTATATATTTAGAAATGAGGCCTTTATCACAGACACTACTTGCAAAAATTCTTTCCCAGTTTTCTGCTTCCCTCCTAATCTTGGTTGCAATGGGTTGGGTTGTATAAAAACTTTTCAGTTTAATGTAATCAAAATTATCCATTTTGTATTTCATAATGCTTTCTATGTGTTCTTCAGTCAAAAATTCTTCCCTTCTCCATAAATCTGGTAAATATACTATTCCTTGCTCCACTAATTTGTTTATAGTATCAATCTTTATACCTAGATCATGTACCAATTTGGACTTTATTCTTGTGTACAGTGTCAGACATTGGTCTATGCTAGTTTCCACCGCACTTTTGTCTAGTTTTCCTAGAAATTTTTGTCAAACAGTGAGTTCTTATCCCAGAAGCTGGGGTCCTTGGGTTTATCAAACAGTAGATTGCTGTATTTATTGACTACTGTGTCTTGAGTACCTAGAATATTCCACTTCTCTACCCTTCTGTTTCTTAGCCAGTACCAAGTGGTTTTGATAATTGTTGCTTTATAATATAATTTGAGATCTGGTAGAGCTAGGTCACCTTCCCTAGCATTTCTTTTTATTAGTTCCCTTGCTATTCTGGACCTTTCGTTCTTTTAGATGAATTTTGATGTTATTTTTTCCAGCTGTAAAAAATAATTATCAGATAGTTTGATTGGTATGGCACTAAATAAATAAATTAATTTAGGTAGAATTGTCATTTTTATTATATTGGCTTGGCCTACCTATGAATAACTGATATTTTTCCACTTTCTTAGATCTGACTTTATTTGTGCAGAAAGTGTCTTGTGTTCATATAGTCCCTGGATTTGTTTTGGCAGTTAGACTCCCAAATATTTTATAGTATCTATGCTAGCTTAAATGGGATGTCTCTTTCTATTTCTTGCTGTTGGGCTTTGGTAGTAATATATAGAAATGCAGAAGATTTGTGTGGGTTTATTTTGTACCCTGCAACTTTGCCAAAGTTTGTTTATTATTTCAAGTAGATTTTTACTTGAATCTCTGGGATTCTGTAAGTATATTAAAGAGTGATAACTTAGCTTCTTCTTTGCCTATTCTAATTACTTCAATTTCTTTATCTTGTCTAATTGCTAGAGCTAATATCTCTAGTACCATATTTAATACTAGTGGTGAGAATTGACATCCTTATTTCACCCCGATCTTATTGGAAATGCATCTAGCTTATCTCCATTGCACATAATGCTTGCTGAAGATTTTAGATAGATACTCTTATTATTTTTTGGAAAAGTCCCTTTATTCCTATGCTCTTCAGTGTTTTTAATTGGAATGGGTGTTGTATTTTGTCAAAAGCTTTTTCTGCATCTATTGAGATAATCATATGGTTTCTGTTAAGTTTGTTGTTGATATAATCAATAATGCTAATAGTTTTCCTAATATTGAACCAGCCCTGCGTTCCTGGTATGAATAATACTTGATCATAATGTATTATTCTCATGATAAGCTGCTGTGTTCTTTTTGCTAAAATTTTAGTTAAAATTTTAGTGTCTATATTCATTAGAGAAATTGGTCTATAATTTTTTTTCTCTTTTTTGTCTCTCCCTGGTTTAGGTATCAAAACCATATTTGTATCATAAAAAGAATTTGGAAGGACTCCTTCCTCAATTTTCCCAAACTATATATTTTTGGAATAAACTGTTCTTTAAATGTTTGATAGAATTCACTTGTAAATCCATCCAACCCTGGACATTTTTTTCCAAGGGAGTTCATTGATGGGTTGTTTAATTTCGCTTTCTGAGATGAGGTTAAGTATTCAACTTTCTCTTCTGTTAATCTGGGCAATTTATATTTTTTAAAATAATCATCCATCTCATTTAGATTGTCGAATTTATGGGCATAAAGTTGGGCAAAGTAATTTCTAATTATTGTTTTAATTTCCTCCTCATTGGAGGCGAATTCACCCTTTTCATTTTTTTTCATATTGGTTATATGGTTGTCTTCTTTATTTTTTTAATCAGATTGACCAAAGGTTTATCAATTTTATTAGTTTTTTCATAAAACCAACTGTGTTTTATTTATTCAATAGTTTTCTTAATGTCAATTTTATTAATCTCTCCTTTTGTTTTCAGTATTTCTAATTTGGTATTTACTTGGGGATTTTCAATTTGTTCTTTTTTCTCCCTTTTTCAGCTGCATGCTCAATTTATTGCTGTTCTCTTTCTCTATGTTATTCACAGAGGCATTCAAAGATATAAAGATTTCCCAAGAATCGCTTTTGCAGTATCCCATATGATTTGGTAGGTTGTGTCATCATTGTCATTGTCCAGAATGAAATTGTTGATTGTTTCTATGATTTGTTGCTTACCCCACTCCTTCTTTAGGATTAGACTATTTAGTTTCCAATTAATTTTTGTTCTATCTTTCCATGGCCTTTTATTACACATGATTTTTATTGCCTTATGGTGTGAGAAGGGTGCATTGACTATCTCTGTCTTTCTGCACTGGATTGTGAGGTTTTTATGCCCTAGTACATGGTCAATTTTTATATATGTGCCATGTACCTCTGAGAAAAAGGTATATTCCTCTCTATCCCAATTCAGTTTTCTCCAGAGATCTATCATATCTATCATTTTGAGAGTTTTATTCACCTCCTTAACTTCTTTCTTGTTTATTTTAAGGTTAGATTTATCAATTTCAGAGAGTGGGACATTGAGGTCCCCTACTAGTAGTGTTTTGCTGACTATTTCTTCCTGTAACTCCCTTAACTTCTCCTCTAAGAATCTGAATGCTATACCACTTGGAGCATAGAAGTTTAGTAATGATATTGCTTCATTTTCTATGGTGCCTTTTAGCAGGATATAGTTTCCTTTCTTATCTCTTTTAATTAGATCTATTTCTGCTTTCACTTTGTCTGAGATTAGGATTGCTACCACTGCTTTCCTTACATCAGCTGAAGCACGATATATTCTGCTCCAACATTTTACCTTTGCCCTGTGTGTATCCCCCTGTTTCAAATGTGTTTCTTGTAAACAACATATTATTGGATTATAACTTTTAATCCATTCTACTATCCATCTCTGTTTTACAGGAGAATTCATCCCATTTACATTCACAGTTATGATTACCATCTGTGTCTTTCCCTCCATCTTCTTTCCCATCATTTGTGCTTTTACTTCTCCCTTCTCTTCTACAGTAGTGTGTTTTAATTTTTTACCACCACCTCCCACAGTTTTAACTTCCTTCTTTCAGCTCCCCTTCCTTTTACTGCCCTTTACCCTTACTACTTCTTTCCTCTCTTTTACCCTCCCCTCCCCTTTCTTTCCCCCTTCCCTTCCTACTGCCTATAGAGCTAGTTAGATTTATATACTTAATTAAGTTTATTCTTCCCTCCTTGAACCAAATCTGATGAGAGTACCTCCCAAACAATGCTCATCTCCTTCCCCTCTTTCCTTCTACTGTAATATAATTTTATACTTCTCCCTGTGATATAATTTACCATTTTCTGCTTCCTCCTTTTCACATCTCCTGTTACAATCCCTGCTTGTGCTTAAATCATATTTTTATCATCACACAATTTAGTTTATACCCATTGCCCCTATCTATGTATATCCCTTTTATATTTCATACTAGATATACAATTCTTAAGATTAACGAGTATCATCTTCCCTTATAGGGAGGTAAACAGTTTGCCCAAATTGAATAATAAGTTTTCTTTCCTCCTGTTTACCTTTCTATGCCTCTCTTGAGATCTGCATTTGAAGAGAGAATTTTCTATTGAGTTCTGGCCTTTTTATCAGGAAGGCCTGGAAATCCCTTATTTCATTGAATGTCCATCTCTTTGCCTGAAATATTATGATGAAGTTTGCTGGGTAATTGATCCTTGGTTGTAATGCCAACTCCTTTGCCTTGTGAAATATCATATTCCAATTCCTTTGATCTTTTAATGTAGAAGCTGCAAGGTTCTGTGTGATCCTTATTGTGGCTCTTTGATATTTGAATGGTTTCTTTCTAACTATCTGTAGTATTTTCTCCTTCACTTGATAGTTCTGGAATTTGTCAACAATAATTCTTAGTGTTTTTAATTTGGGATCCCTTTTGGGAGGTGAACAGTACATTCTTTAGATTTCTATTTTACCCTCTGGATTCAGCACTTCTGGGCAGTTTTCCTTGATGATTTCTTGGAAGATACTATCCAGACTCTTTTTTTATCATGACTTTTTGGTAGGCCAATAATTCTTAAATTTTCTCTCCCAGATCTTTTTTTCCAGGTGAGCTGTTTTTCCAATTAGATATTTTATATTTTCTTCTATCTTTTCATTCTTTAGATTTTTTAACTGATTCTTAACATCTCATGGATTCATTAACTTCTACTTGTCCAATTCTAATTGTCATCCAATTGTTTTCTTCAGTTAACTTTTGCATCTCCTTTTCCATCTGTCCAATTACTCCTTTTAAGGAATTATTTTCTCCAGTTAGTTTTTGTACTTCTTTTTTCATTTGTCTAATTTTCCTAGCTAGTTTTTTGCTTCCTTTTCCATTTTCCTTTTTAAAGAGCTATTCTCTTCTGCTAATATTTTCATGCTTTTAAAATCATTGGGCATTTTTCCTCTATTTTCTTCTTTAGCTGTTCCAGGCATGCTTTTTGTGCATGTGAGCAGTTTATAATTCCTTCTGAAGTTTCAGATGGAAGTACAGTCTCCAGACTGACCTCTCTGGTATTTGTGCTTTGGTTCTTGTCTCCATAGAAAGATTCTATGGTCCTTTCATTCTTTCTTTGCTTCTTGATCATAATGTTGATGCTTTATGTGTTATGACCTCTGGTTCTATCAGCTAAACGCTAAAGAACTTGGCTGAGCTGGCTGGTGTGAGAAAGCAAAGGCAGGTTAAATCTGTTTGTCTTTCCCTGGATTAGCCCTGGAGCTAGCTTGTTAAGTGTGAGAGAGGAGTGGTCTGTTCATAGGCAATCTCCTCAGCTGAGCTAGAGCAAAGGCAAGCTCAGTGCTTGATGATCCTGGCTGTCTTCCTGTTTCCCCTAGAGTGCTTATACACACCTGGGTCTGCTGCCAGGTTCCACACCCCTGGAGCTCCAGTTGTCTGGGACATCTCTGTTCCTTAGCCACAGTAAGGGGAATATTCCTTTGCTATTTTCCTAGCCTCACATTCTATGAGACTGTTTTCTCCTTCTGCTGATCATACTGATCCAGGATTTTTCTGGGGAAATATTTTCTGGTTCTTTGAAGGTCAACAAGGGGAGGGGAAGAAAGCATTTACAGATCACTCCAACATTTTGACTCCCAGAAGTTCAAGTAGGTGACTTCCAGACTTTTTATCTGCGGGCTGAAAGTCTCAGGTACAGCTGCTGCAGACCTGGGTCTCCTTCCACAGCTCTTCCTCACTCAAGTCCCTGTGGCCCTCAACCTGAGCTGCTATCACACCATGCTGATGTTTCTTCAGATCGCCTTGGGGTTTTCCTGCTGGGCCCTGCCATGGCACACATGCTATTCTGTGTGCTGTATGCTCTTCCAACCTTGTGGAACAGATTCTTCCCATCAATTTTCCAGTCTGTCCTGGGCTGTGAAACTGCCACAATCTGTCTCCTATTGGATTCTGCACCTCCAAAATTTGGTCAGATTCTCTTTTTAGAGATATCTGACTGAGTTTGCCTAAGAGCTTAGGTAAGTAGTTGCTCTTACTCCACCAACTTCACTCCCCCAATAATTCAAATAAAAAAATAACCAATAAAGAAAGCAAATTTGCAGAAGTACGAGTAATTTTTTTTTTGAAAAAGTGTCAGTAGGACAAATAGTTTTGGGAACCTCTGTCCTAGACTCTGGTCCTCTAAATGTAACTGTATTCCCAGAGTCTTTCTCCTCCAGGGAAGCCTGAAACCACTCATCCACTCTTGAAGCTGAAATCCAGAAGCTGAGTGCAAGATGGATGAAAGCAGGACCAGACTTTAGGAAGGGATTACAAACAGGTAATACAGTTTTCCGTCACCTAGAATCCATTTCAAAATGCTATTGATTTTAAAGATATAACCTAGCATTATTTATACAATGTAGCTAAAAAAAAGTCCCTGCAAAGGGACACTGACAGGAGTGCCCTCTAGGACTTATGCTTCCTTCTATACTGAAAGGTTTTTAAGAGCTGATGAACAAAAAAGTCCTCATGAAGTTTCTATTCCAGTTCCTTCATTTAACTGATCATGAATGTGAGCTGGCTTCAGACTCAGGAAGATTTGGGTTCCAGTCCTGCCTCTGACACATACCAGCTATTTGATCCTGAGCAAATACTTAAGATCTCAGGGTCCCTTGGGCCTGGAGTCAGAAAAACTTGAGTTTGACTACAGCCCCAGTCACTTCCTAGGTATGTTTTCCTGGCCTAGTCACTTAACCTCTACAGGCTTTTTTTTTTTTTTTTACAGTTTTCTGAACTATAAAACAGAAATAATAATAGCACCTACCTCTAAGTGTTGTGAAGAAAAAAATGATATAATAGTTAAACAAATGTTTGCCTTCTCCTGATCTGACTTGGTAGAGAAGTTTTTTAAGTACTAAAACGAAAGCCCAAACCAGTGTTACACAGCTAGTTGAAGGAGAGCCAGCACATGAGGTCAGGTTTTCTGATTTCTCAAACAGAACCCTTTTTGTAATACATTATGCTCCTTTACACATTAGTTCCTTTACACTCTACCCCTATCTCTCACTGCTCTGACTTATTCATGACAAAAGATTTTAGGTACAGGTCCATATTCCAATAATGATAAAACATTTAATCCAAATTAATTATCTTTATGGGAAGTTTTGTTTCTTTACCTTTTTCTTTTTGAGAAGGAGCATAATTTATATGCATAAAACAAGCAAAAGACAGCAGAGGCAGTTTATTGTTATTTTTTTTCCTGGAATAAACATTCTATCTTCTGCCTGGGATCCTTGATCTGTGCCTTTATCTGGATAGGTGGCTGACTGTTACCATCTGATGATACAAACCATTTTTTTCTTCTTGATAGGGGTATGATGAATTAGGAGATATATACTAGTATGTATAATATAAATTAAACATGTAACAGGAGGAATACATCTCTTTTTCACTGGTTCATCACTGTGCCACATGGCATGCAGGACACCCTCCATTCTCCTTTCCCTTGGTGTTCTAGCAAGTCCTTCTAAGTCATCTGAATAACACTGTTCAGATGTTCACCTTTCAGTGTTTTTTAAACATACTTTTATTAGGCCTTTACTATAAGTGTTGCTGATCAGAGAGTCCCTAACCAATCTGATGAATTCCTTAGTAATCCTGATGTTATCTTACAGGATGTCAGCTTTTGTTTGCAAATGCTTGACTAAAACCTCTCCTTGGGCTGTGAGTATGGCCCATGGTGCCTCCTGAGAGGACAGAGGGTCTTCTTATATTGCTGGACAACACTCAGGAGCATGGACACTTATGAGAGTTGCTACTCTCCTCTGCAGTCAATAAAAATGGGCAGATAGAACAACTTGCTTTCTTGATCTTCCAAAGAATTGATCATCAGATAGCAGAGTGGACCTAAGTTCAGGATGGGTATGTGGTGGGAGGAGAGACCTGTGCTTATGTGTAGTATCCTATGTTGAGGAGCTAGAATAGCTGCTTTGAGAGTAGGTGTACATGGTAGTTATTTGTTTTTACCCATAACTTCTGAGCACAGATCATACACTAAAATTCCTGGGCACAGACTTTCCCAGCTCAAGAGATGGCACAGTCAGGGAAATAAAACATTTCTGCCCTAAGCACATGGCAGAAGGTATGTATGGTTACTTAGCAGAAGTTTTAGAATTTGGGAATCAGATCATTTTTTTTCCAAGAATGCTATAAATGCCTTTCTTTTATTGCATATCTATCTTTTCCACTAATATTTTGTCTAAGGTTAGGAAGATATGTAATTTTATTTTGGATCTTGAGCTCTTTTTCTTTTTGTAGGAACATATTATTACCTCCCCTTCTTCAGTTTCTAGTGGGTGCAGAATAGATATGTGATATTTAAATTTCCTTTCCTTTATATTTAAAGGTCTTTCTCTTATTGACCTGAAAAATATTGTTTTTTTATTCTTTGAATTATTAAAGTTAATTACTATGTGTCTCAGAGTCTGAAGAATAGGATTATTTCTTAGAGGGAACATGTGGACCCTTTCGAATAATATTTTTGTTTTCTGTGTTGAGAAGTTCTGAGTAGTTTTCCTGTATTATATTTGCATTATGGTATTCTGATTTTCATGTTTGTCATGTTTTTCTTGGAGTCCCAACTTCCTGGTGACCTGGTATTACCTTGAGATAAATATACTTGTACTATCTACCTCCCAGCATTGATCTGATAAAGCCACTTTATAAAGAACTATGTAAAAAGAGATATAATAATCATTATACCTCCCATCTACCTCCCCACCATCTACCTTTCAAACCTTCCTTCTGCCTCTGCAGCTTTCCAAATATCTGATACATGGCACCTTGATTATAGCTGACATCAGCCTATTTCAGAGACATTAGTCTTTCTCCCTGATCACTTATCACTGTCTCACTAGGATTGTACAAATATAGTAGCTCCACAGTAAACTGTTCTGCTCCCAAAAGGAAAACCCTCTATCCAGATGTTTAATCTGTATCTATGATATGGTATACACACATATCATTTAACACATTTGAATGATTCAATACCAAATAAAATATTTAGAAAGAAAATTTAGATTTTATTGAATGTCTTCAAAACATTAAAAAAGTTACTTTATGTTAAGAAAAACATATGGACATAATTTTATATATTAATATATGCATATATAATGTTAAATTATGATAATAACAGTAGTAGCATTTATGTAGTATTTTAAAGTTTGTAAAGAGCTTTAAGCTCATTTTCTCATAATAACCCTGTGAGTTGTGTGCAAATATTACCATCTACATATTATAGATGAGGAAAATGGGCAGAGAAAGGTTAAATGACTTTCCAGGGTCATGCAGCTAGTCTGAAGCAGAATTTGACTTCCTGACTCTAAGCCCATGCTCTCCCTTCCACGCCACCTAGCTACTTACATAGTAGAATTTTAAAAGACTTGCAGAGCCTACACTGTCCTCCCCCTAACCCCTTGCACTAGAGGATAAAGGATCTCCTGACCCCTCACTTCATGCAGCCCTTCTTCAACCGCAGCATCCTCAGGAATGCCTGCTTCAGGTTTTTGTTTTGCAGAATGAGGATAAATGAGTGCACAGAGGGATAGATAGGGGCAGCCAACCCTATAATTGTTATCACCTTGGCATATGCCATAAAAGTGACTGCTATTCCAATGAAGAGAATGACAAAATGAAGGACAAAGAGTAAGAGGAAGGAGAACATTACGAGAGTGGCTCTCACATGGGCCTTAGTGCTCACATCTCTAGAGATATTGATTTGGTGCAGCATCATCCTGTTGTGCCTCCTTAGGGAGAGGATGATTAAGAGACAGGAAAACAGGGATATAATGAATGGTATCACTGTTGACAGGAGACCAAGACGGGAGAAAACATAAAATTCTCTTTCCTTTCTTCTCACATTTTCAGTGGCATTTGTAATGAGTTTCATTTTTAGGAGGCCAGAATATATATTGAATTTTTCAGTCAGTAACACTGCATTGAAGAAAAAGAACACACAGCAAATTAGAATGCAGACAACCACCTGGTAAATCCTCCACTTAAGCCAGAGGAAGGCAGGATGGGAGAAAATGGCAATCTTTAGGCAGTAGAAGACACTGAGGCAGGTGGACAGCCAGATGCTTATATTGTTACTAAGGGTCCAGGTAATGTCACGAATTTCACCTAATGTCACTCCATAGAAGAAATCAGGATAGAACACCAAGGCAGTGGCATCAAAAATGACCACACATTGCAGGATGATCCTGGAGAAGGCTAGATTCATAATGATGAAGTCAGATAAGGAAATCTTGCTTCTCTTGATCCAGTGGATGCAGTTGATAAGTCCAAGAAAGCCATTCCCCCAAATCCCCAGAATGAACTGACTGAGGGCCACAAACAAAAAGGTGATTTTGAATGAGTTCAGCATGTCTGCAGATGGATTTCCCGACCTTCGTAATGTCTCTGCTTATCTGCAGCGTTGCTGCTGTTCTACAGCTTCTCTGACCTGAGGTAAGTAAGCTCACACAGGTACCTGCTTTTCCACAGTGTCACTAGGAACTTTTGACGTTCTCTGACTTACTTATGCTCCTGTCTCTGTCCAGGGTGCTCAGAAATTCTTGAGGGTAGGTCTTGCAATTGCTCCTTTCAAACTGGTCTCCTTTTGTTCTCTAGTTCAGACCCCAGGCTTGCAGTTTTCTCAATTCCTTGGGTCTCAATTCCTTGTTATTCAGTGCGTGGAAGGCCAACCAATAGTGATTGAAGAATCTTTGCTAGCATGCAAATAATTTCAGGATTTAGTATTACACTGAGAAGGGGAGGGGTCAGAGTCAGAGATAATGCAAAGATTTAATTATACACATATAATAATTTTCTGTGTCCCATAAAGAGAATGAAATTAGTCCTTGAAATCTCAGAAATTGCAGTCCACTGGAGAGATATGTGAGACTGGTGAAGGATGAAGATACTGAATGGAAGAACTATACTGACGAGTGATTTTCCCAAGACCATACAAACCTACATTCATATGTATGTGTGTATCTGTACCTATTTAACTATATGTTCCCTTTTTTATTTCCAGATACCTCTCCAGGGGATTGTGCTATGTGGTATGTCAAAAGGCTGAATCTCCTATCGTCGTGTGACATAAAATACTGTCATCTGTATGAAATTGAACCCTCCATTTTCTCTCATGTGTGTGTCTAATATATGTAACTATATTTCAATATAATTGATTTTCTTCAACAGATTATTTAGAAGATCCTGTCCATCCATTTCTCTTGTGCAGAAGCTTATAAATGATCAAAACATTGCCTGTAGGATGCCCTGAGACTCTGCACATCTCAGCACTTGAAGGACTTTTATACTTAGGCCATTTGGAATCTATGTTGTTGACCTGAGCCTCTGGGCCAACATAGTCTTGAGGACAGTTTCATTACCATTTATAGAAATACTAGTTCTGCCTATATGTGCCAGGGACCTTACAATCTATGTTATTTCTACCATATAAACCGATGACCAGTGTCGTCCCTTTCTAACACACCCATTGCACCAATCACACTCTTAATATCACCTGTAATGTTCAACATACAGTGACATAGATTGTGATGATAAACTCTTAGTAGTTAAGCTGCCTTGGCTTCTTGATTCATTTTCTAGAATATCTTGGTGACTCTTGACCAATAAAATTCCACAAGAGATAATTTTTTAATGGATTTTCCTGTGACAGAAGAAAGTTGATTCTTTAGGAACCCCTGCTTACTTGGCCGTTGCCATCTGGGATGGCATTCTTTGAAGGCCATTTATGAAGGAATTAATTTTATTTTCCTTTCAGTTACCAACAAGTGAAGGGTGATAAGCTCTGGCTGTGATAATAGAGGAAGGCTAATTTTACTTCTTTCTTCATTTTCCTGTCAGTGTTTACATTTTCCTTTGTCAGAAAAGGAATGTTAATGACGAAATTATCCTGGGAAGAAAAATATCCGTATTTATTGTGCTCGGAAAATGGTTATTTAGGGCAAGTTTGAGTTCAGTGTCATGTATGTGGTAGGCAGCACTTGATTATTCTGTAAATGGTTTTTCATTCACTTACTTTCCTGTTACTGTTTCCTTCAGTTTTCATCTTTGTAGGGTAAGCTTTGGTGTATTCACTGCATCATGTTTTAACAGCTATGGCTCATGAAGCCCTATGGTGAGACATCGCTAGGACATGCATCTTTCAACTCAGGAGAAGGGCAGTGGGTTATGTCACAGCACTGTGTTGCTCAAGGCTGGTCAGACCAACAATCCTTTGCTTCTAATCTTGGCCTCTGCATCCTTCCTCATTGTTACCTCAGCAGCCAGACTTTGATTTAGCTTAAGCCGTTCTCACACTTCATTTTGCTACTGTTTCCCAGCAGAGGTCACTGTGGCTTACTCAAAGTCCCCTGAAGTCTACTTTGTCCTTCTTTTAGTTTGGTTGGAGAAAATGAGATTTGTTCACAAGGATTTCAGTTTAGGGCCAAAGTACCAATTCCACATGGCCTCCTTTCTCTGCAAAGCTAAAAAAAGTTGAAAACAGCAATTTGAAGAGGAGTTCAAGAAATACTCCAAGCTTTCAGGCAAGCCAAGAAGTCATCTCCCAGACAAATGAATTAAGTAGTTGTGCTAAATTCAACCCATTGTAATGACAAGAAAAAGTGGGAGGAAACAGAGAGTGGAGTAGATTCACCATTACTCTAGAGGTTTCTCTGAGAGGACAGCATTCTTTCTTTCTTTCTTTCTTTCTCTCTTTCTTTCTTTCCTACTTCCTTCCTTTCCTTCTTTCTTTCTTTCTTTCCTCTCTCTTTCAAGTCAGGGAAAGAAAAAACCTCTAGCTCCTCCAAGGCTTAGAATGAGTCTTCTAATTCTAATTGATGTTGATACCACTGACCTTACACTGCTGTCCTTCATAGCACTCCAATTCTCATTCTTCACACATTTCCCTCTCTCCAGAGAGGTTTAAAGAAATTTCAGCTATATTGGAAAATTCCATCATTGGTCCTGCTGTCACATTAAGAGCCCTCTCTCTCATTCAGGTTAGAAATACAACCCAAAATGTCTTTAGGGATGTAGGCTTCCTTTCTTGGCATCTAGTCTAAACCTTCTCAGATTATGGTATTTCCTTCCAGAGTTCAAAATTTTGAAGTCATTTGCAAAATCTGCTTCACAGCAGGACCCAATATGATTAACTCAGCATTCCAAGGAATGACTTTAGAGTGCTGTCGACCATACATGCAATAAACATAGCGTAATGAATAGCATCACTTCACTGGTTATTTCAATAATCATAGATTCAAATGACATGCAAGATACATATTACACATGTCACAGTAAGAACATGCATTTAACTCAGGCAACCATGCCCAATAGCAAACAAAATTAAACAATAGTAATTTTAGTAAGTTCACCAAATAGTAAAATAGGCAAAAGGTCAATGTTACCCTTCAAGAAACAAATAGCAAAGTTATGTATGATCAACAGATTAAGCAGCTACAATACATGTACTAATTGACCGATGTAATTACATTCATATCACATATTTTTTAGGTAACTATTATCATTATTTTATGACTATACTTGTAACCAATCACTTTACTGAATTCTCCTGGGAAAAAATGTAAGTTCGGCTACGTACTGGTTGGATAGTTCTAGCTCTCTTATGATGTGTTGACTGATCCGCCTTTACACATGTACTAGTACATAGAGTGGGTTCCTCATAATCCTCGTCAAATATATAACTTTGCCTCCCTAGATTTGAACAGGTTGGTGATCCCAGACTGCTTAACAGGGTTATTGTGCTCTGAATAGTCTGCTCTGAGATAGTAGGCATAAAATGGACTGTCTTTGAGTTTAGCACTCTTCTGTTATTTGAAATGGATCTTGGAATACAATAAATACTTAGAATCTTCTTCACTTAAAAAGTCTGTTTCTGAACCATTGCCTGAATTAGGCAGCCTTGGTGTGACTGACCAGTGTTCTTTTTCCAGTTTGTTTTCTTTCTTGTTTAGATTCTCCTGAGGTCTTCTCCTGCACTATAGGGAGGCTGACTAATTTATCAATTGGCAATGAACAATTTCAGAGAATTGGCTTTGAAGGGCCTGGATACTGGAGTCACTAGACATAAAAAATTGCATGGAATCTACACTTGTACCTATTGGTTGCTCTGTCTCTTCACCTTTTGAAGGTCACAAGGTCATTCTCTTTTACTTGGAAGCAAGAAACAATGGATGCAATAGAGACAGAAGCAGTAGTTGAGTCTGGGACTCTCAGCTTCATGTCCCTTCCCTACCCAGATGCCCTTAGTGGATTCTCTTCCTTCTTCAATGGTTGTAAGTCTAGAAAAGAGCCCTTACCAAGGGTCTGATGCCTTTTAAAATGTACCATAGCCCTGGCTTGATGACCAGTCAAAGAGGTTCTTCTTTATCATATGGTCAGCAAAATAAAATCAGTTACAGAGTGTCTCCATATGCTCCAAATCTCTCTCAGCCACCTTCATTACATGCCATCTTGCTTTTCTAGAAGTGAGCATCCTTGTCTCTTCCACATAAGGGAGTTTCTCAGCTAAACACACTGATATCTACTCACTGACCTCCCATTGTACAGCTATCTGATCATGTCCTGCCTATTGGGTATATCTTGTTTGCCCTTCACTTTCTAAACACTACTTCCTCTCTGTATGTTTTGACCCTTTGAACTGCATACTGAGGCTTCATCTCATAGCTTAAATTAGGGTCAGGTTGGGGTATAATCCAGAGGGATCCTCAGATCAAGTTTACAGATTTCCTGCAATAAAAAAGTTTAATTCTGTTGAAGGCCACTCCCAGTGTTTGTCTGTCATTGATAATGATGGAAGAACCCTTTTATTCTGGGGATAGGATATAGTAAAACTGAATAATTGCAGACTTAGATAATAGATCTCAAGACAACAACTAAGCAAGTGAATATAACTTCTTCCCTAATAATTGAAAAAACTTGGGTTAGAAGACTGATTTTGAGACCAGTGAAGTCAGATCAATTTCTAGAGATCCTCTAGGGATATCATATTTCTACTGTGAAGCAGACAGGATAAAAGTTTGCTAAAGAGTCAGGATTTATTTAGCATATCATGTGGGGTGGACCATAAGAATTCTTCTCTATTCCTAAGTGACTAAAGGCAAACACAGTGTGTAATCTTGTGGGCATGTTTTTTCTTAAGAAATTATTCCCCCTTCATTCTGAACATGATGAGCAGAAACAAATATGTCCACATACAGAGAACTAAAAAAGAGCATTGTATATGAAACTGAAAATCTTGATTACAATACAGCAAATATATTTTTAAAATCATAAAATAAAATCAACATGTTAGTTTCAAAGTTGTCCTCTGAGTCTTCCTCTCTAATTCCTTCTATTTTCTTCCTTGTATTTAAAACAAATGTTTTAATAACACTATTTTTTTTGGAGGGAAACATTTCCACTGTCTCCTTATGTCCCTAGATCTCTTACCCTCCAATTTATGAAAATAAAACCAAAAATCTCTGCTGCAACAGCTATGCATATCAACAGAAACAAATCCACACACTGACCATGCCTAAAAATCTATGATGCTTTATGCTTCTCCAGTACATAACCTTTTGGTAGGCATTATGCTTCTTCACTGCCGTCACTGTTATTGGTTAGTTTTTAAGTCTTTACAATGTTGTATAAATTGTTCTTTGCAATTTGCATTGTTTCATATGAGTTTTTCCAAATTTCTCTGAATCCACACTTTTCATCGTTCTTATGGTACAATAATATTCCACTGAATTCATGTAGTATACTAAGTCCAGTCATCCTTGAACCAATCGACACAACCTTAGTTACAAGTTCTTTGCTGCAAGAAAAGCTACTACCAGGAGTGATTTTATGCTTTTGGATCCTTTCTCTCTTTTTGGCTATACAGATAGACCAAGCATGTATGTATGTATGTATACCTATGGGTGTATAGAATAACAGAATAACTTATGTCGTGCTTTAAGGTTTTCAAAGTACTTTACAAATAAAAATTATGCATAATTTAACAACTAAGTATTTTTCCAAATTTCTTTTCATCATGATCAGATCAATTCATAGCTCCACTAACATATATTAGCATGACTGTTCTCCCCTACTCCAGTCAGTAGCTCTCATTTTTCTTTCTTTCTTTTTGCCAAATTGGACAATCTGACGTGAGTGAAGTGAAACTTGTTTTGTTTTAAATTGAATGTCTATTATTATTATTTATTCAGAATACTTTTTTCATATGATTGTTAGTATTCTGTTTTTTGTTCTGAATCAATCATACCTCTAAACTGGAGATATTTGAGTTATGGAGAATGGTGAAAAGACGACTGAATCTTGGTAGTCTTGGATCCTCTTGACTTGTCCTTTAGATGGCATGCTCTTGGTAAATCAGATGTCTATTCATGCATGTGTGAGTCACATCTATATATTTAGGCAACTCATTTCCCCTCCCCCCACTGATTTTACACTTCAACTATCTCTTCTGACTTGCTTTCTAGGTCATTTGAAAAAATAATAAATGCCCACATTCAGAGAAAGAAGTATGGAGTTGGAATGCTGAATGAAGCAGACTATTTTCTTTATTTTGTTTTGTTTTTCTAAAGGTTTCTCCAATTCCTTATAATTTCTCTAGGCACTGTGACTAATGTGAAAATGTGTTTAATAGAAATGTATGTGTAGAGCCCATATAAGATTGCATGCTCTCTTGAGGAGGGTGGGAGCAGAAGAAAATATAAACTTATGGAAGTGAATGTTGAAAACTGAAAAAAATCAATAATTTTGGGAAAAATAATAAATGTCTCACATTCTCTTCTATTTTTCAATATTTTAATTTCATTTCATTATTTCTTTTTTATTTCATGCAAGAACAATACTCAACAGTTGTTCATAAAACTTTGTGTTCCAACTTCTCTTCCTTCCTCCATCTCCACCCATCCCCACTGGGAAGGCAAGCAATTCAATATACGTTATATATGTATAGTTTTGCAAATGACTTCCATAATGTTCATGTTGTGTAAGACTAACTATATTTCCCTCCATCCTATCCTTCCCCCTATTTCTTCTATTCTCTCTTTTGACCTTGTCCCTTCCCAAGAGTGTTGACTGCTAATTGCTCCCTCCTCTCATTGCCCTCCCTTCCATCATCCCCCATACTTATCCCCTTGTCCCCCACTTTCCTGTATTGTAAGATAGGTTTTCATACCAAAATGAGTGTGCATTTTATTCCTTTCTTGAGTCAAATGTGATGAGAGTAGGTCTCAAGTGTTCCCTCTCATCTCCCCCCTTTTTCTCACTTCCTCCTTTTTTCTTACCTCTTTTATGAGATAATTTGCCCCATTGCATTTCTCCCTTTGTCCTCCCAATATATTCCTCTCACCCCTTAATTTTATTTTTTTTAGATATGATCCCTTCCTACTCAACTCACCCTGTGCATGCTCTCTCTCTTTCTCTCTCTCTCTCTCTCTCTCTATATATATATATATATATATATATATGTGTGTGTGTGTGTGTGTGTGTGTGTGTGTGTGTGTGTGTGTGTGTATATGTATACGTGTGTGTTTGTGTAATCCCACCAACTACCCAGATACTGAAAAAAGTTTCAAGAATTATACAAATATTGTCTTTCCATGTAGGAATGTAAACAGTTCAACTTTAGTAAGTCCCTTATGATTTCTCTTTCCTGTTTACCTTTTCATGCTTCTTTTGTTCTTATTTTCTTTTCAATTCTGGTCTTTTCATCAAGAATGCTTGAAAGTCCTCTAATTCATTGGAAGACAATTTTTCCCCCTCAAGTATTATATTCAGTTTTGCTGGGTAGGTTATTCTTGGTTTTAGTTCTAGTTCCTTTGACTTCTGGAATGTCATATTCCATGCCCTCAGATCCCTTAATGTAGAACCTACTAGATCTTGTGTTGTCCTGATTTTATTTCCACAATACTCAAATTGTTTCTTTCTAGCTTCTAGAGTCATATTTTTTCCATTTTTTGGACATTTTCCCAACCAGTTACTTGACTTTTGGGTTCTTTGACAAGAGTAGAGTATACTCTGGGGCCCTGTAAGATCTCAGTTCCTCCAAAGTTGCACAGTCAAGCCTGCACACTGGTGTGGGAGCAACCAGAAAACTTTTGTGTCCAGAATCTGCAAGCAGTAGAATTTCCTTTCCACAACCTCCTTGCCTCTAGTTTGGCCATGCCAGCAGTTGGGGCTGAGAATGAGATCAGCTGCTCAATTCCCCCAGTGGCTTAAGGTGGGGGCAGGGTTGCCACTCAATGTGACATTAAGATCAGCTGCTCAATTTCCCCAGGAGTTTTAGGTGGGACAGGGTAGCCACTCAGGGCTGAGGTTCAGATCAGCTTCTCAGTTCCTCCAGGGGCTTTACAATGAGGCCTTCTACAATGGATGCTGGTTGCTGCCTGCCTTGGGAGCTACCACCCACTTTGGCCTCTGCTGCTGCCGCCTGGAACTGGAGCTATAGGGTGACTCTGCTCCCTTCTCAGACATTTGAAAAAGCTCTCTCACTGTCCTTTCATGTCTGTGGGTTGAAGGATCTGGCCCATTCCATATCCTGTGTGATAGACTTTTCCTGTCGGCCTTCCAGGTCACTCTGGGCTGGAAGTCTCCTCCACTCTGTCACTATGTGGCTTCTGCTGCTCTAGAATGTGTTGAGAGTCATTCTTTACAGTCATTTTTTTGGGTTGTGGGGAAGAAGTAGAGTATATGTGTCTTTCTATTCCACCATCTTGGCTGTGCCCCCAAATCAGACCATTTGAGGATAAAAGGATCACATGGCTCTTGGAGAAAGAAGAGTATTTTCTAAATATTTTACCTGCCGTTTTGCTTGGAGATCTGTAAATGAATTATTGAGACATTACAAGTCCAGTGGGAAATTTTCAGCTTTAGTAGCTCTGTGTGTATGTG
Organism: Potorous gilbertii; assembly: GCA_028658325.1. Taxonomy (NCBI): domain Eukaryota; kingdom Metazoa; phylum Chordata; class Mammalia; order Diprotodontia; family Potoroidae; genus Potorous; species Potorous gilbertii. Next base: position 83,230,737 of record CM053770.1, on the reverse strand, counting down.
TATATGTGCATGTATTTATGTGCATATATGTGTATGTATATCTATCTATCATCTATCTATCTATGTTTCTAGGAGGATGCTAAATTTCAAGGTGGTACTTTAAATTTTGGTAGGGGAGGGCTTAAAATGTAGGACTCTGAGATGGAGATTCACTGTAATGTGAAAGAGTTGCCCCAATAGTCACCCCCTGTTCAGTTCCCATCTGGTGGGAGCTTATGGATTAATTGAAGGCTTTTTATATGTATTTGTAGGTTTTTTTATTTGTTTGTGGATTCCCATGAGTGCGTTGTGTCTTCCGTGTTTTCTGTAAAGTGAGAAAAGTTCAAGGCATTGCTGCTGGAGTACATAACCAGAAGCTAGAGACTACTTTTATTCCTAGTTGGAAAAACTTAGAAACCAGACATATGATGAGCATGCCAGGAGAATTTCATCCTACTTCAGGTGGGAACAAGTCCAAGAGAGAAAAAATGATCCTCTTGGAGGTCATCCTCTCTGTTGTATATGAGCCCCAGCTTGTGGGTGGCTTGATATTACTTTAGGATAAACATATTTGTATTATCTATCTCCCAGCATTGATCTGATATAGCCACTTTGTAAATCACTAAATAAATAAGAGATAGTACAACAATATTATACTTGTTCCCCTCTAGTTGCCCCCCCTCCATCCCCTGTCATTTCTCTATAAACTTCCCTTTATGATTGCAGCATTCTAAATATCTGACATATGGAAACCTGATTACAGCTGGGATCAGCCTATTTCAAAAACAGTAGTCTTTGTCTCTGATCACTGTGCCCCTTCTCCCTGGTACTGTCCAAATATAGGAACTCCACAGTAAATTCTTCTGCCAAAGGGAAAACCCTTATCCTTTGTCTATACATTTAATCTACATACATATGTATATGTTATACACACACATGTATATATATATATATATTATTTAACACATTGGAACGATCGGATACCAAGCACAATGTTTTGAAATAAAATTGAGATTTTATTAAGTATCATAGAAATATTTAAAAAGTTACTTTATGTAAAGAAAAACTTAGGAACATCATTTCATATATGCACATATGTAATGGCAAATAATAATTGCAAAATTAGCCAACAGTTATGTAGCATTTTAAAGTTTTCAAAGAGATTTAAACACATTTTCTTATTTTATTCTCACAGTAACCCTGTGAGGTAGGTGCCAATAATATCATCTCCATTTTACAGTTGAGGAAACTGAGGCAGATAGAAATTAAATGACTTGCCCAGGTTCATGCAGCTTGCAAGTGTCTGAGGCAAAATTTGACTTCCTGACTAGGAAGTTCCTTCCTTTAGGTCCAGTGTTCTCCCTTCTAGCTACCTAGAATAGCAGAATTTTAAAAGACTTGCAGAGCCTACACTGCCCTCCCCCTGTGCCCTAGTGGGTAAAGGATCTCTTCACCCCACCTTTCATGCAACACTTCTTCAACCACAGCAGCATCAGGAATGCCTGCTTCAGGTTTTTGTTTTGCTGAATGAGGATAAATGAGTGCACAGAAGGAAAGACAGGGGCAGCCAACAATATCATCATTATTGTCATGTTGGTATCTTTCAAGAAAGTGATTAATGTCCCAATGAAGAGAAGGATAAAATTATAGACAGAGAGTAAGAGAAAAGAAAACATTACAATGGTGGCTCTCACATGGGCCTTAGTGCTCACATCTCTGGAGGCACTGACCTGGTGCCCCATCATCCTGGTGTGCCTCTTGAGGGAAAGAATGAGTAAGAGACAAGAGAACAGGGATATAATGAAAGGTATCACTTCTGGCAAGAGACCAAGACGATGGAAAACATAAAATTCTCTTTCCTTTCTTTTGACATTTTCAGTGTAGTTTGAAATGAGTTCCATTTTTAGGAGGTCAGAATATATATTGAATTTGTGTATCATGAACCCTGCGCTGAAGAAAAAGAAGAACACACAACAAAGCAGAATGCAGACAACCACCTGAGAAATCCTCCACTTAAGCCAAAGGAAGGCAGGGTGGGGGAAAATGGCAATCTTCAGGCAATAGAAGACACTGAGGGAAGTGGACAGCCAGATGTTCAAATAGTTACCAAGAGTCCACATAGTTTCACGAATTTCACTTAATGTCATTCCATAGTACAAATCAGGATAGAACACCAAGGTAGTGGCATCAAAGATCACCACACATTGAAGGATGATCCTGGAGAAGGCTAGCTTCATAATGATGAATTTAGACAAAGAAATGTTGCTCCTTTTGATCCAGTGGATGCAGTAGATAAGTCCAAGAAAGCCATTCCCCCAAATCCCCAGAATGAACTGACCGAGGGCCACAAACAAAAAGATGATTTGGAATGAGTTCAGCATGTCTGCAGATGGATTTCCCCACCTCTGTAGTGCCTCTGCTTATCTGCAGTTTTGCTGCTGCTCTAGAGCTTCTGTGACCTGAGGTAAGTAAGCTCACACAAGTACCTGCTTTTCCCAGTGTCACTAGGACCTTTTGTCCTTCTCTGTGTTGCTTGTGCTCCTGTCTCTGTCCAGAGTGCTCAGAAATTCCTGAGGGTCAGTGTTGCAATTGCTCCTTTCAAACTGGCCTGCTCTTGTTCTCTAGTTCAGACCCCAGGCTTGGAGTTTCCTTAATTTCTTGGGTCATAAACATCATGTAGTACATGAAAGCCCTACCAATAGTGGTTGAAAGAACTTTGCTAAGATGCAAATAGTTGCAGGATTTAGTATCACACAGAGAAGGGAGGGTCAGAGGCAGAGAAAATGGAGGGTTCAGTTCCACATAGATAATGTTTCTATGTCACATAAAGAGAATGAAATTATTCCTTGATATCTCAGAAAGTACAGTCCACTGCAGAGGTATCTGGAAGTGGTGAAGGGTGAAGGGACTGGATTTAAGAGGTATTTTGGAGAGTGACTCTTCCAAAAACATAAAAATATATGTTTGTGTGTGTCTATACTTATCTATTTATTTAGCTATTTCTTCCCGTTTTCATTTCCAGACATCTCTCCAGTGGATTGTTCTTTCTGTTATACCAAAGGCTGATTCTATGTTTGTGTGACATAGAAACTTGTGTATATCGAATCCAATACTCTATTCTACTCTCTGTCGTGTGTGCATGTGTGCCTGCGTGTGTGTGTGTAATATATGTAACTGGATTTCCATATAGTTGATTTTAACAGATTATTTAGAAGAACCTGTCCATCCATTTCTCTTATGCAGAAGCTTTATAAAGGATGAAGGCACACTGATAGGGAACACTTTTTCATATGATTGGGGATATCCTGAATTTTGTTCTGAATCAATCATCCCTCTAAACCAAAGATATTTGAGGCATGGAGAATGGAGAAGAGATAGCTGAGCCTTAGCATTCTTGAATCTTCTTGGCTCTTCTCTCAGATGGCATGCTGATGATGAATCAGATAATGTCTATTCATGCCATGTATGAGCCACATTTATATATTTAGACAACTCTTACTTCCTTTACCCCCACATATTTTATTCTTCAACTATCTCTTCTTGACCTGTTTTCTAGATCATTTAAAATAATAAATGTCTTAAATTTTCTTCTATTTTTAAATCTTTTAATTTTGTCTTAACATTTTCTTTTATTTTATAAGGGCATTGAGTTCTACTCACTCCATTCTAATTTTCAGGGAGTCTACAACTTGGATATGGTGTCTTGCATTTTGTTCTAGGGTATTTATTCTCCTTCTGATTCTGTTTTTTTCAAGAACTCTTATTTAATTTATAATTTTATTTTATTTCCTATTTCTTTTCTTCCATATACCCTTTTAGTCCTTGTGGCCAAAGTGTTTTTTCTCTAATTCCACCTTTGTAATCATTATGTAGTTTCTTTCTTTTTCTAGGCGTATCTCTTTGGTGTCTATTGGCCTATATTTGTTAATTTTTTGTCTGTTGACTCATATATCCAGCATTCCTGATTTGGGTCTTTACACTGGGACTAGATTATGAATCTTTTTGCAATATTGGATCAGATGATCAGGTCCTTTTGGTCCAGATCTTGATTGCCTGGTGTCTTGTCACTGATTCTGTATAATTTTGGTGTGCTGGCAAATTTCAAGCTCCTCAGTATCGTTTGGGTTTAGTATACTGTGATATTCAGAGCCCTCTGGTGTGTCTTAGGTTATGTTGGTGTACGTTTCTGGCCCCTCAGGTCATCTTGTTCAGAAAGTTGCCTGCTTCTAGCCTCACATTCACAGTCAAAACTGCCAAAGAAGTTATATCATGATAGGTAACTTCTTAAGTTAATTTCTTTTCTTGCCAGTGTTATTAGATTAGTAGGAAGGGGAAAGCTGTAGATATAGTTTAACTCCCTTTTTTATCAATTCATTTAACATGCCTCATACTTTTTTTTACACTAGAAAAATCAAGAGGATTGTATAAAATCTGTGAATGTCCATTTCATGACCCTTGCTTTTTTAAAAAGTATATAATAATTTCCACACATTATTTTCAAAACTTCCCTGCTTGTCTCAACCTGGTTCTGAACTTCTGTCCCCTTCTTTGTAATTGAAAAAACCATTTCAATAGCTCTCTTTTTTGGGACATCACTATTGCTAAGTGCTCTTCCCCCTCTTCCCTTCCCAATTAAAAACAGAGAAAAGAAACCTCATGTAATAAAAAAAAATGTTGTCAAAGAAAATGAACCTTCACAATGGTTGTGGCCAAAAATATGTCTTTTTCTCTACCTTGAGTTCATCATCTCCCTGTCAGGAGGTAGGAAACATGTTTCATTCCAGATCCTCTGGAGACCAGGTTGATTATTGCATTTCTGAGTTCTTAAGTCTTTTGGAGTTGTTTTCTTAGCCACATTGTTTCTCCACTTGCAAACTATTCTCCTAGTTCTGTTCCATTAACTCTGCGTAAATTTATAGCAGGTAGAATTTTTTGAAATTATCTCTTTTATCACTAATACACTGTACTAACCCATTACATTTCCAGATCATAATTTGTTCAGTCATTCCCCAATTGATGGGTAGCTCTTAGTTTCTCATTATTTTTCTTTTTATCTCCCTTTGATTCACTTTTCAGGATCTGGAATTTTGTTTTGCTTGTAGCTACACTCTCTTCAATGTTACCACATTTTATCCTTTCCCTACTATTGAGATTTAGGGGTGCTGTGACCCTGAAATAGTGACACATGGGCAGAATGATTCTACCCAAGTCTTCTTTCAGTCAGAGAAAAACAAGGTTCATTAAAAATTTTCCATATTAGCCAGACTCTTAAGGAATCTGAACATTTGTATTGCTAATGCAATCATGGAAGATTGTATCTGAGCACTTTCATGGAAATAAGATGGATTTTATAAACAGAAAGACTGTGAGAGGAATCTAAAGTTGGCTAAGGAGTCTGGGGTAATTGGAGGAGGGGTCTAGGGAGGGTCTTCATGGGAGTGGCCAGTAGTCTGGGGTGACTAGAGGTTGCAGAGAAGGGTCTGAGATTTCCAGGGACCTGGACCAAGTGGTTAAGAAGGGTATGGTCGAGCTTGAGAGACTGGAGAGGATTACTGGGATGGTTCAGGCAAAGGCCAGATCCAGTAACAAGATTCAAGGAGACTTCAAGGGGGATTTCCAGAGTCTACCTTTCACTTAACCATTTCTGTATGCTACTTGTTTGAATTTGGTATCCTCCTGTATTAAATAGTGTGAATTTTCAATCCTGTCCATTTCAGCAAAAAGTGCCATTGTCTGTTGTCCACTTCCTCCCTCCCACCCTCCCACCAAATGCACTCCTTTCAGGTTGGCATTCCTTTTTCACACACTCCAATTATGAGAAATAGCAATTCCTCCCCGACTCTTCCTCCTTTTCACAGGTGTGTATTTCTTTTACTCTTTTTTTCTTTCCTTTATTCACAGTCCTCACATTTACCCACTGCTCTCCTAGGGTCCTCTGCTTTTCTTCTTGTACTCCCTCAATACCCTAAGGAAACAGTAAGGATCTGATGGGCCCCATTGTTCTCCTCCCCTTATTAGAAGATTCATCCTTGTATCCCCTTCAAATGCTCAAATCAATGTGTCTCTAATATATGAAGTTCAGGGTGAGTGCAGTAGGAGTCTTTGAAGTGTCCAGCCTGCAGGAATGAGAGACCTGTGCCTGCAGCAGCCACTTCTGGACCAGGGTCTTGCTCTCCAGGGTGAGGTCAGGGTAGAACCTTCTGGTTCTCCACCGACAAGGGCAGCAGTGGAACCCTGGAGCAACTGGGCCAGGTCACTGTGGACCAGGCCTTTCTACTCCAAGAAGCTCATGAACATGGGGTCCAGGAAGGCTTGGTTGGAATGTGTGCTGTATGGGGTGGGGAACCTTCCTGGGCCTGGGCAGTTCCCCTGGGCTGGCCACAGCAGCTGCTTTCCCCTTCTGCACCTGACTCCTGTGTGCCTTGGTCTGACAGTCTCTGTTGTCCTTGGTCCCTTCTCCCTCCAGCCTCCTCATGGATTCTCAGCTGGTGCCCAGGAGGCTGCAGGCAGGGTTTGAGCCTGGAATAAAACCAAGGAGACCAGAAGATGGAGGAGAGGAGGAGGAGTGCTGCAGGGACCTCAAGGGTAAAGGCATGGAGAACATCAATAGGATGTGGTGACTAGGGATAACTATTATGTGCCTGTGTTGAAGTATGAGGTGCTTGGGACCTGAAAATACTGACACCTCTGCTTCTGTTGAATGAGTTCAACCCAAGCCTTCTTTCAGGCAAAGTGAAGCAAAAGTTATTAAAGATTCGCCATATTGGGTTGACTCTTAAGAAACCTCATCATTTGTGACTTTTGTATTGACAAGTAGATCAGATAGAATTTGAGCTAGATAGAATCTGAGGCAAGATGGAATGCATATTCAGAAAGACTGTGGGAGGAATCTAGGATTGGCTGAGTAGTCTGGGGTGATGGGAGGAGGGGTTTAGGGAGGATCTTGATGGGACTGGGGTATCTACAGGTCAGAACCAAGAGAGTGGAATTTTGATGGAATCAAGGGTGGGAAACAGGTAGAGGCAATCCAGAGGTTACAGATAATGGAGGGCCAGGCTAGGTTAAGGGTAACAGATCTGGGCATGAAAAACCAGATTAAGTGGGAAGATTTCAGGAGAGTTCAAGGGGGTTCCCAGAGCCCACACCTCATAGGTGCAGCTATGTTTTAGAGTATGGGGGAAGTAAAATGTGAGAAGCCTGGAGAAAGAGGAAGGGGCCAGGCTGTGAGACCAAAGGAAGGACTTTGTATTTGATCTTGAAAGTGATAGTGAGCCTGTGGAGCTTAGTGAGTAAGAATGGTGACATGAGGTACAAACCCAAGCCAAGTCCTTTTCCCCTTGGATAGGGAGGGTTTTTGTCACATTTGTCTGAGGGGCCCTGGAAATTATGGCCTTGGGGGAACTCCTTGGATTCCCTTCCATTTCTCCCAGGCCAGATACTCCCTATCTTCTATTTAGCATTCTTTTGATATTCCTCCCTTGGATCCTATTACCAGCCAGTCCCATCAGGATCCTCCCTGGATTTGATCTATCAAGATCATCCCTGGGACTCAAGACTACCTGGCAACACCTGAATGTTTCCCTCAGTCTTTTTCTGTATTTAAGTTCTGTCTCACCTCCATTAAGATTCAATCCAGCTCAGACTCTGTCTGGTTAAGATTCTATCTGGCCCGCTCGTGAATACAAGTGTTACAAATGCTTATGCTCCTTAAGAGTCAACCCAGTATGGTGAATCTTTAATAAATTTTGTTTTTCTTTGACTTTAAGAAGGCTTGTGATGAATTCATTTGAGGAGAACCTGGTGTGTGAGTATTTTGGGGGTACAGCACCCTAAACTCACCATTTTGGTTCCCTGACCAGGAAGAACTGCTAATCTCAAATTCTTCTGCCAAGACTGGAAGGTTGTAAGACTTTCTGTCTCCCTATTCCCTTCTTGCTCTCCAAGTACCTTGGAAGGGGTTTTCAGACCTGATCTCAGGTCCCAGTATTGGGAAGTGTGTGACCAATGCTCTGAATTTCCTAGGTGCTAGGGAATTAGAGTAACCTCAGTTACTTTTTTTCTCATGGGTTGTTGGTCCAGTGGTTGTGTTTGAGGCCATGGACCTGGGCACACCCTAATCAGCAATTGTATGCCCAACTCTCTGAATTCCCTGGGTGCTAGGGAATTAAGGAAACATCAGTTCCTCTTGTTTTTTTTTATCAAGGCTTACAGCCACATCATCCTCTATGGAAGGAGGGACTTCCAGTCCTATGCCTGTAATGGGTCACTTCTCTTCAATCTGCAAAAATTCACCTTTGGGTTGTGTCTTACAAAACTGGAAAAAATTTAGCTTCTCTAAAGAACTTTAAAAGAAAAAATTGGTGTTCTTTTGCAACACAGTTTGGCCTCAGTATCACCTGGAGGACCGTGAGGTATGGACCATTTTTGGGACCTTACAATGTAGCACTCTTTTACACTTAGAATTATATTGTTGCCAAAAGGAAAAATGGATAGAAATACCTTACATAAGGCCTTTGTCAAGATCTCTGAGAACCCCATTCTTAGAAAAGATTGTAAGATGCTTGTAGCTAGAGCCACTCCACAAAAGGGCAAGGTGGTGAACTGAACATTTTAGATGACCCTCATTTTATGGCCCCAAAGGCTTCAGGCCCCTCTCAGTGCCTACCTCCATTCCCATCATCCCAACTCTTACCTCCACCCCAGTCCCTCCTGCTGCTTGCCAACCTCCCTCAACTCTCCTAGTTTCCCATACTTCTCCCTCTTGATGACCCCTTCTTTCCCTTGGTTTCCCTTCCCTTTTCCTCTACCCCAACCCCTCTCATTTCCTGCCTCATTTACCCTCCATGTCTCCTACCCTGTATCTCCTCTCTTGGCCCCTCCCCCCTCAGCAACCCCCACTCTCAACCATGGGTATTGCTGAGGTACCTCCTTCTTCAGTTCTTCTCCCTGAGGCAATACACAGTCAGACCTTAGGCCTCACCCCCATGGCAGTCTCTGGGGTATCTTCTCCTCTAACACTTTTGCCTCCTCAGGTGCCAGCTGATATTTCCCGCTGCCAGCCCTATCCCTTGACCTTGCACCCCCATCTTGTTTAGTCAGCATTCCCCAGCCTTTTCCTCATGAAAACCTGGACTTCCTATCTCTCTACCAAGCCCCTACCCCCACAGCACCTCATGGTCCATTCTCCATCTCAGACCTCATTTGGGTTAAAGAGAAACTGGATAGATACTTCGAAGACCCCACTATATTTACTGAGAGTTCTAGGGACATTTTTGTACAATTTGAGCTTTCTTGGAATGATCTACATATGTTTTTCTCTGCCTGCTGTACCATTGAGGAAAAGAAGACTATATGGGAATACACCCAAAAATTTGGGGACCATTTGGCTAGCAATGATCCCACCAAAAACCCCCCAGGAGCAGCTGCTGTTCCCACTAGTGCCCCAGGATGGGATTATCAAAAGAGTGAGGATAGAGGAAAGAGAGCCCATATGGTAATTTGCCTGTTAGAAGGTCTGAAAACTGCATTTCAAAAACAAACAAATTTTCAAAAAGTTATGGAAATTACTCAGGGAGAAAAGGAAAACTCTGCCCTTTTTCAAGATCAGCTAGTAGAAGCTATTCAAAAGCATACATGTTTCGATACTGACTCCACAGAAGGGACACAAATCCTTAGCATGTATTTTATTAATCAGTCTGCCCCAGATATTAGGAGGAAACTGCAGAAATTGGCAGTGGGATCCCAAACACCTCAGGCAGTCTTTAACAACAGAGACCTTGTTGCAGCAGAGGAAAGAGAATGCAGGAGAAAGGACAGGGCCAGGGAGCATGCTCATTCTTGGCTGCTTCCATGGCCAAGAAAAGACCCAGGAAGCACCCCTCCAGGATGCCCCTTGGAGGAAACCTGTCTACTTAGACATTGGGGAAACCTGCTTTTGATGCCATGAGGAGGGTCACTGATCCAAGGAGTGCCCCTCTAAGGTACCCTCCCCCCATCCAGAGGGAGTCCTAGGAACCAATGCCTGTGGAACCGTGCCCATGTGACCAGGAGGGATATTGGAGGAAGGATGGTCCCCAATGTTGGAAAAGTGGTGGAACATCCCCCCAGTACTCTCTCCTCCAGTTTTATCAAGACTTGGAGCAATGGGAAAGCCTTGGGTGCTGGCAGTATTCCCATTTTCTCCATCTCTCTCTCCAAGCCATGGGCAAAAGCAGAGGCTGAAGGTAAGGTTGCCCACTTTAACATGGTTAAATTCTCTGCCTTAACCAGTTGCTCTGGCCCTACCTGCCCCTTGACCCCTTGGGTCATAGATATTGAAGGAGAAACTAAGGAATGTCTCCAGGCATACCCCCTCCCCAGCTTATTTGAGGATCTGTTGTTTAAACATTCCTTCCTTATGTTCTTCTCTAGCACTTCCCCCTTGCTGGAAAGGGACCTGATGGTGAAATTGGGGAGCCAATTTTCTCTAGTTAATCCTCCCATCTCCCTTTTCCCTCTGTTCAATAAATCACCCTACGTTTGCTTGAGAGTGTGAGAGACAGTTGAGCCAATTGTTTGGGATCTGAGAATTCCAGGGCGAGCTACTTCTGCCACCCCAGCCATTGTTAGCCTCCCAGATCCTAAAGTGCTCCTCTATCTCAGCCAGCATCTGATTAAGCCTAAGGCTTGGGAAGAATTACAGCATTTAATTGAAAAATTCCTTAAGTATAAAATCCTTGTCCCTTGTTCATCTCTATGCAACTCTGCAATCCTTCCTGCAAAAAAGCCTAATGGAGAATACTCACATTTTATTTTTGCCTTTGAATGTACTCTTCCTGGGGAATCAAGTCCATATCAGCTAACACGGACAGTCTTGCCTAAAGGTTTTGGTATAACCCTCATTTATTTGGCTAGGCTCTGGGAAGGGATTTAAGGGACCTGAAACTAACAGGTAGTAGCTTAATTCAGTATGTGCATGATATTCTTATTTTGTAGCCTTACCCAGGCTTTGTCTTTGGTTGCTGCCACAGAAGCCCTTAATTTCTTGGGCACTCAAGGCTATAGGATCTCTTTGAACAAAGTTTAGATAGTATGCCAGTCTGTAAAGTATCTGGGCCTTGAACTCATGCCCACCTCTCACTCCTCAACCTCTGAGAGAAAAAAAAGACAATCCTGTCTAACTCTGTTCTAGCCACTAAGAAACAAGTTCTAGTGTTTTAGGCACGGCAAGATTTTGTAGACTCTGGATTCCTAATTTTGGTTTTATTGCTGCTAAACCCCTTTATGACTCTTCTCAGGGCACTAACTCAGACCAGGCTAAAGCTTTTGAGACTCTGAAAACTAATGTGACCACCACCCCAGCACTAGCTCTATCCAGTCTAGAAAAACCTTTCACTCTGTATGTTGATGAAATTGAAGGCAGGCTTTGGGAATCTTAACCTATTCCTTAGTATCTGACCCTAGGCCAGTTGATGCTTTTATTTACTCTGGAAAGAAAGGGGGTACCTGACAGAAAAAACTTCCCTATCAATGTTTTGACCTTGCTATAGTCATTTTTAATTCCCTCCAGATAAAATCTTTCTTTTTTTTTACTTCTTTCTCTCTTGTGAAACTTTTCCCTTTTGAATTGGCAATGATAGTGCTAATCCTTTTTCTCCTCCCTGGTACTTTAAATACACTTGGCCTCAGAAAATGAGAGGATAACTCCTTGGTCAAACTGGGAAACTCATTAGGCAGGGGGCAAGTTGACTTCTGCAAAAGTTCTCCTCCCCAATACGACTTCCTCAGAGGTCTATGCCACCACCTCTCTATAGGCTACTCTTTCCATCTCAACACCTTGCTTACAAGTGTATCTGGAACTTTACATTGACTAGCTATTCCAGTTGTTCCAAGGAAGCATTTCCTACTTGGACTTTTGACCACATCCTTCCCCCTACTCTCCTAGTAGACTTAAGGCACAATCTCACAGCTCCTTCTAGTTAGAATACTCTTGCTGATCTCTTAAAGATACCCCTCTCAACTGGGAGCTTAATGTGCAACCATTCTGATCTTTGGAGCATCATTCACTGAGACCATAATAACTTAGTGCCCCCAAATCTTCTTCTTCATGGGAATCCTGGTTTCTTTCTATACTTGCCCCTATTCTTATTCCTTTCTTAAATTCCTTGCCAGATTTATCTTTTTCAGAGTGCAAGTCATCAACTTCCAGATGACAGCTCAGGCTATATACCAACCTGCAACTGAATCCAAGGTCTCCAGCCCACTGTACCTGGCACCACTCAGGTTCTGAAATCTGATCTCTTGAATAGGACACAGAGAGGCAGGGACAACTCTACACCCTTTACCAGCAGGAAGCAGGTTTAGAAGCTGAGACCACAAAAGAATTTGGGTCTTATCTGTTTGAGGGGGTAATGATGAGGTGCAACCCCAAGCCAAGACCTTTTTCCCTTGGATTGGGAGGGCTTTTGTCCTATTATTCTGAAGAGCCCCAGGAAAGTCTGGCCTTGCGGGGGAGCTTCTTGGATTTCCCTTCCATTTCTCCCAGAACTTATACTCCCTCCCTTTGATCCTGTTACCAGCCAGTCCCATCAGGATCCTCCCAGGGTTTGATCTATCAAGACCATCCCTAGACTCAAGACTACCTGGCAACATATGGATGTTTCCCTCAGTCTTTTTCTGTATTTAAGTTCCATCTCGCCTCCATGAAGATTCAATCCAGCTCAGACTCTGTTTAGCTTAGATTCTATCTGTCCTGCTTGTGAATACAAGTGTTACAAATGCTTAGGCTCCCTAAGAGTCAACCCAGTATGATGAATCTTTAATAAACTTTGTTTGTCTTTAGCTTTAAGAAGGCTTGTGTCAAATTCATTTGAGCAGGACCCAGAATGTCGGTATTTTGGGGTACAGTACCCTAACCTCATCAGACTGACTGACCCTATGTGTAATCAAGGGGGTAAGCCTGGCATTAGCATATGACTGTTAGAGAGAGGGGGAGAGAGACAGAGAGAGACAAAGAGAGAAACAGAGACAGAGAGTGTGACAGAGAGATAGAGACAGAGAATCAGAGAGAGACTCAGAGAGCGTGACAGACACACAGAGACAGACGCAGACAGAGATGAAGAGAGGGAAGGCCTTATCTCATATCCAAGGGGATACAAGATGGAAACAAAAATATTCTCTAGGCCTTAGGTTCCCAAAATGGAGGATTCTGCTCCCTGAGTGGTGCTGAAAACATCCAGGGAGGGCAGCAGTGTTGAGGTTTGGGGTGCTGGGGACCCCAAAATACTGACATGCCAGGTCATGCTCAAATGAATTCAGCACAAGCCTTCTTATAGCCAAAGAAAAACAACATTTATTAAAGATTTGCCATACGGTGTTGACTCTTAAGAGGCCTGGCCGAGTCATTTTACCTCTATAGTCTTCAGTTTTATCAACTGTAAAATGGGAATTGTTACTATTAAATTATTATATTTTTAAACAGTGCCTACCTCTCAGTGTTGTTGTGAAGATAAAATGAGATCATGCTTTAACAGATGCTTGCTTCCTCCTGATTTGATTGGTGAAGAATTTTTTTTAAGTAGCAAAAGAAAAATCCCAAACCAAAGTGACACAGCTAGTTGTGGGAGAGCCTGGACATGAGGTCAGGTCTTCTGATTTCTCAGACAGAACTCTTTTTGTAGTACCATTGTGCCCCTAGCTTTTTTGGTTCCTTTACACTCTTCCCCTACCTCTCACTGCTCTGACCTATTCATACCAAAAGGTTTTAGGTACATATTCCCATCAGGAAATGCTTTATTTCCAAATTAATTTCCTTTACAAGGAGTTTCTTTTTCTTTCTTTTTGAGAAGGAGCATAATATATGTCATCAACCTGAAAGTCTGGTTAAAAGAGGCAAACAAGTTAGGTGTTATATAAATTCATATTGTTCATTCCCTTTAAGCTAGCAGAATACAGACATGGAAACAGAATTTAAATTCTGACTGCAGGATAAAAGAATGACAAGCCTTTTTATAAGTTTTAGGACAATCCCAACTCAGGATGTCTGTGTTTCTCAGATTTATTGTCTCCATATGTATTTAACCATACCATGAGAAAGGAAGTTTCTTAGTTGAGTAAGTTCTAGATACAATAAGACAAGACAACTGAAAAAGTGTCCGTTGAAATTACTATCCCAGGCTGTCTGTGTTTCCCTTGTATAGCATATAGCCATAGTATACCAAGATAAGAGAAGTCTCACTGTTCAAGACAATATCTGGTCCTAAGTGTCCTGTCCTTTAGTGGTCACAAACAGGAAGAATGCTCATGGTCAGCCTCATCTGGTCTTAAATTTCTGACACAAGAAAGGTCATTTTTAGAGCAAAGCAAAGCATGTCTGGTTGATTAGTTTAGACTTTGACCTTTATTGGAGTTCAAATGATCTTTAATGGTTATCAGTATAAAACTAGAAAAAGCCAGCAAGGAGAGATTATTATGTTTTCCCCCCTGGAATAAGCATTCTGTCTCCTGCTGGGGATCCTTGACCTGCTTCTTTACCTGGATAGATAGCTGACTGTTACCAGGTGATGACACAATCAAACAGTTTTTTTCCTTCTTGTTAGGAGGAGGATGAATTATGAGATATAAACTAATAAATACAAGTTAAAAAGTGTAGCAGGAGCTATTATACATCTATTCCCCACTGATCCATCACAGAGCTAGAAGGAGTGTATGGTACCCTTCATCCTCCTTTCCCTAGGTGCTTTAGCAAGCCCTTCTAAGTCATCTAAATAATACTGCCCAGCTGTTCACCTTTAACTGTCTTCAATATATTATCATTAACCATTTAATATAAGTGCTGTTGATCAGAGAATTCCTAACCAATCTCATTAATTCCCTATCATCCTGATGTTATCTTACAGGATGTCAGTTTTTGTTTGCAAACACTTGACCGATACCTCTCCTTGGAGTGTGGGTATGGTCAATGGTGCCCCCTGAGAGGACAAAGGATCCTCATATTGCTGGGCAAGACTCAGGAGGATGGACACCTATCAGAGGTGCTACTCTCCTCTGCAGGTCATTTGAAGTGGACAGACAGAACGGTTTCCTCTCTTGGTCTTTACAAAAATAGATCATCAGGTATCAGGGTGGACCTAAGATGAGGATGGGTGTATGTAGTGGGAGGAAAGAGAGACCTGTGCTTATGCAGTGTCCTATATTGAGGAACTAGAATAGCTGCTTTGGGATTAGGTGTACATGGTGGTTACTTGTTTTTGCCCAAAACTCCTGAGCACAGATCACAAACTAAAATTCCTAGGCACAAGCTTTTCTAGCTCAAGAGATGGCAGCGGTCAGGGAAATAAGAGATTTCCTCCAGAATCACATGGCAGAAGATGTGTTTGCTTACTTAGCTGAAGATTCAGAATTTGGGGATCAGACCATGTTTTTTTTCAGGACTGCTATAAATGCCTTTCTTTTCATGAATGTCTATCTTTTATTCATTGATAGTTGGGTTCATGTTTGCCGGATATGTCATTTTGATTTGTATCTTGAACCTCTTTACTTTTAGTAATGTTATTACCTTCCCTTCTCCACTTTCTAGTGGGTGCAGAATAGTCATGTTTTATTTAGATTTCCCTTCTTTTATATTTCAAGATCTTTCTCTTGGATAGCTGAAAAGTTTTTTTGTTGTTATTTGAATTATTAAAGTTAATTACTATCTGTCTCAGAGCTTGAGAAAAAGGGTTTCTTTTTAGAGGTAATGTGTGGACTCTTTTGATTAATCCTTTTGTATTCTATGTTCAGAAATTCTGAGCAGTTTTCTTATGTTATTTTTTACATTATGTTATTCTGATTTTCCTGTTTGCCCTGTTTTTCTTGAAGACATGTGGTCCTTAAATTGTCTTTGTGCATCGTTATCTTTGAAATGAATGACTTTTGCTTATAACAGAGATTGTGAGTTCTGTTAGCATTATTTTCTTTTGCACCTCTTCTTCTAGATAGTCCTTCACTTCTATTTCCTTTATTTCCTCATCTAAATCCAATTCATTTGCAAGTTGGGGCTTCACCTTCCTTATGTCACAGTCCTCTTGGAGAATAAAGGACAAACCACAACTTGTGTTCCAAATCTGTTTTTCTCTTTCACTCTCATTGGTGCTTAAGTTATTCTATTTTGCCAAATATTTTTGCTGTGTACTTCTCTTAAACTTTTAATTGCCTTTTTGAACTATTTTGCTTTTGTTCAATGCTCTCTTAGTATTCTGGAGGATTCTGTGTTTCATTAAATATTGGTTCAATTTTCTTTTTCTAGTATTATTTATTTAGAGAAGATTGTATTCTCTTAGATGTTTTAGTATTCATCTTTCTTTCTAATGTTAATAACCTCTCAGTTGATTTTTCTTCTTGTATTCTTGATTTTTGATTGAATTTTCTTTCTTGAGCTTTTGGGTAGTTTCAGTTTTTTTTTTTTATTATTTTCTCACTCAGTTTCTGACTTTTCCTCTTTTCACCAACCTCTGACTGTGCTCTAAGTTTCTGGGAAGTCAGTACTGCCCTCAGCTTGATTCTAGTTCCTTTTCCTTCAATCCTAGTACTGTCATTTGTTCTGGTCCTTTGCCCCTGTTTCCATTCTTTGGTTCTTTGACTGTTCTTAATGATTATCTTCAGTTTTTTGTAGGATTAGGGGAGGGTGAGGTGGTATTTGGGTTCCTAACATAGAATCTGCCTCAGGTCAAAGCAAGCTTGTCTCTGTCTTTTCCTTTTCCTTCCTCTTCTCTTCACATGATTGGGCAGACTCAATGTCTATTGCTTGTTACAGTGGGATAGTGGAAGAAATAGAGGGTTAGATGAACAAGTCAATAAGCTTTTATTAAGTACTCTCTATCTGCCAGGCACTGTGATAAGTGCCAGTAATATAAATGCAAGCAACTACTCTCAAGGAGTTTCATTCTAATGGGGGAAGGCAACACATAAGTCTAAATAGCGGGTTGGAAGGAAAGTACCATTCTGGGGCATGTTGGGTATCTACATACTTTGTTCAGCATCTTGCTTGGAAAGGGACTGTTAGTTTTATTAGCTCTGTGTGTATATGGATATATGTGTGTGTGTGTATGTGTGTGCCTATATATTAAGTGTCAACTTGGAAATCTGGTTAAAAGAGACAAACAGGCTAAGTGATATAAATTCATATTGTTCATTCCCTTAAACTACTTGAATACATGTACATGGAGTCAGAGCTTTAATTCTGACTGCCTGAAAAAAATTTAGAACAATCGACACTCAAGATGTCTGTGTTACTCAAATTTATTATTTCCACATGTGTTTAACCATAACATGAGAAAGGAATTTTCTTAATTGAATAGGTTGCAGATACAACAAGAGAGGGGGCAAAGTATCAATTGAGATTACAACCCAGGGTATCTGTGTTTCCTTTACTATTAATATGACATAACCTAGTGTATGTCCATAATATTTTAAAATAAGAAAAGTCCCATTATTCAATATAGTGTCTGATCAAGGTGCCCTGTCCTTGGTAGTCAACAGAAGAATATTCTTCATCACCTTCAACTGTTGACACAGGAAGGATCATTTTGAGTTCACTTAGAGAACAAGGCATGTCTGTTATTCCAGAACACAATAAAACGTAGATTAAGCTTACAGTGGGACACAATGCCTCTCCTGATTGGTCAACTCAGGTTTTAGGCCTTTCACAAATCTTGGGGTCTCAAAATGGTTTTGGTAGGGATCTACAATTCATATACATGTATATTATATATATAATATGTACAAATATATATACATATAGGTCTATTTTTTCTAGGAGGATTCTGAATTACAAGGTGGTATTTTAAGTTTTGGTGAGGGAGGGGTTACAATGTAGGACTCTGGGAAGAAGACTCACTGGAAGTCAAAGGCTTGCCCCAGTAGTCACCCCCTGTTCAGTTCCCTCTGGAGAGAGCTTATGGATTATTTGACGGTTTTCTGTGAGTGTTTGTAGGGGTTTCACTGTTATCTGTTTATGAACTTCTATGAGTGATTTGTGTCTTCTGCATTTTCTGTGGGGCGAAGGTTGAAGGCATTACTGCCTTGAGTACATATACAGAAGCAGGGAGCTACTTTTAGTCACATTTGGAGAAATTTAGAAATCAGCTTTATGGTGAGCGTGCCAGGAGAATTTCTTCCTGCACCAGATGGGAGCAACAAGTCCTATTGTGGTCAGCCTCCAGAATCATATTTGTTATACATGAACCTCAGCTTCCTTGTGACTTGTTATTACTTTGGAATAAACATAATTGTACTATTGACCTCCAAATATTGATCTGATAAAGTCACTTTTTTTTTGTTAAATTATTTTATTTGTTTTCAATTTTCTACAATCACTTCCATATATCTTAGATGTTTTTCCCCTTCCTCCTTCTCCTTCCCCCTTTCCTCCTCCCTCCCTCCCTGAGACTGTGTACAATCTACACATACATTCCTATTAAATACATTTTCACCTTAGTCATGTTGCATTGAAGAATTATAATGAATGGGAAAAACCATAAGCAAAAACAAAACAAAACATAATACAAAAGAAAATGGTCTGCTTCATTCTCTGATCCTATTCCATAGTTCTTTCTCTGGATGTGAAAGGCATTTTGCCTGAAGAGTCCATTGTGAATTTCTTAAGTCCTTGCATTGCAATGAAGCACTAAGTCTACCAGAAAAATTCCTCGCATTGTGTACTATGGTTGTTGCTGTGTACAAAGTTCTCCTGCTTCTGCTCCTTTCAGTTCATGTAAGTCTTTCTAGGCCTCTCTGAAGTCTTCCTGTTCATCATTTCTTATAGCACAATAGTATTCCATTACATTCATATACCACAATTTGTTCAGTCATTCTGCAATTGATGGGCATCCCCTTGACGTCCAGTTTTTGGCCACCACAAGTAGAACTGCCATGAATATTTTTTGCACATGTGGGACCCTTTCCCATTTCTATGATCTCTTTGCAATACAATCCCAGAAACGAGATAGTTGGGTCAAAGAGTATGCACATTTTTGTAGCCCTTTGGGCATAGTTCCAAATTTCTCTCCAACCAGAATGGTGGGATCAGCTCACAGTTCCACCAACAATGAATTAGTATTCCAACTCTCTCACATCTTCTCCAACATTTATCATCTTCCTGTTTTGTCATGTTAGCCAATCTAATAAGTGTGATATAGTACCTCAGAGTTGTTTTGATTTGCATCTCTCTAATCAATAGTGATTTGGAGCATTTTTTTTATATGACTATAGGTAGTTTTAATTTCTTCCTTTGAAAACTACCTATTCATATCCTTTGATCATTTATCAATTGAGGAATGACTTGTATTCTTGTACATATGACTCAGTTCTGCATATATTTTAGTGATAAAGTCACTTTATAAAGCAATAAATAAGAGATAGTATAACTATTACTATCCCCTCCTCACTTCCTCTTCAATCCTCTCTTTATACCTCTGTAGCTTTCCAAGTATCTGACAAATGGGAACTCGATGACAGCTGACATTAGCTTAGTTCAAAGACATTAGTCTTGATTGCTGTTCCCCCACTCACTAGTATTGTCATTATATAGGAAGTCCACAATAAAACCTTCTCCCAAAGGGAAAAGCTGTTTCCTCTATCTACATATTTAATCTGTATCTGCAGATGAATATTATATGTTATAAACACACACTCATTATTTAGCACATTGGAATGACTGGATATCAAGCACAATCTTTTAAAATAATGTCCAGATTTTACTGAATGTCTTAGAAATACTTTAAAAGTTACTTTATGTAAAGAAAAACTTATGGAAATTATTGTTTATATGCATGTACATAGTGGCAAATAATTATAACAGTATCCAGCATGTATGTAGTACTTTGAAGTTTGCAAAGAGCTTTAAACCTATTTTCTTATTTTACTCTCACAACAACCCTGAGAGGTAGGTGACAATATTATCATCTCATTTTACAGATGAGGCAGCTAAGGCAGAGAGGTTAAATGACCTGCCCAGGGTCATGTAGCTAGCAAGTGCATGAGGCAGAATTTGACTTCCTGACTCTAGGTCCAATGCTCTTTCTTCCATTTCACCTAGCTACTTAGCACAGCAGAATTTTAGATTTGTAGAGCCTACACTGCCTTCCCCCTCCCCCTTGCACTAGAGGGTAAAGAATCCCCTGACCCCACCTTTCCTGCAGCCCTTCTTCAACCACAGCAGCCTCAAGAATGCCTGCTTCAAGTTTTTGTTTTGCATAATGAGGATAAATGAGTGTACAGAGGGAAAGACAGGGGCAGCCAACAGCATACATGTTATTATCAACTTGCCTTCTTTCAGGAAAGCGCTTGCTGTTCCAATGAAAAGAATGACAAAATAAAAGAAAAAGAGGAAGAGGAAGGAAAACATTACAAAAGTGGCTCTCAGATGAGCCTTAGTGCTCACATCTCCAGAGGCAGTGACATAGTGTCGCATCATCCTGGTATGCCTCCTCAGGGAGATGATGAGTAGGAGACAGGAGAACAGGGATATATTGAATGGTATTAGTGTCCACAGGAGACCAAAAAGGTGGGAGACATAAAATTCTCTTTGCTTTCTTCTGACACTTTCAGTGTAGTTTGAAATGAGTAGCATTTTTAGGAGATCAGAATATAAACTGAATTTTTGGATGAGTAACACTATACTGAAGACAAAGAGGAGCACAGAGCAAAGCAGAATGCAGGCAACCACCTGGGAAATCCTCCACTTAAGCCAGAGGAAGGCAGGGTGGGAGAAAATGGCAATCTTCAGGCAGTAGAAGATACTGAGGCAAGTGGACAGTCAGATGGTTAAGTAGTTACTCAAAGTCCAGCTAGTTTCACGTATTTGACTAAATGTCACTCCATAGTACAAATCAGGATAGAACACCAAGGTAGTGGCATCAAAAATGATCACACATTGCTGGATGATCCTAGAGAAGGCTAGGTTCATGATGATGAAGTCAGATAAGGAAATCTTGCTCCTCTTGATCCAGTGGATACAATTGATAAACCCAAGAAAACCATTCCCCCAAATCCCCAGAATGAACTGACTGAAGGTCACAAACAGAAAGAAGATTTGGAATGAGTTCAGCATGTCTGCAGATGGATTTCCCCACCTCTGTAGTGTCTCTGCTTATGTGTGGCTGCTGCTCTACAGCTTCTGTGACCTGAGGTAAGTAAGCTCACATAGGTACCTGCTTTTTCCAGTGTCACTAGGACCTTTGGTCCTTCTCTGAGTTGCTTGTGCTCCTGTCCCTGTCCAGGGTGCTTAGAAATTTCTGAGAGTTAGTCTTGCAATTGCTCCTTTCAAACTGGTCTGCTCTTGTTCTCTAGTTCAGACTGTAGACTTGGAGTTTTCTCAAATCATTGGGTCATAAATGTCATATAGTGAATGAAAGACCAATAGCTCTTTGCTAAGATGCAAATCACTGCAGGATTTAGTATCATACCGAGAAGGGAGGAGTCAGAGTCAGAGAAAATACAGGGTTCATTTCCACATACACATTAAATTTCTATGTCACATAAAGAGAACAGAATTAGTCCTTGATAACTCAGAAAGTACAGTCCACTGCAGAGGTATCTGAAGTGACTGGAGGGAAGAGATAATTTGAGAAGTGACTGTCCCAACACCATAAGATATATGTGTTTGCGTGTGTATGTATGTGGGTCTATCTGTTTAACTTTATATTGCCTTCATCATTTCGTCATACCTCTCCAGGGCATTATACTTTCTGGTATACCAAAGGATGATTCCACTATCTTTGTGTGACATAGAAATTCATTATCAGTGTCAAATTCAGCCCTCCATTCTCTATTGTGTGTGTCTGTGTGTGTGTTACATATGTAACTGTATTCCAATACAGTTGATTTTCTTTAACAGATTAGTTAGAAGAGCCTGTCCATCCATTTTTCTTGTGCAGAAACTTATAAAGGATGAAAAGCACTGCCTCTGACTCTGGGCACTTGAAGGACTTTTGTACTTAGGCCACTTAGAATCTATGTCTTTGGCCTGAGCCTTGTGAAAGTAAGGTTATGTACGAACAACTTATGTAGTACTATAACGTTTCAAAGCATTTTGCAAATAAAGATTATGCATAGTTTAATGACTTTGAATATAGTTCCAAATTGCTTTTCAGTATGATCAGATCACTTCGTAGCTCCACCAACAGTACATTAGCATGATTGTTCTCTGTACTTCAGTCAGCAACTCTCATTTTTTCTTCCTTGTTTTTTTTTTTTGGTCACATTTGACAATTTGATATGAGTGAAGTGAAACCTCAGTGTTGTTTTAAATTGAATTTCTCTTATTATTAGTGATTTAGAACACTTTTAAAATATGATTATTGATATTCTGTATTTCATTATGAATCTATCATACCTCTGAACCATATATATTAGAAGTGTGAGTGTGAAGAGTGGTGAAAAGATAGCTGAACCTTGACAGTCTTGGATCTTGACCTTTTCCTCAGATGGAATGCTGATGATGCATCAGATAATGTCTATTCATGCCATCTATGAACCACATCGATATGTTTAGACAACTCTAACTTCCCCCACCCCCACATATTTTACACTTCAACTATCTCTCCTGACCTGTTTTCTAGGTCACTTTAAAAAAATAGTAAATGCCTCACATTTTCTTCTTTTTTTCAATCTTTTCATTTGTTTCAATATTTCCTTTCATTTTATAATGACACTGAGTTCTATTTGTTTCATTCTGATTTTCAGGGAGTTTGCTAGGTAGATATGGTATCCTGCCTTATGTTCTAGGGCATTTATTCTCCTTCCTATTCTTTTATTTATGAGCTCTTATTTCATTTATAATTTCATTTTAAAGAAATATCCTACTTCTTTTCTTCCTTGTGCCCTTTTAGTCCTTGTGGTCAAGATATTTTTTTCAGTGAGTCCATCCTTGCAATTATTATGTGGTTCCTCTCTCTTTCTAGGTGCATCTCTTAGGTATCTATTGACCTATAATATTTGTTGTTTGTTGTTTTTTCTTCTCCACCATTAATTCCTAATTTGAGTTTTTACACTATGGGTCAGTTTTGAATCTCTCGTAATGTTAGATAGGATGGTCAGGTCCTGTTTGATTGTCTGGGGTCCTGTCACTGGTTGCACGTGGTTTGATGTGTCTGTGCTCAGAGTGCTAGTGGATTTCAAGCTCTTGCTATCATAGGGATTTAGTATACGTTGATCTTTAGAGCCCTCTGGAATGTCTCAGGTCAGGTTGTTGTAGGTTTCTGGTCCCTCAGATGATCTTGTTCAGATCTTGCCAGCCTCTGGCCTCACATGCACAGTCAAAATTATCATAGAAGGTATATCATGATAGCTAATTGAATTTCCTGGGGTCTCTTTGTCCAGGCACTCTACACTTCCTATATCTTGGTAGTGATTTACAAACATTTTCTTACAAATACCCTGGGAGTAAGTCCTATTATTAGTGCCGTTTTAGTTTAGAAAACTGAAGCTGAAGGAGATTAAATGACTTGCTCAGGGTCACACCATTAGAAAACGACTTAGGTCATATCTGAACTCAAATGTTCCTTACTCTCAGTCCAGTGTTCTATCAAGCCACTGTTCCACCTAGCTGCCTCTAGGAAATATACTCTCTGAAATATCTTTTTTAAAGATTGAAAAAATTTTAAAGATTTAAAAATTTTGTTAAGCATTTCCAAATTACATGTAAAATTTTTAACATTCATAAAAAATTGTGAGTTCCAAATTCTCTACCTTTTCCTCCCTCTCCCCTTCTTGAGAACTCAAGAAATTTGATATTCATTATACATGTACAGTCATGCAAAACATATTTCCACATTAGCTATGTTGCAAAAGAAAACACAAAGAACTCTATGAAAAATGAAGAAAGTTATAAAAAGCTTTATTTTGATTTGCATTCAGATTCCATCTGTTCTTTCTCTGGAGGTAGATAGCAATTTTCATCATAGGTCCTTTGGAATTGTCTTGTATCATTGTCTTGATCAAAGTAGCTGAGTCTTCCACAGTCGATCATTGTACAATATTGCTGTTACTATGTACAATGTTCTTCTGGTTCTACTTCCTTCATTTTGCATGAATTCATATAAATCTTCCCATGTTTTCTGAAACCATCCTGTTTGTCATTTCTTGTATCACAATAATAGTATTCCATCACTTTTTCCAGTTGATGAGCTGTTCTTGATTTCTAGTTCTTTGCCCCCACAAAATGAACCACTATAAATACTTTTGTACAAATCAGTCTTTTACCTTTTCTTTGGTCTCTTTGGGATCCAGATCGAGTATTAGAATTGCTAGATCAAAAGGCATGTACAATTCTAAAACCTTTTGAATATAGTTCCAACTTGTTCCCCAGAATTGTTGGACCACTCCACAACTCCACCAACAATGTATTAGTTTCCCATATTTTCCACATTCCCTCCATAATTTGTCATTTTAATTTTCCTTTCATGTTAGCAGATCTGATAGATGTGAGATGGTGTCTCAAAGTTGTTTTAATTTGCATTTCTCTAATCAGTAGTGCTTGAGAGCATTTTTTCATGTAAGTATTGATAGCTTTGATTTCTTCTTCTGAAAACTGCCTCACACTCTGCAATATATACAGCTCAATTCAGATATACCAATACCTGCTTAGTGTGCTAGTACCTGCTAACATTATAACTAGGATAACACAGCAAAAGGAACAAGTTGAGAGGACCAGGGGTAGTGTGTTCTGAGTGGATGTGCTGCTAATCCAGTGTTTAGTGGTTATTTGTTCAGTGGTGTCTGAAAGGAAGGGTGGTCAATCATTCTTTCTGCTAAAGACTTGTGGCAACTGAAAGCTATCAGCATTTTATAAATCATTTTTCTGAGTCACTTATAAGGTGGAGATGGCTTATATCATCTGAATTGATCTGTTGCAACAATTTTCATCAAAGATGGAAATGTACTATTCCTTGATGACAAAATGTTACAAGATAGTGAAGGCTCCCTGTATTCCCATTTTCATTACCTATTTTATAGATCTATCTGCCCTTGTGTACCTGCCCTGGATGCCACATTCCTTTGAAGTCACTTGCTCAAATGATTTATATTAAGTTATTTGAAACTTTTCCCTACTTATAAAATCAAAGGTGGAATCTAGAGGCTTACAAGACCTTAATTAGTTCCTTACTTTGATATGTAAGTTGAGGAAGGAATGAGGAGTAGTTTTCTCTCCTTTACAAAAAGCAATGACCACTAAAGAGAAAGAGAAGGGGAAAGGGAAAGAGTAAGGGGAATGGGAAGGGGAATGAGATAAATAAACATCTGTTTAATGCCTATACACATAAACCTTTACAAACACACACATATATGTGTATGTGTATTTATATGTAATTTTGCACCCTAAATCCATTACCTCTCTTTAATGGATAGTGTACTTCATCAATAATCCTTCTCTTTCCTTCAATTGACTTCTTGTCTTCTTCATGAGAATGTTCTTCACTGGCCCTTTTCTTTCTCTGTACTCTCTCCCCTATCAATGGTACTCATTTACAGCTCTGAGTACGATCTCTGTGTATTTAACTCATACATTAATAGTTCTAGGCTTGACTTTTCTTTTAAGTTCTAGATGTGCATTGCTAATTACTTACAGGACATCTTTATTTGTCTATCTGTTTGGCAATTTCATCTTAGCACGAAGAATGTCAAGCCTTGTTCTGTTGGGATTGCAATGAATTGCAGAATCCAGTCACCCTTATTTCATCTTATTTCATGTTAAACTGCTTCTCCTCACAACCTTACTATTTCTGGCCATGGCATTCTCCCTGTTTTCCATGTTTGTGGTCTTAGCATTATCTTTGACTCTTCCCTTAATCTCATTTTTCACATCTAGTCAATAAATCCTGGCAGTTTCACTTCTTCACTTCTCTCATCTCTTATCCACTCTTTCTGTACTATTGCTGTCATTCTAATACAATTCTCAATACTACCTGTTTAGATCCCTGAAAAAGCCACTCAACAAATATTTCTGTCACTACTCTCCACTTTTTAGTTTCTCATACTACTGACAGGAAAGTTTTTCTTATGTATCAGTTTGGTCATATCATTCCAAGTCTTAGCAATCTTCTGTGGCACTCTGTTGTTTTGTGAATAAAGTCCAGACATCTTTGGCTTTCATCTGAGACCCTCCACATTCTGGCACTATCTTACCTTTCCTCATTTGTCTCATCTTATTACTCGTGGTATGATCAAGTCAAAGTGGTCAGCTTTCTGTCCCCTAGGTGTGCCATGGATCTTTCTTTGGTCCTTTGCTTATGGTATTCCTCATGCCTAGCATGCCTCTCCTCTTCTTTACTTTTTGATTTCCTCCTATCCTTTCATATACAATAAAAATGCCACTTCCACCATGAAATCTTCTGAAATTCTTCTTAATTAAAAAGCCCTACCTTCTCTCAGCTCATAGTTTACTTTGTAACCCTCAGATGCAAATATTTATGTTTAATGTTGTGTATTATAGTTATCTGTGTTTGTATTTTCTCCCCTTACTAGCCTGTAAGCTCTATAAGACTTATGTCCTGAGTCTTAATCTAAACTTTGTATTCCCCCTAGTGCCTAGCATGGTGCTCTACACACACCATATTCTGTGTTAATGTTTGTTGGATGAATGAATGTGGAATGAATTAATACAGTCATTAGATAGAGGATGGATGTGATAAATTCATCAATATTTTAAAATATTATCTCTATGTCATTCACCATATTAGGTGGAGGAATGGGTAAGATTGAAGAGCTGTGGATGACTCCTAGGTGGTGGTAAACTTGAATGACTGGATGAATAGTGGTACCATTGACAGAAATAGGAAGATGAATGATTTTAAGGAGAAAGATATTGCGTTCAATTTTGTACATACTAAGTTTGAGATACTTATGGAACAACCAGATAAAAGACTTAAAAAGCATTTGGAGATGCATGATTAGAATTCAGGGGAAATGAGGTTGGATATGTAGGTTTGGGAGTTATCTGTAGAGAGAGATAATTAAATCCAAAGGAACTGATGTATCACTGAGAGAGAGAATGCAAAGAGAAGAGATAAGAAGGATCAGGGAAGCAATCTTAGATATACTTAATCTAATGCTTCATTTTATAGATAAGGGGACTGACACTTTGAGAATTTAAAGTATGTTCTGGATGGATTCTACAATTCATTGAAATCTCATTACAAGAGGCCTGAAAGCTGAAGGGCTGTAGCAGCCAATTGAGCGAGGTGACACACACATGTTCTAGTCTGAGAAAGATGAAAATCAATACATACCTTTCCTTTGCTTATATTCTTATCTGTCAAAAGGACATGTTCTTTATGTCAAACATTACCTGTGTGAGTTAAAGTCACTTTAATTTCCAATGATTTACTGTCTCCATGAGTTCATCTCCAATTGTTTTTTAATGCCAGAGGTGGGAAAATGCACCTTTATACTTTAGAATCAGACATATGTCATATTTCAGATGGAAATTTGCCTTTTTTATCCCTTACTACTACTTGGGAGTATTTCTTTTTCTATGACTTTTTATTTTGGCACAGAATAATTCTTTGTAGCTTCATTAAACAATTGGAATGCAAAGATTTATCTCTTTTCTTTCTACCACTGGGATTTTTAACCTCTGTCTTGTGAATGAAAAAAAAATATATGTTGACCACTGTATTTTAATATGATTGACTTCCTTTGAAATCCTATATGTTTTCTTTTATTAATTTAAAAATTAATTCTCAGAAGGAGTCTGTAGGTTTCACTAGATTACCAAAGAAGTATGTGACCCTAGAAAAATGGTTGAATCCTTGTCCTACTGCCACATTAAATAACTGGCAAACTGGTCAGCATTTTTTCCTACTCACCTTCTTGAACTTTTGCCTTGATTATTTAACTAAGGAACTTTTCAAATTATCATGCAGGATCTCCAGAATAATCTTGGAAGTTTTTTAGCTCTTTTTTTCTCCCCCTACTTGGCAACTTCAATGCCTCTACATATCCTGAGGAGGAATGAATGATTTTTCACTTAGATAACATCAGCTTTCAAATCAAGAACACATTTAAAATTGCAATTCAAATCATGTTTAGAATGTTTAATATCACAGAAGTGTTTTTAAAAAATGACTGGGTCTAAATGCCTAACCAAATAGACAGCATGTTTGTTAAATGGGTTACATACAAATACATTGGAAGTGAGTTAGAATCATGGAATTTCAGATGTGAAAAGAGCACTTGAAAGTATGTGGTTATAACAGCAAACACCCTGACACACACAGTGGGGCCTGCTATCACAGGTTCTTTGACCTACTTCTCTAAAAGGAAAGGCAACTTTTGAGGGGTTAGCAATCACTTTAATCAAGCACATGTATCATTCAATTAGTTCAGGGGAAAAAGTCAGCACCGTGAACTTCAGAGAAAATACAGAGAAATCTAAATCAGAAGACAAAGCTTCCGAACTGTCTAACAGTAAGCAATACATACATCACAATTCAACGGATAGATGTAACTGTCTGATCCTTACATACATACATAATTACCAGAGAAGGAAGCACCAATATCTGGGTTTTCAAAGCTGGAGGGCTGCTTAGTGTCTTCCCAGAGTCTCATCTGGCACACAAACCTTCTTCTAAAATCTAAGCCCCAAGGTAAAACCACACTTCAGAGTCATTATACACTTTTTAGAACCAAAGGACATCACATCCTTTGAGAACCAGTGCCTCATTAACCCAGACCCAGCAATGGGTGGGAAAGATCCTCCTTAATCATATTATTCAGAGGCACTTTTAGTAAAAACAAAAACAACAAAAGATCTTACTTTGCTTGCCCTTAACCCCCTGATTTTAAAGATGAATAAAAGTAGGCATAGAAAAATTAAATGACTTGTCATATATCCCTAGTTAGTTGGGTCTTCTCTCTAGCAATTGGAATGACTCTCTGATTTTAAGGAGTTTAAAATGAGAAAGAGACTCAATCAATTTTTTCTACCTATTTCAATTTCTTCTTTCAGGGACAAATACCTTTTTAAATATTGATTTTGTGATCATCCAGCCTCCCCATTAAAGAGGGTAAAAGGAAAACCATACACAAGAATTGTGTATCCCAAAGAGATTTATTAAAAGATATTCTATTTTATTCTGGAAATAGGAGTGGGATGTTGCCAATCTGTGCCCAAAGTAAGATGATGGTGTGGCAATCTTCTTATTGGAGTGATGATGTAGCAGTTCCAAAGATGGATTGTCAGCTTTCCTTTTTGTATAGAATAAATCCCATCTCTGACATTTTAGAAATGCTTCTTCTGTAGGATTCCAGGGTGCTTTGGAGGAACAAGGTGTTATCTGCTACCTCTTCTTTCAAATAAAAGTTTTGGGATCTTTGAACTTAATAATTGGTTCAAGGGAGTGAGAGTGTGAAATTAGAATGCTTCATGATCTGTTCAAAGTTAGCTAAGAAGGAGGATATCGAGAGTCTTGTCCTTATTCAGGTACTGTGAAGCCATTTGGGGCCAGATAAACATTTGTCTATGAAGTTGCTGGGGGAAAAGGAGAGGAACCATAGAAGATTTTAGGAGTGAAAACAAAAATAAATCCAGAAACAATGAACACTTACAGAATACAAGCTAATTTTTGATATGAACATAAATCTTCTCAGGGAGTTCCATCTATAAACTTAACTAATAAGCACCAAAGTTACTAAAATGAACTTTGGTCTGTCCCTCAGAGTGAGTATCAGAAGACTTAGGGAAGTTTTTATGGGTTTTGTCCTTGGGATTCTGCATATGAATGCTAACTCTAATTCTGTAGGGGTTGGTAAATAACTTTCCAAAACACAAAGATCCTAATGAGAAAAAATAACTTTAAGTATTAATATATGTTTGACTATATATATATATATATATATATATATATATGTGTGTGTGTGTGTGTGTGTGTGTGTGTGTGTGTGTGTGTGTGTGTGTATGTATTCTATAGCAAATTATTTATGTAGCTACTCTAGATTTCAAATATTCTGTGAATCATCAATTCATTTAAAATCATTGTTCATTATACAGGACTAATCATATATAACCAATAAACAGCAAAATCTGAGTGCTTTGGTGCTATATTTGGTTAGTGAAAAGCCTCAGTGTTCCTAAATGTATGTGAAAAGAAGTTTTATTAAAGATCAAGAAATATTGGAGAAATACTTATAAGCATTATAGTGACACCAAATTCCACAAAGTCTCACAATGAATAATAAAATCTTAGAGTGTTGATCCTTTTTTATATTGCAGTCTTATATGTGAAAACCTGCTGTTCCCTGCTCTCTCAGCCCACACCATTGCTGGTCTGTTTTAGCTGCAAACTCCTTTGCATGGCTTGGCTATCAGGTGTGGCTCTGTTTTGTTTCTATTTGGTGAATCTTAGTGTCCTTTCTGAGCCATTAGGGGATTTATTGCTTTGTCTGGTTACCTATGGCACTACAGGGCAAGCAGGAGGACATTAAGAACATTGTTCTTTGGGGGTGACAGCTCTCACTGACTCTAGTTTAAGGAATAATGTAATTTTAGAACCTTAAGATGCCATCTGCCCTAGAGTCAAATCAGGGATTCCTCTTGGTTGAATTTTATCGTTTGCATGTAAACAAACTCAACTCTCAGAATTCATCTTCCTAAAGATCCAGTTTTGCACCTAAATGCAATGGGAAGGAAGAAGGAGAAACAAAGTTGGCTGTTGGAAAAAAAATCATTTCTAGCTTTCCTATTGTGGTTGAGAATCTCTCTTGAAAGAGACTACACCACCCCCTCCCATCCAGGTACTGACAAAGGACTAAGCATCCTATTATTCCTCCTTTTATTTTCATTATGCACTTGGATGGGATGATGAAATTCGCCTAAAACTGTCAATAATCTCTATTAATTATTAATCTCATCTCCAGTGGATGGTATGACTTTATCAGTTCATAAAGTGTAATGGCTCTGTGCCTTATCAACAGTGTAATTCAAGTGAATGACTGAAGTCAGAGCTCAGAGGTCAGGGGTACAGAAGAAAGAATCTTCATAGTCCATAGCTCCCTAGTCAGAGGACTGAGTTCCAATGCTTCCTTCAATGTTTAATGTTTAATAGTGTTTAATACCTATGTAATCTTGAACAACTCCTTGGCTTCTATTTTCCTTTTTGTTAATGAGGGTGTTGGGCTAGTTGACTTTTAAGCTGTAGGTCTATCAATCATCTCTCAGACAAAGCAGAAGTGGACTCTTATGACTATCGTGATAGAGTTTGTAAATAGTCTCAGTATGGCCAAATTATAATGGTTTTCATTTAAATATGATTTTATTCACATGTGACTCTCTGCAATGGGCAGAGAGTTAGAAGTTTTGCTGATGTCAAGGACTTCTTCCAGGGAATGGGAATTTGTGTTTTCATGGACACTGAGGTCCCTACAGAGTCAGTGGTAAGTTTGGACTTCACCAAGTTAGATTCACTGAAGCGGTATGGAAGAGAGAACAGGAAATGGGCTGAATCAGTTTCTCTGTCTTAAGAAATTACAATAATTGGATTTCAAAGCTGCAAGCGACTATCTGTATCATCTTATTCAAGACCATCTGTTTTTCAATAATATAATGAAGGCCAAGAGATGTAAAACAACTTGTCCAAGGTCATGAAAGTAAGCAGAACCAGAAATCCAAGTCTTCTGGATTCAGTTCCCAGAGTTCTTTTCATTATAACATACTATCTCCTTAATTTTTGTCAAGCAGAAAGTGTTATGGGAGGGGAAGAGACAAAGGAGGAAAATGGTGAAGTAACTCGGTCCTGAGACAGATTGCAATACAGTAAGGCTCTTTTCTAAGACTCGAGTGGAAGTTTTCAAAGCCTAACGTTTCAGCCTCCACTTTTTTACCTGAAATATCTCAAGAAATGCCTGTTTTAGCTTCTGGTTTTCTAGTATTAGAGCAAAAGTTTGAATAGAGGGATAAGCAGTGAAAATCAGTATCCCAGTTATCCCTGCCAGTTTGGGGTTTGGAAAGAAATGACTAGACATAGTCAGAAAGAGGACAAGAATGTATCCAATGAAGAGAAAGAGAGAAGTGATGATGACTTTGATGGCTTTCACATGGGCCCTGGTGCTCAGGTCCCTCATGCCAGTGGCTTGATGCTGCATCTGCTGGATATGTCTCTTCAGGGAGAGGATGAGTAGGACAGAGGAGGCCAGGGACACAGAGAAGGGAATGATTGACCAGAAGGAACCAGAAATATGTATGACATGATACTCAATTTTCTTCCTTTTGACGTCTTCAGTGCAGTTTTCTGAGAGTTTCATTTGACCGAGGTCAGAATAAGCCCTGAATTTCAGAATTAGTATGATTGTACTGAGGAAGGAGTAGAAACCAGAACTCAGAAGAATCCAGACAACCACACAGAACACCCTCCACTTGAGCCAAAGGAAGATATAGTGCGAGAAATTGGCAATCTTTAGGCAATATAGGACACTGAGGCAGGTCATCAGGCAGATGCTTAAGTTACTGGTAAATGTCCATAAAATATCGATAACTTGCATCAGTATGCCTGCATCCTGTAAATGGGGATAGAATACGGATAAAACGGTATCGAACATTAGTATCCCGTGAAGGATGATCCTGGAGAGAGTCAGGTTCAGGATAATGAAGTCACACAAAGAAATTTTCCTGCTCTTGACCCAAGTGAGAAAGAGCAGCACCCCGATGAAGCCATTTACACAAGTACCCAGGAAGAACTCACTGAAAGCAACAAAGAAAGCCACATTTTGGCTTAAACTCAGCATGTTAGCAGAAGGGTAGCGATCCCTGACTGGTTCTCCTTGCAAGTCTCCTACCTCCTTGTAGTTCTGTATCTTCTCTAATGGGGTTCAAGAAGACAGAAATACCTGCTGCTCTACAGTAGTAGTGTTTTTCTCTTCTCAGTCTTGGATGTTGCTTCCATCTCTGGCCAGAAAGGGCCCAGAAATCCTTGTGACCAGCCCTACAGCAGTATCCTGATTTTTCTCAGCAAAGTCTACTGGTGTTTCAGGAGTCTAGACCCCAGATTCAATTGATCTGGAAAAAAACTGAGCAGCTCTTTACTGAGATGCAAATTGGTGCAGTGTCACATAGGAAAGGGAGGGGTCACAGTCACCTGGAAGAAGGTGTTTAGTGTTTGAAAGCCAGAAGGTGTCATTTCCACACAGGAGTTAGGGTTTCATGCTACCTAAGCAAAGGGAGATGCAGCGTGGCCAAGGGATAGAGTGTTGCACTTGGGATTAGGAAGGAGCTGATTTAAATCCTACTTCAGATGCTTAATGTCAATGTGATAAGTTCAAGTTATTTAACCTCTCTGAGTCTCGGGGTAATAATTACACCTACAGTATAGGGTTGTTGTGAGGGTCAAGTGAGATGATAAATGTATGAATGAATGTAGCACTTAGCCTGTGAGTGCTGGGGATACAAGCAGAAAGATGAGATCGTCTCATTCTCAAGGAAAGCATATTCCAATAGGGAGAGATGAAACTCAAAAGTTTCAACTACAAATCAGATGGAATGAAAGGTCCAGTGAATCCTTAGGGTTGTAAGCAAGGCAGCTTATAATACATCTTTGGTTTCATTTCTGTGAATAAAATCTTACCTGTTTCTGATATTGAATCATTTTGATGGGACTGAGGATGTTGATTTTGAGAGGAACAGCACCAAAAAGCTTTGCAAACTTTAGAGCACTACATAAAATATCATTATGTCCTTAGAGTCATTCAGAGGTGAAGAGCCATTGTTTTAAGGTGTGGAAGAGTCACACTGAAGGGAGAACACAGAATCATTAAAAAGAGGGAGTTCTGTTGCTCATAGTAACAGCAATATCATACTATGATCAACTGGGAATGACTTAGTTACTCTTAGCAATATAGCGATCCAAGACAATTTCAAAGGACTCATGATGAGTCCTCCAGAGAAAGAACTGATGGAGTTGGAATGCAGATTTTTTCACTTCATTTTTCTTGTGTTTTATTTGTTATCTATTTATTTATTGGTCTATGTTCTCTTTCATAACATGATTAATGTTATGAGGTGTAGGGTGTGTTCAGAGAAGACCAGTATCTTTGTGATGGCTGCTGAGTCCTTTTGGGAGCTCTTTCCATGTTTGATGTCCACCTGTTCCTCCTAACTCTCACCTGTGGCTACAAGAAGCTGCAACATGTGCAGCGGCCACACCCTGGTAAACCATTTTTGCAGACAGGCCAAACCAGGCCGAGGGTAACCAAGGGTTTTCAAACCCATCTACCTCAAACATGTGAAAACTTCCTCTGGTGGAATGGGGGGATGAGAACAATTTGTTCCAATGGCATTGAAGGCAGATGAAGCAGGCCATGTGGAGCCCTTAGAGCTTGGTTAGACACCGAAGATGCCAAGGTCATCCACTGCATCCTGAGCCATCACCAACTGTATTGACTATGATGACTCTGGAGGAGAGAGTGAAGCTGATGACTTTGTGCAACTCTGACTCATTTAAATCCAGTTTACGCACACATCAAAAGACATCACCCATACCATTTCACTATTATGCCTCAAAGTCCTGTGGTGACAGGCAAGTGATGAAGCAGCAGATGTGGGTGCACTGGGAGTTGTAGTCACAACCCTGCACACAGGCAGCCCAGGTCATAGGGTTGTTTCTCACTGGAAGCAGCAGTGGGACTTGGCAGTCCCCTGGGTGTCTGAGCAGTCATTTTTTTTTAAATTTTATTTTTCATTTTTTAACACTGTTTATAACATAAAACAATTCAAACTTTTGGTTAGGTGATACTTCTTTTTAAAGCATTTACAATATGGACCACAAAATAATTTTTTTTAAACATTAACCAACACAGATAATATTTATGTTGCTAACTTCACAAGCTCTTGACCTAATTGTTTCCACAGTATTACTAAGAATTAAAGGACCCTAACTTATTGTTGTTGGTCTAATGTCCTATGCCTAATACCTTAATTTTAGACTTAACCTCAGATGTTCCCCTACCAATAATCTATGATTGAATAGATCTGGTATTAAGCTTACTTTTGACTGTAGAAAATTGACATCAAGCGTAGGGACATTGCAGGGATACAATATCTCCTCAACTTCATGTCAATTCCAGGCAGGATTGTCCACTTTCCTTCAGTCAGGCTTAAAGTCTGCCAGATGTCAGTGGAGAAATTGAGTCAGGAGAATCCTACATCAGCCCAGGCTGAACGGCCCTGAGCAGCCTTTTAAGGATTGTACTGCTCACCTCCTGGTGTGAGGAAGTGGGGCTAGAAAAGGTGTCCTAAACGCTGTCTGCTTACTCAACCCTGGTCTGATTACTGCAGCAGGTGGGGAATCCCACTATATGGTTGAAACACACAAAAAATATACAAAATGTATGAAAACATCTGCAAAGATCATTCCACTCATCATCAGCACATGGAAAGTGCACACACTAATAGACAGCACAAAATCCAGTAGACCTGAAAGAACTGCTCTTGTTGCAAGAGAACTCAGCAAGTATCGCATCCAAGCAGTAGCCCTGAGTGAAACAAGGTTGGCAAATGAAGGCCAGCTTACTGAAGTTGGAGCTGGATACATCTTTTTCTGGAGTGGGCACAGGTAAGGGGGTGCAGCGAAGGGGAGCACCATGAAGTTGGCATGAGTTTTGAAATCAAAACTAATTTAATCAGCAAGCTGGTATGCTGGCCAAAAGGAGTGAATGGACAGGCTTATGGCAATGCGATTGCCACTTACAGGAAAATGCCATACCACCATCATCAGAGCCTATGTTCCCACCATGACAAACTCTGAAGAAGTCAAGGAAAAATTTTACGAAGACCTAGAGAACCCTTATCATCAATGTGCCAAAAGAGAATAAGCTTATAATTCTGGGTGACTTTAATGCTAAAGTAGACTCAGACTACCAGACTTGAGGGAGTCCTAGAGATGAATGGAGTTGGAAACAGCAACAGCAATGGTCATTTACTGCTGAAGACTTGTGCATTGCATGACCTTCTCATCACCAATACTGACTTAAATTTACCTAACCGCAATGATAATTCATGGATGTACCCTTGCAGCAAACATTGGCATCTAATAGACT
This sequence comes from Potorous gilbertii, assembly GCA_028658325.1. NCBI lineage: Eukaryota > Metazoa > Chordata > Mammalia > Diprotodontia > Potoroidae > Potorous > Potorous gilbertii. The sequence continues at coordinate 83,194,716 of CM053770.1, read as the reverse complement.
ATGTGATTGTAAGGAGAAGAGACAGACAAGATGTGAGAGTGACAAAGGCAATGTGTGGTGCAGAGTGCTGGACTGATCATAGACTTATCCTTTCCAAGCTAAATATTCGCATTCATCAAAAGCGCCACCTCCAAGGTAAAATGACTACCAGAAGAATTAATGTGAACAAATTAGAACTCTTCTCTCAATGTGAACAGTTTGTTGTTAACTTGGAGGGAAAGTTGAGGCAACACACAGTTGGCAACAATGGAGCAGAAAAGGAGTGGGCAGCTTTCAGAGATTTGCTGTGCAGCACTGCATTTGCTCATCAGAGTCAGAACACTTGTAAACACCAAGACTGGTTTGATGAAAATGACGGGGAAATTCAGAAGCTGCTAAATGAAAAACAAGAATTTCACAGTATTTATAAGCAGGATAGTTCATCCACTTCTAAGAAGGCAGCATTTAATTCCATCAAAAGCAAAGTACAAGCAAAGCTTAGAGAGATGCAGGATTCCTGGTTCAGTAAGAAGGCACATGAAATTCAGTTTTATGCTGATAGTAACAATCCAAAACACTTTTATGATTCCCTGAAAGCTATTTATGGACCAAAAACCTATGGTGCTTCACAACTACTCAGTGCTGGTGGAGCCACATTGATTAGTGTTAAGGACATGATCCTAGAGAGATGGGCTGAACACTTCCATAGTGTTCTCAACAGACCATCATCAACCAATGCTGAGGCTATTGATCATTTACCTCAGGTTGAAGCCAATACCTTTTTGAGGTTTCGAAGGCTGACAACTCCAGGAGAAATGCCAGGAGCAGAACAGAGGTCTATACACAACGCTTGTAGATCTGATCAAGGCTTTTGATACCGTTAGGACTTATGTGAGGGCTTATGGAAAATTTTGTCAAAATTTGACTCCTCATTGTTATATGCTTGTGAAATATAGACAGTCTAGCAGCGCCATGCCAGGAAAGTGAATTGCTTCCATTTGAACTGTCTTAGGGACTTAGGATTTTGAGGATCACCTGTCAGGATAAGGTACCAGACACTGAAGTCTTTACTTGAGCTGAACTGTCAAGTATTCAAACTATGCTTCAGAGAGTGCAGCTCTGATGGGCAGGCCATGGTGTTCAAATGCAAAATGTATGCTTGTCAAAAAGACTGTTTTATGGAGAACTCACATGGGGGAGGTGATCACATGGGGGCCAGAAGAAGTGAGACAGGGACACTCTCAAGAACTTTGTATTTGACTGTGCAGCGTGGGAGACACTGGCACAGGACCGCTCAGCATGGCATGCACACATCAGAAAAGATGCTGTGCTCTTTGAGCAAAGCAGATTTGAGACAGCAAAAGGTAAATGCAGGATGCACAAATTTGGGATATCCACCCTAAATATTCACACAGTGTGCCCAACCTGTGGTAGAGCATTCCGAGTTCATATTGGTCTGATCAGCCACAGCTGGACACACTGAAATTTCACTTTATCGTGATGATGTCATTTTGATCTTCTTTGAAGACGAAGGACAACAACCAACCAATGTAGAAATGTTTTGTATGACTGAACATATTTCATCTGGCAGCTAGATGGCTCAGTGCATAGAGCTCCAGGTCTGAAATAAGAAAAACTCATCTTTCTGAGTTCAAATCTGGTCTCAGACACTTACTAGCTATGTGACCCTGGACAAATGACTTAACACTGTTTGCCTCAGTTTCCTTATCTGTAAAATGGGCTTGAGAAAAAAATGGCAAACCAGTATCTTTGTCAAGAAAACCCCAAATGATGTCATGAAGAGTCGGACATGATTGAAACAACCGAACAACAACACATGTATAACCTACATCAAATTGCTAATCCTCTCAAGGAGAGGGAAGAGGAGGAATGGAGAGAATTTGAACTCAAAATTTTAAGGAACGAATGTTAAAAATTGTTTTTACATGTAATTGGGAAGAAATAAAATATTCTAAGTAAAAGAAAAAAAGAATAGTGAGTTCTCATTTTATTATAAAAATGGACTTTTGTATCAAAACCTATGGGGAGGTAGAGTTTGTATTCTGTAGGTTATTATTTTTCAGTCATTCAGTTGTGAACAACTCTTTGTGACCCCAATAGACCATACTGTCCATGGGGTTGTTTGGCAAAGATGCTAAAGTGGTTTACTCTTTCCTTTTCCAGTGAAGAAGTATTCCACAGGAGAGATAGGTAAGTGTTGTAAAGAGAAGAGAGGAGACAGTGGCATACACAGAGTAGAAGGGTCAATGTCACACAGAGTGGACTATAATGAGAGGAATCTTGGTTAGCGTCTAATTTTGACTTACAATGCGACACACAATTTAGTACAAAATTTAAAGAAACATAAACATTAGGTACATTTCAGGATTTCCCACATTAGCCTTTGATTGTTACCAATTAAAGGGCAATTTCAGACCCAGGAAGACCTGGGTTCATATAGTATATTTGACATATCCAAGTTGTGTGACCCCAGACCTCTCAGTTTTTTAGATCGCTCTCTTTAAAGTTCGGAGAAGATGCTGACCTGCATAGGCAGAGGGCTCTTTCTTGTTCAGGAGTTCCCTATGCCAATGAAATCACAGGTCCAAGTTTTAGCCCTTTTATTTTTGGTGTTCATATTAGAGATTATCAGAATTGTAAGATTCTTCAGTGGTCCTCAGGTTAATTTAGTATCCTAACAGGAATTTGCTCTACAATATCCTAATATTCACCTAATTTTCACTAGAAGACTTCTAGTGATGGAGAATTCATTACCTTAGTAGGCAGTTTATTCCATTTTTGGACAGAATAATAGTGAACAAGATTTTTCTCATATCAAACTGAAATATGTCTCCCTATATCTTTTACCCATTGTTCCAATTTTTGGTCTTTGGGGCCAAGGAGAACAAATTCAACCTATTTTCCATGAGGAAGTAGCAGCGCAATGCTGTAGAAGCACAGAATGTCAGACAAAGTTGGAAAAACTCTCAGATACCATTTAGTCCAAACCATACCTAGTCGAGGCTCTTTTCTATTGTTGTTGTTTGTCCTTCATTCTGGACATCATGGAGGTGATGCCATGACATGCAGGTAAAGTGGATTTAAGTGAAGGAGGGCTAGTATCATCAGCTGATGGCTATCCCCTCTCCACTTGATATCCTCACTCAGTTCCTTTTGAACTTCAGTGTTCCCGAAACTCTTCTTACAGCACTATGCCTCTACTTTTGTATTCTTCCTTTGTAAGTTTCTCTTGCTTCCCATTTTCTATACATGCCTTTTAAAAATTTAAGTTGGATAATATATTGGTCTCTTTAGACAACAACCCCCTCTCTTTTCATCAGAATCATTTCTATTGATGTCTTCAATGCAAGCTCATTCTCAAGACCTTCTTGTTCCTCTTGGGTTGACTTAGCCTGTAGTATTTTAGTCTGTGAGAACCTGTCTCTGAACTCTGAAATTTTATTTCCCCAAATCTAGGCTATACAAAACTAACTACAACCAGCTTTCCTTCTATATCTATGGAATACTGACACTCTGGGTGTACTTAGGACCATAAAAACAAATGATCTAGTACTTCAAGGAGCCTTAGAGACCTCCTAGTCTAATTCCTACATTTTTCCAGTGAGGTTGCTAAAGTCCGTCGAAGAAAAGTGACTTTCTCAAGGTCATACAGATTATATGTGGGACTTGCTGGAAAAGCTAGAATTGATTCCCAAGTCTTGCAACTCTAAACCCAATATAATTTTTTAAAAAATGTATCATCATTTCTTGTTATTTACAATAAACCAAAATGTATCAAAGCAGGTAATAATGTAACTACGTATGCTCACTAATATTCCTCATCTCTGCTTTTTCCCTCTTCCTTGCTCCGAGTACTTAGGACAGTTCTATTTTTTCATCGCTTCATGACTCCTGAGAGCTATGGGGTCTCCATCTTGTATGCATGTTTCTCTTGTTAGGCTTGCAACTTGTTGAAGATGTCATCTGTTTTCATTGTTATAGTTATCTTCCTGAACACGTACCTCTTCATCTAACCTAGTTTAGTGGGGAACTTCTCAGACTTGTCATTTGCCCCTAGGAGCCCTGTGTTCACCTGTTTCTTCTCTGACTTAGCCTCTGACACTTTGCCTTCCCCACATCTCACTGCCTATGCCTACTTAGTCTTATCTCCACCTGACTGCATCTCTGGCTTTAGTTTTTGAGAAGGTTTTACTGTTGTTCTCCTTTCCAACATCTAGCATTTGTATTACATCTACACTCAAGTTCCATTCATCAATATGCTCTGACTTTTGGGATTGAGTAGTTATTGATTTTAGTTAACAGGTTAAAAATATTTTTAAAGTCCAAGTTAAAGTGGAATATCCAAGAACCTACGCTAAAATCCCATTTATCTTGAATCATCATAGAGGGAGTTGATGCAATGCTTTTGAAGACTGCTCTCTGAGCAATCTTTGTTAGGTTCAACTAAACTGGAAAAGCTTTGAATGTAGATTTTAATTGTCTTTTGCTTAGGAACCAGAATCAGTAACTTTGGAGAAGATGTTCATCAGAGAGTTGAATTTGTCAGTCAAGCAATGATCTTTATTTTGGCCACAGCAACTCTTGAAGGCATATACAGAAATGCAGAGATGTTGTAATGTTCTGTCAGGTGATTCTCATAGGCATGAAATCATGGATATTTGAAGTATTGAAGGCTGCAATCATATAACATAACCTATAAGACACCTGAAACAGATTATAATGAGATTTAAAATCTAACCTACAGTGAATTTTAATAACAATTTAAACCTGACCTAAAATGAATTTTCTGTATTTAGATATAGGGGAGTGCTTGTGGAGATAGTTTGCCATAGTGGATAGTATGCTTCATCATTGATCTTTTTGAGTCATGAATAATCACTGAGTTGATTGTACTATTTACAGTTTTCAAAGGCATTTGTTTTTATGATATAAAAATTATTGTATGAATTGTTCTCCTGGTTCTGCTTATTTCATTCTTCTCATTCAAATTTATAAACAAAAAACCCACTCCCTAATTGATAAATGATCCAAGGATATTAATAGGCAGTTCTCAAGTGAAGAAACGCAGATTATCTATGTTTATATGAAAAAATGCTCCAAATCACTGTTACAATAATACAAATTAAAGCAATTTTGAGATTGATTTTTTGACAACCTATCTGATTGTCAAAGATACCAAAAGGTATCCCCAAGAGGGGCTGTGGGAAAATAGGCATATTGGTTCATTATTGGCAGCTTGTGAATAGATACAACTATTCTGTAAATCAGTTTGAAATTATACACAAAAAGCTACTGAACAGTGCATGCCCTTTGACTTAGCTCTGCTACTGCTAGATCTAAACCCAAAAGATGACAAAGAAATAGGAAAAAGTCCCATACCTATGAAAATAGTTGTTGTAGCAAAAAACTTGTAAACTAAATGGATGTCCATCAGTTGAGGAATGACTCAATATATAATAGAATATTGTTATGCTTCAAGAAATGAGGAAATAGATCATTTCAGAGGCATGGAAAAACTTAAGTGAACTGAAACAAAGATTATTCTCCTTGACAGATAAAACATAATCAAATTAAAAATTGAGATACATTGTCTTTCTCTGTTATCAGTTACCTTTGTCCAAGCCATCCTATGCAAAGTCTTATCCTTTCTTCGGTCATCTCCCCTACATCTTCCTCCCCTGCCAGATCTTCCCCTAATGTAGCTAAAAGTTCTTTTTTGTTGTCCTTAGCTCACTTTGCAAGCCTCAGCTAATTCTGAGCTCCAGCACTAGCTATTTTATAGATACAGGGCTGTATCTATAAAATGTTTTCTGTGCAGGCCATATATTCTGTTCTCGTAATTCTCATTTCTTTTTTAGACCACTCAGGAACAGCATCTTGTGGTTTCATATTCTCCTCAAATTCCTGTCTCCTCAAATGTTGGACTGTTATCCTTTGTTTTGCAGTATTTATTCATAGATGACTGAATTCGTTTACAAGGTCTAGAGACCACATTTCTTTCTACTGTTAATATTTCCCCTGTCAGTTTATCTGGTTATGCTCAAGGTCTTTGCACTTTCTTCTTCCTGAGATACAGCTTTCAGATTTTTTCTATATTATTTTCCTGTGTGGATCACTTTCTGACTTCCTCTCCTCTGATGGTGGTTTCCCTAGGAGCTGAATCTCAAAGCATCTCAGCTTTCTCCCATTCTGGGCAATTTATGGTTCACCAGCCTAGATATCTGCCTCGGGTGACTTTTGTGGGGACAGAACTAGAAACCCCAGCTGGAAGCAGGGTTTGTCCCCTCTAGATTAGTGGGGTTCCACCCCCTTCTCACACACATACGTGGTGTCCTGTCCTGATGTCTTCTTCTAATCTTTTTGTTCCTCAGTTTCCTGTCTGGACAGTTTAGACCACTGTCACACTGGTACCACTACAGTTGGATATGATTTCTATTGGCAGTTTAGATCTCTGAGGCTCTGGGAGAAGGGTGGATTGAGATGTGGGGTTGAATTTTGTTGCAATCCCAGATATGCATTCTGCCCTTTTTCCTCAGTTTATCTTATCTCTTGCAGATACCTCATACATCACAGAATGCTTCCTTCTTGGTGCTATTGGAGGTCCCAGGAAGCTTCCCAGGCAAACTTCTGTAGCCTGGAGCTGGGATTTCCACAACACTGAAAAGAGGGAGAGGTGACTATGGTATAGAGTTGGATTTTACTTCAGGTCAATGTGGTGGGTCTGTGGGTTAACTAGTTCAGTCTTGCCTGCAGTAGTAGGGGAGGTAGAAAGGGATGCTGAGTGAGTTCAGCATAAGCATTAGTTCATGGGGCTTTAAAAATTTTCTTTTGAATTCTGGTTGTCCTAGGCAATATAGATATCTGAAGTTACTTTATCTTTGACACACAATTCTTTTTTTTTTTGGTTTGGAGAAGTTTGAGAGGTAGTAGGGATCAGAAAAAGTGTCTAGTCCTCATATGTTATGTGACCTGGAAGTCTGGCACTGGGTATTCAAAACTGTGCTCACTACAGTTTAACAGCTATTATTAGCAAAACTCTTTGAGGAGAGTCTGTTAGTATCTTGTATGTAGTAGGCACTCAAATACATATTTGTTGAATGAATAAATTTATAAGAGAAAAATGTTCATGAATGGAATTGATTGTTTACTTATGACATTGTGATAGAATTAGTCAAATGGTTTAAGTCTAGACTTCCTCCTCAGGGAAGACTTCATGGTTCTAGTTAAACTGTCAGTGATATTGAACTAAAGACCACTTTTAAATGTATAAAGGACCTCTGAGCCTCTCAATTCACTGAAGTTCTACTCCTCTTTCAGTATGGTTGTGGCCACTAGGTGAAGCAATGGATAGAGTTCAAGACTTGGAGCCAGGAAAACCTGAGTTTGAATCCTGCCTCACACACTTACTAGCTATGGGATGTTGGGGAACTCACTCAAGCTGTTATGCCTCAGTTTTCTCTCTGCACACTAAGGAGGCTGTGCAGCTGATGGTTTCTAACACCACTTTCAACTCCAAAATCTAGGAAGCTATTAAGATAGAGTCCAATAGATGGAGAAATCCCTCCATAAAATATTGACAGCAATTTGCAGATCTGATGAAAATCCCGCATCCCTTGGACATTTGGAAGATGCTACACTCAGGGACAGTGCCTACTTTTAATGGTCTATTCACAGTCCATGTGGAGATGAAATGCAGTCAAGATACTCAATCTATTATCAGTTGAATTCACTTTTCTATTTTGATGTATAATTGGATCTAGAGAACCAAATATGTGGGTTCCTTCTTTTCACCACTTGAATTTGTACCTATTTTTTCAAGCCCCAAACAAAAGCCAGCTTCCCTGATCCTCTTTGCAGGTAACTGCTTTCCCTCTTCACACAGTACTTAAAAAATTACCTCTCCGATGCACTTACCATGTAATGCTGAATATTATGCTCATCAATACTTCCCACTAAATAACAAACTCTCAGGAAAACACAAGCTCTATTTTATTAAAATTCAACATTTCCCTCAGGGTTTTATCACAAGGCCCTACATATAGCAGGTGCATAAGAAATGTCTAATAATTTATTTTCCAGGGTTGTTGGATAACAACAATACTAAGAAATGACAGTGTCTGACATTCAAATGGCACTTTAATGAGCTCCAAGTGTTTTACACTTTATTTGATGCTCTCAACGTTCTTTTGATAATTTCAGTCTGGGAATTGTGGTCCTCATTCAGTAAAGGAGTTAACTGAATAAAAATTTAAGTGACTTATCCAAGTCCACAGCTATTAGGGGGCAATAGCAGGATTTGAAATGAAGTCTTCTGACTTCCAATTCAGTTTTCCCACTCAAACGCAACTTTATATTGTTTCTTATTTCAATATACAGCCTTCTGTATCCTGACTTGTTTCCTATTAGTGGTTAATTAACATCTTCAGGGAACCAAATTACTCTCTGCCCTTTGTTCTACTTTTTGCCTTCTTGAACTTTTCTGACTATTAATAACCAAATTTTGATAGATTTCTTCAGTCTAGAAAATATTCTGTGGAATAACATCTACTAAATACTTTTATGTTAATTGCTAAATAAGATAACATTCACCAGAAATGGTTACTCTGAGGGCCTTAGTGTTGCCCAGGTAAACAGACTAGGGCAAATAGACATCTTGTCATCCTTCTCACTTCCTTCTACCTCACTCAGAGACTGGGCACAAGCCCACCAACCTTCTCTTGCTTGAGGGTGAAGGGACAGAGGACTCATCACTTTTCCTCTGAAATGTCCAATTTCAGTCTTTGAGAGAGCCAGGCAACAACTTTCAAACCTCATTATGTTCCACTTAGCATGACAGAAATGCCTGCAAATTGAGTGAGGAATAAGCACCTGTAAAGGTGAGGGGTGAGGAGTGGTGGTTGTAGGAGACAGTATTTCTGGAAGAACTTCTTATGGAAATATAGATTGAACAAAAGTAGTTTCTCAACTTCAAACTTTAATAACACTGCCTGAACCCAAAAAGGCAGAATTGACTTATTTGTCCTTATATATTGTGTGACACATAACTGTTTTAAAATTTTCTGGGCTCTCAACAAAGAGCTTGGATCCATACAAATGGTCCTGTCTTGGACTGGCTCCATGAAAGCCTCTATTTGGATCATTCTCATGATACTGGGAATTCCTGATATATATAGTCAGTCACTCTACAAGGATTTTACTATAGTATTTCTGCTGTTAAAAGTTAAAGTTCACCGAATCTCATGCATTTTTTTTATCACTTTAATAAAGTTCTTTTTGCTGCTGCATTGTAGCTCTTACTGTTTTGGTGGTCTAAAATCTCTAAATCAAGAACATTTATGCTCAACAGAGATAACCTTGAGTGCATCACTTGGGTGTGGATAAAAGAAGAATTTGAGCTCTCCCAGTTGCATGAGAATTGGCAACTACTTCACTGTGGATACATTCATTTTCATCATGTAGGATTTAAAATAATCTCAAACATCCTCAAAGGCAGATTACCTGTCACCCCAAGATGATGGAGGATAAAGAGACAAAAGATGGAAAGAAAACTGTACTCATTCAGGAGACTTCAGGTTCTTCTATTTGCCCCAAATATATCTTGTATGTGCATAGTTCTTTGTACGTTGTCTGTTAGAGATGGGAGTTCCTTGAAGGCAGAGACAATGTTTTTCCCTTTCTTTGTATCCCCCAGAACTTAGCACCATACCGCACACTCAAGAAAAGTCTTGGCTCTGCTACTAAATACCTAAATGACTTTTAGAAGACAACTCCATCTTTCTGTTCCTCTGGTTCCTTCCAGCTCAAATTCTTTTTTCCAGGAGGATTAGATTAGGAAATGAGCTGGATCATTGTAAATCTATCATTCATATTAGAAATAAAATTACATAATAACTGGTTGATTAATGGTGTTATTTTCACATGCACATGTGCACACACGCATGCACACATTGTAAATTAAAGATCCCAGAGTGATTGAGAGCTGAGGTGACCAAGTCACATTTTGGTGTGATATCTGGCTACCTAGGTGATCTTAAAATAGACGACCAACTGAGGATGTACAATGTCAGTGGACAGAGTGGATAGAGTACTGGACTTAAGAGTCAGGAAGACCTGAGTTCAAATCAAGGATGCTGTAGTGGGGATTCCTGTTCAAGTATAGGTTGAAATAAATGACTTCTGAGACCCTTTATAAGTATAAGATTCAGGATACATGAATCATAAAATGAGTGAATTTGACTAGATGATACCCAATATCCAGCAACTGAAATCTATCTAACAAGTAAGATTTTGCGCGGATGTTAGAGATACAAAGACAAAAAGTGTCTCTGCTCTCAAATAGCTTTCATTCATCTCTCTCTCTCTCTCTCTCTCTCTCTCTCTCTCTCTCTCTCTGTCTCTATCTTTCTCTACACTTTCTGAATTAATTGTTCATTAATTCAGCAAACATTCACTGACTTTCTAAACTTCATTCAGCACTATATTAGAGGAGCTAGTTTGTAGGAGAAAGTTAGTGAAAGGGACTTAATAGAAGGTGGAGACATGGTCCCTGTCTGTCAGAATTCCATGACTGGGCTATGCAAGACTACAGGGGAAAACTCCTAAGTTGTGGTCAAGAATATAGCTATCACTGATTTTGTAGCATAGTCGCCATCGCTTGGTTCCATATTCTTCATGCCCAACATTTTAAACAATCCACAGCACAGCTTGGGGACACAAAGCTTTGTTAGGCATTTGCTTCACTTCTTCCCATGTCAAATAACTTGATTATTTATTTCTACCTCATTATTTAAGGGTACCTTTGCTGACTCTCAAGTCTAAGCTTAGAATGCAGGAAGTATTTTGCTTTTCAGGGGAAAGAACTAAGGAGCAGCCATGGAACTAGATTAGAATCAGTAGGCAGTATTGTCTTGGCTATTGCTTTTTTTCTGTTTTTCTCTTCTCCTGGAACACAGTCAGTAGGGAGCAGTTCTGCTGCTCCTTAGCCTTCTGTGGCTATATATGTAGAGGGGAGGATAAGGCAGGGGAGCAACATGCTCATTGGAGTGTTAGCAGCAGGTAAAAAGGTCTGCTTTTCAATTTCTGCTTGTGTCCTTCCTGGCAGGAGAAGTGGTCAGCTGTCTGTCTGTCTGTCTGTTTCCCTCTTGTTCTGCTATGATTTGAAAAGTCACTGTAGCCTCATGCCATGGTGGACTCAGTTGGACCCAAGAGAGAGATACCATTTCATTGTATCCTCAGGTGTGCTTGAATGTCTTGTGGCTTTCTTTATAAGATCCATACCTGTGATTTTACTGATATAGTGAATTCACAGTGAGAATTTACTCTAACATTGCAGACTGGTAACTGTCAAGTAATTTACTGTCTTAGAGAGTTGTCTGGGTCACTGAGAGTTTAACAGACTTGTCCAGGGTAATATAGCTAGTAAGGGTCAGTCAGAATTTGAACCCAGAGCTCCTTGTTTCCATGGTAGGATCTTTTCCCACTATGTTTTACTACTCATCTTATATCTTTAAAGTTTTTGTTTGAGAGCTGAGGGTGGGGTTGAACCTGTGACTTCATTAACGTGATACTGGGGGAGGGAGACACTGGGAGGGGAAGACAAAATTCATCCCACTGATATAGATGAGAAAATTCTTTATCATTTTAGTTTACAGAGCTACATGGCCCAGGGTTACATGGTAAGTATGACTCATGAGTAGGACTTGAACCCAGATTTTCCTGACTTTAAGATTTTTATTCCCTACCCCACACCACAGTACTTCTCATGTTACCAATAAGAATTACAATTAAAATTTATAAAAGCTAGGAGACACAGATTAGTCTACCTCAAATATTTTCTTTCCTCTGCAGTGAGGAAAAGTTGGGTTTATCCCATATTTTCTGACCAATATTTTGCCCATAGAAGGAAAGAAGGTACAGGATGAGAGATTGAAGGTACAGAGTTAAAGGAAGACTTTTGACACTTCTCCATCTGTCATGACCCCTCCTTCATGTCAAGCTGTTCCTGGTTTGATATAATTATGTTCCCCTAAGGAAAGCAGAGAGGCTGTGAATGAAGGAGCAGTAATGTAATCCTTGGAAGATTTGCATCCCAGAGAAAGCAGCTGGTCCTTAGATGATGCGTTAATCTCATTTGCAGTTCTGGAAAAAAAAGGAGGTTAAGAACAGTTTTGCCCCAAGGGCAGATCTGAACAATACTGGAAATTCTGCTTTGGCATCGCAGTAAGTGGGGAATCCTGGACACACAAAGATGGTTCTATGCATTTCCTTTTTCTTCCATATTTTCATCATGATTTTCTCTCTAACTCAGCTCCTGACAGGGATTGTTGGAAATCTATTGATTGTGATAGTCAATTATAGAACCTGGATCAAAAGTAAAAATCTTTCCTCCTTTGATATGATCCTGTCTAGTCTCTCCATCACCAGATACATATGTCTGTGTCTAATATGCCTGTACTTTTTGTTGAGCTTAATTTTTCCAGAGAGTGAGTCCTCTAGTCTTACGTCCAGCATAATTTTGAATGCTTGGATAGTCATTGATTCCTGCAGTGTCTGGATTGTGACCTTGCTCAACATCTTTTATTGTGTGAAGATAGCCAACTTCAACCATTCTTTGTTTCTCTGGCTAAAGCGAAATCTGTCCTTGAAGATACCCTGGCTGTTGCTAGCATGTCTACTGGTTCCTGTTTCTTCACGTTTTCTGTTTATCTTGCTCAGCAAAATCCCTAACTCAATTGATTCCACGAAGGAAAATGTGAGGAACAGCACCATGGTCAGCACCAGTGGCTCCTTGCTTCTGCTGATCCCAACAGGATTGGGCTTCACTCTCCAGTTTGTCATCAATTTGGTTTCCTGTTCCCTGTTAATTTCTTCCCTGAGAAGGCATATGCAGGAGATGCAGAAAAATGCCAGCAGATTTTGGAACCCCCAGACCGAAGCTCATGTAGGTGCTATGAAAGTTATGATTTATTTTCTTGTTCTCTATGTTCCTTACTCCATTGCTCAACCAATTGTCTTTTTCCCTTCCCTTTGGAAAAGCAATTATTGGATTAGAGGCATAATGACAATGGTCAACTGCACTTACTCCCCAGGACATACTATCCTCATTATCCTATTGCACCCTAAACTCAGAGCAAGAATAAAGAATATTTTATGGTGCAATTGAAGATAGCATTTTTTGAGGAAACCTAGACTTCAGTGAACCTCCTCTAACCTGAGGATCTAGGCCAGCCTTCCATTCCATTCCAAGTTCTTCACAACTTGGCCTCATTCTATCTTTCCAGCCTCCTTCCGTCTTATTCCCACCAATCCTTCACTTTGTAATTTAGTGACACTGGCCTCCTTGCTATTCATTGAAAAAGACACTCCATCTCCAAACTCTAGGCATTTTCACTGACTGTCCTCAGTGACTGTAATCCCTCTTTGCACTGAATCTTGACTGACCCGGATTCCTTCAAGTCCCAGCTAAAGTCCAACCTTCAACAAGAAGACTTTCCCAGTTCTCCTTAATGCTAGTGCTTCCTTTCACTGACTATCTTCAATTTATCCTACACATATCTTTGTGCATAGTTGTTTACATAATGTCTCCCCCATTAGAGCTCTTTGAGAGCAGAAACTAAGGTTTCTTCTGTCTTTCTTTGTATCCTTGGAATTTCACACAATGCCTTGCACAAAGTAGATACTTAATAAATACTTGTTGACTTATGTTCTTCAACTTTTATTGCTTCTGTTTTTGCATATTTTGCATTAATCTTTGAACATCTATGTTTGATTTAATTTAATTCCTTTTGGGAAACATTTACTTCATATGTGCAAAATGCTATATATGTTCTGGGGATATAAAAATTGAAACGACCAAAACCCTGATCTAAAGAAACTTATAATACATCACACAGTTCTGAATAATGAATAAATTGGCTATATTCTTTTTAATTGTGTCACTGATAGGTCTGAAATTCAGGTGAGGAAATAAAAATGGGCAGATGAAGAGGAAATGGAAGTGAAAGAAGAGAAAAGAAGGAAACAGGGAGACACAAAGGGGAAGAAAGAAAGAGAAAAAAGTTCATGAAATAGAGAAATAGATAAACAAACTTCATTCAAGTGCCCTGAGCACCCTAATCCTTCAGTTTCCAAGTTATTGATTGGAAAGATGGAAGGGGGGCAAAGTTGAAAGGCAGAAGAAAGTGGGAATATCTTCTTTAAATAGAATGATTCCTAGAACTTTAGTGGTCCATAGATCTTGATTTAGATTAGAAATAAATGTCAAATAATAAAATGAATACAGTGTGAACAGTTCATTTAAAACAAAAAAATGTGTTTTCTGAAGAAGAAATAAGATACAGTAGATAGCAAATGTGAACATTTGCCTTCTGATGTCCTTGTTGTTATAGCTGTCATTGTCACTATGTGTCATGCTCATCATGAACACCTGTATTGATGGTGTACACATTATGCACATGCTATGCATCTTTCTAGTAGATTGGGGCAGATCTCAGGTATGGGGCAACTGTTCTTTTGGATGTATAACATAAAGTAGTTTGGGGCAAGGATGGAAGGTTGCAAAAGAGATATGGAAGGGTAAGTGAGAGGACAACATACAGGTATGGGGCAGTGTCACAGAGACTTCCCTTTGGGGGAGACAATCCTGGGCAAGATACACCCCACCTAAAAGAGTGTACTTGGGACAGCCAAGGAAATGCTATGTTTTGAGTGAAAACTGTTTTCTAGAAGGAAGGACTACTCTATAAGTTGTAGTATATAGAAGACTGGGGGAATGGAGAGAGAGGACACTTAAGCAGTGGATGTGGTTTGGTGGGTGAGGAGCAGGTATGAAAGGGATGAGGATGAGGATCCTATCATATGAAATACATTTCTAGGCACAGGATCATTCCCCCCGCTAGTCCAGCCTTAACAATTTTCCTCCCCATTCCTTCTCTACTGTCACCATTCTAGGTAGCCAGCTTCTCAGCTCAGGAAGATGTAAGTTCAAATACAGCCTTAGACACTGATCAGCTTTGGAACTCTGGGCAAGTCACTAAGCCTCTCCCTCAGTTTACTTAACCTATCTCGCAGGGTTGCTGTGAGGATCAAATGAGATAACATCTGTAAAGTGCTTTAGCATGGTGCTGGGCACATAATAAGTTCTTAATAAATGTTTGATTTTTCCCTCTCTCCCTCCTTCCCTTCTTGTTCTAATACTTGTTGCTTCATTCACTGCTTTACAATAAAATACAACATGACACTGAAAAATTTTGTTAAGCACCTTCTGTGTGCAGAACCATGTACAAGTTACAGGGGAGGATGGAAAGTTTGAATTCATATGATCTTTTCTCTCAAAGAGCTTACAGTTCAGTAGAGGGATGTAACACCGAAACATGTTAAGGGTATCATTTATAGCAATATACAGTATTTATATAGTGTTTCAATGTTTACTCAGTGGTTTCCATAAGATGTCTTATTTGATCCTTATAACAACTCTGCAGGTTATATTCTATTTTACCATCCGTATTTTACAGATGAGTAAACTGAGACTGAGAAGTTAAATAACTTGTCCAGGGATATATAACTAATAAGTGCCTGAGACAGTATTTGAACTCAGATCTTCCTGGCTCCAAGTAAAAGACTTTATTCACTCTTGTCACTTAGGTGTTACGTGAAGGTCAAGAAGGAAAATTGTTATTAAATGGACAAGGAGGTGAGATGGGGAATGAGGGAAAGTCTGGTTGATTTTCTCTCCATAGCATCTCGCATATCTATGTCCTCTCTACTCACACAGTCACTATCCCAGTTCAGACCTTCCTGGCTTCTAGCCTGGGCTATTGCAAAAGACTCTTTTTGGTCTCTCTGTCTCTAGCATTTCAACTTCTCAAATTTATTCCTTATGCAGCTGCAAAAACTTAGGGGCTGTGTTTTGGTAAGCACACTAATGCCCAGTTGGTGGAGCTATGAGTTGGTTAAAATAGGCTGGAAAACAATTTATAACCATGCCCCCAAATCACTAGACTGAACGTATTCTTTGATCCAGTGATACTACTGTTAGACATGAACACCAAGGAGAGAGAGAAAGGACTCATGTATTTATATCAGAACTTTTTTGCTGTAGCAAAGAACTAGAAACAAAATAGATGTCCATCAGCTAGAAAATGGCTGAATGAATTGTGTGTAAGATTGGGTATGTGTGTGATTGAGTCAGCCAATAAACCACACCACCCCACTTAAAAGTAACTACCTTAACTAGATAATAAAACATTTATTGAGTCAATCCATCAAAGATATTAGACTAGATGTGTGAAGTCCTTGATGTTATGAAGCAATGCTCCACAGTAGGTATATTGAGATTGCCTGAGAAAACAGGGTTATATCCTGTGGGTTTTGTAGGAAATAGAAATCCAGTTAAGAACCCAACTATTATAATAGAATTTTGTTATTTCCATAAGAAATATTGAAAGAGATGAATTCACATAAACCTGGGAAGACTTGTATGAATTAATGGATACAGAGAAATTAACATAACTGAGAATAAATTTTATAACTGCAATGTTACAAAAAACAACTTTGAAAGACTTAGAACCTCAGATCAATGCAATGTCTGGTCACAATTCCAAAGGGCTGGTGATAAAGCATATTACTCACTTTTTGAGAAAGAAGTGATAGATTAGAATGAAACATATGTCTTTGGACATTGACCGTGCCTATATTTGTTTTATTTGACTATGCAAACTTGTTAAAAGAGAGAGTATTTTTTGAAGATGGAAGAATTTGGAGGTGGAAGAGAGAGAAATTGATGCCAAATAAAGGAAAAATGAAAAGAGTATTAAGTGCAATATTTAATGAAACTGCACTGAAGAGATTGGAAGACAATTCAGAAAGCAATATAGACAAGTGAGACAGATTTGGAACTGATGTGCAGAACTGAGTATATGTACATACATACATACATATACATATATATTATATATATAAAACAAATTCCAACCTGTATGTAATAAGATATATGATCTCATATACAATTCTTTTTCTGTTCTTCATATCATGAAAACTTTTGTGTTTGTTGGTATTTGTCAAATTCAAATTAACAAAAGAAGCTAAAATAAAAAAAATATTGTGCTTTAAGAAATGATGAAAGGGATAAATTCAAAGAAAGCAAGAAAGATATATAAACTGTTGCAAGTTGAAGTGAACAGATCCAGGGCAAAATTTTATGCAATGATTACAATATAGTAAACTAAACTTGAAAGACTTAAGAACTCTGATGAGAACAATGACTAATCATGGATACTCCTCTCCTGAAAGAGGTGATATACTGTACGAGCACAGTGAGACTTAAATTTTCAGACACAACTGTGTGAATTATTATTTTTTGCTAGACTTTATTAAAAGCAAAGGCTTTCATTTTTTTCTTGGAGGGAGGGGGAGCCAGTAGATTTGAGGGAGAAAGTGATAAGGATTCCAGAAATAAGAAGAAAAGAAAGAAAAGAGTGTCAGTGCCAATGAAACATTGAAAAAAATTACAGAAGAGAGAAGAAAGAAGTTCAGAAGGGGACACAGACATACAAGGCAGTGTGGGTATTATTGTGTTAAATTTAACATGTGTTTGAAAAAACAAAGCTGTATATAATAGAGAATCCCAGGTTTACCTACAACTTTTTCTTTCCTTTCTGTAAAGGGAAGTACTAATGTTTATATTTGTCAATTTCATAATAATTTTTTAAAAAATAGATGTATGATGCAATTATGAAGCTTTCCTATTTACATATTTAGTATTTTTCTCTAAAAATCATAAATTCTTTTTTTAATGTCCTAAGTTCTCTTACCCATGACAGTTCAGGGTCTTGTCATGTATTAATGTGACCTTTCTGGGGTAGCTGGCTTCTATTTGTTGGCATCTTTTGGGCTAAGATTTTGGCTGTGTTTCATACAAGGCATCATGTGGATGCAAATCAAGGGGAGATTGTTAGCTCAGAGAATGCTTTCCCTGGCTACAGCTTTGTGATCTCTCTCAGATAGCAACATCTGGCTTGACTCATAGCCTCATCCAGGCTTGATGAAGGGGAAAATTCTATCTTACTCGACCAATGTCATTCCAAGGGTCTTGGAATCTTAGTTGGAAGCCTTCTACATTTTCAGAGCATCATTCTTGAAGTACACCTCTTGGCTGGGAATAGTTAAGAAAGTAGCTTTCCCTCCACCCCAACTATGCTGACTATACCACAGAGCTTGCTGTTGACAGTGGCTATGGCTGAATTTCTCATTGGGGTTGTGGGGAACGGATTCCTTGTGGCTTGGAGTTTACACAATTGGTTCAAGTACTTTACAACAACTCCGTATAGCCTTATTGTTCTGGGGTTGGCCATCTGCAGATTTTACCTTCAGTGGCTGATCCTGATAGACTCAATTGCCTACTCTTACTTCTTAGAAGGGGACTGGCAATACTATTTCAATGTTTGCTTTGTCTTTTTAAGCCAGGCAAACCTTTGCTTGGCTTCTTGCCTCAGTGTTTTCTATTGCATAAAGATCACAAACTTTGTGCTGCTTTCATGTGGCTGAAACAGAGGGCCACAGGGTTTGGATTCTGTTTCCTTCTGGGGTCACTCTTGGTCACCCTGCTCCTTCTATCCATTCTGAAATTTAACAGCATTCCAAGAAACGTCAGCACTGTATACTTCCTTATTGGCCAGCATTATTTCCAAATGCTCTTGCTCAACATGGGAAGCTTGGTCCCTTTCATTGTGTTTCTCCTTTCCTCCGGCATGCTGATCATCAGTTTGAGCAGACACCACAGAAGAATGTTGCACCACATGGAGAATAGAAAGGATGCTCAGACAAAGGCTCATGTTGCTGCCCTAAAGTCTCTCATCTCCTTTTTTCTCCTTTATGTTATCTACTGCTTGGCTACTCCTTTCACCATCATTTGCAAATTTCCCCCTGCTAATCTCACTGAAGTGCTGATCTCTGAGATATTCATGGCTGCTTACCCTTCCTTTCACTCTGCCATCTTGATTGTGGGAAATCCCAAGTTGAAGCAGCAATTTCAGAGAATTCTGTGGAAGATAGTGTTTCTTTGGAGATCTCAATCAATGTGATTTGGAAAGAAAGACTTGTTTAAAGCAGATCATGCTCTTCACTGTTTTGGACAGCTGTCAGCAGTAAAGTAAATTTTATATGCAAGAATTCTCCCTTTTCTTATTTGACCCTATATGAATTATGGGGGAAAAGTGGAAGGAAGACTAGAAGTCAATGCAAAGTACATTCTTGTAATTAATTTTGGAGTGCATAGATGGATCAAGATCTTGAATAGATAGCATTTAATGTTCTTGAATTACAGCAAATAATAAGTCTTAGCTTTTCTAGTATAGATACAAATTTATCTCCCTATATGAAGAAAAGTGATGAATTGTGCTAATTATAGAGACATAAATTTTTAAAAAATTAAGCTACACTCTCTCATCATTGCATGCAAGCATGTTTAATCTGAATGTTGCTCATCAATATAGTTTCTCTACTTTGGTATCTGTGTAACTGTTGCTTTGATCTTCCTATGTCAGTAGCATGGTGGCAAAGGGTGTGTTGCAAATTTTTGACAGTTGGCTCTCTGAAAATGAATACATACAACACACTTTAAGTTTAATTTGCCATTGTCAACTTTTTCTCTATCTCTTTCTTAAATCTGGAAAACAATGAAGCAATAATCGAGTCCTAATTTGTTACACTTGCCAGTTTTTGAAGTGTAAATGTGCACACTGAAAGTTTAACAATCAACTTTGAGAAGCTGGCTTCAGCATACTCTTATGGTACAATGGCCCAATTTTCCTTTTGTGCTGTATAGGATCATAGACTTAGAATTAAAAGGCACTTTAGAATCCAACCCCTTCATTATTTGTTAATGAGGAAACCAAGGTGACTTAAGTGACTTACCCAGGGTCACACAGAACTAGTAATTATGGGAAATGGAATTTGCCTTTGGGTTTTCTGACTTAAATTCTGTGTTCTATCTATTATGCCACACTGCTTCACAAATTAACATATAATAGATAATGTAGTAAGATCTGTGATTCAGATCCCAATTTATTCATGGCTGCTTACTCTGTCTTATCAAAAATGAAAGAGAGGGGTAAGGCTCTTATTTACTGCCCCTGCACTTGTGAAGCACTAAACTTATTTTGTGAGTGAGAGTGATATTGGTATGCTGGTGGTAGAGGGGAATATTCTCAGTGCCACCTGCATAGATGTTGCAATGGAAGCCGTTGGTCAGGATTGGTTATTCATCTTGAAAGACAGTTGAAGAAGAGGGGGAAGTGGGGAGCTTGCACAGCAGTCAGGGGAGGGGACAGACTAGGAAAATGTTGGGCAATATTAGGTACAGGGTAGATGTGATCTAAGATGTTACTTTGAGTTACAAATATGTTCCATAGGAGACAAAACAAAATATTGCTGTGCTCCAATATCTAGTCCTTGATGTCCCAAGAAGGAAGACATCTGGTGCTAAATGGCGTAAGCAAGGAAAGGCAATGAGGAGATAACCCAGGTACTAAGTCTCCTTCAGCTGCTTGGAAGGTTCAACCATGAGTGTAAGTCTGCTAACTTCCTATGGGGTCAAAATGTTGTCTAGTAACACTCCCTAATGGCAAAAATAAGATTAGAGGATTTGCAGCTAAATGGGGCTTTAAACTAAGGCCTAGTACAAATTCTTTATTTTATAGACGAAGAACCTATGGTCCAAAGACCTTAAGCCATTTGCCAATATCACTTGTGTAGCATAGTAGAAGCAGAAAGAAGGTTAGTCTCTCAGGAATTTGATTACAGATTCCATTTTCTTTCTACTGCCCTGAGCTCTGTATCCAAAGCACAAAAAATGAGGTGCTTGTGCTTTTTCTGATATCTGGGGTAATCTTCCCATTTCTAGGCATTCAGATACTCCCTTCTTTTGGGATTACCTCCCTAATGTAACCACTGAGGTGAGAAACACTACAAATGAGACTGGATAATTAGTCATACGGTGAAATTTCATTCCAGTGAAGACATTGTCTGAATGTGACGGGATATGGTATCTTGCTTTCTCTTTGGCTCTACTTTGTAGCGAGCAGAAAAGTCTTGGGGTTGGGGCATGAGAGTTCTCTGTAGGTATTTGAAGGTCTGTAATATGGAGGAGAGAGCAGACTGATTCTGCCTGCCTTCAGAGGGCAGAACCAGAAGACCATGAGTAGAACATACAGATTGGGGTATCTAGGCTACAGTAAGGAAAAATTACTTAATAGTGAAAGCTATTTAGGCAGAAAGGGCTAGTGAACTCAAGATAGTGAGTTCCCCATCACTGTGATTCTTTAAGTACATAAACACTGTGATTCTTCTATTGGATAATATTTGGAGGTGTTAAAGAGGAGATTTCATGTCAGTTACTAGTTAGGCTTGAAGACTTATAATTCTGAGTTCTGTTATATACAGAGAGGATGCTATTGGTCTACTGTTAGCAGTGTGTGAGTTCTAAATTGTATTGTACAACCCTCATCTTGATGAGTTAGTCATCAAGACAACTTGCCAGGACCCTGAATGTAACCTCCTGAGCTAACAAGTGTCATTGGAAAAGTGTGAACTGACTAGGAAAAGAACTGTACCCTGATGTTTACTTTTGCTTGGGATTCTCCCAATCTTTTTCTAGGAAATTGATTTAATTCTGTATCTGATCATAGTTTAGGTTAGTGAAGTAGGTGCAAGACTGCTGTTTGTTTTTAGTACAAGAGAGAGATGTTGTTGTCTCTTCAGCATGCAGTAGGCAAATCTGAAAGGGTATGTTGGTAACCAGATCTGCACTGGTTTGCATCCACTAGAGTAAAAAACCTGGCCACTTTTGGGGGAGCCAAGAATCGATGAATTTGAGAGTTGAAAGAGACGTCAACAAGTCATTTAGTTCAGGGGTTGTCAAATGATGACCTGAGGACCAACTCTGACCAATCGTCTGTTTTTGCATACCTGAATGAAAAATGATTTTTATAGTTTAAAATGCAGCAAAATCCTATTTGAAAATGTTAAAAAATAAAACTATTCTTACCTTACAGATCGTACAAAAATGGATGGGCTGATTCCAGGACCATAATTTGCCAACCTCGATCTAGTCTATCCCATAGCTGAAGAAACCCCATTATAACAAATAAGACAAGTAGTCATTCAGCTTCTACTTGAAGAACTCAAAGGAGGGAGAACCCATCACTTCTCAAGGTAGCCCATTATACTTTTCGATGGAGTTTTTCCCGACATTAAGTCAAAATTTACCTCTTATTTCTACCCATAGTTCCTGGTTCTGCCTTCTACGGCTATGTCAAACAATTCTAATACCTCTTCTAAATAAATGATGGCCCTTCAGATTCTAGAAAACTGTGATCACATCCTTTTTGAGTCTTCTCTTCTCCAGGTTAGACATACTCAGTTCCTTCTACTGATCTTCGCATGCCAAGATCCGAAGCATCTCATCCCACATTACTGGTACAACTTCCTACCAACTTTCCTTCCCTTAGATCCCTCAAATTTAGTTTTTCTTCATGGTAATATGCTATCTCATTTCTTCCTTACAACAATCCTGTGAGATAGGTACTATTGTTACCCCATTTTACAGATGGGAACCTGAGGCTTAACACTCAAGGGTATACTTGCTAAGGATGATACAATTAATATATGCTGATTCAGGATTGGAACTTAGCTCTTATTGACTCCGAGTCTAGTATCCTACCACCTGTTCCACCAAGGTGCTTCTTTCATCAGGGAGTTAATTTGTTTAGATCTTTACTCTCAGGGGTCTATGAAGGTGGGTATGAGTGATACTATTGGATGGAAAGAAATATTTTCCTTCAGATAATCTAGACTGCTTATCCTTCTTGAGGACAGGAAGGAGGCAGCAGTTTTTGTGTTACTGGACAATGCCCAGTAGTTTGTCATCCTGAGATATATCCAACAGCTCAAGATTGTTGCACTCATGTCAAAAGAAGACCTATTTGCTTGCAGTGGGACTTTTTGGGCATGGGTTCATAGGCCACAGAATTTCAGAGGTGGAATAGATGCTTCAGAAGTCATCTAATTCTAATCTAACAGCCATCTGAACAAAAATTTCTTTGGAGCATTCCCAATGAGTGGCCCTTCAAGTTATGTCTGATGGTTTCCAGTGATGGGGAATGTGCATATAATATTCATGTGATATTCATACACATGGTGAATGTACATATATTTATATGTGATAGTTTCACAATTTTATCTTCGAATCTTAAATTCTTCCAAAGGACTCAGTGGTGGTGCCAACACTGCCTTATCCACATCTAGCCAGATTGGAGAGGCAGGCTGTGGGCCCTCTCATGCTCTCTGAAAAATAATTCCTGATTTCTTGGGGCAATTAACTGGACTCTCTAATGGAAACAAACTGGCATTTGAAAAACCAGTGATTTGTATACTGACTCATATATATATATATATATGCAAACCTGTCCTCATTAAAGAAAGAGAGAAAAAGGATCCCTACCCAATTTACATGACATCTGATGCCCTGCAGTTCCTCTAAAGGAGCGTCAGCCAGAACATCATTTAACCCCAGCTGAAGCTGGTGCTTCAGGGATAATGTCCAGACCTGGATCTCTGGGCACTTTGTGACTGCCTATTGGAGTCAGCTCTGTTATTGATGACTGTGCAATTCTGCCTCACTTAAATCCAATTTGCATGTAAGTCAAGACATTGCCTCATGATGTCACTGGTCTTTGGAAACGAAGGACCAACAATGATGACCATGATGACTGACTGTGTAAATGGCAAAAAAACCAGTAAGGAAGAAAAATAATCTTGTCTTTTCAACTCTGATAGCTGAGGCCCTAGGGAAGAACTGAGATCCCAAGGAGTAAAGCCCATTAATCAATAGGCATTTATTAAGAACCTATTATATGTCACATACTGTAGTATAAATTAGGGACACAACAAAAAGCAAAAGGAATCCCTACCCTTACAGACCCTATATTCTTTTTTTACAAAATAAATTTTATTGATATCTTTTATTGTCTGAATTTCTCTTAATACTCCTCCTCTCCTATTTTATATAATAAACAATACTTTTAAAGAATAAAAAGAAAATTCAAAAGAAAAAATCAGCAAAACCAAATACTATATCAAAAAAGTGAAAATATATACAATGTTCCACACCTGTGAACTTCCTACCTCTGAAAAGGAGTAGGGAGAATGATCTCCTCATATGTCATCTTGAGGAGCATGGTTGTTCTTTGTAATTCTATAACATTCACTTTCAATTGTTTTATGATTATTGATTTTTCCACTTAAATTGTTATAGTGATTGTTCATATTTTTTTCTTTCTGTATCACTTCATATGTCTTTTCATGCTTCTTTGTATTTGTCACATCCATCATTTATTACAACACTATAATATTCCATTACCTTCATATACCACAATTTGTTTAGCTATTCTCCAATAGATGGGCATCTATTTTGTAAGAAGCTTACATTCTAAATGACTTGTCAGTGTATACAGGTAGCAGGTGGTTGAGCTAGTATCATCACCCAGGTCTTCTGGCTCTAACTTCAGGGCTTTTCTCACAACTCCAGGGTAATAGGGAGTTAATTCCATTGATGTACATCATAAGGTTTAAAGCTGAAAAGAATCTTAGAAATATCCCATCCAACCCCTTCATTTTACAGACATAGACATTTAGTTCATTTCAACAACAGTTTATTGACTGTCTATTCATATTATCACTATGCCAAATACTATACAGGGAAATAAAATAAGCATAAAATATGGTGTCCACCCTTACAGAGTTTGCAACCTCATTGACTACACAAAGCTGACACAATCAGATATAATTTAACACAACCAAGACATTCAGATGTCAATAACAGTAGAAAGGAGGAGGTAGATAAAGAAGGCAGCTTACCTAGTTGCAACACAGTTGACTTCCGGAAATACTTTTCTTTTTCTATCAACTTCACTAACTCTTCTCTTGCCCCTGGCATAGAATATCAAGTGTAACCCTACTCATAGCTTAGGAATTCACCTAATTTTTATAAAAAAAACAAATTACACCTCTATAGGACAAAAACAACAAAAACACTACCACATAGCATGATAGAACTTGAAGGGGCATTAAAGAATGTGGAGTCCAATCTCATTTTGTAGATGAGAAGACCTAGGCTCAGAGAGAAGACATGTCTTGCTCTATATCACACATGTAGTCAGTGGCATCATAACTAGACACTCTCATACCTATGGGATTTTCACTGTTCGACTAAAGAATCCTAAAGTGTTCTGTGGAACTTCAAGGGGAAGGGGAATAGAAGTAGGAGGAAAATAATTCTGAGCACTTAGGGAATTGTTTGTTAGTGATGACCCAGGATTTCTAAAATTCAGCCAAATGGTCCTAATTCCTATCTACCAAATACAAAATTGTATTTTCCATCTCTGTGCTTTGGTATATGAGCTCCTTTCTTACCTTTGCTATGGAGAATTCCTGAATCCCTTTCCCATTTTAACCCCTTGGGGAACCAGTTCAACTCTATGTTGTTTTTTTCTCTCAAGCCTTCCTCTACTATTACCAATTATCCCCTGCCTAGTCTCAACCTTGGATTACTTCCACAATTTGCCACTTTGCTCCCATTCATGAACTACTGAAAGGAGCTGGAGAAAATCCTGAAACTATACTGACTGGATCCACTACAAATATATTTTATACAATCTCAATGGGCCTTTCACTGCCACAAGGCAATCCCTTTATATGTCCTTAATTGACCTATTCTCTGACTTAGCACAGAAGCTTTTCCAAATATTTTCACCCCTCCTCAGACTTCCCTTTCTCTTTCCTTCCCATCACTTGAGAACCTTGCTTCATATTTCACTGAAAAAAAATTGAGGCCACTCATGGAGAGCTTCTCTCCTCCTTCTCTTCTGCTTTGATTTCCCATAGACCTTCTGCCATTATCCCCACATTCACCCCTCTCTAACATGATGAATAGTCCTTTTCCTTGCCAAAGAAAGGCAATCTAGATCTATAAAGCATCCAATTCCATCCTTCCTTCTCCAGCAGATTTCCCCCTTCATCATTCTCACTCTTATCTTCAGTCTTTCCTTGTCTACTGGCTACATCCTTGCTGCCTATAAACACTCCTTGTCTCCCCCATCCTCAAAAAATCCGCAGTTGACTCACTCACCATCACTTTCTTCCCATCTTATCTTTCCTTGCTTTTGTGGCTAAACTCCTTGAAAAGGTTATCTACAAAAGATGCCTCCACTTCTTTTCTTCTCACTTCTTTCTTAACTTCCTGGCAGTTTGGTTCCTCACTTCATCATTCAACTGAAATGTTTCTCCTCAGTTACTAAACATTTCTTAATTGCCAAAAACAATGGCCTTTTACTCAATTCTCATCCTCCTTGATTTCTCTGCTGCCTTTGGCACTAATGATCACTGTCTTCTCCTTGACATTCTCTTGTCTCTAGGTTTTCATAGAATTATTATGTCCTGGTTCTCCTCCTACCAATTTGACCATTCCTGGATATTTGTTGAGGTCTCTGATGTAAATGTATTTTCCCCTTTGAATCTATTCCTGATGAAAGTAGGTTTCTATAACTAACAGCTCCCCTCCCTCATCTAATTCCTCTATATTAGTTCTTTCTCTTTCATCTCATTTGTATAAGATAATTACTCTTTTAGCTGTTCTTGAATGCTTTTACTTTTTGAAGTCATATCATACTCAGGTCTACCCTAATCTTTCTTAAAAGCTACTTAATTACTAATAACAATCTTAGACATTGGTTTTACATTTTACATACATAAAAGGTAGAAACAGTCTGTCCTAATTGAGTTCCTTGTAATTGGTCATTGATAATTCTTTTGGCTCTTGTATGTCAAATCTTCTATTAAGTTCAGTTTTTTTTAAAAACAAAGTCTGACAATTCATTAAATGTCCATATGTTTTTCATTCAGAATTATGCTTAACTTTGCTGGGTATGATATTTCCTGCCACAACTCCAATTCTTCTGCTCTTTGTTGCTATATCTTGTGTGATTCTAATCTTGGTACTGCCATATGTAAGTTTTATTTTCTTGTTGCTCATAATATTTTGTCCTTGAGCTGGAGATTCTGGAATTTGACTATAATATTTCTGTGATTTTTTTTCTCACAGAATCTCTTTCAGGTGGTGATTAGTGGATTTTTTTCTATTTCTACTTTCCATTCTTATTCTAATGCTTCAGGATAATTTTCTTAAATTCTTTCTTGTATTACTGTATCAAGATTTTTTTTTTGATCATAGCTTTCAGTTAGTTTGATTATTCTTATGTTTTCTCTTTTTGATCTGTTCTCCAGATCAGTTGTTTTTCTTATGAGATGTTTCATATTCTCTTCTACTTGTTCACTCTTTATATTTTGTTTTTTTATTTCTTGATGTCATAACTTCGCTGGCTTCCTCTTCCCCAATTCTGATTTTTCTTTTTTTTTTTATTTTTATTTATTTATAAATGTTCTACAATCACTTCCTTAAAATTAAGATTTTATACCCCCACACCTTCCTCCCCTATCCCCCTCCCTCCCCATGACAGCATACAATTCTGTATAAGTTCGACATATACTTTCCTAT
>CM053770.1:83046361-83166609 GCA_028658325.1 Potorous gilbertii | reverse complement strand
CCTGGAAAATAGATCTAGGAGAGTTAATTTTAAAATTATGGCACTACCTGAAAGCCATGATCAAAAAAAGAGCCTAGACATCATCTTTCATGAAATTACCAAGGAAAACTGCCCTGATATTCTAGAACCAGGAGGCAAAATAAATATTGAAAGAATCCACTGATCACCTCCTGAATGAGACACAAAAAAGGAAACTCCTAGGAACATTGTGGCCAAATTCTAGAATTCACAGGTCAAGGAGAAAATATTGCAAGCAGCTAGAAAGAAACAATTCAAGTATTGTGGAAATACAATCAAGATAACACAAGATCTAGCAGCTTCTCTCTTAAGGAATTGAAGGGTGTGGAATATGATATTCCAGAAGTCAAAGGAACTAGGACTAAAATCAAGAATTATCTACCCAGCAAAACTGAGTATAATACTTCAGGGGGAAAATGGTCTTTCAATGAAATAGAGGACTTTCAAGCATTCTTGATGAAAAGACCAGAACTGAAAAGAAAATCTGACTTTCAAACACAATAATCAAGAGAAGCATGAAAAGTTAGACAGCAAAGAGAAATCATAAGGGACTTACTAAAGTTGAACTGTTTACATTCATACATGGAAAAACAATATTTGTAACTCTTGAAATATTTTTCAGTATCTGGGTGGGATTACACACACACACACACACTTCATACATACACAGAGAGAGAGAAAGAGACAGACAGACAGACAGAGACAAAGAGACGGAGAGCACAGGGTGAATTGAATAGGATGGGATCATATCTTTAAAAAATGAAATTAAGGGGTGAGAGAGAAATATATCGGCAGGAAAAGGGAGAAATGGAATGGAGCAAATTATCTCTCATAAAGGAGGCAAGTTAAAGATTTTTCAGTGGAGGGGAAAAGTGGGGAGGTAAGAGAAAAAACATGAAGCTTACTTTCATCACATTCGACTAAAGGAAGGAATAAAATGCACACTCCTTTTGGTATGAAAACCTATTTTACAATACAGGAAAGTGGGGGAGAAGGGGATAAGCAGGATGGGGGGATGATGGAAGTGGGGAGGGCAATGGGAGGAAGGAGCATTTAGAAGTCAACATTCTTGGGGAGGGATAGAATCGAAAGAGTGAAGAGAAGAAATAAGGGGAAGGATAGGATGGAGGGATATAGTTATTCTTACACAACATGACTATTATGGAAGTCTTTTGCAAAACTACACAGATATGGCCTATATTGAATTGCTTGCCTTCTCAAAGGGAGGGAGGGAGAAAGAGAAGTTGGAACTCAAAGTTTTAGGAACAACTGTTGAGTATTGTTCTTGCATACAACTAGGAAATAAGAAATACAGGTAATGGGGATATAGAAATTTATCTTGCCCTACAGGACAAAAGAGAAGATGGGGATAAGAAAAGGGCGGGATGTTAGAAGGAAGGGCAGGTTGGTGATAGGGGTAATTAGAATGCTTGGCATTTTGGGGAAGGGGAAGGGGAGAAATGGGGAGAAAATTTGGAACCCAAAATTTTGTGCAAATGAATGTTGAAAACTTAAATAAATTTAAATACAAAAAAGAAGAAAGAAATGGTGAACAGGAAGACTTCAGGGAGGTCTGGAAAGACTTATATGAACTGATATTGAATGAAAGGAGTAGAACCAGGAGAACTTTGTACATAGCAACAATCACAGTGTGTGAGGAATTTTTCTGGTAGACTTAGTACTTTATTGCAACATAAGGACTTAAAAAATTCCCAGTGGACTCGAGGCAAAACACCGCCTACATGCAGTGAAAGAACTATGGAATTTGATTGCAGAATGAAGCAGACCATTTTCTTTTGTTTTATGATTTCTTCCATTCATTTTAATTCTTTTTTTTCAACATGACTAAGGTGAAAATGTATTTAATAGGAATGTATATGTAGAACCTATATAAAACTGTACACCATCTCAGGGAGGAAGTGGGGAGGGAGGCAGTAAGAAAGAGGAAAAAGGGGGAAAAAAATCTAAGATATATGGAAGTGATTATAGAAAACTGAAATCAAATAAAATAATTTAATTTAAAAAAGAAAAGATCTTTAGATTAGGCAAGTAAGAGACCATTGGTAAATTTGGAGAAGAGAGTAGTTTCAGTTGAATGGAAAAGTTGGAAGCTGGACTACAGAAGGTTTAAAAAAAAGAAGTGGAGCCTCAAATACAGATAGCTTTTCAATGTTGTTGAGAAGGAAAGAAATAAGTTAATAGCTAGCTAAAACGGTAGGCTCTAGAGGAGATTTTTTTAAAGATGAGGAAGACATGGGCATATTTGTAAGCCTCATGGAAGGAGTAGTAGAAAGGAGAGAGGAACAGAGATTAAAATATGGGGATCAAAGATGGAGCAATCTACTGAGGAATATAGGAAGGGATAAATCAAAACTGCATGTAGAGTAGTTGGCCATGTCAAGGAGAAGGGCCACTTCTTCACAAGAGACTGGTGTGAAAAATAAAATGGCAGCAGATGATGTTAGAATAATATGAGATGAGAAGAGGAGAAGATGTAACTCAGCATTAGCCTCAATTTTTTTTTGTTGAAGTATGAAACGAGGTCCTCAGTTGAGGTGCTGCATAGAAGGGATCCCCTGATAGTCTTGAAGAGACATAACAGAAATTGGTTCAGCTATTGTGGTGAGTAGAATGAACTATTTAGGGAGCAGTAGAATTGCCTTGCTGCATGAAGACCCGGTTGAGAATAGATAACGTAAGTTTGTCGTGGATGAGATCAGCATGTTTCCATGACTTCCCGAAGCTTTATTAAGTAGCATGTGAAAAATGGAGGGATATGGTGAAGCAATGCAGGGCTACTTTGACAAGGCATGATCTGTGAAAGGGTAGGGAATTTAAGAAAAGACAATCATGGAGAGTTGAATTTATTTGTCCAGGAAGTTAGGAAGAGAAAAGAATACAGTTAGTAGTGAAAGCCTAGGAAAGAGAGTTCCTGAGTGAGGACAAAGAATAGGAAAGGGGTCATGAGGTACATATAAAGATATACATAGGTACTACAGACAATAGTATCCTCAGTTTGTAGATAAGCTATTAAGGTTTAGATGCATTAGCCCATCCCAGAGCTAGTCAGCATTTTAATGTTTTAAATCAATTCTTTCCAGATTTCAGGTCCTTCAGCTAAATGGCACAATGGATAGAGTGCCAATCCTGGAATCAGGAAGATATAGCTTCCTGAGTTCAAATCCAGCCTCAGATACTTACTGGCTGTATGTCCCTGGGCAAGTCAGTTCACCCTGTTTGACTCAGTTTCCTCATTGTAAAATGAGCTGGAGAAGGAAATGTTAAACAACAATAGCATCTTTGCCAAGCAAACCCCCCGTGGGGGTCACAAAAAGTCAGATATGACTGAAAAATGAACATCACTCATTCTACTATCCTGTGTCAACTTTTCCATCCTCTCATTTCTTCCTCAGAGGAATCCTTGACTCTAGTTTCTTGATTTAGAAACCACAAATAGTCTGATGAGAAAATAAATCTGGAGCTAAGCTTTTTAATGAGATAATAAAGCCTGTACACTGAGATAATGTAAGTTATATGTAGATATCAGAAATGAACATTTTGACCAGTGGTCTTTCCCTAGTCAATTGTGTCAATAACAGTACATAATGAATGAATCCTACAAAAAAAAATAAAAATAAACTATACTCCCTAGCATGAGTCCTTGAGGAAGATAATTTAGGAAGAAAAAAAAAAAGATGTGACTCAATCCATTTCACACTATACCACTACAATGTCAAATATTTGTGCATAACAAAAAGAGATTCACTATTCACATGTGTGGAAAGAGATAGATCTGGGTTGGCCTGGGGACCAGAGGCCCCTCCAAATAGAACAACCTTTTCTTCATTGACACTTTTACCCAATTATGTGAACTTGAAGCTTATGGGCTTCAGGATTGGGGGAGGAGGGAAGACAAAATTCCTACATATCTACTTACTTTTAATTATCTAAATTCCTCCAGTGTCTCTACAATAGATGAGGCCACAGCAGTGAAAAGGGAATACCTCAGGGTAACTCAGCCATTGACAAGGTCTAAATTGTCCCTGCCCTGGTTGCTTCTATCCATGAGAGTGACTTGTCTTGTACAACTTTCCCCTCTAACTCTGTTGCTGTTGTCCAGCCATTTTTCAGTCATGCCCAACTCTTTGTGACCCTATTTGGGGTTTTCTTAGCAAAGTCATCAGAGTGGTTTGTCATTTCTTTTTCCAGCTCATTTTATATTTAAGGAACTGAGACAAACAAGGTTAAGGAACTTGTCCAGGGTCATGTAGCTATTAAGTATCTAAGGCTGGATTTGAACTCAGGTCTTCCTGATTCCAGGCCCAACATTCTATTCTTTCCCCCAGCTGTTCTACCTAACCTTTATCCACATAAGATCACAAAATTCTAGGGTAACAGATTTAGAGCTGGAAGGGAGCTCAGAGGTCCAAGTCCCTAATTTTACAGCTGAAGAAACAGATCAGTTTCCTGAGTGAAGTGACTTGACAACAGCATATAGTTAACATCATATCATCTGAACCCTAGTCTTCCTGACTTCAAGTCCAACATTCTATATATTATACCATGATGATTTAGAGCAGGTCAGAGGAAAGGAGAGAATCACCAGAATGTTTATGAGAGTGTTTGTGTGATCTTACCTCCCAGATACAGCCACGCAAATTACAGTTTTCTTCATTAGAACCATTTTCGTCAGGGTAGCAGTCAAATTTTTCTGTGTCTATGAAACTTGTGAACCACTCCACTGTATACTGCTTCCCCAGCTCAAGATAAAGTCCTCTGATGAGAAATACCTGTAAGGATAGAAGCAATTTGTTAATAAAAAGGTACCATTGAAATCAGCAATTAGAAAAATCATGCAATTAAATCAATTCTGGTACATGAGTGCAATACTATGGCAACATAAGGAAAAATAAATATGAAAAATTCAATGAAGCATTGAAAAAAATGATGCAAAGTTAAAAAAAAAAGTCCAGAATAAAGAACCCAATGCAGATAATTAATTCCTATAGGAATGTAAATGGAAAGAATAAAAAACAAATAAATAAAACTTAACACTGTGTCATTGTAACAACCAACCTTGGCCCCAGAAAGGAGATGAGAAAATGTCCTTCCCTCCTTTTGTCGCAAATGTAGGTCTAAAACAGTACTACACATTGAATATACTGTCAAGATTACTTGATACCTTCCTTACCCTGAACTGTTTTATTTCTCTTTCTTTTTTCTCATTTATTACATCTCTCTAGCTAGGGAAGTGAGAATGATATGTTTAGAAGTCAAATTAAAAACGGAAGTCACCTTCCCTTCTGACCCAATACAAAGTCAACTCTCCTCAACACAAGACCTACATCATTGCCAGTTTTAGGGTTACTTTTCTTTCCTTTTCCTGTCATAATAGGGTCTGCCAACTGAAATTTAATTTCAAAATCAGGGATGTGCAAAAGACATGGATAGAATCTATAGGCAAGAACTGGTTTTATTATAAATAAAGTGAAGTCATGATACATGATACAATAGAAATAGCAAAAAGTAACATTGGATTTGGAACCCAGAGATCTTGCTATCAAAGCTTGCCTCTACTACTTACTACCTGGAGCAGCCTGGATAAGTCACTTGATCTCTCTTGACCTCAGGTCCCTCATCTATAAAATGAGGTTGTTGGATAAGATGATCCGTTCTCATTCTAAATCTGGTTCCCCTGGAACCCGGGAATGATAATGCTGATCTCTATCCCCAGGAATATGTGATGGTATAGAACTAACTAATCTCTAAAGTCTCTTCCAGCTCTACTCTGATTATAGGATTAACTTCAGATTAATACCCAGTATTAGAAAGCTTGGAAGAAGAGGTGGAAACTGATAAGGAAATATAAAGTTGAAAAAATTGTGGTCTTTGTATAGAATTCATTTATTAAAGCATATCTTCTGAATAGTTTTACCATAGTGATATGGAGAATGACATTGTTTTATTTTCTGAAACTCCATCCTACTAGGCTGATAATCAGATACCATGATTTTCCAGAAATTAAGACAAGTAGACTGTACTCACTTAAGGCAGGTAAGTGACATAATGGATAGAGCAATAGGTCTGGAGTCAGGAAAGCCAAATTCCAATCTGGCCTCAGACACAGACTAGCTGTGTGACCCTGGGCAAATCACTCAACCTTTATTTGCCTCAGTTTCAAAGGAATAATAATAAAATCAATCAAATGAGACATATTTGTAAAAAGTACTTGGCACAGCACCTGGCATATAGTGGGTACTATATAAATACTTCTTTACTTGAGGATATTTGGTTACCATAGACAGTTGATATTAACCCAGATGTCAGAAACAATGATGTTAGTTTAGTAACAGATTTAAGAAAAGCTTACCTTTGTTGCAGGATCATACTTTATTTCAGCATCAGATTGGATTGGAACATCATTCTCTTTCACAGTAACTAGAACTGGTTGGAGATTCAGCCCAAAGATTTTGATCTCTTTAAAGGCTAAGTTATTTGGATCTACATAATTCTGATGTAAAACCTTCACATCTAGGTGATTCTAAGAGACACACAAAAAGAGAATCCGTGTTACCTCCTCCTACAACAACTGCTTAACTTCCCAAGTAAAGTGATTACTAACTCATTTTGTTGACTTTAGCAACTGGAAGAAATTTAGGATTAGGCCACAAGCATAAATAGTTAAGAAAAGTGGTGTTTTGCTTCCAGATTAACAAGAAACACCTTCCTCAGATATCTGGCTTGGAAAGACTGAAAGATCTCTGCTGTAATAGAATGGACTCAGTTATTGTGAGATGATATTATTTGGAATCAGAAGTTATGGGTTCAGACCCTACCTCTGACACTTTCTATAACTGTGACCACAGGCACATAAGTTACTTAGTTACTCTAGGCCTGTTTCCTCATATATAAAATAAGGAATTGGATTAAATTACTCCTAAGGTTCCTTCCAGATCAAAATTTATGATCTTATGAGGTTTTTCTTCCCTATCCAACATTAAGCAAATTCTCCACTGGAGTTACTTGGGTGTTAGTTGAAAGCTAGATTGCTGAAGGCAGGAAGGATTCCTCCTGGTTCCTGGCATATTTTATCTTCTCCCAACACTTTCTAAGTGGGGCACTGGCTTTCTGAGTTATTTGTCACATTGTGTACGACTTTCTCCCAATGATACAAGAAACCAAATGTAAATTATGACATTCAAGAAGCCCACCATTATCGAATCTGACTTACAGAAAGAATATGTTATTTTTACCAGCAGAGAGAGAGAGATACTTGGCATGTTTATACATTCTATATATGCCTGTGTACTTGTATTTACCTATGTGTGATTCTAAAGCAATAAGATGAATTCTACCAGTTACACATGAAGCAATCTTAAGATATCTATCCTATCTGACAAAAATATAGTCAGAGTATCACCTACATATTTTGGTAGGTGATCCTTGAACAATAATGAATATAATTGCAGGTGTGTTTATGTGTGCACATAAATATATTACTACACTTACATTAATCACACCCATATGAAAATATATAGATATTTATAGTGTGCATTTGTGCTACATATAGGCAGATACATGTGTGCCATGTGAGAATCTTACAAATACAAGCCCCTCTCCTTTATTGGCTATAAAGAGAGTGTATATATATATATATATATATAATATATATATATATATATATATATATAGATACATATATATATATGTATGTATTATGCTAACTAAGAGAACTGAAACTAAGTTTAGACAAAATTTTCCCAAACTTTATCATGAAAACTGATTTCACATTATTGACTCCAATAAGTTCAGCAGTGGAAATCTAGTTTGAGCAGCATATTATATCACTACAAGGTTTCTAGTAATATGATACCTATAATGAAGAGAAAAGGTGGGAAAAAAAGAAAATCAGAAAAGAGGTAGCTTAGTTTTAACCATTCCCCAAAATATTCTGAAATCTCTTATGTTAGAATGAAATTACAGAGAATTCTTTCCTCCTTCTAAATTTCAGTTGACAGTACAGACCAATGGACTATTCAAGCAAAGATTTTATGCTCTGGACAACTTGGAAAGTTAAACCCTCAAGATTAAACAAGGAAAATTCTCCTTTGATGGCCTTTTCATTTATTGCCTTTCAGTGCTATTAATTCCCATTTGCACTTACCTGACTAGCAGAAAATGTGGAGAAATAGTAATTCCCCTGTTCATAGGTATCTGCAACAAAAACAATAGAATGAAATCTACCAGGTCCTATCAAGTATAGCTTATGACACAAAAAGCTCAAACATCACAACATTGTCAATACCACAACTTTCTGTCTCCCTGGTTTTTTCATTCTCTGTCTTCTCTAGAAACTCCTATGTACAGACTCCAAAAGAAATATCTAGCATCTTAGAATAGTTCATGGATGGTTACAAGGGTTTGAAAGTGAATTCATTGCAATGCAATGTAATGTGTTGGACTACAACAGGCAAGGGACCTTCTCTCAGTTGAATCAGCTCAGCATCTCTTTAATATCTTTCCTTGTTGAATACTCTTCTCTGTTTACGGCTAACTTAATCTTGTTTTTTAAACTGTTAAATAACCTATGGATGTTCAATTTATGCCAAAGTTATCCCTAAACTGCCAGGGAATTAGCCTAAGTCTAGCCCAGCCAAGAACAGGAAAAGTAAGTGGGAGGTACAAAGAAGTGAATTTAGGCTTGAGGTAAAGAAAAACTGGAGATATTTGTAGATATTCTAAAAAATAATGGCCTGTTTTGGGGGGGGGATGGGAAGGTATAGGATTGCCTTTTGCTTGAAGTCTTCAAGGAGTGGGTAGATGACACTGGACAGAAAGTTGTTCAGGTATGATCTGGAGGTCCTTTCCAATTCTGAGAACCCATTGATGCTAATCAATAACCCTAATAAATGATTAAAATGAACTGATTTGAAGATAGACAAGAATGCAGACAGTTAGGTGGCTCTGTGGAGGGAGTACTGGACCTGGAATCAAAAAGACCCATCTTCCTGAGTTCAGACCTGGTCTCAGACACTTATTAGCTGTGTGAGTCACTTAACTCCTGTTGGCCTCAATTTCCTCATCTGTAATATAAGCTGGAGAAGGAAAAGGCAAACCACTGTAGTATCTTTGCCAAGAAAACACCAAATAGGGTCATAAAAAGTCAGACGTGACTGAACAGCAACACCAAAGAACATAGGGGTGCTGAGAGAAGCTATAATAGAGTCTTTACACCAATATTGATGTAAACCGAACCTAATGAATCTCCACTTACCAATGCTTTGTCCATCATCCCAGAAAAACTCTCCTTCAGCTGTTCCGTTGTCTGATAAAGCCACAATAAGACCCAGGGAATTTCTCCGGCTATGAAAATCAAAAGTTAAAATCAGGCATCCAGCAACTTGTGACTGACGTATGATCTCTGTTCACCAGAATTTCCCCAAAGATAAGTATCATGCAACTAACTTTTAAACAAATATCAAGTATGAACTTTTAAAATGCTTGGAATAAAAGCTATAATTTTGACAATTTTATTTTAATCCATAAGCCATAGAACAAATAATAAAGAAGTATTCTTAATTCATCTCTGATTCTTCTACTCAGATTTATTCAGCCCAGCAGTACCCTACATTGATGAAGCACATGACAGGTCACAAAGCATTTCTATCCACATGATGTCACTTGTTACTTCATATAAAATCTCCCATGTGAAAGCATAAAATTATCATGATGCTTAGATACATGATACAAAATTTGTTGGGGGAAAACATTAGGAAAAGAATGAAATGTACCATCCATTCATCTGGGAGGATGGGAAAATGGACAACGTGGGGGAAGGGTGTCTGTAGAAATCCCCATTCCCTTCCTTCCCCCATCAAATCCCTCTATCTGGTAATTTCTTGTTTTTAATGGAGTACTATTGCTAATTAGGTGCTAAGTTCAGTGGTCTTTATGTTGATGAAGGACTGAAAGTGCTATCTGCAACCCTTTAAATGTCAACACTAAGGGACAAAGCACTGGCCATTCTATCCTGGATACAAATCTTGGGGCTACTGGTGGTATACAGGAAACAGAAGCTCCTTAGCTTTTTACAAAATGCTTTCCTCTCAATGCCCATATTACTATCAATGTTGTGGACGTCAAAAATTGTTAACCTGATTTTAAAGAATCAGAAAACTATGGCTCTATGAGTTAGAGAGATTATCCTAGAGTTTTACAGCTAGAAATTAACTGAAGCCCAGGCCTCCTGACTATAAGTCCATCACCCTGTTCACCATACTTCAATGTCTTTCAAGAAAAGGATAGGGAGCACAAAGACTTAGCATTAGGATCCAAGACAAACATTTAGAAAGAAAAGAAAGATACTATTCCTCTCACTCACCTATAATGGGTGTTATTTGCAGGTTCTTGCCATGGAAGGATATAGCCTCCACGGATATGGAGATTGATGTGGTCAAGGGGAGCCGGCAGGTCCTTCCACTCTCCCCTCACTCCAATATCTGAGCCCTTTGATTGAGAGGAAGGAAGGGATGAAATGAACTCAGGAACCTCACCTTAGTTGAATAGTTAACAGGGTAGGGAAAGTGTTTTCTCACTATGGAATATCACCTCCAGTTATGTATCCTATTTTTTAAACAAATGTGGACTGCTCAATCCAACTGGTCATGCAGCATTCCTCCTTCCTCTCCTCTTGTATACCAAATCCTTTTAAATCTGCCTTTCTTCAAAAGAAACCTTTCCTAATTATTCCCACCATTCAGTGTATCTTATCAACCCTGCCTCATCTCCCTTCTATATTCTCATTCTCAGGGTTCCTCAGGGCCTTTGGAAACATTGAATGTCCAACCAATAGGAAATTAAGTAACTGACTAGAAGAGAATCTTAGACTGTGGAGGAGAAAAGAAATGGAAATAAAGCAATCCATGATCGGCTATATAACATCATCTCTTCAAGAGGTACAAGGGGGAGAGTTGTCAGAACTTATACAGCAATTCTGAAAACATCACAGATGAGATACTTTGGGTACTCACTATCTTTCCCCACTCCATGACCTTACACACATTTTTCTGAACTGGATGAGAAACTTACCGAGTAGTAATCATACCAGGGAGCTTTGGGAAAGTAGGCGGGCACCTGCCTGGCATTCTACGATAAAAATATTTGAGTTGTTAGAAAACTTACTTAGAAAGATTAACAAAAATCGTTACTACATTTCAATCAACAAATGCTTATTAATAAGTGCCCGATGCACCAGGCACTTTGCTAAGCATTAGGAACACAGAAAGAGGCAAAAGACAGTCCCTGCCCTAAAGGAGTTTGTAAACAAATACATACAAAGCAAGCTATAAGCGTAATAAATAGGAAATAATTAGCAGAGGGAAGGAATTGAATTAAAAGGATTTGGGGAAGCTTCCTGTAGAATGTGGGATTTTAGTTGGGATTTGAAGCCAAGGAGATCAGTAAGTGGAATGGAAGAAGGACAGCATGCCAGGAATAATGAGGGAAATCCAAAGAGAATATCCAGAGCTGAAAGATGGATTGTCTATCTCATGCGACAGCCAGGAGACCAGTGTCACTGGATCAAAGAGTATGTGTCAGGAAGAAAGGCATAAAAAAGGTAGGAAGGGGATAGGTTATGAAAGACTTCGAATGCCAAACAGTACTTTGTATTTGCTCCTGAGGGCAAGAGAAAGCCAGTAGAGTTTATTGAGTAGGGGAAGGTAGAAAGAGTGCCATAATCAGACCTAGACTTTAGGAAAAAATACTTTAGTGAAGTAGAATAGAAAGAAAAGAGAAGAGGGCCCAGGACAGAACCCTGAGGGACAACTATGGTTAGAGGGCATGATCTGGAGGAAGATTAAGCAACAGAAAGAGAGAAGGAGTGGTCAAATAGATAAGTGGAAAACCAGAAGAGAATGGTGTTCTAACAACCTCGAAGGAAGGGTATCAAGAAGAAAAGTTTTATCACAATTGCCGAAGGATGGAAAGAGGTCAAAGTGAATGAGGATTGAGAGAAGGCCACTGGATTTAGCAACTTAGAGAGCAGTTTCAGTGGAATGAAAAGGTAAGAAGCCAGACTGTAAGTTGTTAAGAAGAGAATGAGAGGAAAGAAAAGTGCAAGCACAGATTGTAAATGGCATTTTCTTGGAGTTTAGCTACAAAGAGCAGAAGAGAAACAGGACAATAGTTAGCATGGATGGAAGGTTCAAGTGAGGGTTTTTCAGGATGGGGCAATCCTGGGCATGTTTATAGGCAGTAGAAAATGAGCCAGTAGAAAGGGAGAGAGTGAGCATAAACGGAAGGGTGGGGATCAAAGAAGAGGCAATGTGTTGGATGGGATGGGATGGAATGGAATCGTTTGAACAAGTGAAGTAGTGAGGCCACTTCACTATGTGAGTGAGGGAGAAGAAGATGAGGAAGAGGGGAGAAGAGGGAATTCACAGCAAATTTTTTTCTGTAAAATATGAGGCAAGGTTCTCAGTTGAGAGAGTGGGGAAGGTTTGAAGAGGGATGAAAAGGTTTAGAAAAGTCCTTGTGGAGAGAGGAATAGTAAGTTAATAAAGAAAGTATGACTTAACAACTGAGAGGGCCCAGTTGAGGTAACATAAACTTAGAGTGGACCTAGTCAAAAGGATCGAGTGATTTTTCTCTACTTTTATTCAGCAGCACATGTGTAGGCTGAGGCTTGGCTGGACACAATCAGTCACGGAGAACAGTGTAGAGTTGAATTGGTTCACCAAAGAGTCAAGATGGGGAAAAGAGAAATGGACATTTGAGGGAGAATCAACACATTTGCTTAAGTCTCCTAGTATACGAGCAGGAAATATGTCAGGTATCAAACCCACTGGGGAATGATGGGGAATGATTTAAGGCAGGGAGAGGGGAAATCTATAGATAAGAGCTACAAGAATTTTGATTGGATGAGAGTTATGCATAGCATGAACCTCAAAGGTGAAAAGGTTAGTGAGGGAGGGAGAAAGGGAGGAAACCTGGAAACAAGGATTATTCTAATTCTACTGCCTCAACTAGTGAGCTAAGGAAAAGAGCTCTCCGAAAAGACAAAGTCTCTAAATACTTGTCACTAACTTTTTACCTTCCAATAACACTTTAAACTAGGGGAATCATGAACTCCCAACTTTACATATTAGGAAACTGAGGTACAGAGACGTTCACAGTGCCAAGTCAGCACCAATGCAAGGACTAGAACTCAGGTTCTGTAACTGTAAGAACAGAGCAAGGTCCACTCCACTACATGACTTTGCCTCTCATTCAGCATCTTCTATAGAATCCAAGACCTCTATACTCACAGGT
The DNA here is from genome assembly GCA_028658325.1 of Potorous gilbertii. NCBI lineage: Eukaryota > Metazoa > Chordata > Mammalia > Diprotodontia > Potoroidae > Potorous > Potorous gilbertii. The sequence continues at coordinate 83,153,280 of CM053770.1, read as the reverse complement.
TCCAGGACAGGGCTGATTAAGAAGGCTGGTCCCCACAAGAACTGTTGGTATATGTCCCAGGTTTTATTGTCTTCTACAAATCTGGGCAGAGAAACATTGTATCAAAATCTGGCTTCTCTTCAACGTCACAGGCAAAGAATTCTCCGGTTCTAAAGAGCCTTACAGATCAGATCAACCCCCATAGCCCAGACTCGGCATCCTCTGGCTGCTGCATCCAAGCAATGCACAGACTTTTGATTCCTTGAATGTCTTCCTTCTTTCTCCTGGTCTGGTTCTACCAGGCATGCTCACCATCTTGTATATTATGGGTTAATGTGAGGATATTTGTACTTTTTACATTTATCATACGTAGATTTAGACCTTTACATTTCTTTAACCTTTGCAAGTCCTCTACAATAACTCACCATTTCACATTCACCTGTGTGTCTGTGCATCTACTTATGTAGATGATAGAAGGAAGATCATAAAATTATAGCTGAATAATCCTTAGAGGAAAAAGTCAAGGGTGTGATTTAACCTCATTACATACAACATTGTAAAATTTCCATTTAAAATATTGTTTGCTATATGGATTTTCTCTAAACCTGTGAGGTAACTCTTTCTGTTCTACAAATAGTTTAAAACATATATATATATATATATACGTATATATATATATACGTATATATATATATATATACGTATATATATATATACGTGTATATATATATATACGTATATATATATACACATATATATATATCACATTTTGACACAATATTTAATGCAACTTGAAAGCATTAATTTATAAATGTATAAGGAAGTGAAAGTCAATTGACTTGTCTAAATTCAAAAGTATAAGTCAAGGTCATAAATCCCTGACCGAAAAAAAATTACGTAAACTAATCATGTTACCTATCTCAATAACAGATATGACTCATTATATAACGATTTCAAACAAAAATCCCAGCAACAAACACAGAGTGGACACTTACTCATGGAGAAGAGGTCGGACAACAGTGCTGCCATCAACATGAGCCTTGTGCATGAGTGTGTAGAGATATGGCAAGAGGGTATATCTTGTCTGAAGGACACTTCTTGAGAGATCCTCAAAGGTAGAATTCCAAGACACTGGGTCTTGTCTCTAAATCAGAAAAAAGGAATACTCAGAGATCACCAAACCTTTGACTGTGCTCCAATGGAAGAGAGGTAAAGTAATTGAAAGATATTTTCTAACACCAGTCAATTTGTGTTCCTGCACTTTTTCTTTCATGACCCCCAGACTGGTACCACTGGCCTTGGCCCAGGAAGAATTCTTGATGCTCCTTTTATCCCTTAAACCTGAGGGACCCTGAATAAAGTCAACTCTTACCCCACTACAGAAATATGTCCTGGGCAAGACTGACATTCATTCTTGACTACATATTTGTATGTTTAGCAGCAATATTACATTACAATAGAATGGATTTGACTTATATACAAATAACATATATGTAAATATGTATATCTATGAAAGGATGGAGAGATCCTGGCAATATAACCTCTCAGCATAGTTGCAAGGTAGTTTGCCTCTATTGCCATGCTTTCTGGAGTTTCTGATAGGAATGAGTTATTCTATATTACTCTAGAAAATACAGAATTAACGTTACACATATTTCTGTGCCATGAAGGACACTATCTCATGAGGGAGGAATAAGATGTGATGTCTGGCACAAGGGCAGGCTTGAGGCATGAGCTGGCATCTTACCCTAGGCCCAAGAGTATTGTGGTTCCTAGAGAAAGGGTAAAAGGCTCCCAGTTGCATCCAGCGGGCACACATCTCATATTCAGCATCTTCAAAGAACCCACAGATATCAGCCCCTGTCTGAGAACAGAAAAGGAAACTAGATAATGAGGATTTTGTGGGTTTCTGAAACAATCTAAAAGTGATCAAGTAAACTTGAATGAGACTTACATAGGATATTCCAAAGAGACTGAACTCCATCATACCTGCAATGAGAATCACAGCTGTATCAGATGAGGCATTTGGAGATAATTGACCAAGTTCTGACTTTCCTCACTCATTGACTTGAATTGTCCAAAGATGTGCAGAATGACACAATAGACAAAGATCTGACACTTCTCTTTTATCTTTAACATCCAGAAAAATGACTGATACTGATCACAAAAGCTTCATTCCATTCATTACAATTAGGTCCACACATACCAATGATGGATTTATAGAGCTGGTCCCATGCTGCTGTGTTGTCTCCCAGCCAGTGTCCTGCCCAGCGTCCAGAAGAAGGGAAGGTTGAGCGAGTAATCACGATTCCTCTCTCTCCTGTAGCCTCTTGCACTCCTCTAATAAGAGAATAAAAATAAGACATGAGAGCCAATATAGAGGTGGTCAAAGGGATTACCCCCATCAGAAAACTCCTGCAGCTGAGACTATAAGCTGAGGATCTTCTCCCTAGTTAATAAAACTGGACAAGTAAGAAAATCAGAGCCACAGTACAATCTGAACTCAATGTCCCAGGCAAAAACACTTTGAACCAGAAAGTACTGTATATTATTTATGAATTTTAGATAATGTAAAAATATTTCATTTAGATTGAAATTAGTATATTGGGAAATGGGTTTTCATTTTCTTCAGTTATTTATGTCCTTGATGATGTGTCATCATTCATTAATTCTGGTTAATTTTCACTAAGTAATCACACAAAAAGGCTATGTTTAGTTTGAAGGCAAGAAAAAGAACAAAATCTTTTTGCTGGTCATCTGTTGCAACTGAGGACCAATCATCTTTTGTGAGAAACCCCAGTTCTGTCTACCCATCACCTGCTCTGTGGTCCTCAGATAGAGGGAAACAGTGACTCACTCATATGTGGGTTTTGTCTGGGACCAGCCATAGAGATTGTGCACATCATAGTGCCTCACTGGGCTTCCATCAGGCAGGAACTGTTGACTTTCCATGCATAGGGTCTTACTGCTCAGGCCTCTGTCTCTTGACTCCAGATCTGAGGAAAGAAATGCAATGATGTGAGAGCCCCCACAGTGGCAAGTACTTCCCACCTGGTGGCAGAGAAGGTGGTAACTGGAGCTGAAGGGATGAGAGAGTATGGAGTAAGAGCTTGGGATAAAAAAGCAGGTCAGAGCCAGAAGATGAAAACCCTTGAACAACACAATGAATAACTCAAGCTACAACAAGAAATGGAAAACTGATGATAATTTCTGAGCATAGACCATAGACTATGGAATTTAGAGTTGGAAACAACCTCAGAGATTGGGTAAGTCCAGCTCCTCATGTTATAGATGAAGAAACAAAAGCCCAGAGAGCTAAATGATAGCTCCAAGATTAGAAAAACTAATAAGCGCAGACCTGGGATTGGAACCCAAGTCTTCTGACTCCAAATACAGTGTTCTTTCCACTATTCTATAGGATGAAGTGATCATGTTCGTTTTACAAAAAAATTAAGCTGCTGATGTATGAGGTCAATTAGAAGGGAGAATGTCGAGGTAAAAAGATCAATCTGTAAGCCTTTATAACAAATATGGTAAGAAACATATTAGCGACTGAATTGGAGAAGTGGTAGTTGAAATTTTTAGAAGCACAATATTTTGATTTATAGAAACAACCAAGGATATGAAGGAACGAGATGGGTATTCCATCCTTGCCTACACCACCAAATGGGTATGTGACCATTTCACCTTCATGGCTCCCAGTGTCCTTAACAAGAGAATTGGACTAGATAGTAATAGTTTTCATTGCCACAGTGTTCTAAATTCAAAATGGAGGCAAGCTGTGTCATGAAGAGAAGGCCAGCCTCAGTGACAGGAAGATCTTGGTCCGAATCTTGCCTCTGACACATAATTAGCTGTATGACCTTGAGTAAATCATTTATCAATTCTCCCAGCCAACTTTCTAAGACAAAAAGCTACAAGTGTTTTGACAATCTGCATCCAAATAGAAAGTATCCGTACTGGAAGTTCCCTGAACTATATATACAGATACAAACCACTGTGCCCTCTAACCCCTTTCCCCATAATGATAATATAAATATTCATTTGAATCTCAAATCAGTCCTATAGTGCAAAGGGTATAAATACAGGTTGTTTCAAAATTTCAGTTCAGTTTTAAGTCTTTGGGGACACCATGTTTCTTAGCACTTAATTATGAGGAAACTTAAGTCATGGTGTTATGGATAAGTGACAGAGTCAGCAACTCAAATCCATGTCTCATGGCTTCAATTTCAGTACTCTAGGCCCTATATCAGACAGATTCTAAGATCCCTTCTTGATCTAAGACTCTGAGTTCACTAGTTAGGAATAGAATTGATACAATTTAGATATGTGGGGTACAACGAAGTCAAAAGTTTAAAGAATGAATGAATGGAGAAAATGGGAAAAACACTGACAGAGACAGAAAAGTTAGGGACAATATGTAGAGGAACAAAAAATAAGGAATCTACTTATAGATATAGAGCTTGGCATATCAGTGAAATATCTATATGATGCTCTATATGATCTATATGAAAATGTCTGTTAGACAATTCAGAATTCAAATCTAGAGCTTAGCAGAGGGGGAAAAGGCAGCACTAAAGATATAAATTTGGGAGCTCTTCAGCTAGATATATAAGTTTATAGCTCTAAGTTTACTAGTATATTCTGGTACAGAGAGAGAGAAAGGAAAAGAGAGAACATCCAGACAGAACCTTTGACAAATTCCTATCTTAAGAAGGTGGAAAGAAGAACATGGCAAAAAAAGCAAAAAGACAAGAAGAGGTTTAAAGATAAAAGAGATGAGATCCAAAAGAATTGAGTTTAAGAGAAGTCAAAGACAGAGATTATCAAGAAAGAAGGGGTATCAACAGTGCCAATGCTACAAAGAAATTAAGAAGACTAAGGAATGAGTAAAAAGTCAATGCATTAGACCTCAAGGAGAAATATGAAAGAATAGCTTTGGAATAGTAGAGGAGTTCTTGGAAGCTAGACACAGCAAGCTACTTGATGTCTTGGCAATCTCCTCCCCCAGTCTTCTTTCTAAGGATGTAAGCCTAGGTAACTTATTAAGGATTTGAATTTCAGTGATTTGACTGATGACACAACATCAGACAAATCCATTATACACCCTGAATAATGCTGCTAATAACTCTGTCCCTTAGAAGCATGTAAACAATACTCTGTCCTAGACATTTTTTCCCTCTCAACACTAAGTATGTAATTACCAAAAGAATATAGTAATCAAGGCAATATGAGATGTAAATTAGGCATTCTTTTTCTAGGGTTTCCAGTGGATATTCACAGACAATTTGTCTCCCTGCCTCTGGTTTCTCTTCCTCTATACCCTCTCAAATAAAAATTAAAATTTAAAAAAAAATGAGTTGGATTTAATTGAAAATAGAAGTAAAATGACACCCTCAACCATCACAAAAGATCCACACACAACATTTCCAGGGGAATATTCAGCCTGAAATTTTTCAAGTGTATTTCTTCTCCTATCTGAGAAAGACATCATGGCACTGGGGCCAATAGAAATGAATTAGGCTTCGAGTTCATTAAGGATTGAGGGTAAAATTGGACCACTGAGAATCCCTTTCAGGTTTTGCTTTTGCCTCAACAAAAATCAAGATCTTTCTAATGGAGTTAGTCATTTTTTCCCAAACTCCTCTTTGCAGACATGATCTGCCATTGTTAAAATCACCCTAGAAGAACCTAGGTAGCTTATTATACTAGTGTACTTATTCCCATAGAAATGATTGTGCCCATGCTGGGATGCAAGCAAGTCATGGTCCTAGCTCTCTTCAACAAGAACCTAAGTAATATTTTTCCGAACAGAAAGTAAAATATACTTACAGGGCATATAGGGAGGATGATTGAGTGTGGTATCCCTACAACCTGGAGGAACTGCTCCATTCACAAAGCTTGCTGGTTCATTCATGTCCTAAAAATGAAGAACAAGAACTATGTTTTTATGTACATACATATTTATGTACACATATATTGATGGTAACATAATCATAGTTTTATATTATATACGTATACACAAATTTGCATCATAATCAGTTAGCATTTATATAGTTTACACACATATACAAATAAATTTCATACATATATAGTTTGCAGAGTTTTAAATGTGGTATTTCATTTAACAACTCTGTGATGTAAGTGCTATTATTTTCCCCAGTTTACAGATCAGGAAATGGAGGCTGACAAGTCAAATGATTTGCCCATGGTTACACAGAGAGTGTAATTTAGGTGAATTTAGGTCATCTTGACTCCAAATCCAGTTAGTTCTCTGTCCACTATGCTACCTTGCTGACTACTTAAAGGTATGTATGTGTTAATCATCCCCTGTAGCCTCAAGTAATAGTAATACACTCAACATGTAGACGCACTAATGATTCAAGGTTCATCAACATGCTAATAGCACTTGGAAGGAGCAAACTATATAATTTCTGTCAGGCCATGCTGGAGAATCAAATACATTCACCGAAATAATTGAGCTTGCTCTAATAAGATAAAAGATAAAATCTCTTGGACTTGTAGGTGCATTAATTAAACAAATTTCAAGTCATTTAATTTAATGTGAGTTTTTGCTGAGATATAGTTAGAACCATTGCCTGGAATGATGGTGCATAACTATAATAAGGGTATGGTTGACGAATTCATTGAAATCAGTTATAATAGAGCTAAAGCTGTTTGGATGTGAGCCTTCTACACCCCTTCCCCTAGGAGTAGAAGCTGTCAAGCTGACTAAGGAGGAGTGCACCAATCCAAGAGAAAACAGAGCAGGTCAGTTTCCAAGGCAATCAATGATGATGGGATCAGGCCCATGAGAGGCTACTACTTTTTCAGCCTAGGCAAGATAGGGACACTCTACAAAAACAACAACAAAAAAGTATTAATGCTTGATCAAATAAAGGAAGTCTATAAAAAGTGCTAAGAAGATCTTTCTTGTCCTTTAGTCCCTGAACAGCAATTACACACATACATGACAATGTACAATCATATGCAATCTTACAGTGTCTACATATATGTGTGCACACTTAGACATGCACACTTACAATCCACATGCCATCAAACTTCAAGCTTTTCTGTGGCTCGTTGGGATTGGTGTAGAGTTCTAGCAATTCCCGCTTCCACCACGTGACTGTTGAATTACGGAAAAAGTCTGGGAAGGCAACATGAGCTCTGTATATCTGTAGAGATGAAACAAAACCCCAGGACAGACGTAGTCAGGTCAATGACAAGAATTTATTTTGCAACAAGAATAAATTATTTCTGAGAAAGCTCAATGTAAGCAGCAACACAAAATTTGAGAGTTGGAAATGTTAGTCCAACTAACTAAAGGTTAGTCCAATCTCTCCTATTACATAACTGAAAAGTTTTTATCTACTCTCTGCTTAAAGACCTCCAAGAAGAAGTAGCCTACCACCTCTTTAAGCAGTCCATTCCACTCCAGACAGCTCTAATTGTTAGAAATATTTTTGTGCGACAAATCTAAATTTGCCTATTTGAAATTTGTGCCCATTTCTCCTGGATCTGGCCTCTTGGGACATCTCTGATCCCTTTTTCTACATGAAGAAATGATTATGTGTTGAGCAAACAGCACCCAAAATTCTAGTGGTATGCCATTCAACCACTGGTCAGGTCCTACAATTCCAAGATTAGAAGAAATTGGGTATATTCCCAATGGTATGACTTTAGAACATCAAAAAGATGATCCCCCCATTCTTAGAATGTTCTTCCTTTTCCAGCAAACTCTTATCATCTCTAGCTTCATTCAAGGCTCAGTTCAGGTGCCATTTCCCTTACTCTTTTCAGAGCCTCCTCAAATTATCTTGAATTTGCTTCCTTCCACAAAAATATACACTTTCCTTCCCCTAAAAGGTGATATTAGTTAGCCCTTCATTCACTCTTTGGAAACTACATTTTATAGACTCTCTTTTCCACTCCCATCATTGCTAATCCCTATTCTCTCTCTCTGTCTGAGAAAGTTCTAATTAATTCTCGTTCTCTGGTCCAATATCTGCCCAGCCATTTTCTAACCAACAACTGCTGACTGATCAGTGAGACAATATCTGATCATAAAGCTCTCTAAGGAAGCTATGTCTGAAATTCCAGATAGACAGGTGTCTAGGTATACAATTGCTCCATTAGAGCCTTCTGACTGGTACCATTAACCACTGGGAAAAGGAAAACATGATATCATCTTTATAATATATCTCTCTCAAAATAATGTTAAGTCCCATATAGGCAGTTATTTCATTTTTTCTTTGTACAGTGCTTTATATATGCAAGAAACTTAATACATGTTTGTTGAATTAGATCAGGTTTTATGATCTATAGATATTTATCCATGATATATGTGTGTTTGTATCTTTGTGATTCAGAGTACTAAACAATCTGTAACTCTATGGAAAGTGTTTGTAAACCATAACATTTGCACATCACTGAGCTTTAAAACAGTCCTGTGCAGTAGGTACTATTTATTACCTCCATGTTACTGATAAGGAAACTGAGATTCATTAATGTTTTGTTATTTTCCCATAATCCCATAGCTGGCAAGTGTCAGAGGTAAAATCAGAACCAAGGTCTTTCTGTTTTCAAGTTCAGGACTTTCTCCATCGTGTCAAGCATATTAATACAAATTGATTAAATGCTATGTGATTAATTAATATTCATTGATTCAAACTGAATCAATTTTTAAAAATTTAGCTGGTGATGATTTTGTCTGAGGCATTGTGCTAGGTGGTACGGATGCAAAAATAGAAGCAAAAAATAGCCCATGTCTTTAAGGGGCTTACATTTTACCTGGAAGGCTATATAAAAAAAGCAAAGTCAAGATTATTCGAGGATGCTCTGAAAAGGTTCAGTAAAAGAAGTGGCCACTGACCTAAGCCCTAAATGAAGCTAAAGATTATCAGAGTTTGTTGAGAATGGAGGGACATTCTAAGAATGGGGGACAGTCTTTGAGATGATAGGTTGAAGGGAGGTGGAATGTTGGGATTACATTATAGCTGATAGGTTAGTTTGGACAAAACACAGAGTATGTGCAGGGGAATAATATGAAATCAAGATGGAAAGGAAGATTGTAGAAAGTTTATGGTGATATTAATTACTAATGGAACAACATTTTATCCTAAAAGTAATAGCAGGCCATTGACAATTTTAAAGAAAAGGGTGGTCTCATAGAATTGAGAGTAGTATTTTGGTAACTGTGTAAAGGATAGATTGGAAAAGAATAAGACTGAAAGGTCAAGAAACCATTTGGGAAACTAATTAAACAATGCAGGCAAGAGGTAATGAGGGCAAAATCTATGAAAACAAAGAGAATGAGCCATGTGAGAGAACTGTGAAGGATGTAGAATTGCAAAGATTTGGCTCCTGATTGCATATAAGTAAGGAAAAGGGAAACATGGGAGATAACTACAAAGTTGGGGATTGATGTTACCTATCTACAATATTCTGGAACCTGCTGAATGTGTTTAACCTAAGATGATTGGGTAATCTTATGCATGTGATCAATTTGTATAATGTCCCCCATGTCTATTGAAATGAAAGGAGAACCAGTGGAGTTGGTCCAACAGAGTATGGTTTTTTTAGGACATAGTCCTTTGTGCTCCAAGCCCTTATGGAAGGAGAAGACTAGACTGAAATATAAGATGCTCTAATTGAGTAGAGTCAGTCAATGACAACTCAGAGTTTTAATTTCTCTCCCTATAAAAGTTTTATATTAATCTTAATTCTACCTTCTGAACCCTTCTATAAAAGCTTGAACCAAAAGAGAACCCAGGCTCAGGCTCAGATTCAGAAAAATAAGGTCTAGAATGTATTTTAACCCAAATTTGGAGTTTAAATTGGTCAATACCCTCTGTTCATTTATTCATTTAATATATGTTTGTGATGTCCAATTGGAACATCAGAGCCAGCACAGCAATGAAAAACAGAATTTCAACCTTTTCCATAGCTTTAATCCTTGAACAATTTTATTAGCATTCCCCTTCCTATAACCATAAGCACTATATCTCAAACTAACAAAAAAAAGTTTTACCTCTACTTGAGTGTCCCAGTCAATAGATGAATTGACAGTGACATCGGGCAAATCTGGCCAGACCTTTAGAGAAAGAAGAAAGAAAAAAGTGTTAATAATATCTTAGCATGGTATTTTCCAAGAAAGAGTATCTTAGGTCTGTGAGTACACAACTGGCACATTTCATGAGAGTCTAGGGAGAAAAAAAAGAAGACTCCGGAATCAATCTTGCTAGAGGAAACTTCCTAGAGCCCTACCCAACACACACACACACACACACACACACACACACACACACACACACACATCTCTGTTAATCATACTCTCTTCTTTCCTTTTTGTGGACTATCCTATTCTGGTTCTCCTCTTCTGGATCATCATTAGTGTCCTCTCCCCTTTGTTGTGAGTGTTCTCCAAGCCTCTGTAATGGACCCTCTCCTTTTCTAACTTTGAACCTCCTCAGTGCTATCATCAGTACCATGGGTTCAATTTTTACCTCTACATAAATGGCTTCTCTATATAGATAACCTTCATATCTCTCCTGAGCTCCAGTTCCACATCACCAATTTTTTGTTGGCTGTCAACCATAGGCAGCTCAAATTCCACATGCACAAAATGAAACACATTAAAGAAAAGTCCCTAAACCCATTCCTCTTTCAAACTTCTCTATTTCTGTCTGAAGAGAACACTGTCTTATCAATCACACTGGTCTATAACCTAAGTGTCAAAAGGAACTGTTTCCTCTCCCTCCTCAAATCACTCCCATCTCCAATTTCACTGCCAAATGTAACACCAAATCCAAACTCTTCTCTACATTCACATGGTTACCATTCTCATCCTAGCCACTATCACTTTCCATCTAGCCTATGTGGCAGTCCATTATGGCACCCTCCTACCCTCTAGTCACTCCCCTCTTCTAATCTACCCTGATACCTCTTGGATAAAAATGTAAGTTCCTTTTGACTTTTAAAACTCTTAATAATCTTGGGCTAGATTACCTTTCCAATTACTGGAAATATTTCCACAATCTGCATTCTGGTAAAATTTACTTACTGTTTCTAAAACTTAGCATTCCACCTCCTAAATCTATACAATTTTGAAGGTTGTCTCCAAGCCTAGAACAAACACTACCTCTAACTTGCTAACTCTTCTGAGAATTCCCAGCTTGCTTGAAGCTCAAGTCACATGAAGTCTTCTATGGGAAGCCTTTCCGGATTCCTTAACTGTTATTGCTTTCTTCAATTCTTCTATTATGTTTATACTAATCCATTTATATGTTCTATTTCTTACCCCACTCCCAGCAGAATGTGAGCTCTCTGAGGGCGGGAATAATGTTTTTTGGTCATTGTATTTCCAACACCTAACACAACTACTTAGGAGCTTAATCAGTGCTTGTTGGATTAGATTACATTTAGCATAAAGACCCTAACGTTCCTTCATATTTGCATCCACAGAATAGAATCAGATTGTCTACTCCCAAACTCTACCTTTCCCCAAACAATGTCGCTGTCATCTGGCCATTTGATGAACACATTGTCCTGAAGCCCACGAGTGAATGCAAGATATGGCCGAGTCTCATTGCCAGAAATGGCTGGGTCCTGGAATCAAAGGAGAATAGTTACTTGGGGAAATGATGGTTCTCAGAGACAGAACTACTCATGGATAATGATAGTAGCAATCCCTCATAGAGGAAAAAGCATCATTAATAATATGTGAGAGCCTCACACTGAACTGCAGAGATGCTGTGAACTCTGGGAAATATATTTTTCTTATGTTCAGTTTCTTTAAGTATGACAGTGATCAACACATAACACCACAATTACCCTGACTTCCCCAACCCCAGCCACACACCAGAATAATGATGACTCGCATCCCAGCTGCTTTCATTTGATTGATCAGATTGGGAAAGCCTGCAAAATTGGGACTGAGGGTAAAGTCCAGCTGCCGCTCCATGTAATCAATGTCTGCATACTGCACGTCCTGGAGGAAAAGGAAAGGAAGGAGGCTGAGCGTCGCTTAAAAAAGAGGACAGGCTTAATTCTCCATTACACCAGGTGTATGTTGTATATTCTCTTCCATGATGACTTCCATACTGACATCCCCCAACACTCTTTCACTGCCTCTCCCCACTATCAGTTGTCATACATTCAGATTATTCAAATGATGTTAATTAACTCAAAGCAAAAACAGTGAGTAAAGCAGATCTAACAGAAAAATACAACATTCCAAAGGAAAAAGGAAGTTCTATGAGTTGTCTATGCCATAATTCTACTAAACAAGTATTATATGTTTCTGTCCTCAATTAATGCTATAAAAGAGACAATAAAAGGAAAAGAAAGAATCATACATAAGGGATCTGGGCTGCCACCATGGCATCATAAAGTTCAGCAATTTCTGCATCATTCTGGTATCCATAACGGCAAAGTTGGAACCCTAAGGCCCAGTACGGCGTCATCACTGGTCGTCCTACCAACTGAAAAAGCAAGAGTGGAAAATGTTTCAATCAAATAGTATTCCTTGGGTGGAGAAACATGTTTGGATCCAATAGAGAACACGTGAAACCTTTTTCCACAGTCTTGTCTGGCGAGGAGTCATACAACCCAGCACCTCTCTAAGACTACAGAACTATAGTTCTATAGAACTATAAGCAGGAAGTACAATGTAGATTTCTAAAAGAAATTCCTTCATTTATCACCCTTTTCAGGAATCCTGGGAAATCTTTGCCTTCTTTAAATTTTCTAGTGTTTTAAGAATATAAATTTAGAATCTCTGTTATCTTGTCAAGGCAAGGAATTACTTCTGAATTCACTTCATGTCCCTCCAACACTATGATCCAATCTTCAAGAGAGATAAAGATGGTGGACTCACCAACATTATACATCATTATGCCTTTGAAAAGACTGAGTTTATACTTGTTAAGTAAATTTATGTGATGGATTGCACAAGTTCCTACCTCTGTGTACTGCTGAGTGACAAGCTCTGGGGTTGGCCCCAAAACCATGTAAAAGTCCAGAATGCCCCCAGTGGTGCGGTATGTCAGTGCAGGGGTGGGCTGGAAAGTCACATCTGGAAAGAGAGAACAAGTGTTCAAAGATATAGAATCCAAGATTGCAAGGCTGAACAGATATCCAGGTCACCTTGTCCAGACCATATCTAAGCAAGAGTTCCCTATCAGTATCACATAAAGATAGTCATCCAAATTCCATTTTAATCCTTCCTGTGATGGAAGCTTCTCTGGCAGCCCATTCTCCTTTCTGACAATTTTAATAACTAGACTTTCTTTTCCTTATGTAAAGTTGAAACCTGCCTCTCTGTAACATTAGTTGAAACAGCAAGGTTTCCAGATTCCAACTCTCCAAGAAGTTCTCCAGTTAATATTTTTACTTCGCATCAGTGCTACTCCTTCAATTTACCCAATTACTCTGCCTTTCAACTCTACCTGTCACTGAGATCTGAAAGTTAATTCAAGCTTGAAAATCACCTTTGAGTCCTGCCTCTCCTCAGTCCTCATGTCCAGTAACAAAATTCTTCTGATTCTATGTGCGATTTTTGTACCTTTGTAACCTTGTAACTTTTCCTTACATACCTTCTTACCTCCTGTCACAAGCCCTTATTATATCTCATTACCTTGACTCTACTAATATACTAACTGGTTAACTTTTTAGTTTCACCTCACTTCCAATACCTCCTACATAGTGCTTCCAATTAATCTTGCGAAAACACTCAGTCCTTAAAATGCCACTGCCCACTACCTAACTAATAACATTCAAGCACCTCAGTCTGGCCTTCAAAGCTCTTCACAACCTGTCTCTAACATACCTTTCCAAACACACTTCATGTTATTCTCCCTCATAAACATTATAATCCACCCAAACTGGATTCTTCATAATTCTCTGAACATGTTTAATATTTTCCCACCTCTTTGCCTTTGCTTATGTTATTTCCTGTTTCTGAAATGCCCTCTCTACTATCCCCATTATCTTTTCCTTTTGAAATACTCCCCACGCTGCAAAGATTTCAGTTCTTTTATGAGTCCTTTCCTTGTACTTCACCTTATCTTATAAAGGCCAAAAGTGATCTCTCCAAATTTTTATAGCACTTTGTTCATATTTCTTTTATATAGAATTATTCTTTTATTTGGAATTGCATATATATAAAACATTATATTTATTATATAAATATATTATTATAATATATTTACATTACTATAAAACATATTATTTATATAGAATTATATATGATCACTTATATAATATATGTATGTATATTATATACACATGTGTACATACATATACACACATATGTGTGTATGTATGCATGTGTGTATATAATCTCCCATACTAGACTGTAAGTACTTTCAAAAAAGGGAATATATCTTGGTCACTGTCATGGTTATTGCTGAATCCCTTTCAGTCATATCTCAACTCTTTGTGATCTCATTTAGGTTTTCTCAGCAAAATCCTGGAGTGGTTTGCCATTCCTTCTCCAGATCATTTTATAGATGAGGAAACTGAGGCAAACAGGGTTAATTGACTTGCTTAGGGTCACACAGCTAGTAAGTGTCTAAGACCAAAGATCTTGCTGACTCAAGGCTCAGTGCTCTATCCACCGCACCACCCAACTCTCTTTATATTTACATCTCCCTCAATAACATACAAATAGGGAAAATTTCAAATAACATTTTTCAAATTTAATGGAATTAGAAACCTGATGGGATTGTCCCACACAGAGATTACCCAAAACTATATGACCCAGAAAGGCCAATGAGGAATGTTTCATCTTACCCATGGCATTGCTATTGAGTAGGAGCACCCCATGGGCATTGCCATCCTCCTCCAGACCCATGTAATAGGGGTGCACACCATAGGAATTCTTCTTGTACTGGGGGTTAAAAGAAGAAAAAAAAGATCATTAGAGACATTTTTCTCTACCAGAAACCCACATGTAAATGGATGCAGATTCCTCCTTGAAAGGGTTTAAAGGTATCAGCAACAAAGGAGAGTACTCTGTTTCAGAGCAGAACATAACAGATTTGGGTGAGTTTAGATGAATGAATCCAGGAGAGGGCACGTAGAAATTAATATGGATAAAGACAGAGAAGAGAAATCTCCAGATTGTTACATCCTTACGCCTGGAGGCTGATCTCGAGAAAACATGCCCCATGTGTGCCAGGTCATATTTCTCCGGAATGTCGTGTGCTCTGTTTCACCAAAGCCATAGATGTACTGGGATGGGAGACGGGTAGAGATGCGCAGGAACATGTCATTAAAGGTGAAACCAGGGATCCGAGAATCCCAACTGAAACACAAATGCAGATGTTTATTCTGAGACATTCTACCATCATCAAGTATCATCAATTCCCTTCTTTAAAAAAGAATTGATTTTCTAAAATAAATTGCAACTCTATAACTCAGAAATTTGAACGTCACATAATCCATCATCCGTTTTTCTCCTACCTCAAAGCATGTTCCCAAACATAAATTTTAAAAGGTGTTATGAGAACATAGGTCCCTCTGAAAGAACTCACTGGCCTGTTCCACACCATAGCTTCTCTACTTGGACCATGACCTCCAATTCATCATGTCCGCACCAAAACCCCTCAGCTTTGATAAGTAGGCTATTGTCTTTTCTTTCTAGGAGCAGAAGGTACTCATAAACCCTTCCTTTTCTTTGAGGGAAGACACTGACTTGCTTATATTTATAGCCCAGTACTTAGCACAGTGCCTGATACATAGTAAACAATAAATGCTTGCTTTATCTATCTATCTACCTAGATATGAAGATACATGTATATGTTCTAGAAACTGGGCCCAGAATATCGCTTTAGGATAGTGTCTTCATAATAACTCAATTTATGTAGACCTCTAAACTTTATAAAATACTTCCCTTGAGACTACTTCATGAGGAAGGTAATGCAAGGTTTATTATTTCCATTTTATCAATAATGAAACAGAATACTCTGGTGCTCCATGATCTTTCTGGGGCAGTAATGCTATATAGGTAATAAGAATAGGAACTAGTACTCAAGTTAATTTCAGTAAAAATTAATTTTTCAGAAATCAAAAGTCAGCTATCCTTTAATTTCATATCAAACTGGTTCTACTCACATTACTGTGCCGGTGTTCCGGCGTCGGATCTCAATCCCAAAAGGATCACTCCTTATGAAAACTTCATAAAGTCGATTCTCAGAGGTGCTAGAGGGGGAGCTAGGGATGTTGAGGGGCACTGGGACCTCATACCTTTTGCTACTGGCATCATATATCTAGAGTGAGAAAACATATTGTTCTAGCTTGAGAAAAAGACTGTCAAAGTTACTGAATCCTAAAATTTCAGAGTCAGGGACCTGTTTCATGAAACATGAAGAAGAAATTTACCTTAAACTGCAGCATATCATTCTTATGGTAGCTGACGTCCAAGTGGAGAGGGCTCACAGGGGTAGAGGGCAGGTTGGAAGGATAGAGAGTTGAATTTAAGAAGAGATCAGCAGTAACCCCCATTGGGTTGTACTGAACGTTACTGACAGAGTAGTAGAAATTGATGATATAGCAGCTAGGAACTCCTGGAGAACTGGGTAACTGAAAAACAAGGCCAGGGTAAGGATGAATACTTGCACAGATTGAAGTTTGACTGGTTATTTATTTCTCTACAATTATCATTCGGTAACAATGCAAATTTATGTCTTCTAGCAACATAAAGACTTACTAAGACACTCAAGGTCTCGAACCCAAATACATTCTAAACATAAACCCTGGTGATTCCTCCATTTTGTGAAACCTCATTAACCACTAGGGGCATTAAAATCTTGTTTTATAAAGGTTTCCTTTGTCATTTATAATTATTATGCCAATTACCTCCCAGACACAGCCTCGAGCTGTGCAGTTTTCTTCTGAGACTGCCTGGTCCTCCGGATAACAGTCCATTTTTTCTTCATCCCTGAATTTGAAACTCCATTCCACAGTGTATTCTTCTCCCAAGGAAAGTTCAAGTCCTGAGATGATAGCAACCTATGGAAAAATCAGGAGATTGACCAAGAATGTCACACTTAATAGTCGAAGTTTTCCTCTTTAAATCATTTTCTGTAATGAGGTTCCCTTAAAAGTCCTTCAAAATCCATAACAGATATCACAGATGCCAAAACAAAGTCTAAAACTTCAGTTAATGCCGGATTGTGAAGACTCATAGAAGGACTGCGCAGATGTCACTATTTCCTGAAGACGCTGTTGCTATGCCTTCCTACAAATCCCACTTACAGCTTACAGTGAAAGGAAATAATTTGGGATTTATAAATGAGAAAAAGTATCTGTCATCATCAGTATGTAGCATTTTCAGAGGCAGTCTCCTTCTAGTCACATTCTGTGGACATTTTTCTTAGTTCTAAACCCTCATTGAACTCACTTCAGCATTTGAAGCCAAACGGTAAGCAATATGGATCAGAAGTCAATGGAAAGAACTATTTTGGTTTTAACCTTCTTTAAATTCAGTCTTCTCTTGATTTTTCAAATGCTATATTCTCTGTTCCTTCTATTTCTCTGACCATTCCTTTCTGTTTCCTTCACTGTCTCTTTCCATCTTCTTATTCCTGTGGTTCAGTCTTTTTCCCAAGGTTCAGTCTTAGCTTTCTGATCTTTATGCTCTCAACTTTTTCAAATATTTCTATACTAGTGACTTTCAGATCTATACCTGTAATCCTGACTGAACTCTATCTCCTCCCTAATCTCATATTATCAACTTACTAAGAACATTTCAATGCCTCTAAATCATCTGAAGTTCAATGCATTAAAAACCTAACTTACCGTGTTCTTCCCAGAAGGAAGTATCTTCCCCAGTTTCTCCATCAATCTCAATGGCACCACAATTCCCATGGTCACTCAGACTCAAAACGTCAGTGTCTTCTTTGACTCCTCACTTTTCTCTGCACTAATCCATCCCCAACTGCTCATTCTTTCTCCAAAATTTCTCCTGGAATGGTTCTCACTACCCTATTACTGATTCCATTTAACAGTTGATTACAATAACCTATCTCACTTTCTCCAGCTCCAGGGTTCTTTCCTCTTAATTCATCACATATTCCACTGTCAATCAATATTCCTAAGTCACTATTTTTAATCCTATCATATTCTTGTTTGAGAACCTCTTATTACTTCCATTGCTTTATTGAATCAATTCCAAACCTGGAATCTAATGTCCTTCATAAACTTCCATATAAGTAGTTCTAGCTCTCATTTTACAAATGAGGAAATTGAAGGTCAGAGTTTAAATGACTTGCCCAGTTATTTCCCTTTACCTACTCAACTTCTTTCCTTGGTCCTCTCCAAAAATGTTCTTTTTTTAATAAAATAAACTAAAATTTAATAAAATGTTTCTTTATTTTTTATTTATTTATTCATTATGCAAGGCAGCATGGAACAAAGGGAAAAGGACTGGATTTAAAGTTAGCGGACCTGAGTTCAGATTCCACTTACTGCCTTTGGCAAATCACTTAACTTTTACGAGATTCAGGTTCTTGCCTTGTAAAATGGTGGTTGACCTAAAAGTTTAGCTACAAAGACACCACCTTCTAATTCAGTGCTTAATGTAATCTTCCCTTTAGGTCTCTGTCAATATTTTTCATGTTTTCTGAAGACTACATTCTGCCAGAAACTCTGCTCTTACTCCCACAGTCACTCCCCAAACTGCACCCATTCGCATCTCCATCCCTGAGGGTGCAGATGGGGAGGAAAAGGAGAGGACAAGAATTAAACTAATTGTGAGTAGGTTTTGTGGGTTGAAAAAGGGACCGCATCTGTGATTTCATTGACGTAGGGAACTTCCAGATAAAAATCTCCCAATGCAGTTTGACATCTCTCTATAATTCAGTCTTAGTGAGCTGTGAACCAGATATCTTAGACTAATGCTCCTTCAAATTTCATAATAGATCCTTTCTCTTCCTGGTCCTAGTTCACTATATACTTTTATTCTTTTCCATGATCAAAGACAACATGTGATTTAGGGGCTCCACACTGGCTTGGCAAACTGAAGCATCACCACCACGCTGAGCATATTTTCAGAACTGGGACTCCATATCAAAAAATTGGTCTTTTACCTTTACATCTTCCATGTAAGTGACATTAGGAGAAGATGCAATGAGGACATTATTCTTCTTCACACGGATGTTGGTAGGTTCCTCTGTCCCAAGGATTTTAATTTCCCTAAATGCTAAATTATTTGGATCGTTGTAAGATTGATGCAAAACTTTCACATCCAAACGGTTCTAGAAGAGATCCAAAAAAGAGATCTTATTATGCATGCTGATCCTCAAGTGTTTTAAATATTAAATCCCAGGATGGCTCTTCTTTGTTGTCACCCAAAATGAGTCTGTGTTATCTCAAAGTAAAGTCAAGGAATATAAACTTTCTTAATATTATCCAGAGCAAAACATTCATTCATTCATTCATTCCATTCCATTCCAATCCATTCATTCACCACTCCTTTATTTAAGTGTCTAACTTGCCTTCCTTCTGCTAGAAATCAAAGAAACCACAAAAGTAAATAAGATAGGGATCTCACTCTGAAGAAGTTTACAGGCAGTATATCTGCTGTCAAAATTCATAATGTATTTTCTAATATTTAAAATAATTTTTGAGTTAAATATTCTTGAAGTTCATTAATTTTTAAAACAATTTGATAACTGTATTTCAATATAATTGATTTCCTTTATGATCCAATAACTTTGTTATATGCATTTAAAATCATTAATCTGAGTAGTTCATAACCTTCGCCAGACTGCTAAACAAGGTCATGGAACAAAAAGGAATCCCTGATTTAACAATTGGTCAAAGGATATAAACTGGAAGTATTTTGAATAAAGAAATCTTTTGATTTCTTCATATGACTATGTAGAGTCATATGAAAAAAATTGCTCTAGATCATTAATGATTAGAGAAATGCAAATTAAAGCAACTTTGAGATATTACCTCATAGCTACCAGATTAGCTAAAATGATAGAAGGGGGAAATGACAAATGTTAAGGGAATGTGAAAAATTTGGACATTAGTATACTGTTGGTGGAATTGTGAACTGATCCAACCATTTTGGAGAGCAGTCTGGAATTATGACCACACAGTTTGATCTAGCAATGCCACTATTAGGCCCGTTACTCAATATGATTAGGGGAAAAGGAAAAGAACTTCTAACTTCTAAAATATTCATAGCATCTCTCTTTGTAGTGGTAAAGAACTGGAAATTGAGGAGTTGCCCATCAATTGGGGAATATGGTATATGGTTGTGATGGAATATTACTGTGCTGTAAGAAATGATGAGTTGGTTGATTTTAGAAAAACATGGAAAACCTTACATGAAACAATGAAAAATGAAGAAGCAAAAGCACGAGAATGCTATATACAGCAACAGCAATATTGTTTAAAGAATAATTGTGAACAACCAAGTTATTCTGAGTGCTATAAATACTCAAATCAACTATAAAGGAAGATGCTATGCACCTCCAAAGAAAGAACTGATAAATTCTGATAAAGTACACATAGCATAGTTTGTTTTACATATGTTTACAAATCTGCATCAAATGGTGGCCTTCTCCACTTTGGGATGGGAAGGGAAGGAGGAAGACAGTTTGGAACTTAAACTGTAACCAAAATATAAAAGGGGAAAAAATATTAGGAAGATAAAAAAAATCCCTGATCAATAGATACTAACAGTTCTTTTCAGAATTCCATATTATATAATAAACATGCATATTCATGATGACATGTACTGATATTAATACATAATATTACATATTTGAGTTTTGACCATCAACAAGTGTATGTACAGCAATAAGCACACAAAGACACACATGTACCTATGCACACATCCTCACGTTTACGCACAGACCTAAACATATACATAGTCATGGAACCAATTTTTAAAAGTCACTCACTTGGGTGAACAAAAACTCATGCAAGATGTAGGCACCACTATCTATAGTACCTGAAAGGGAAATAAATAATAGTCAGACTCTGGACATAGTAGAAATTTTTAATCATAGATAGAGAATTATCCATTCATGATGAGACCTAGGAGAACCTAGAAGGGAAGGAAAGGAAAATTCGTTGTCCATTTAAGTCCCAGGTCCTGGACACTAAAGCACTAAATTCAGGGTCTCAGGCCAGTGTTATTCTCTCCAAAGTTTCCTTCCTCCTTCTATCCTCTTCTTAAAAGATTAAACATAAAAATTACCTCCCAAGTTTCCCCCATGGAGATGCCCCAAGAGTTTAATCTAGAATGAAAATATTGGGTGCATCAATCCCAATACCAAATGCTTCAGGGATATATAAATCTTTGCCAAAAAAAAAAATACCAGCTCATGTGTGTACTTATCACACAGATGTAATTTCATTGAACGAATATACTCACACTACCAGCAATATTTGGCCACGAACAATTTGGGAGTATCTTTGATGTTATTTAATGTGGGTACTCCTTCCAATAATGTATATTTCAATCCATCCCTGCCTATCTATCCTTTGAGGCTCTTGTCTCTACTCCTTTGTGATTCTGCTGCAGGCGATCCATTCAACATATTAAGGATCTTTTTCATATTCTCTCAACAATTCTCTTTCACTCCATGACCAGCCATCTTTTTCTCACTGTCTTTTTTACTGATCAAGGATTTCTCTGACAAGATCAAAAGAATTTGGAGGCGCATATCTCCAAACTAATTTTAGTGGAAATTTTGCAAATATTTCCATAAATTGTCTGTGAATTATTGGATGAAAACTGTTGACAAGAAGGAAAATATTAAAGGGATTGAAGGGTCTTCCTTAACCCCTACTGGGAAGTTTCTGCTGTCTTCTCCATTATTACATTTGAAAATTAAGGTAAACAGAAAGACCATTTGTAAGTTAAGCTATCAGTAACCAATGAATAGGTCAACTGACTCACTCCATGGCCAAAAAACCACAAGGTAGGGCTTACTAGCCTTCATAGTTTGGGTAAATAAAAAAGAACAAAGAGCAGAGGTGGATAGGTGGGGAAAACAATGCAACTGGTTACAGGATAGCATGGGGGGAGTGGGGAGGCAGGGACAATATGACTGGTTACATCAAGGAAAGTGACCTAGTATCCGTGGGGGGTCAGTGACTATTTCCCTTGGACATTCAGGAATGTTGATTCATTTATGGCATCTACCTGCATATTACAGACCTCATTAGCTGATAAGAGTTAGCAGACTCCCCAGTGCCTAGAAAGGTTTGTTAGGGAGATAAAGCCTTCCTTAAATTGTGCAAGGACAATGCAAAGACAATGTCTTAGAACTAGCTTCAGGACTTAAAGATTATACCAGATGTCTTGATATTTGCCCAAGAGCTAATGGCATAGAAAACGACAATCCTTTCCTTTTAATTATGGTGATTTATGGTTAGACTGACATTTATGCTAGCTGAGAGGGGAAAGCTAAAGTCCTGAACTCAACTAAAGGATGTAAATAGGGAACCTGAGCAGATGCCGAATCAATTACAGTATGAAATGAATATAATACAGAATCAATTACAAAGCAGAATTAATTTGAATTTTTAACCTTCTTCCCCTTGGGATCCCATTCATACCAAACCAATCACTCTTAAATGGTGAACATTAACCTTCTTAAAGAACTAATGCCTGGAAAAGATTCTCACTCCAGTCTAGTGACCATAGGAGACTAAAAGAATTTATAGCACAAGAACGTGGGTTTGGAGTGACACACCTTGAGCAGGAAAGTACTTACCTTTAGTTTCTCCATCATCCCAAAAGAGTTCCCCTCTCGCTTCCTTGCTGTCATCAGGGGCAATGATGAGACCAAGAGGATTCTGTCGGCTACAGAAAGGAAGATCGAGTTGGAGGACTAGGGATATTGATCTAATAAAGTCAGCACATTACATGGAAATAACGCCATCAGAAATTTTTCTCCACAAGTGAAAAAAGTTGTTAGCACCAGGCAATCTGGTTTCTATTGAAGTACAGTGAAAAAAAGGTTGGATTTAGAGTCAGAAGTCCTGGGATCTGCCCCTTGCTGTTTGATCTTAGACAAGTTCCTTAACCTTTCTGAATTGTTCCTTAGCTGCAAAATGGCTATTATACTTGTCCTACCTACCTTAAAGAGCTGCTATGAGGAAAATTCTCAGTAAACCTCAAAAATTCCAGATAAGGAGCAACCTAACAGGTCATCTAGTCTGATTCCCTCATTTTATAGATGAGGAAAATGAAGTGCTAAAAGGTTAATGCAAAGGTCACACAAGTAAACAGGAAAGATGGGATTTAAACCTATAAACCTTATTCCAAAATTAGTTTTTATACCAAGCTACCACCTACAGCTATGGAATTACAAATTGTAAACCGTTTTCATTACATAGAAAATAGCAAAACAAAAAGTCTCTCAATGCAATTAATCTAAGCTACCGAAGTTATTGTCATGAATAAAAACTGAAAGTCAAGCAATAAAAAATTCATTAGATGTGAGTATACATGTGTGGTTTATTTTGAAATAAGAAATCAAATTTTATTTTTCTCTAGTTAGGTTTGTGATCTCTAAGTCATTGTTAGTATGTTTAGGACTTCAAGGAGAATAGAAAAAGCCATCAGAGAAGAGGTGGTCAAATATTTTCCTAATTTGATAAAGGGGAAGAAGCTATATTCTAGAAATTGTGGCTCAGAAAAATTTATGCTCATCCCTGGCCATATTGCAAAACCAATTCTTTGCATCATCTCCTGAGTCATCCATTTACTTCCCATGTCTTTTTAATTCTTCCAAGTCATGACCATTAGACAAAAGAGATGAAAACACCAACTGTAGCACTCTGCAAATTCTTCAATTTCTTATCTAAAACAGTCTCTTGAAAAATATTCCAGAGTTCTTCTTACTGTTTCATTCATTCCTACACATATTAATTAGCTGAAATGCTATCTAGTGAAGGTTTTCAGGGTGTCTTTGCCCCTGGATTCATGTCCAAGAAGAGAATCCACCAGATGTGCTTTGTTAGGTCTATGACTTCTCTTGTGCCTCCCAATAGAACAGTGATTTCTCTTCCTTTGTGAACAGGGAACAGGCATAGGATTTCTCCTTTTTGTTAGAGTCTATGGGGTAGATTTTAGTGTTCTCTGGACCATGAAATTAGTGATGCTGGGAATTAGCCTCCAAAACAATTTTATACTAGGTACATAATTCCAAGAGCCCAGAAGCTCTTCTCTGTTTTTTTTCACTGTCACATTTTCAATCTACCCACCTTTTAATAATGACTTTCCTCCAGCTCCTCAAAATGATTTTTCTATTTATTTCTTCCTTGGAGCACCCCCCTTTCCTTCCTCCCATCCTCTGTAAGAACCTTTCCCCCCTCTTCAGTAAGCTAAAATATAGAAAGTTGCTCCTCAAGTTTTCTTTCTTGCACTAGCTAGAAGACCAACTTAAACTCACAACAGATATAATTAGATCAACTCAGCCAGAAGAGAAATTATAACAGTTCTTTCTGTTCTCATTAGTAAGACCTCAAGTTGACCATGTAGTCCTTCTAGGTTTCCTTAGCAAGCTTATTTTGTCTTACAACTAGAATTTGATGACAATGGAGGACAGAGTGAGGCAGATGACTTTGAAGCTCTGCCTCATTTAAATTACCCTCATACAGCATTGATCCTTTTCAAGAACAAGGGACAAGCAACAAACAAACAAAACTTCCTAGTAATCTCATTTTTTGTGATGATTCTGGATCAAAAATGTGTATGTAAAGGTTGTTCTAAATTTACTGCAAAGTGCCCTTCCTCCTCTGCTAATCTGCTGCTGTGGGTAGCACTCAGCAAACTATATTTTTTTTTAGAATATCCATGCTTACTTGTGACTTATTGTGATAGTCACAAATAGTATATGTGACATTCTACAACATTCTGCTTACCTGCCCCCACTTATTTCTACACCTGTCCCCACTTATGTGTTCCTAGATCCAGAAAGTCCTTATTTTTAGCTCCAGCATAAGACAACTATATTTATAATCCATCATGTATACATACAATGATATATACACATATGTATGTGCATGAACACACCCCTATCTGTTTATACTATTGCTTAATGTAACCATTTGGCCTATATGTTATTGTGATTTTAGAATCTCCCTCAGGCTGTTTCCCAGATCTCCTTACAAATTATTCCTTGCTATTTCAAGCATAGGGACATAGCTCCCATAAATCTCCACCAGAAAATTACTGCTCTGCAGTGTCAGAACCATCAGACAGACATAATGCAAAAAAAAAAAAACCTCATATAATCACAGTTGATAGATATTTTTAACTAACTCAAGGCTCTTGATAACCATAAATGCTTATCAGCCTGTAAAGCCATACTTATTCAAGATAATTAACCAACAAAGGACTCCACAAACCGCAAGAATGCCATGTGATTAAGGGAAGTGGCAGGGAGCCCGATCTAAGGCACCAGAAGTGCTGAAAAACCATACTGAGGGTTGATCATATAAATTCACTTGTTGACATTTTGGGGAGAATAAAAATAATGGTCTAAAGTCATTAAGTGGATTTGCTAAAATCTATGGTAAAAATATTTTTATTCTTTTTTCAAACTAAAGTTGGAAAGTAAAATAACTCATAAAAATCATTTTTTCCCCCTCATTTTTAAGGATGGAGAAAAAATGATACTTGCCTGAGGGCATTTCACCTAACAGAGAAAAAAGAAAAAGAAAAAGAAAATATTGGTTTCCATGGAATACTACTGCCACCTTGAGGATTTTTAGGATACTGCCACTAAAGACTTGAAAAGATCTAGTTACTGCGTATCCTCCTGATCCATACCACTTCTAGATGAATCTTCTTTGAACATGACTGTAAAGTCATACTTCATCACTCAAACAATTTTAGTGGCTACTCACTTCCTTCATATTCAAATCTAAACTTCATTTGCCATACTTTCAAGGCTATCTTCCCTCACATTCCACATTAATTCTCCAATGTATCCCCAGCTCCCTTCCATCACGTAGACTAGCTTAACTGTTCTGCTAGGACTTGCATGTCCTAATTCACTGCTCATGACGCTATACAATAGTATCTTCTATAAGAGTTGTGGGAAGCAAGACGGTGCAGTGGAGAGAGTGCCAGAAAACACCTCTTACTGAGTTCAAATATGACCTCTTACACTTACTGGCTGTGTGACCTTGGGCAAGTTACTTAACCCTGTTTTCCTCAGTTTGCTCATCTGTGAAATGAACTAGAGAAGGAAATGACAAACTAGTCCAGTATCTTTACTAAGAAAATCCCAGATGGGAAGGCAAAGACACTACCAAAAACCAGCTGAACAGCAACAAAAAAGCTCAAAGATAAGAAAGAAAAAGTCATAGTAGAACTTAAAGCATAAAAACTGATGACTTAAGACAGAAAAAAGAACTATGGCTTTTGAGATGGGGGTCTTAGAGACCACCTAGTAATTGAACAAAAGAGGAAACTGAGGCTTTTGGAGTTTAACTGATTCTACACAGTTAGTAAATGACTAACTCATGATCAGGTCCTTTGACCCCAATTCAAGCATTCTTTCCACAGTGCCACACACTGAGTCTAATGCAGAACTTTTTAAACTTTTTCCATTCATGATTCCTATCAGTATTTCTTAAACATGCTATTGGGTGATCAAGCCAATAATTTTCTCAGGAAAGACCCATACTGAATGTCAAGAATGAACGACAAATCTGTTGATTTGTCCCCTCCTTCCACCTACGCACAGAAACACTCATTGAGATGAAGTAGCCACAGTGCTCTTTTCAAGATGATTTTACCCCAACTATGTAGGGAAATGGTCAGCCATGAACCAAGCCTAGAAATGAACTAGCCTTCAACATTGTACCTGGCTACTGTGGTGATGGCTGGCTGCTGCGTGGGGAAAATATAGCCCCCTCGAAGATGGAGTCCAATTTTGTCTGGTGGAAGTAACATCTCAACATTATGTTTTCTCCACGGTGTTTGGCCACCCTAGTTGGTACAGAAGCAAGAGTAGGTTGCATTAAGAAGAGAGTCATCTCTCAGTTGTGAATTATCCATGCTACACTCCCTATCTTTCTTCCATTCTGCTAGGTCCCAGATTTTGGCATAAATATTACAGTTCCATTGGCATCTTGTTATTACTTGGGTGAAACTAAGATATTGTGAGTTTATACCATACTCAGAAAGGTTAGTATAATCTGAATACAAAAACAATTCCCAAAATCTATCTAATAGCCATAATATTTGTGCATAAAACATATCTTCCCCTTTTTTGCAAAGATGGGAGACAAAGGTATGAAACATTGCATATACACTGCCAGACTTTGTTGAAATTAAGTTTTGCAAACTGTTCTTTTTCTTATTTTTTGTTTTAAGAAATAGAACTATAGGGAGAGGAGGAGAAAGGGATAGATCTGGAAATATAGATGATGTAGAAACAAAAAATAAAAATTTTAAGGTATTCCTCTTCTACTACTCTGAGTATCTTAGCTGAAGTTCGGCTTATTCATTATGAGCAGGGTTTAAAGTCTATAGTCACTAGTTCATCACTATCACAGGATTGTCTGCTCTAAAGTCAAAGGAATATCATGCCTTCTCTGTCCCCCTTACCACCCTTAATCACCCTCCCACCCAACCCTGCCTCACTCAGTGGAATCTCATCTCGTGCAAAAGCTGTAGTGCATATTAGACATAACAGGCCTGCTAGTTTTTGGTGAACCATTTCCCCCATACACACAGCGTTTTCTCTTTCTCTCTCTTATTTGTCACTATAAAAAAATGTCTTGCTAGGTAAGTGAGCTATGTATTCAGAAATAAAGGTGAAGTAAAACCAAAGGATTCACATTTTGTAAAAGAAAAAATAAGGAGCTATCTCAAGGGCAGAGTAGACTGAGTTTCTCTCACAGTTCGATTCCCCTATCCCTCTCTCCCAAGAAGACCTGTTTAAGAAACTGTGTTTACCAGGGAATCTGTGGATAATCAGATCTACTTACTGTTTCATAGTCATACCAGATAGCATCAGGCATATATGCCATCACGCTCTCAGCCCCCTGAAAGGAAAAGAAAACATTACATTTTATTTCTTCCCTAACCCACTTCCCAACTACTTCCTCCCTTTCTCCCACTCCCTGCTACAACAGGAATGTTCTCTCCACTCAGCAATCCAAAGCATCTGCATACAGATTCCCCCCATATTAACACTAGAAGCAACTTCAGCGAAGGAATGAGGGCAATCCTCCAAGGGTGAGGGTAAGCAAGTGGAAATCCCAAGCAAAGGGAAGATTTGTCATCAGCATTTGACTATCAGAATCAAATGAGATAATATTTGGAAAGCACTTAGCACAATGCCTGGTACACAGTAGGTGTTTAATAAATGTCGATTGATTGATTGGTTAGTTCCCAGAAGATCAGGAGGAGAGACTGAAGACAATATTGAATCCCAGTGAAAACTCTTACCTCATCCAGAACAGGCGTGATGAGAAGCCCAGGTCCCCACAGAAACTGTCTATATACATCCCAGGTGTTACTGTCATTATAGAACCTAAGAATATGAGACAAGAGGGGATAATTAATATCACTCATTATTGCAGTGTTGCTTAAGGATTTGGTTAATGTGTGGCATCACAAGGGGAAAAAATGGGACCAACTCTAAGCAAAACCTATTACCACCCTTTTCAGGGTCCTGTGTGCTCCTTCTTCTTCCCTGTCCTGTCCCCTATTGCAGGACCTATCTAGGGCTAGTTTTCCTAGGCAATTTCCCTTATACTAAGTATCTTTTTTGCTAGCATGCCCTTCCCCAACTCACTCTCTTATCCCCACCAGCCCACAAAAATTTTCAGCTGGCTGTTAGAGCAAATAGATTTGATAAATCTAATTCTAACACAAAACAAGTCAATGACTTCCTCTGTATTATTGATATCATATTGAGTGCCTTCTCAATGGATCAAGGAAGTACTGGAAGGATGGATTAAAAATGAAATGAAGTGAAATATGAAATGTCAAAAAAATTTAAATGAATACTAAAAATAGATTTTTTTTAAAAAAATGTTGACGACTGAGTCACCTCTCCCAAAGATATCTGAATTTTAATAAGGCAGATTAGTAGATGATCCTAGACGTGGCAAGATGTAAACTTAAAAGGAATAATTCTCTAGGGGTGTAAAAGAAATTTCCAAATGAGACTGATAAAGGAGAAATTTTTAAGCACACTTCCCTAGAACACTTTATATTAAAACGTCTCCTCATGTGGGACCAGTGAACCCAGATAAAAAAGCCCTTTTCATGTGTTCTATTGGCAAAGTAGCCTATGGACTCTGTCCACACTGCGGACAGTGTGATAATTTGCACACAAGTGTCACCTTCATTTACATGGAATGTTGTTCAATTGTTTTCAGTCATTTCCAACTCTATGTAACCCAATTTGCTATTTTCTTGGCAGGGATGTGGGAGTGGTTTGCCATTTCCTTCTCCAGCTCATTTTACAGATAAGTAAACGGAGGCAAACAGAATAAAATGAATTACCCCAGGTCACATAGTTTCTAAGTGTCTGAGGTTGAATTTGAATTCAGTTCCTTACCCAGAATAGGCATTCTATCCACTGCTCCTCCTAGCGGCAGTTCATCAGCATAACCCACACAAGTGTGCCCATGTCACTTACCTGCTCAAAAACCCTCGATTGGCTATAAAATAAAATAGTCTATTAATTAAGGCCCTCCCAATCACTATTATATCTATGCATTAGCCAAGCTAGAAAATTCCTGCTGAAATCCAATTTAAAAACTACTTGATGAAAGTAAAATTTGATGTATATTTGAAAAAAGGGAAAAGCCATGCGCAGGAAGTTCAATGATTCACATTTGATCCTTTTGGGGTTTTTTCTGAAATATTACTTAACTTTGGTGATGCCTGCCAGGTTTATAATAATCTATCCATCTATTTTGTAAAAGAAATCACTTGGTAATCCCAGAAATTGCTTTCAATTTTTGCCCAAGCATTTGGTACCATGTAGACCAGGTCAGAGCTTTTAACATATCAAGTTTTAACATATTAGAATTCAAAATGGAGATCAGGAAACTCACTCATGTAGAAGGGGCCGGGCTACGGTGTCTCCTCGAGTGTGAGCTCGGAAAAAGAGGGTGTAGAGATAGGGCAACAGGGTGTAGCGGATGTTCAGGTAATGTCTGGAGGTATTCAAGAGAAGAGAATCTTCTCCAAATGCAGCAGGATCCTGGTCCTAGGAGCAAAAAGGACAAGGTCTCTGTCATTACAGATCACCGAACATGAAAACATCCAGTGGGCCTTCTGTGTGAAATAAACAAACACTGGTCTTGAGAAAGACTAGAATACAAGGAGACCCTACTGATGTTATGACCAATTATATACCAAAAATAAATAAGTACCTCCAAAAAGTTAAGTAATTGGCTTGGCATTAAAAAGAGATTATTTTCTTAGTCTGCTATTTGTCACTCTATCTCTGGATTCCAGGCATTTTCAATGACTGTCCCCTAGGCCTAGAATACTCTCCCTCCCTCCTTATATCAGAGTCCTGGCTTCCTTGAAGTCCCAACCAAAATCCCATCTCATACATCTAGCTTTTCTAGATTTTCCTTTAATTCTAGTACTTTCCCTCTTAAGAAGTTTACCTTGTAGCCTTGGCCATTGTGATTCCTGGAAAAAGGATAAAATGCCCCAAGCTGCATCCACCGCCTGCAGAGTTCTTCCGAGACATCCTCAGCATAACCACAGATATCAGGGCCCACCTGCAATCATCACAAATTATGGACATGGATCTTTTTCTGTGCATGATTTATTTGAGTTTTTTAAATTTTTAGTGTTCTTGCTACACTTCTATCATTTTGTTCCTGATGTTGATCCTTGTGATGTAAGTATATTTCACTGGTAGTATTTTTTCCTGACTTCCATTATGATAAAGATGACATCTCCACACTTGAACTTTGCTAGATTCCCTCTAGAAAGCAACTCAAACCAGAAATAAAGGAGCTTCTTGGCCAATATTAATCTGGAAGAAACATTTATTCCCAGTAGAGAAGCTTGCAGCTTTCTAGTGGTGATGCTGTCTATAGTATGTGCTTTGTGGAAAGGTAGAAGTGAGAGCTTACCATAGGGATACCAAACAGGTTGAATTCAAGCACACCAGGTAGAGACCAACGAAGGTCATTCCATGTGGCTGCGTTGTCCCCCAGCCAATGGGCTGCAAATTTGCCTGACCCGGCGAAGGTAGAACGTGTCACAATAAAGCTTCTCTTATTGGGGAAGGTAGTTTTTACAGCCCTGCACAGGAAACATGAAGAGATAGGCAACTGAACAGCTTTGTTTACCTTCAGGGATTGAGAAAAATTATGTTGATTCTGACTTAATTCATTTCAATTAATTTCAAAAACAAGACCAAAAGCCCCACAGGCCTACACTGACACAGGTATATAATTCTGATTTTGTCCAGGCCTGTGATTTCACTGTTGTAAAGAATCCTTAGAGAAGAAACTTCCTCTACACTACAGATTGTTAAATGATGTATAACTTCTCATTTTGAAAACTGTCTGTGCAGGTTTTTTTGGCAAAGATACTGGAGAGTTTTGACATTTCTTTTTGCAACTTATTTTATAGGAGGAAACTGAGGCAAATGGAGTTAAGTGACTTGTCTAGGGTCACACAACTAGTAAGTTTCTGAAGTCAGATTTGGACTCAAGAAGAGTAGTCTTCCTGACTCTAGGCCTTAGCACTCTGTGCACTATGGTGCCACCTACCTGCCTGCTCTTGTAAAGGACTTCCCCAGGGTCATATGAAAGGAAAGAAAGAATCAGACTGAAGTCTCCAGAATAACACTGCTAATATCTGAGGTCAGATTTGAATTCAAGTCTTCCTGATCCTAGACCCAGCATTCAGTAGCAATTATAATTCTCTCCCTCTCAGAAACAGAGACAGAGAGGACAGAGTTCAGAGATAGAGCCAGAAACAAGAATCTTGTTTGGAATATTGTTTTCAACAAGTAGGCCACTGGTCAGGATTTACAAATAATTCTGTCAAATAGGAACTTTCCTTGTAATGACATCAGCTATATGAATCACATAAGATAAACTCTCTTTCTCCCATTGGTTTTGTATAGACCCCAGACATAGTCCTTGAATTCATGTGATTTATAACCTTATGAGACTGAAAAGATTTTTGAATGACTAAATATTAAATATTCATTATGAGTGAATGAAATATTCAAGAGACTAGGAGAAAAAATGTCTTCAACTGTCCCTTACTTTCCATTCCCAAGATTCACCCAGGGAGACAGAACATTGCTACTGATAACACTCACTTCTCTGATTCATTTCTTTCAGGGAAAAGTAAAGGACAAATGGGGAAACTGTTTTCTTTAGGGGAGGATTTTTTGCCATTGATTCATTTCCAAAGTTTGAAGAATTGTTTGGGGCCTTGAGCCTAAGCTAGTGCCAAAGAGACCTTAGAAAAAGTGAACCAAAGTGTCCCTCTCTAAGTCAATTCCTCTCTAAGTCAACAATTCTATCTCATTGCCTACTTCAAAAACTAGATTAAAAAGTAAAACAAAATAAAAAGCCCTGCTTGACAAAATTATTTCCAAATCCTGGCTGCATTCCTATTTCTTTAAAATAACATTCTGCCCAAGATTCTTGTCCTTTGCTACTGGTTGCCATTAGATCTAACCTGTATACCAGTCACTCCACTGGGATGCCAGAGGACCAGAACTATAGATCCTGGTGGCCTTTTAAAATTCTACCCCTTGACGATGCTCTTTCCCCTAGGTCTTTCTTGACTGTTATATTTATTCAGGCTAAATGTTCAGTCATTCAAAAAGCCACCGACAAGGTGCTAGATCAAAAGTTATTTATAATTTTAATAATTCAGTACCAAATGAGGAAATGATTTATCATAGAAGAGGAAATGACAAGAGAAAGAGATCAAAGATATGTGATAAGGATCAGTCTACTCACAGTAGAAATGTTTCTTTATCCTTAACCTTCGCTCCCTCTTTCCAACCATGTCCATCTTGATGCAAAACATTACTCAATTCCATGACAAATTATTTAAATTAATGAATATTTTACATTCGGTAGGTTATTAACATTTTTCTTTTCTTCCCACCAGCTCCTCTGCCCCCCAAATTGTATTTCTAAAAAAATGAAAGTCTTCTGCTCTCCATACACCATAAGTCTCTGGTACCACATGCTACAGATGAGGGCACATTAGCAAATAAATGTAAGCTGAAACCATAGATGTCTTATTGTATGCAATTTGACAAATGCTATCCTTACTCTTCTGTTGCAATTGCCATGGAGTAGCCATACAGATTGTGAACATCATAGTGTTTGCCCCAGTGCTGAACTGCATCCATGCAAAGGGTCTTAGCAGGCAGGAAGTGGTCCAGTATTCCTAAGAGGAAAAAAGGGAAGCAATTGATGAAAACCTAGGTCATTATAACATTGGTCAGTTTCCAAAACATAATCCAAAATTCAAGTCCTCAGGAAAGTTTGTGCTATATAATTTAAAAGATGATGCTACTTGCAGCACAAACAACAATGGATTTCGAGTCATAAGAGATGGGTTCATCTGGGCCCCACCTTTGCTATTTAAGGTCATAGATCATAGGATTATAGAGTTTAGAGTTGGGAAAGACCTTAGAGACCAGTCAATCTAATCCACTAACTTTATAGATAAAGAAAATGTGTCCCAAAGGGATTAAATGATTTGCCCAGGGTCACATGCCTTGGGTAATCGCTCTCCTTCACCTATAAACTAGGGACAACAATGCTTGTATTACTTAGCTCACAGACTGGTTGTGGGGGTACAATGAATCGAATGAACACAAAGTTTTTTCTAAGCAATAAAGCAGCATAAAACTATGAATTGCTGTTAGTGCTATCATCATTATTTCCCCAATATCATTTTTACATATCTCTGCAGTAGTAGAGAGCTACACTGAGACATTCGTATTCTCCCACCTAGTATCTCTTCTGTGTTGTTGAATCAGGAATCTAGTTTGGAGTTGTAGTCTATGTGGGACTAAGCAAATCTAACTAGTCCTATAAGGGAACCCATGATGTGAGTGGCTCAGCGTGTAAAGGGCTGTGGCTGGTGTCAGGAAGACCTGAGTTCAAATCCAGCCTGTGTGACTCTGGGCAAATCACTTATCTTCTGTCTGCCTCAGTTTCATCAACTGTAAAATGAGTATCATCAAAGCACCTACTTCTCAAGGTTTTTGTGAGGACTCAGTGAGGTAACATTTGTAAAATGCTTAGCACAGTAGCAAGTACTCAATGAATATTTCTCCCCTTCACCCCCTCCAAACACTCCCCCAACCCTAGCTTTGTCCTTATTACAACCACTGTCGTATCAATGGGAGAAGCGCAGTTCACGGCATCTAGTGGCTCAGTGGATAGAGCACTGGACCTGGAATCAGGAAGACCTGAGTTTAAATCTGGCCTCATTCATTTACTGGCTATGTGACCCTACTAGGCAAGTCATTTAACGTCTGTTTGCGTCAATCCAGTAGAGAATGAAATGGCAAATGATTCCAGTTTCTTTGCCAAGAATACCCCGAGGACAGTATGGTTCACAAGATCACAGAGTCAGACACAACTGAATGACTGAACAGCAATAGTTCAGTCACAGTCAAATAAATAAAAACTTGGGGAAAGCCTGAATTATCCATTCTATTGGAGATTTGGAAGTCGGTCTACCTTTTCCAAACTATTATCTATCTGACTAGCACATATTATTATAATTAGAAATGACTTTCTGGGCAAAAGTAACAGGAGGGATATAGCAGGAAGTGCAGATGATATAAAAACAAAAGATAACAATAAAAAAATTATTTGAAAAAAATCTATGCCCATCATTTGGCACTTTACATATGGTTCCATGCACTGTTACTAATCTCCTTATATCTGGTTTCTGCCTCCTATAAGAACAGTCACTGTATCTTATAGCTCTCTTTATGTCCCTAGAACCCACCATGACACCTCAAACATAAGCGCCCAGTTCAACACTCCTGATCTTTTAATTGCCAGATCCAATGGCCTTTGCCTAGCATTTCTCCTCCTTTGCCACAACTCTTTCTTATTGTTGCTATTATTTGTTAGTGAAAATGATAGGAATAATTAGCAAACTCGCTACTCTTCGCTTTTGTGACACTCTATTCTTCTAGGTCTCTTCTAGCTGCTCTCTAACTATTCATTTCTAGTATTTTCTTTGGTTCCATCCAGATTTCTAAATATTGACATGAACTAAGGTTCTGCCTGTGACCTTCTTTTCTCCTCTCTGTACTTCTTTTCCTCAGCTGTAAGAGTAGAAGAAAAAGCTCTTGACCTACAGTAAGACCTGAGTTTGAGTTCTGGCTGAAATTTCATTTACTGTGTAACTTTGGACAAACCATTTCACCAACCTGGACCTTTTCTCGTTTGTAAAATAAGAAAGCCCTTTCCAGGTTAACCATTTTCACAGTTCAATTATCATCTCCATATAGATAATGTCCAAGTCTCTATGCGTAGTAGTGACTTCTCTTCTGAGTACCAATTTCACATCTCCCACTACTTGAAGGTAACTGTACCTGCAGGTCTGACTATTACTTCAAATTTATATAAATATTTATATATATAAATACACATAAAACTGACTATTACTTCAAATTTATATAAATATTTATATATATAAATATATATAAAACTTAAATCACCTCATCCTCCCAAGTCATATTGGCTTTTCTGTTTCTCTTCAGTATACCACAATCCCCCCTTCACTTATGCTCCTTGTTCCTCTCTATCCAATAATAATAATTAATAGTAGTCATAGCTGGTATTTATTTAAGACTCTAAGGTTTACAAAGTACTTTGCAAATATTATCTCATTTCATCCTCACAACAATCCTGAGAGGTAAATGCTTTTATTATTCCCCATTTTACAGAATAGGAAACTGAGGCACAAAGCCATTAAGTGACATATCTAGGGTCACACAACTAGTATAAGTTGGAGGCCATATTTCTACTCAAGTCTTCCTAACTCCAGGTTCAGTGCTCTATCCGCCAATCAGTCATTAAATGTTGTCTTCTGATCTCTCCCCATTGCTTTCCCATCCATTTCCTCTTTTCCGTTACTTCTACCCCAATCTAAGCCATCATTCTCTCTTGCCTAAATTATTGTCTACCTCCCTTCTTTCTCCTTCAATCCATTCTATACATCATGAAGAGGTTAATTTTCCTAATTTTCCTAAACATGTCACAATCAGCTGCAACAAAAAGCAGTGACTCTCCATTGTGTAAGAAAAAAACTCCAGATTTATTTAGCCTGACATAGAAGCCCCTTGCTAATCTTGCTCCAATAGTACTTAATTGTCCGGATTAATTTCCCATGATTCTCTTGAATGGCAGATTCATCTTCAAGGGGTCTACAACCTCCATGTAGCTACAAGATAGCATGGTGGAGTGTCAAGAGTACTTGGCTTAGACTCAAGACATCTGGATTTAGTCTCAGTATCCATCACTCAGCAACAGCTTCAGGCAGGTCACTTAACCTATCTGAACCTATTTCTTCATCTGTAAAATGGGTTCAAAAATTAACTCCTATTACCTACCTCTGAAAAAACTGCTTTATAAATTGTGAAATATTACCCAAATATACACTATGAAAATGACAATGACTGCAATCACTATCATTATTTTACAATTTGTTTCTATGGGTTAGGACTGCCTGCACCTAGCAAAGGGTGTAAATCAGGCAACATTCTCCTTCCTTTGTACACATTTATGCCTGAATCCATTAACAGAACAGGTCCCCATCTGTCCTTGTATAATTTAGAATGACAAGCACAACTGGCTAGTTAACAGTCAACATCCCATTCAAAGGATCAGTCCCATGACTTACTAGGAGTAAATGGGGGATAGTTCAGGTTGCTATTGGAGCATCCGGTAGATGAACCATCATCAAAGTTGGAGGGTTCGTTCATATCCTAGAGAGACAAAAATGGAGAAATGTAAAGCATAAGGTGTGCCTAGCAAAACTTCTACTTTGTATTTATCTGCTTTATTTTTTTTAAGAAATCAGGGGAATTACTCAGCTAATTATACCTTTAATTATGACCTGTGGGCCTCATGGAACAATGTGAAATGGATTTCCAACTGCACTCTCACTCTCTATCTATCTAGGTAATGGCTTGCTTTGTTCTTTTGAACATAACATCTACTGTATTTTCCCTTAGTATTATTCAGTCATCTCAGTCATTTCTGGCTCTTCATGACCCATTTAGGGGTTTTCTTAACAAAGACCATTTCCTTCTCCAGCTTATTGTGCAGATGAGGAAACTGAGGCAAACAGGGTTACGTGAGTTGTCCAGGGTCACACAGTAAGTGTCTAAGGCCAGATTTGAAATGGCTCTTCTTGACTTCAAGTCTGGCCCTCTATCTGCTACACCACCTATTGACTCTTAATGTACATGAGGCAAGACCTACACCTAAGAAAAAGGTCATTTTTTTTCTTCACAGAAGATGGAGCACAGTGTAGTGGAATAAACCTCTTAAATATTTTATATTTACTTAGTAAATATTCTGTATGTATCTGTAATTCTGATGGCAGAACCTGGTTCATTTTTATCTTTGAATCTTCTACATCTAGCACAGTGGCACAGTGGATAGAGGATCAGGAGTCAGGAAGTTCTAAGTTCAAATATAGCCTTAGATACATCCTAGCTATGTTAATATGGGCAAGTCAATTCATCCTGTTTGCCTCTGTTTCCTCATCTGTAAAATGATATGGAGAAGGAAATAGAAAATGACTCCACTATCTCTGTCAAGAGACCCAAAAAGGTTGATGAAGAATCAGACACTACTGAAAACAATTATGCTTAAAAACTGTCTAGAATAGAGTTCTAGCAAAAATACTAATTTTTGATTCTCAGGGTTCTTCCAGGTCTAATTCTGCCTAAGCTATTAATTTAGACAACATTATTTGAATACTAAGTTACTAAAAGTTATGCAATCCTCTTTTCCACTTATCCTTTCCAACTCTCTTCTCTACCATTTGATATATAACAATATGAAAAGAGAAAATATTTTAACAATCTAAATACTAGTTCCCTCAACAGCCCCCATCCCAATGACTCACAATCCAGATTCCATCAAACTTGATCTCCTCATGGAAAAGTCTGAATTCCTCTGCCCACCACTGCACACACTTCGGATTGGTATAGTCTGGAAAGACCGTCTTGCCTGGCCATACCTGTATCAGAGAAAAGAATTCAGTGACAATGAATGAAAACATATTGGAAGAAAACACAAAAGAGAACTATAGAAACTAAATGTTTGATTATATTCTTGAATAGACCCAAGCTCACTTCACAAAGCATTCTATTGAAGTTGTAAAATATTATTTGGTAGCCCCAAATAGCCCTACAAAACATTTTGTGGCAGAGGAAGGGAAGAAAGAAGTGGATAGGTTTGCTATGAAACTCCGACAAATAAACTATCATTTCACTATGTAACGGCTGAATTAAATCAAATTTCTTCACACTTCAACTCAGATTGTATAAAAGGAGACATTAAAGAAGGCATAATTTCCTTGATTATTTAATGTTTATCTCCAGCAACTAACAAATATTTGGCACGTAGTAGGTATTCATTTATTGAATAATTGATTGAGGATCACTCGTAAGAATTGTGACTCCCACCCAGAGATGCAGTACTAAGTTTTTCCAGTGTTCATTTAATAATTAACACTGATGAATTTCATGCCTTCATACTAGAAAATCCATCTATTCACTCCTTCTTGTTGATTCCCTCCCTATTATGCTCCATCCAGGAATAATAATTAATAATCATGGCTAACATCTACATAACGCTTCCTAGGTGCCAGGCGCTGTCTAAACACTTTAGAATGACTATCTCGTTTGACCCTCACAACAACCCTGGGAGAGAGATACTATTGTTATCCCCATTTTACAGATGAAAAAACTGAAGCCAAAGGAGGGTCATATAACTAGTAAGTAACTGAGGCTGAATCTGACCTCATGTCTTCTTGACTGCAGGTACAGCACTCTATCCATTGAATCAAACCTTGTAAAATGCTTCTTAATTTTCCCAAACTCACCCTCTCAGCAAAGACCTAATCTCTCACTTTCCAGAGCTGGTTGAGTATGAACAATTGGTGCGACTGCCCCTTGTTGCACATTTTCAACTCAAAATACCATTCAATCACTATCCAAGTGTCTCTGGGGTAGTGGGAGAGGAAACAAGCATTTATTAAAGACCCTCTCTGTGCCAGGCTTGTGTGAAGTGCTTACAAATAGTATCACATTTGACCCTCACAGCAGCTCTGGGAGGTAGGTGAAACTATTATCTCAAGTTTTACAATTGAGGAAACTGAGGCTGAGGTTAAATGACTTTGCTAGGCTCAGATAGCCAGTAAGTGTCTAAAGACAAATTTGAACTGCAGTCTTCCTGACTTCAGGGCCAGCACTATATCTGCTATGTAGCTGCCCCCAAGAGATGCTATGCTAGGCACTATGTGTACAAAGAGAAAGGATATTACAGACCTCAAAGGGGATGGCTATGTAGATGAAGAGTGGTGAAAGAACACAATATGGAAACAATATGGAAGAGTTAGTGCAATTTCTAATGTACATGAAAGGGAGTAAAGTGAAATTAGGCTAGAAAGGAAAACTCAAGACATGGTATGGATGACCTTAAATACCAATCTAAAGAGATTACACTTTATGCTAAAGGCAATAAGAAAACACTAATATGTTTTACCCACAATGACATAATCAGGCTTATACATTATGAAGACTACTTTAGCAATTATTTGAAGGATGAATTGGAAAGTCAAGGGATTAACTCATTAGTCAGTAACAGTTGCTCAGAAAACTGGAAAAGAGTCTGGAAGAAATTAGGTTTTAATCAATATCTCATACTATACACAAAGATAAACTCCAGATTTAAAGACCTAGATGTAAAAGTCACATCCTATACAAATTAAGAGGAGCAAAGGAGGCAATACCTTTTGAATGATGGCCAAATAAGGGATAGAGAGGATCACAGAAGGTGAAATGGACAATTTTCCCAAGTGCTTAGCACAACTCCACACAAATAATAGGCACTTAATAAATACCTAATCTTGTCTTCTTTTCTTCAGTTTACATATAATTAAAATGAATTTTCTTTATCAATAATATCAATGCAGTTTAAAATTAGAAGAAAGTCAAGTGGGAAGAAATATATACAGAAAATGCATGTGAATCTATGCAGGTCTGATACGCAAGATGTACTAAAAGTTAATTCAAATATATAAGAACAAGAGCCATTCCCAATAAATAGTCAAAAGACAATAATAGACAATTTTGAAAGTAATAAATTCAAGCTATCATTAACCATGTAAAAATGTTCCACTAAGTAATAATATGAAAAATATGTATTAAAGCAACTCTGGAGTTCTTACACTCATCAAAAGGGCAAAAATCAATTTTTTTTAAAAAAAGGAAAATGATTGTTGTTGGAAAGACTTTAGTAAAAAAAAAAAAGGCGCATTAATAATGGAGTTATGAATTCCAAAATAACCGTTCTGGAAAATAATTTGGAACTGAAACCAAAAAAATCACTAAAGGCTTTACCTCAAAGAGATCAAAGAAAGAAGGAAAGGATCTATGTGTACAAAAATATGCCTAGAAATTCCCTTTGTATTTGGCAAGGAGCAATAAATTAATGGGATGTTCACCGATTGATGAATGACAATACAAATGGTGATATGTGAATATAATAGGACATTATTGTATCACAAGAAATTATGAAAGGGAATATTTCAGAGAAATCCAGAAATATAAGAATTGAAGTAAGCAGAACAAAGGAGGAAAATTTAGAACATAACAACATTTTAAAGCAAAACAATTTTGAAAGACTTAAGAACTCTAACTAATGCAATAACTTCTACTCTATAAGACTGAGGATGAAGCAAGCAATCTACTTTGTGACATGGAGGTGATGGAAGCAAATGCAGAAATCAACATAGGGATTTTTAGCCAGGGTCAATGTATGAAATGTTTTGCATAACTATGCTTATTTGTCCCAAGGATTTTGTTTCTCTTTTCAATAGGAAGAGGGGAAATTTGAGATGAAAAGCAGAACTACAGTCAATGTTGGCAAAAAGAAAAAAGAAAGAAAGAAAAGGGAGTCATTAAAACTTGTTTTTAATGCATTAAAGAGCATAGAAGGAAATTCAAAAGGAAATACAGAATAGGTTTGAAAGTGCCATGTTGAATTTGGCATATACCTTTAAAAAAAAGAAGCTATATCAACTAGATATTCACAGATATGTGGATTCGACAAAATCATCTTTTCTCCTCTGTTTTATTGCGTTCATGAAAATACTGTGGAGTTTTGTTTGCTTTTTGTATGAGGGCAGGTGCAGGGGGAGTTCTTAAGTGCAGAATGTTTAAAATTTTTAAAAAGAGAGAGACAGAAGGCAGATCAGTTAGGGGTCAGAAATTCATCTCTTCAAAATTTCTGGGTAGTTTCCTTCATCCTTCTATAAAGTAGAGTTAATCAGAGATAGCTAGATAGCACAAAAGAGAGCAGCAGACATGTAAGCAGGAAGACCTGAATTCAAATCCACTCTCAGACGTTTTAACTGTGTAACACTAAGTTAAAACACTTAACCTCTGTCTTAGTTTCCTCATCTATAAAATGGGAATACTAATAAAACTATGTACAGAGGCTGTTGCGTTACTCAAATAAGATAATATTTGCAAAGTGTTTTAAAAACCTTAAAACACTATATAAATGTTGCTATTTTTATTATATTATCTAGGAGAACAGTGGAGATAGATGTTGAGACTTTTCTAAGACCTTGAATGTCAGGTTAAGAAATTTGTACTTTATTTTGTAAACAAGAGCACCATATAAAGTTTTAGATAGAGAAGAGTGAGAAAGGGGTATTAGGGTGCAGGGAGAGGAGACGTACAAAACTGTACTCTAGGAAATTAACCTGGTCATATTGTACTGAATGGAGAAACTAGAGGCAATAGACCATTTAGACAACTGTAATAATCCAGGTATGAGGTGACGATGACCTAAAATAGAAGATGATCATAGTGACAGAAAAGGAGAAAGTGAGAAACAGTTACTTCCATAATTTGCATTTATTTCATCAGTGTTAACTAAGTACTTCCTTCACTGATGCATGGTCAAACATGGTCAAAAAAAACATCACTTGGTACCCTATTTCCTGATGACGAACCTTTCAGCAATTGCAAGGGTGATCCTTAGATGGCAGATACACAGTCCATCATCAAAGAAGTCAGTCAATCAGTCAATAAACATTTGTTAAGTGCCTACTATTGCCAGGACCTATGCTAAAGCTGGAAGCGCCAGTAAAACTGACCAATTACATATGGAGAAAGAAAGAGAAAAGGGGTTCAAGGACGACTCCCTCCACAGAGCAATGTATGGAGCTTGTCTCCACATCAGTTTTTTGCTCCTGCTAGCTTCCCTATTTCCCCAAATTCTCTCCTTCTTCCTCTCAGTTCATTTAGGTCCTACGCTGCCTTCCTTACCCAGATCCAGCCCTCCTCTCTTGTTGTCAGTAATTATCTCTCCCTTTGGGATCTGCAGTACCGCTATCTTTATACCACTGCCTTTGGTATATGTGACCTGACATTTTAATTCATTTTTTCATAGGTAGATCTCAACTACCATTTAAAGCTGAAACTACCATTTTGTATTTCTAGAGCTACAAAATGTTGATACCATAAGTCTCTCGAATTTTTGTCAGCTCATAGAATTGTATTTGATATTAAGTACTTAATAAATGCTAATTGATTGATTGAAACCATAAATGAATTTCATGATTCTCAAATGAGGCATGTCCTTTTACTTTTTCCAAGCAAAAGCTTATTCTTTTTCTTCATGCATCAGGTCACAAGGTTCAAGATATTTTTACTTCTTTAATCATAAGAATCAAAGCTTACGTTTCCTTAGACTTCTTGGGCAGATAGGTAGCTTTCTTAGAATGCCTTTGAGCTCGTTAGAAGTCATCCATTCTAAAACCTGGAGAGACTTATATGAACTGATGCTGAGTGAAGTGAGGAGGACCAAGAGAACATTGTACACAGCAATAGCCATAGTGTATGAGAATTGATTGA
The DNA here is from genome assembly GCA_028658325.1 of Potorous gilbertii. Lineage (NCBI taxonomy): Eukaryota > Metazoa > Chordata > Mammalia > Diprotodontia > Potoroidae > Potorous > Potorous gilbertii. Next base: position 83,110,147 of record CM053770.1, on the reverse strand, counting down.
GATTTAGCCCTTCTCAGCAATGCAGGGACCTAAAACATTTCCAAAGGACTCAGGATGCAAAATGCTATGCATATTTAGAGAAAGAACTAAGGAATCTGAATGCAGAGTGAAGCAGACTATTTTCTTTTTTGTCTTGTTTTGTGTTTCTTTCTCATACTTTCTCCCATTCGTTGTAATTTCCTATGCAACATGACTAATGTAAAGATGTATTTTATAGGAACATGTGCGTAGAGCATATATCAGGTTGCATGTCATCTTGGGGAGAGAGCAGGGAGGGAAGGGGAGAAAATTTAAAACTTATGGAAGCGAATGTTGAAAACTAAAAATAAATAAACTAATTTTAAAAAATTCATCCATTCTAGTCCATTAAAAAGAGTCGAACACACTAAACTTTTTTTTTGCATTCTTACTATAGTTCAGTCATGCAAATTAATACAAGGTCAAAGGTTCATGATCAGATATCAGGTTGAACATTTTCCTAAAGAATGAAAATATGGTCCACAGCTTTGGTATGAAATTCAGCGCCATCAGATGAATCCCTGAGATGTAGGGTCAAAGGGAGATCACTAAGCCAGTAAAATAATGTTCTGAGCTAAGAAATTAATTTCATAATCACTATGATTCTTCAGTGAACGTCATTTTATCAGAGTGTATACTCCCTCCACAGATTCAGAGAGCACTATCCATAAAAAAATAAAACCTAAATCTTATTGTATCTCTGTATGAGACTGGGGTCTGGTAGACCGTACCTTTCTTAGGCTGGGCAAGGTAAATCAAGTTTTTATATTTTGTGCTTAAGTTCTGAGGAAAACAGGAACACACTTTTCCTTGAAGCAGAAAAATTGGTGTTACAATTTATATTATACCAGGATTCTACTCTGTAGCCAAAGATCATAGAATCTGACATCTATAGGAATGGTGTCATTGCCTTCCTCTGGCCCCAGTCCCTCAGACAATCTATGGTTCTCTCCCATGTAATATTACCTGCCCAATGATTGGCGTCACTCCGTCTGATGAGTTGACCCATATCTTCATGTCTGAGCCCCGGTTATATGGGCCATAGTTGATAAAGTCAGTGCCAATGGCTGGATCCTATAAGAGAATAAGACATGGAGGAGAGAAACTACTAAAGGAAAGAGGAAGAGGTCCATAGGCTGGGGGGAGGCAGAGGAGTTGCTGCATACCATAATGATGACATATTTCTGTCCATGGTTGTGTAAATCCTCAGCAAACTCAGGTAGGTCCTTAAATAGTACTTTATCATAAGTGAAGTCCTTCTTTTCATCCATGTAGTCAATATCAGAGTACTGAACATCCTGTAAGAACCACACAGAAAGCACCATATGTAAAACATTGATAAAAATCACACAGGCTCTACCAAAAAAAAAAGTCAAAATACATCTATATACAATCAATCCAAAATACCCTCTCTCCCAACATTACTCCGTTTCCCCTCTTTGAACTAATACTTTTGTGTTGTTTTTTTTTTGCTTTCCAATGCTACCCTTGAAGTTTATTTTTAACCCAATTACATGTATATATATATATATATATATATATATATATATATATATATATATATATATGCATATCTATATAGGTATATATCTATATAGGCAATGCAGAGAAAGCCACATAATGAGATCAGTTCTGAGCCATAAAGCTGAGGTAACAATCCCAAAGGTTGTCTCTTTCAAGGAAAACCTTCGATCTTTGCACTTTACCTTTTCATGCAGTCCCTCAAAGTCACAGCTTGCTCTCCAGTACAGCATACACACAGCCATACACTTAAAACTTAATAAGTGACTAGGGCAAGGGTGGGGAACCTGCAGCCTCAAGGCCACATGTGGCCCTCCAGGTGCTTACGTGCAGCCTTTTGACTGAATCCAAATGATTTGTTCTGTGAAGTTTGGGTTCAGTCAAAGGTCCACGTGAGGACCTAGAGGACCGGGCACATGTGAGCTCTCCTCACCTTGAGGCCACAGGTTCCCCACCCCTGAACTAGAGCATAGAGAAAATCTTGGGACAAAAACTTATACACAAATTAGGTGGCTGAGTGGGTAGACTCTTTGACCTGGAATCAGGAAGAACCCAGCACATTTCTGGCCTCAGGTGTTTACTATACGTTTGGCCCTGAGCAAGTCACTTAAACCTCTATTTGCCTCAGTTTCCCCAGCCGTAAAATGGGGGTAATAATCACATTTAGACCTTAATGTTGCTTTGAGGAATGAGAAAATATTTATAAAGTGCTTTGCAAACCATATATATATATATATATAAATATATATAAATGTTAGCCATTATTAAATTAGATAAGCAACAAGAATACTTCCTCTCCATACTCACTTTATCTTAACAAAACTTGCTCTTGAGGAGCAGTGAGTCATCCTTGACTGTCTGATCTCTGATTCTTAGCTGTGACACCAATTCCCGACCCCATTCAAAGCCCAAAAGCTTGCTCTTTATGTCATTCGATCACTGAGAAACCAGGATATTTTCGGTCTGGATTCCCCAAATCTTAACCTCACATCATATAACACATCATAGAACAGGAAGTGTTTCTGATGTTCTAAATGGATGTCTTTCCTTGATCTTCTATTCACAGAAATTTCTAGACTCATTTCCATGTCTTCATTGCCTCCCCAGCCTCCATTGTAAAACTTTTGTTGTTTAGTCATGTCTGACTCTTTGTGGTCTCCATTTGGGGATTTCCTGGCAAAGATGCCATGACCTTCTTCAGCTCATTTACAGGAAACTGAGGCAAATGGGGTTAAATTACTTCTCCAAGGTCACAGAGCTAGTATTTGTTGTGAGAAAAGAATCCCTGTCTTTGCCTACCTATGTTATTATTTTACTTCTCTGCTTTTGCTTTTTAGACTTTCTAAATACATTTCCTTTCCTTTTCCTATCTGCCACTTCCAGTCCGTAACTTCTCAGTCACTTATAATAATGTGTTTTTGAAAAAACACTTATGTAATACATCAAAGTGCTTTCCTTATAATATTCCCAGCAATACCATTTCTAGGTCTACATCCCAAAGAGATCACAAAAATGGAGAAAGGACCTGCATGTACAAAAATATTTATAGCAGCTCGCTATGTGGTGGCCAAGAATTGAGGGGATGTCCATCAACTGGGGAATGGCTGAACAAGTGGGGCTATATGATGACAATGGAATACTGTTGTGCTATAACAAATGACAAGAAGGAGGACTTCAGAAAAACCTAAGAAGATTTATATGGATTGATACTGCATGAAATGAGCAGAACTCGGAAAACATTATACACAATAAAAGCCACATTGTGTAATGACTGACTGATAACACTTAGCTCTTCTCAGCAATGCAATGAACTAGGACAATTTCAAAAGATTCATGATGGAAAATGCCATCCACCTCCAGGGAAAGAACTTTGGAGTCTGAATGCAGGATGGAAGCATACTCTTTGCTCTCCTTTGCTTTAGTTGTTTTGTTTCTTTTCTCATAGTTCCATTAATTCTAATTCCTCTTTACATCATGAATAATGTGAAAATATGTTTAATATGAATGTAGAAGTAGAGACTATATCAAACTGCATGCTTCTTGGGGAGGGGGAGGAAAATTTAAAACTCAAAATCTTATGGAAGTGAATGTTGAAAACTAAAAACAAATCGTTTAAAAAATTGAACACAGCTAACATGTCTAAATTTCAATTACATTTCAGTCACTCTCATCCCAACTAGATGGCAATTTCTATCAATTAATATTCTCTACATTCTCAGTATGGTGTGTAGCATGGTACATCTTCCCTGTTGTTACTGTTTGGTCAGTCAGTCATACTGAAGTCTTCATGACATTGTGGACCTCTGCCCGTGGGGTTTTCTTGGCAAAGGTATTGGAGTAGTTTGCCATTTCCTTCTCCAGTGGACCACTGGTCCACAGGCAAACAGGGTTAAGTGTCTTGTCCAAGGTCAAACAGCTAGAAAGTTTGTGAGGCTCAGATCTCTGAGCCTAGCACTCTATCCACTGCATCATCTGGCTGTCTTATATCATCCTTATTCCAGAACTCTGGAGAAAGAATTAGGAAACCTGGGTTCTAACCTCAATAACTAACTTCACAACCTTGGAGGAGTTACTTGCCCCTTTCTGAACCTTGCTTTCTTACCTGTAAAATGAAAGGATTTGACTAGATCTCTCAGGGGGTTTCCTATTCTAATATTGGAGAATTTTGAAATACATAATCAGCTGTCAAGTATTTGTACACAAGAGGCAGTGGAACAGATAATTAGATGCTATAGATAACTCAAAAGTAATTTATGTGCTGTTTTGGATCATAGTACATGTTTTCTTGTTCCCCCTTGTTTCTTTCAGATTTACATTCTTAATTTCCTTAAGCTAAAGTTAAAGTTATTTGTGTGCTCCTTAAACACACATTGATTGCTAGGCATCAGACAAGAGACGGTGCTAGAGATGTGTTGAGGTTGCAAAGGTTGATAACACAGCTTTAAAGACTGTTATGGATAATCCACATACAGGTAAGTGAGAATTGATTATATCAATGCACCAACATACACTGGTCACTCAGAATCACAAAAAGTTAAGAGTGAAAAGTGACCTTTGAAATTCCATTAACCATAGGGAATTTAATAGATGAAAAAGTGATTGTCCAAAGCAATACAACTACTAAGCAGCAGAGCTCGAGTGTTCTCTAGGCCAAGTGCTTTTCACACAACAATCTTACTTAGGTTCATCTTAAATAATACAATTTTTTTAAGATATAATAATGACAATAAAGATGATCTTTAGTAAATTTGGCATGAAAAATCAAGTGCAATGTCAGTTTCTGATTAGTCATGAGTGGATATACAAATTTTGTTTTCAAATCCATTTCCATATTGTCATATATTATTTTTCTTAAAACATAGAGACTACTCTTTTCAAAGTGCAGGAGCTGGAATAGAAGAACAGATATTAAATCAAAACAATTTTGTTTTGGGCCGTTAAGTGGCACACCAGCCTGAAATCAGGAAGGTTCATCTTCTTGAGTTCAAATCTGGCTTTGGACACTTACTAGCAGTGTGACCCTGGGCAAGTCACTTCCCCTGTTTACCTCACTTTCCTCATCTATAAAACAAGTTGGGGAAGGAAATGACAAACTGCTCCAGCATCTTTGCCAAGAAAACCCCAAATGGGTTGGACATGTCTAAACAACAAAATTTTACTTTTTCTCCCACAGAAGAAGTGAACTAGCAAGTTATGGGAGCCGAGCTGCTCTGACTCAGTCTGAAAGGTGATACAAAGAACAGGAGAGTAGGATTACATAGCCCTCCCTTTGTGGAGCAGCAAATTTAGGAAGCAGAACACAGAAACAGTACGGTCAGCTTTTAGCATCTTCATCATTGTTGTGAACTCCCAGAACAGCTGTTTTAACCACATTCACACATAGCTGCAGAAACACTTTCCGAAGTCTAATAGCCCCAAACTTTGCATTGTAATCATTTTGGATTCCCAAAGGTACACTCTCTTCCAAGGTTAGATAAGTGAGGATCCGAGCCTGACCCTATTTATTTCATCTGTGGTGGGACTCACAGAACCCCACCAACCATTCCTTCCTGCATTTCCCTCAGTCTCCCAATGCATAAAAGCTGAAACACTTCTATTTTTAACCCAGTTTCTTGATTTTCATGAGCCCCTGTATCTACATGATTAGCATATTTATAAGCCAAAAATAACAAAAGATGCACATTTTCTTTAAAATTGATAACCCAGATTAAAAAAATTTAAACTATTAACTTGATTTGTGAACTTTGAATAATTGTGCAGGGAGGCAATATGGAAAAACCTAAGGATTTAAAATCAGAGGACATGGGTTCGAATCCCAGCTCCACCACTTACTACCTATGTGACCTTGGGCAAGCTCCTTCAACTCCCTGGGCATCATTTACTTCATCTGTAAAATGAGAGAGCTAGAATTGATGACCTTTAAGGTCCATTCCAACTCTGTCTATTGTCCTATAATCCTTGTTGTTTTTGTCAAATTAGCATGAACTCATTTTTCATGGGAAATAATTACACAAACTCTCCTGAGAACAGAATACATCCTACTTTCCTAGAGACAGTTAATGATTTACATTAAATAACAAAAAATCATATCCATTAACCAGCTTATTAATTTTAAGAACAATAAAATTATGAAAAATGCCAGGGCATAGTACTCTGAAAATATAAAAACCATATTTCAAAAATTCAGGAAAATGGACTAATTATTCTAATTACCTATCAATACTAATTAGATTAATTTTATTCATATATCTGTATTACTGAAGAAAAGAAAGACTAAATTCATTTTGTTTAAAGGCCCCTCTTACACAAGGGAGCTGAGCAGCTCTGTTTCTCTCCACGACTTTCTTCATTCCATCCAAACCTCCATAAACCCAACGACTGAGATGAAATCCAAGGCTCCAGTAAGATGGTAAGAGTGGTCTTCCAATGAGCTAAAAGTGATAATTAGAAAAATGAAGCATATTAAATATTCTGTAACCATTCTAATCAGAGTGGACCTCCTTCATAACACTGTCTTGTATGGTCTGATAGTTATTTCCAAAGTACTGTGACCTGCTTGAAGGCAAAAATCACATCTCTCTCTAGTCTCCTCAGAGTACCTAGCACAGTGCTAAGTATACAGTGGACATTAAAAAAATCAATGTCATTTACTTATTATAAACTAACCCTATTATACTACCCTTATACTCAGTGGAGCATTTGGGGGAACATGACCTGATCTATTTATCTCAAACTGTATAACTACCGAAGTACCTTTAAGAGTTTGTGGACTTTCCAACACCCCTTCTCCTCTGCCATAAAAAAAAAATCTCCTTTATCTGGTTTCTATAGTTGTCATTTTTATACTCAGGCTAAATACAATGTAGAAGGAACAGAAGGGAATGAATGGCAGTTTAACAAACAATAAACTATCTTTTCTTAACTCATTCTTTCTTTCTTTTTTCAAAGTCTGAATAGTGTCATTTATTGCTATCATTTTGGTGAAGGAACTAAATCACACAGTCTAAACCGATGGTCACTCTCTGTTATACAAACAAAAATACATACATATACACACACAATAACATACCCAGAGTCAACCTTTCCCTAGCCACCACCACCAAAGACTGTTTTATCCAATGTTGCTAAGTCTCATGACATCTCATTTTCCTTTCTCCCATGCCTGCTTTTTAAGTCAGTAGACCCTGATCATCATCAGGTGAAACAGACAGAGAGGAAACTCAGGCCCATATATTTTACTTCTTGTCATAATTCTGATAAACCATGTAGGACAAGAAGCTAAAGCTACAGGGCAGAATGAGAGGGCTGAAGTCTTGTGCTATCCCTCTCCCTGAGGGTCAAAGATCAACTAACTTTCCCCAGATTTTCAGAATGAAGGATCTGACCTTTGAAATTTTAACCTTTCAAACATCCTAAGGAAAACTGAACTATAAAAATATAGCATGTAAATAGGCAAACAGCCTTGGCTTTAATGTTAACAATTAACCATAACGATGCTTCGTTAAAACTTTCTACAGGAAAGTATTTTTTATACATATAACAGATATAGTTTTGTAAAGGTTGTCTCTAAAGTGCAGTTTTGCATATTAAATTCTATTTTCCTGTTCATGAACATGGTACAACTGGAAATGTAAATACATTTCTCTTTTTCAAAAAAAGTTGACTACGAGAAATAATGTTTCATCTAAAAATTCAGCAGACCTTGAAAATGTCATGTTGCAAAGGAAAAGAAAAATCTTATACATGTATATATATGCATATGTGTGTGCATGTGTATGTGTGTATACATAAAAATGGCACCACAACTTAAAGATATTTTTTAAAAATTATAGTATCAACTCCATTAGACAGAACCTTAAATTGAAAAATTTCATTTGTTTCTAACAAATTTCTTCTGATAAACTTGATTACAAGAATATTTAGCCTTTTGTGCTGTATATAACTTATATCCTTGCACTTGGTGGAAAATGTTGTTTTTCCAATATGGAATGGGTAGTTTCAAAGAGAAACAGAAAGACACAAAATCTTCAAAGATTCAAAATACAACAGGAAAAAATAAAGAAAGGAGCACATTTACTGAAGGAAACAGTCAGGAGAATCTGCAAAATTTGTATAGCCAGCCTCCAGATTATAATGAACAATAGCGATACAAATGTCTGTGGTACTTTCCAATACACTTTCTAAACAACAACTTTGTGAAGTAGATAATACAAACATTATTTTTCCTCTTTTGTAGATAAGGAAAATGAAGACCAGGGGAAGAAAAAATGATTAGACCAAGGTCACGATGTCAGAGCTAGAACTCAACTCCTGGTCTTATGAGTCAAAATCCAGTTTTCTTTCCAACAAATCACATCGTGATGAATTCTGTACTAGCAAATTTCCATACACTACATTTCTAAATAAGATTTACTAAACTGATGTTATTATATTTCTTAAGTAACCAGTCACTGTGATTATTTTCTGGTACTACTACTTATTGCACCTGACCTCTGGAAAAATCATTTCATCTCTTCCAACGTCACTTTCCCAGTGTCTGAGGTGAATGAATCGTTTGAGTTCAGCTATGCCTAAGACCCCTTCTAGCTCTCAATCCCATGAAGCCCATTTCACTATACCTCAAGGTATTCCCGAACAACCTCTTCTGGAGTGTTCCCTAAGAAGACGTAAAAGTCCAGAACACCCCCCGTGACTCGGTAAGTGACTGCTGGGGCAGGCTGAAGGGCAACCTCTGGAAAGAATTGAAATGAAGTAAGAATGACAATTGTGTAAATAATGGAAACATGAGTCATGTCACATGTATATCAAGAAATAACTGAATATCTCATCCTTAGTAATATCACATCCTACCTTTGGTTTTGGATATAAATGAATAAATAAAAATGTTTATAACTAGTATGGCACCTGGAACTTCAGCACGTGGTGTCAGTAGAGATATATCACTAATTGATAATCAGAACATCAGGCATCATTGTCAGAGTCAATGACCATGACTCTTGGGGGAGAAAATCCTTCAGATGAAACATTAATTAAAATGTCAGCATCAGGGTGCATGCTTCCTCCTATGGCAATACTCATTTTTCCTACATGCCAACCTGCAAGGTTCCACCAGCACAATGAACCTCTATTGGGCTTTCTCTCCCAAACTCGATGAGGCTAACTCTACAATCTCTGGGGAACTGAGTTTCCTCTCCAGGTTAGCCAAACATCACACACCAAATAAATATGTGCATGATAGATAGCTAGATAGATAGATATATAAAAAGGTAGGTAGGTAGATGAAAATGAATGAATAAATGAAGCAAGGATTAAGGAATGAATAAATGAATCACTAGGTTAGTGAAAATGAAAACAAAATTAAATGAATGAATGAATGAATTGATGAATAAATGAATGAATAGATACAAAGATAATCCTCAGTCATAATTACTGTTCATTCCAATTTTGTTTAATCTGCCCAAACTCTCTGCGAGAATATGGCCCTTACTTTAGACATGGAAGATGAAAGCTCAGACACTAATTTAGATGATTTCCTGCCATAATGATAAATTCCTGGCCATTTTAAATGACCAGTATCCCTTTAAAGTGAGCATATCCTATGCCAGGGGCCAGCTGAAGTCAAGTTTTAGATTTATTGAATAGGGATAAAAGACATCAAAAAGCTTCCTTGAAGCAAAAACTCAAATATTCCACAAATCCTTTAATTGACTGACTCAGTTTCTTCCCTAGTCCCTCTCTACTAGCTGGAACTCTCATGTCCTTAGACCAATTGAAATTGATCTCTCCATGGTCTCTTTTACTACTACTGACTCTACTGACTTTAATACAGCTCATACTGATCTATTAGGCAAATCTAAACTTGCCTAGCAGTTTAGATATCCTCCTGCACCACCATAGAAGAACAGTGCAGAAACACATGGGATGATATGTTTTATGGAGTCTATCTCTGGATTTTTAAAGAAAAAGACAATTGTGTCTGTGGATAATGGAAAACTTTAAGGCTACTTGCGTTTGAACAGTTTCTCTTTGTGAAATCATCCTGGGAACTCTTGATTAGACAAAGGTCTTAACCAAACTATAGCTTGGCGGGGTTATCAGATTATGACACAACGGACTTAACCCACCCCAGTATTTGAAGTTATGCTTCTGGGATTCTTAAAGGGAAGCATCCCCCTTTAACTCACTGTGAGAAAGAGAAGACTTAAAAATGTTCCCCTTTTAAGAATAGCCAATCCTTTACCCATGGCATTGCTGTTCATCAGAAAAACTCCAAAGGACTGTCCACTTGTATCTTCAAGGCACAAGAAAAATGTCTGAGCTCCATACAAGTTAGTCATGCCCTGGGGTGGAAAATGCAAAACAGCAGATAAGTTGCAATGCACCAGACTGTGTACTAGAAGAGTGAAAGTGTTTGATTCAATCTGTCTTGGACAACAGCTGCCAGATAGATGTGCTAAAGCCAAAGAAGAGCCCAAATGGATTTGGTAAGTGTGTGGGATCAAAATTAAGGTTTCATTAATATGCAAAAGAAGTAGCATGGTAAAACTGATGGCTAATTGGCCTTGGAATCACGAGTCTTATCCCTGAAATGTACTAACAACATTTATATCGTACTTTAAGGTTTACAAAGCATTTACATGTTAGCTCATTTGAACTTCAAAAAAACCCTGGAACATAGATGCTGGTATTATCCCCATTTAACCATTGACAAAACTGAGGCTCGGGGAGGATGAAGAACTAACCCAAGGTCACACAGCTTGTAAATATCTGAGGCAGAATTCATCTCATTGATCCTCTGGACTTCATGCCCAGCCCTCTATATGCTGTGCCAGTTACTTACCTTTACAAATGAACAAATGTTTCATTTAAAAACTCAGAAAATGTCATATTGCAAAGGAATGTGTGTGTATGTGTGCATGTACGTGTGTGTATTACAGTTGGCATCATAGCTAAGCAAGCCACCTCACCCTCTCAGTAGCCCAGGGAAATCTCTAAGATTATAATTTTTATATAAATTATACTGCTCCGTATCAGTAGAAGGGGTTCTCATCCTAGGAGTTTCCTTTACAAGGTCCAGGCCAAAAGAAAAAAAAACAAATGTGTGATCAAAATAATTTTGAATTCTAATTTGGGAATGAGAATTATAGCAATAATGAAAAACAGCAAAGCATGGTGGATAGAAAGCTGACCTCAAAGCCAGGAAGACCAGGGTTCATGTCTCTCCTCTGACATACACTTGACTGTGTGACCCTAGGAAGTCACTTGACTTTACAAAGCTCTGGGCAACTCCTGAAGTTTATCAGTTGCAGAGGTACCAAGCTGCTTTGATAAAGTGAGCTTCCATATCCAAGAGTTGTCTATACTAATGAAATCCAATCTCTACCCTTTCTGTTGGGATGTAGTTCACTTCACTCTAGAGTTGACTGGTTCTGCTAATTCACCACATCTTCAAGATAGTTCATATAATTCTGTCCACTTTTCTCAATGAAGAAGACAATTCCTACACTTAATTACTCATTCCCCATTAAAATTACAGATTCTGGTTCTCATGGTAGTTGATTATACCAAATCTAAGACCTCAAAACACATGCATACACACACACACACACACGCACGCACATATTTTGGAAAGTTCTTTCACCATACCATACCAAACAATACAGGGTATGTGGGAGATAGCCTTCATGTCATGGCGAGATTCCTCCATGTTCTTCGAACTAGTCCCTGGTGATGTCAAGCACAAGATTAACTACCAAACTAACTGTCTGTTTATATGCCAGCAGTCTTAGAAATTAAAAAGAAGAGAGAGAAATAGACAAAGTTGGTGTTCATAAGGGCATGTACTGCAGTCACAGGACAAGTTTATTTCCCTCATTTATTTACTAATTATGCAACCCTGGACAAGTCACTTAACCTCCTGGTGTCTCAGTTTCATTATCTGTAATATGGAATAATAATATCACCACCCTCTCAGTGCTGTTAGGAAGATAAAATACTATTTATAAAGTGCTTTGTAAACCTTAAGCATTATATAAATACTAATTATTTTTCTTATTAACCTGGACATTCCAGGGACTAGTCTAAATAAATTCTGCTATATTTTTACTAGCCTTCCATCCTTACCTCTCAGAAAAAGTATATTTTTGCAGCCAAGATTTAGGTTAGTAGTCTTTTTAACTGATTGAGTGTGTGGTGATTTTATATCTTGTAGGTAATGCAATATATATAATTGCCACTTTTTGAATAGTCTGATATGTCAAATATGTTAATCCCATTTTCTTCATAATCAACAAAGGCAAAGGAAAGAAAAGATTAATGCTAACGGCTGATTTGGGGGGGCTTTGCTGGGGTGGACTAACAACTTGCCAGAAATACACTAGAAAGGAGCCATATTCAGTTATAGGTTAGACAAGATGAATTCTGAGATCTTACGATTCTGCAAGATAATGAGATTGGGTAAAAAGGAAGCTTTTCTGAAGTCTTACATCATTAGGAGTATTGTCCCGAGAGAATATGGGCCAGATCTTCCAGTCCATATCGTGACGGTACTGCTGGTGCACATGTTCCCCCAGGCCATACACATTAGCACTTGGTAGCTGGATGGAGAGCTGTAGGTATTGCTGAGCAAACTGGAGGGGTCCAATACTAGTGTCAAATCTGGACGCAGATGAAAAAGAGCGAAAGAGATTGCATTGGACCAAATAGCAAATAGTTATTAACTGCCTAATAGATCTAAAGGTGATATAGAGAGGTAAAAGGCAAAGGCCACTTCTGCATGAGAAAAATTTTACTTTCATCTCAGTGACTAAAGAATCCCTATTTTGTCCTAACTCTTTGTCAAGCTAACTTATTTATCCTCTAGACAATTAATTCCCAAAATATGAACACTGTTTTTCTCCATCTACCCATGGCACTTCAGTATCATTAGAGCATTATACTTGAAATATATAGCTTTTCACCACCTGAAATTGCTTCCTGCCTCCGCCCATTCCAATAAGCATTAACATTTTTTCTCAAACATCATTCAGATTAGCTCACCCCTGAATAAGACATAGTAGCTCCCCATTGCCTACCATTTCAAATTCTTATTTCTTATCCTAGCCTTCAACTTCTCTCCATCAATTCTCTTCATTGTTCTTTAATCACCATCTCACCAACCATATTTCTCATTCCTCTCTGATCACCCATTCTTTAGGATTACACTATTTGGTTTCCACTTATGTTTGAATCTTTTCTTCAAATTTCTTTAATTGATTATAATTTTATTGCTTGGGATCAACAAGAAATGCAATTAATATTTTTGCCTTTCTGCAAGGACATTTTCATAGAAGTGCCATATGAGAATGAAAATGTTCATACATCTCACAAATTCCATTTATTAATCTCCATAGGTCTAGAATATCTAATTTTTCTAATACTTTGTTTAGATCTTTAATTCACTCATACAGTCCAATGTCCCAGTCATCACACAGGCGTATAGAACTTACAAAACACGGTTGTTGCTTTGTCGGATAATTTTGATGCTAAATGGCTGCTTTTCAATGTCCACTCGATAGTTCAAATTATTAGCTGCATTTCCTGTAAATGGCTGGACATTTTCATGAGGGACCTCATATCTGGCATCATTTGGGTCACTGATCTGTCCAAAGGCATGAACAAACAGAAACTAAAATGAAATACATTCAGAAAATCCAGCAACTTATAGCGAGAGTTCTTTTTGTCTTTGACTTTTTTAGAAAGAGGCAAATTTAAGCTTATTTCAGATACAAATGTGCTAATATAAAAAGTTATTAAAAAATGGAACGGGATGCCTCAGAAGATCTTCACCAGAGGTGTTCAAGAGAAGATATGTTAGATTTAGATGACAGGCTTTTGTAGACACAATTTGAACTAGCTGGTCTCTAAAATTCTGTGGCCATTTTTGTTTGTTTAAAGTAAATGTCTCATGAAAATGAAAATCATTTTTCACTTACAAATCAGCACTATGATTCTGTAACATAACTTTTCAGTTAAATTCAATGGATTCAATATATATCAATATTATATAATAGGCAGTGTAGATCAGTGGTTAGAGAGCTAGGTTCAGTAAGGAAGACCTGGGTTCAAGTTCTGAATTTAGCACAGTGGCTCCAAGCAACTCCAAAGCTGGCACTTGCATAAGAATTGCTAAACTGCATCGGTAGAACCGTTTTTCCTCACTGGGAGTTCCCTATCCTAATAAAATCATAGATTCAGACTCACTATGTGAAAAGTACTCTTTGATACTTTTAAAACTCTCAAATTTCCAGTTGTTTTCTTCACTTAACACTTCACTTGGCACAAAGGGTATATGATCAATCACAGCTCACTCATCAAACATGAGGAGATATGGGTATATCCTGATAGTGGAGTTGCTGACACTGCGAATTTAAAAAGAAAAAATTTCCACTATCTTGCTTGCATTTTATAGAATAATAAGATCATGATAGCTAGACTGTGATTTATGGCTCCTCCTCTACTCCCCAGTAGCTGTGTTCTCTAGGACAAGTCATTAACCTCTGTGGATCTCAGTTATGCCATTTCTAAATTGAGGATTGAGATTAGATGATTTCTGAACCTTTAATCTTACTGCTATTATTAATCCCTAAGTCTCTCAGGGACATTCGCATTTTCAATTAGATGAAAAAAAAAATCAAAAACCTTAAAGTGGAAACGATTGGAAGTCTGGTATTCTGCTTCAAGGATGACTTTGGTGATATCATTTCCAAACATCGAGGGGGTAGGCAGTCTGCTCAGCTGAGCTGTGAACCCTGATGGGAGGGAAAAATAGAAAGAGTTGACATGCCCTGGAGGAATATTACACGTCCTTAGCATTACCCATAAACACCCAAAATGTTAAGGGGTAAAGAAAGAAAAAGAGAGAGAAAAGGAAGGAAGGAAGGAAGGAGGGAGGGAGGGAGGGAGGGAGAGAAGGGAAGGAGGGAGGAAGGAAGAAAAAGAAAAAAATTTTAAAAGTTTTCTGTTGTTCAAAAAAGGTGGGAAAAAGATAAACACTATCATATATGTATGCTCCCTACTGAGGTATAACTTGGGGGGAGGAGGGGAGAAGGCTGCTGAATCTTCTCTACTTAATTCATGCTCTTCTCCTTAAAAACATGAATAAAGACTTCCTTTGGAAAGTGTTCCTCTTACTCAATTCAATTCAGTTCAATAAACAATTAATTATAGCCTGCTATTATAAGCAAGGCATATTTTTTTAAGTTTTATTGATGATTTTTATTTGTTTCACTATTATCTCCCAATATCTGGAGCTCCCATTGTACTCTCCCTTGTAACAAGGGAAAACATTTAAGCAGCACCATCAAACAAAGTTACTATACATGAAAAGATTCATGACCCCATGCACCTGTAGTTTCCTCCTCTGCCCCACCATACACATATATATCTCTCTAATGAGAAGAGGGAGATGTACTTCATTACCCAGAGATAAAGGCAGTAAAATGTTATAGCAGTTAGAGTGCTGGACCCAGGGTCAAGAAGACCTGAGTTCAAATCTAACCACACACACATACTAGCTGTGTGTTGGGCAAGTCAACTCTTGTCTAGTTCAATTTCTCCATTTGTAAAATGAGGGTGATAACAACACTTTCCTCCAAAAATGGTTTTAAAGATCAAGTAAGATAATATTTATATATTACCAGACACTTAGTAAGTATTTAATCATACTTGTTTCCTTTCTTGTCTAGCGCCAAGATTGGTTCATACCATTAATCTGAGTACAACTACCTTTCAGTGTAATTTTTACTTATACCTCTACAATTACTGCTCTGGTTCTGAATATTTTCACTTGTACTTCAGGCAAGTCTTTCCATGCTTTCCCAAATTCCTCGTATTCATCATTTGTCATAGTCCCAACACATTCATATAACCCACCCTCCCTCAAAAAACAAAATCAAGTGCAAGTCCATGTCATCATTTCTCTGATGGCATGGTCTTCTTTGGCAACAAAGGATGAACACACACATTCATATACTAATATCTGTTCAGTCATTTTCCTATGTTAAGCAAGGTCAGGCAGTCACCAAGCACTTGTCATATTATGGGCTAGGGATATAAAGCCTACCCTCAAGGAACTCACATTCTAATGGGGGAAATAGCATGTAAGTAACTAAGAGAGGTTTGTGAGAGAAAGGACAGATAGCAATCCCACTGTGAAGTCACTTCATCTTCTTTGATTTCCTTTAGTACATGTTCTCTCAACATTTATAGATTCACTTTGAATTTCCTCCCTTTCATTTGCTTGTAAACTCTGCTGTGAGTATGTTTAAGGGAGACAGTTTGCCATAGTGGAAAATGAACTGGATTTGGAGATGGAGGACTCCAATTCTAATTCCACCTCTTTACTTGCTCCCTGTGGAATCTTAGAAAAATATCTTCACATCTCTGGACTACAATTCCCTCAACTGTAAAATGATGGCAAGGAAAGATTAGACTATTTTCTAGTGTCCCTTCCATATCTATGATCCAAAATCTTTCATGTATGTTGGTCTTAATCACCTCAACTAGATTTACAAGTTAACTTCAAGACTAGGAACTCCCTGAGAGCAAGAATTATACTAAGTATTTCCAGAGGTCAGGGTCACTTTGTGTTCCTTTTGTCTTTCTCCATTCTGCCTTGCTTTAGGGGCAAGGGTGGTTCTGCTTAGCCTCTGTCATTATTAATAATAAAGAAATGACCTTCATTTGTTTAATGCTTCATAGTTCACAAAAGCCCTTGCCTGACTTATGAATTAGATTTAAAATTGCAACCACATCTCCAATATTATTGCCCTTCTACATCCTGACCCTTTTCCATGAGAAGTTCCATCTACCTTCCATGGTGAATATGACAATGCATGGAGATACACCACACGCTTGTAATTCTGTCTGCTGGGTAATTTTTGAATCCATCTCCAGGATTCTTATAGATACTTCTCTCTCCTGTTCTGGGAACTGGCTTACTTACCTGCATTGGTGTTTGTACCACCTTCTACCTGATAGCCATACTGCTTGGAGAAGTAGCACCAGGGCATATTGACTGAGACCTGAGGACTCCAACAACAACCACGCTGGTGACATGTAGCCTGGAACAAAAAGAGTATGTCTTTTTGACAGTGTCAACAGTGGCCCCCTAACATTACTCACTTCCTGTCCTAGGTACCTTTCATATAGAGAGTTTTGGATGAGTTACCATTATAAGTGTTCTTGAGAAATATGGTCACCAATTCAGAGAAGTAATGAAATAAATAACACAAAATTCGTCATTTTATATTTCCCTTTGCCTCACATGATTCTCTGATTTGCTTTTTCTAAGAAAGAACATTATATTGTTAATGATATCTGACTTAGGCTGACATTAAAATAAATGAATTTCTCTGACCATATGCTATGACAGATACTATATGGGAGCTACCAGAACTGGGCTAAGAGACTGTTCTATCAGTTCAAAATATCTTTAAAGGTACAAAAAGGAAAGAGAGAGTAAAGTTCATTTAGGAATTCATGTGTACATATGTGAATATGTGTGTATATATATGTGTGTGCATGCACATATGTATACAGACACATATAGACATATACACACGCAAAAGCTAAAAGTCTTCAGTTTAGCATTTTATATGTATACATATATGTACATATTTCATATTTCAAAGGATAGTGAGTATATGTTTGACTATCAGATTCAAGTTTATATAGAAAATGGGGGGAAAATGCAGTGAAATTTCTTGTCTAATCTTTTTCTTTTCCAGATGCAGAAGATGAAAAAGTACAAGTGCTTCATTGTGGAAAGATTAAGCCACATTTAAATTCCAAAGCATTATTAGAAGAGGTGAGCAGAGGTCTGAATAGTCACAATAAACTTGGGTAAAATGGAAATTAAACCTCATATTAGTTTAAGAACATATTTAATACATTTGAGATGAGAGAAAACCTCAATCTAAGCCTAAGTGAAAGATTTTTGGATCTTGCTTCAATAAGAATTTTCACTTAAGTCAAATAAGTTTTATTTAAACTGTTGTTTTAAAAAAGAGTTGTATTTTTTCTAGCAAAAGAAATGCTGAATTCTTTTTGCAAAATTCTCTAAGTCATCAGCCAGTCATACCTGGGAGAACAGCCTCATGTCTAGTGGCCATGAGACATGTAGTAAACATAGTGCTTATGAAGAGCTAGGAAGTTGTCCTATAAACTAAACTCTTTTAAATTAAGGTAGAACTAATACTAACTAGTCAATATTATGGGTAAATGTATTTCAGCTCAGGATAAGGAAAAATTT
Source organism: Potorous gilbertii (assembly GCA_028658325.1). Classification (NCBI taxonomy): domain Eukaryota; kingdom Metazoa; phylum Chordata; class Mammalia; order Diprotodontia; family Potoroidae; genus Potorous; species Potorous gilbertii. The sequence continues at coordinate 83,091,816 of CM053770.1, read as the reverse complement.
TCTAGGACTTCACTCACGTAATAAGTACTTTGATTTTTCTTTTATTTTTAAATATTTTATATATTTATATGGTTCTGTGTTGGATGGTCAACGTGTCATAGTAGTAAAGGGCTGTCATGAGGAAGTCAGGCTGGGCAAGAACTAATTCAACAATGAGAATTTAAAGTCAGTAGTGTACCTGGTGGCTTAAGGGAATCTGGGAGATCCATTCAACTTTTGCTTGTAGGGAATAAAGTAAAAAATTAAGATCTAATTATGGATTTTCTGGGAACTTAGATTTAAGAAAGTAATATAAAGAAAAGAATTTTTTTTAAGTTACCAAAAAGGCAAAAAAAATTACAGCTACTTCTATTAAACAAAAGAAAATTAGAATCCCAAGGGAAGGGGGGGGGGGCCTGTGCATAATATAATAGTACCTCGAGGCTCAATGGACATGTGGGAGAAAGAGAATTCCCCACCTCCACCCCCATCCCCACCATATTATGACAAGATCAGCATGCAGTAGGCTTTGCAGAGGACATCAATGTGAAGGGAAAGCATGGACCTGACGGGATGATGTCTGTATGTCTCATATGGGAAAGGAGGATCTAAGAAATTGTGTATTGCCTCTGCTGAGTTGATTTGGGTAGTGAGCACTCATTATCACCATGGCCAAGTGAAGTAATATGGTACAATAACATATTTTAAATATATCTTTGAAAATCTTCATCTCTCTAGGTCCCTGGAGCACTTAATCCTCTAATGGATGTGATAAAGTGAAGCCATTGAAAGAACACAGGCTCAAGCGCTAACATTGTAGTTGTGTTATATACACCTGAGAGTAAATTCTGATTTGAAAGGTACTATGTCTTTCTAAATTTTCTTCTCCATCAGCACCTAACACAATGTCCTGTAATCAATCAGTCAAAAAAACACTTATTAAACATATACTACATATGCTAGGCACTGCACTAACCACTTGGAACACAAAGAAAGGCAAGTAGTACGAATAAGTAATTCTTACATCATTAAGTTCAAACTACACAAAAGTCAAACAGAATGCTTTGGGAAGCAGTGACCTCCCCATCACTACAGATCTTCAAAGAGAGATTGGATGACCAACTGTAATGGATAAAATGAGGAAAATGGGCCAGATGATCTCCAAGGTCCTTTCCAGACCTAAATCCTTACCACACCATAGTGTGAAAGGAATTCAAGTTTCAAGTGGGAAACTTCTGCAGTTCCTTCCAAACGCTTCAATTCATGATTTTGTGTGTTGGAGGGACCATTCCTATGACCCAGATTTCCCTTCAAGCATCCCAATTTATAGCATTCTGCCTTCTTTTAGGGAGCAGCATCTAATTGCCAGCTCTCACCTTCCTAGTCACCCAATCCTGTCTTAGCATTAGGAGAAATACAAGTTTTACAGTTGGGTGACCCAGCCACCTATTCTGCATCCTTTGATGCAATTCCCAGCCTCCTTTTCCAGATTCTACTCTCCAAACTCTCTGTATCCTTGTGTGTGCTTGGAATCCTGACTTTTTCTTATTAGCAATGTCCTTGTCAAATTATGCATCCAGAGTTTCATACTCTGATTAAGGAAAATAAGAATCGGATGTGTGCATGAATGCCAAAGTTATGTACTAATTAATTTGTAGCAAAGTACAATTAAAGAAAGCAAAGTTCATGTAAAGAATAATAAAGATGATCAAGTATTAACAGAATATTACTTTATTACCCCCATATGATAGCAATAAAACAAAAGAAAAGGAAAGTAATATTCAAGCAATCAGACCGATACCTGAAGTTTAGCAAGTTCTAATGTTAAAATTGGTTAGGGGTCAGGTCTTAGACTTCCCAAGAAAAAGCTATGACAGGAGAGGCAATTTCTTTTAAAATACACTGAATTGGTGTCTTTTGTCTTTCCAGCTGTAATTTCTGGTGCAAAAAAAAACCCCCTTTACACTGCCCCGATTCATTAAATTCTTCTTTGTAACAAAAAATTAAAATTAAGCAACAAATTCTGTCATAGGAATGAATTGATATCTGATAATGTATACAACATTATACCCTGATATTTCCCCACCTTTCTGTTCAGAGGACAGAGGTATGCCTTATTGTTGGTTAATCACTCTTGTTAATCCAAAATTCATCTTTTTTTTAATAGTCTTCATTTTCATTGTTATCACCAGATTCTACTTATTTCGCTGCATCAGTTCATTTTAAAAATTCCCCATGTTTTTTCTGAATGCCTCATATTCAATATTTCTTACTTCACTATAACATTATATTACATCTGGGCAGCTAGGTGGATAGAGTGGATAGAGCACCAGTGCAGGAGTCAGGAGGACCTGAGTTCAAATCTCACCTTAGACACTTGACCCTCACTAGCTGTGTGACCTTGGGCAAGTCACTTAACCCCAATTGCCTCATCCTGGGTCATCTCCAGTCATTCTGATGAATATCTGGTCACTGGATTCAGATGGCTCTGGAGGAGAAGTGAGGCTGGTGACCTGCACAGCCCTCCCTCACTCAAAACAAAGTCAAGTGCAAGTCATGTCATCATTTCTCTGACAGCATGGTCTTCTTCAGCAATGAAAGATGAACACAGCAATAGCCTCTGACCCTGTTGATCACCTTTCCTCCTAAATTCTCTCTCTTCTCTCTGGGTTTTTGTAACAATTTTCTCTTTTGGCTCTTCTCTATCTGACTGTTTCTTCTTAGTCTGCTTTGCTGGATCATCCTCCATATCAAACCTCATAAATGTGGGTGTACTCCAAGACCCGATCCAGGGCCTTCTCTCTCATCCAGACTTATTCACTTGCTGACCTTATCAGCACCCATGAACTTCATTATCATTTCTGTGCAGATGCATGATTCCTAGGTCTCTCTGTCCAAGCCTAGCTTATCTCTCAAGCTCCAGTCCTTTTATCACTCACTTGCTAGTAGACATTTCAATCTGGATAGATGCTCCACTGATATCTCAAATTCAATCTGTTCAAAATAGGATTTATTGTTATTCCCAAACTCATTTAGGTGACTCAGTGGACAAAGCACTGGGTCTGGGAGTCAGGAAGACCTGAGTTCAAATCCAGATTCAGACACTTCCTAGCCTTGTGACCCTGGGCAAGTCACTTAATCATGGCTTGCCTAACAAAAAGGATCTATTAGATTCACTGGAGAAGAAAATGGAAAATCACTCCAGTATTTTTACCAAGAAAATCCCATGGGTAGTTGGTCCATAGAGTCACAAAGATCAACTAAATAACAAAAACAATTTCACAAGACTGTTGTGAAGATGAAATGAATTAATATTTTTAAAACACAGCACGGTATCTCGCAGATAGTAAATACCATATAAATACTTATTCCCTTCTCTTCCCTCTTCTTCCAAATTTCCCTGTTTCTATCAAGAACGTTATCATCCTTCTAGTCACCCAGATTTACAACCCTTGTGTTACCATAAATTCTTTATCTTACTTACCCCTGCATACCCAAGTAAATCTTATTTCTCGCTCCACATCATCTCTCACATCCATCGTCTTTTCTCTACTCACATTACCTCGCCTTACTTTTGGCTCTTAACAATTAGCCCCCTAATTGTTCTCCTTTACAAGCATTTATTAAATGCCTACTATGTGCCAGGAACTGTGCTAAGTGCTTTACAAATATTACTTCATTTGAGCCTCACAATAACCCTATAAGGTTGTTCATATGATTATTCCACCTTACAATTAAGGAAACTGAGGAAAACAAGCTCAGTAAGTTGCCCAGGGTCTCATAGCTAGTAAATGTCTGAAGCTAGATTTAAACTCAGGTCTTCCAAATTCCAGGTGGAGCATGCCAGCCATTGCACCATCTAGTTGCCTAAGAGAAGAGTGTATTTTATCTTAGAGATAATTGGGAGTCACTGAAGCTTCTTCTTGAACAGGGGAGTAACATAGTCAAACCTGTGCTTTAGGAATATCAATTTGGCAGCAATGTGGAAATGGATTGGAGAAGTGAGAGGCTGGAAGAAAGGAAACTAATGAGGAGCCTATTAGGATAGGATAGACAAGGTATAATGAAGACAGTGTCACAGTGGTCATGATGAAGGGGTCAGGATTAAGACACATTGTGAGGTAGAATCAAGACAATTTGGCAACTGCCTGGCTATAGAGAATAGGCAGGGGAAATGAAGAGAAATGAGGAAGAATGAAGGGTTGAAGAAACCTCTAAAGTTATAAACCTGGGTTACTATAAGGGTCATAGTATCTTTGACAGAAATAGAGACATTAGGAAAAAGAGTAGGTTTAGAGGGAGAGATGAGTTCTATTTTGAATGTGCTGAGTTTGAGATCCCTATGGCATATGCAGAGAAAGATGCCCAGTTGGCAGTTTGTTGAGCTTGGGAAAGGAATGGATGCTGAATATGTAGATTTAGAAATTATCTGTGTGTAGATAATAATTTATGACACATTTTGAAATTGACTCTCCTCCTCCAGATGGGAAGCTTACTCAGAAAAACCATTGTGACCATGTTACAATCTTTCATCCACCCAAACTCAGCCTGACTTCAGTTGCTAATCAACCTCATGAATCAGGGCACACTCTTTCCCACTCATCTAACCAACTTAATCACCTGGAACCAAAGATGGAAGATTAAGCCACAAGACTTAACAACCATAAACCCCATTACCATTTCTATGGAGATGAGTGATTCCTAATTCTATCTATATAAGCATTCTGACAAAACTCTGTGCAATCTTAAGGAGGACACTTACGCCTCTCCACCTCTTGCTGACCCAGATGATCTCTACCATCCTGTTTCTGAGAAATAAGTCTAAAGAACAACTAGACTTAATAGTCTAAAGGATAAAACACGTATTACAACAGACCTGTGTTGGTGATTGATCAGGGATGCAGTTGATCCTTTCTGACAGGTTTACTGCAGGGCATTCTGGAGTTATAGTTGTGAAAGAGGTGGATGTGGAGATGGTAGTAGAGGTCCTGGTTGTCCTGGTTATCCCAGGACTTGACGTAGTGCTTCCTGAATCAACTAATAAGACAAATGTCAAAAGAAAAAAAAACCATGAAATATTCAAGTCAAAAAACTTCCAAACCCACTCTGTCCTTAGTATTTATCATTTTTTTTAGTTAATTAATTCTAGTGATGATTTGACTTTTGCTCTGTGGTTCTCAATACTTATACATTCCATAAATTTAAGATATCTTAGATCAATCTTGTATAGACCGACTACTTCTTAAATAGGCCTATTCAATGAATGGGCATTACCTCACCCCAAGTCAGTATCTGCGAAGACTTTGGCCTGAAGAGCCCAAGGTCTCCAACTGTATCCTGGGTTATCCTCAGTCATCCTGATAAATATCTGGTCACTGGATTCAGATGGCTCTAAAGGATAAGTGAGGCTGGTGACCTGCGCAGCCCTCCCTCACTTAACACAAAGTCAAGTGCAAGTCATGTCATCATTTCTCTGATGGCATGGTCTTCTTCAGCAATGAAAGACAAACACAATAGAGGAATCTAGAGTCTTGTTTTCAATCTTCTCTGACTCTTCATGATCCCATTTGGGGCTTTCTTGGCAAAAATACTGAAATAGTTTTGCCATTTCTTTCTCCAGCTCATTTTACAAATAAGGAAATTGAGGCAAACAGGGTGAAGTGACTTGCCCAGGGTAACATACCTGGTAAATATCTGAGGTTTTATTGAGTCTTCTTGACTTCAGTCTGGCATTCTATTGGCTGCACCATCTAATTAGGGTTTCAGATCTGACATGTATCAGTTTACTATCTCTAGACCTTAGTCTCCTCAACTATGAAATGTGAATAATAAACATACTACTACCATAGTCATAGCTTTCTAAACCTTAGAGTGCTAAAATAAAATGTGAGATTATAAAATCATAGAATTAGAGGTCAAAGGAACTTTAAAGACTATTGATTCTAACCCACTCATTTTATAGATGAGGAAATTGAAGTCAAGGGACCATTTAAGTAACTTCCTCAAAATCCCATAGTGAACTGATATGAATATAGGGATGGGGACCAGACTTTGAGATTTGTTGGCAAGAAGGTCATCATCTTACAGGATCCCATCAGTTTTGGGACTCCATCTCTATCCTTCCGGAGGTTGTAGCCACGAACTCTGAAACCTCCACTGAAGGAGGGGGATCATCTCAGAATCCACCTCATTTCTCGCCTGGCTGTACTACTTGGAAATTTCTCTGTCCTCTCCTCCATGCCCCCAGGAAGTTTGGAAAAACTGTTCTTAAAAACACTAATTGATAAATCAAACCTAAACAAGAAGAAATTAAATTGTGTTTGAAAGGACCCAAAACATGTTCCTTCTCTGGGAATTTGATGAACATTTTTATTTACATGTGTACCTGAAGCTTATACGTCATTTTAACTATAATACATATACTTAATATTTCAAAAACCATTTCAGCCTTGATATTCCACCTCCTCCCCACTCTGTCCCTCTGACTAAAGTGCCATCCTCTCTTTCAGCTTCCCTTTGTGTGTTGACTTCTCAAAAGAGATTATAAACTCCTTGAAGGCAGAGCCTATCTTCGGTTTTTGTTCCTTATTTGTACACCCAGAACTTAGCACAGTGCCAGACTGATTGATGTCATTAGTATGGGGAACTCAGAATAAAGAAATTATCTCTACCTATGCAAGTTATCACTTCCTCTGCAATTCCTACGTGCCCAGACAGCTAGTAAATGTCCAAGGCAAGACTTGATCTTCCTGACTGGAAGGTCAATACTCCATTCACTGTGCTACTTCCTACAAATTGTCGTTTGCAGGTAACATCTTCTGTGTGTCTGTCTCTGTGTCTGTGAGTGGGTACCCTTAGGTGTCAACCCTCTCCCTATATCTCCTATTGCACTAGGAACAAGTAATTTGTTTCCTCCATTTGAATGGGAGCTTCTTCAAGATAAGAATTATGTGAGATTATTTTCATTATTTCTCCTGCTCTTTACCGCCTAAATGATTCTGTTCTCAAGGAATGCTCGATACTTAGTATCATAAATTTGGAACTGGAAGGACCTTAAAGGACATCTTATCGAATTCCTTATTTCATAAACAAGGAAACTGAGACCCAGAGGGTCTGTTGTCTTGCCTAAGGTCACCATATTGTTACCTTAATTTTAATAATACAAATGGTAACTCCACTCTGACCCCTCCATAAGGATTTCATAAATACATAAATGATAAGGTCCTCATGCAGAAACCAGCCTCCTTGAAGATGGGTTTTTCAATCTGATGATAGGATGGAAGTGTGGCTTAGAACTTTAAAACTGATTGCTCTTTAGTCATTTTTTTAGTTGCTTCTGACTCCGTGACCACATTTGGGGTTTTCTTGGCAAAGACGCCGGAGTGGTTTGACATGTAATTTTACAGATGAGCAAACTGAGGCAAGTAGGGTTAAATGACTTGCTCAGAGTCACGTAGCTACTAAGTGTCTGAGGCCAGATTTGAACTCAGAAAGAGGAGTTTTCCTGATTCCAAGCACTCTACCCATTGCCTCACCTAGCTGCCCAGAACAAGAAAACAAACTAAGTGAGTTTTAAAACATTTTTGTTGAGTGAAAAAAACAATGAAATTAAAATTTTCAACTCCTTATTGACCAGATAGAACTTTATACAGAACAATATTAATAAAAATGGTGAGATTTCTAAATTTGATTTGAACTTTTCCCAACTCAAAAAAGAATGGGTTTTTTTTAATTTAAGTCATAATTATAAAAATTTTCTTCTCAATTGTGCTGATTTCTACTTATGACCTTCAACTTCTCTTTTTAAATTTGTAGAACCTTAGTACCGGGAAAAGACCTTAAAGGTCATTTCATTCATATAGTATTTTGTTTCAAAAGCCTATAATGTGGTTAAAGAGAAGCAGACTGGTTTAGTGGATAGTCAGGAACAGCTGGTTTCAAGTCCTAACTCTGCTACACACTGGCTTAACATCTCAGTATCCCAGGAAACTCTAAGAACATGAGATACAGAACCTTTGCTACCTATACTGGGGGAGGGAGATTTATCACTGGGAGTTAGTTCCCCACAATCAATGAGGTCACAGGTCCAGACTCCATCCCACCTCAAAATGCATTTATGCAACACTGCATTATAACTCTTATAGTTATATTATTATAGTTATAGCACTATAATGTTGTATAACTTGTTTGTTACTGCCTCTCCTGAAGCACCTAGCACATACATACCACGCTCCATCCCCCAACCTATGTTTTCAGCTCCTTGAGGGCCAGATCATTTTCTCTAACCTTTGTATCTCTTCCACTTACCTAGATTAGTGCTCTGCATACAGCAGGTATCTAATAAACATATCTGATCTTGAATTTTATCTTCTGCTTGGTATTGTATTTTGGGGAAACTGCTTCCCTAACACCAACTATCCCCTTTCTCCTATTCAGCTATTTCACAACATCATAAGAGGACAGTCTGAGAGAATGTGAATAACTTAGCATAACACAATCCCAGGATTTAAAAAGTAATGCAGACCCCTGCTGATGGCAAATCCATAAAATCATTTTTCTCATATGTACATATATCCAAAAGATAAAATATTTAGATCATTAAGGGACTCCCCTTCTATTATGGAATTGTCAATTTTGGTTAAATACACTTATTATTTATATGATCATCTTATCTTTATTATGAAAAGTATTAATCATTGCTGTCATTAATGCTATTTTAAATTTGACAAGCCAAAATACCATTTTAAGTGAAGCAAAGGGTACCAAAGAAAGGTGATATGGAACCCTTGAGTCCGCAGTGTCAAGTCTACACACTATTAATAGCAGTACTTGCCAAATTAATTTGGCCATGGGATGTTTTGAGACAAGTAATATGCTACCATCCAAAAATAATGTGTGGGAAAGCCTGGGAACATTAAACACTCCATGGATAAAAGAAAGAAAAATTTTAGTCCTAGAAAAAGGAAATTAAGCCTTTTCTCATGCCTCCAAAATTCCATATAAAATACTTTTGACAAAAAGTTTTGTATTTAATATATTAGAAGAGAAAGTATTTATTAGCAATGATATTTTCACACCTATCTTGTATTCCTATTTCATGGAGGATTAAGATTCCGTGGAGCACAGTTTGGGGATCATTGTCCTGGAGAATATAGGGAAGACACCTCCTCCTCTAGAAAACATTAGGCCATATAGGTGACCACAACGCAAGAACACCACAATTCTTTGCCTTCTTACCTTTCACTCCTGAAGTATTTGTAGCTAAAAGCACAATCAGGACAACAGAAATGATGAACACTGCCAGAAACAGAACACTAAGGATTATCTCCAATTTGCTAAAAGTCTTCCTCGCCATCTAAACAGGAAGGAGAAAGAGATTAGCCTTTTTCATACTATAAGGATCCATAACAGATGAAAGTCAAAGAATCTTTGGTTGGGCATATGATAGGATATGGGATAGACTAGGTGACTTAGGAGGCCAATAAAAATCTAATCACTATTTATTTGTGCCCTATTTTAAGTGTTTCCCTAAAATATACAGTTATGTTTTAACTGCAGTGTCCATGTATGCATTCTTACACTGAAGTATTTCTACCATGGACCTAGCCTAGAAGTAATAAGAAAAAACCACGCAAAGATCTGACAATGAGAATGACATCTAAGATATCAGAAGTATTTAGAACACATGAATCTTCACTTTCATGGTCCTCATTGTTTCAAAATTCTAAATTCATATTTATAATATTTTTCTAGCCAAGATTGAGGCACTTAGAAAAGATCAAGGGAGACCTTGGTTATCTAAATACACTGTCTTTTGCATAAAAGGATGACCCCCAAAGATCAGGGCTTTGAATTGTTTTCTTCAATAGTCAGGAAAAATTGTGCTGTATCACCCACATTCATACACTGTGGTCCTATGATCCATGGCCCATGTTTGTGAAGCAGCCAAATGAGTTAAAGGGATGTTTGTGAATGGAGAAAAGTTTTTCCCTGAAAGAAGACAACTGACTCCCTGGAGACTAGTTCCTGCCACCTTGCCCTGGGTAATCCCAGGTTATAAGCACTGAGTAGCAACCCAGAAATGGAGAACAAAAGTGTAACTAATGACCAAATAAGGATATGACAAAAATACTCCAAGCTGAAGAAGACTGAGGTTGTGGCCAAAGGTTACAACCATCACATCTCTCAGTGGTACCAAAGATCAGACTATGCAACTGGCTATGTTGTATGTTGTACTAAAACAATTATTCATTCTTCCTTCCTGCCCCTTAACACACACATACACACACACACACATACACTGGCTATCCAGGAGGTCACACCCATCCATTCAGTCATTTCAGTTGTGTCCAACTTTGTGATCCCATTAGGGTTTTCTGAGAAGAGGTACTGGAGTGATTTGCCATTTCCTTCACCTTCTTATTTTACATAGGAAAAACCTGAGACAACAGGGTTAAATGATTTGTCCAGGGTCACACAGCAAGTCAGATATGAATTAAAGTCTTCCTGACTCCAGGCCCAGAGCTCTAATCCACTGTGACACCCAACTGCCCCCATCCATACTATCACTTACTAATCAACACAGCCTGAAAATAAGAATCATTCTTACAAGGAACCATTTTCATTGACCACAGCTCTGAAAATTATCCTTTGTCCTTCCTAGAGAGACTCTAGACAGTTAAGTTGAAAGAGCATTGGGCCTGGAGTTAGGGAGACCTAAGTTCAAATCCAACCTCAGACACCTATTAGCTATGTGACCCTGGGCAAGTCACTTGACCCTGCTTGCTTCAGTTTCCTCAGCTCCTGGGAAAGGAAATGACAAGCCACTTTAGTACCTCTGCTCAGAAAACCCCAAATGGGGTCAAAAAGAATCAGACGTGACTGAATGACTCTAAGCCACTACCCAGCAGCCTGCCATAATGTCCAAGACACAATGACATCAAGCCACTTTTCCTTCTTAAGGTTTACCCAAGCTACCAGCATATTTACTCAAAGTTACCCTCATTCTTGAGCTTCCTCTTTTGCTCCCAGTTCTTTAAAAAAATGGAAAAAAAGTTTCATTCTCAAGAAAGCACACTCCTGGACAATGCTTTAATATCTTTGTGAAACATTAGCTAAAAATGTGTACTTAGGCCATTGCAGTTAAACTATAACTATACTTTTTGGTAGTGTTTACTACCTTTTAAAAAGGAAACAGAATATGAAAATAACTCATTACTTGGCTAAACCCTGATATTAACAACTTTCACTTCCAAAATCTCATTCTATCCTTACAACAAAACTGGTAGGTCAAGAAGTATGTATCCCACTTAGTCACAGATCAAATGAGCTTTGGACCTCTGAACTCCCCAAATTCATAGAGAAACTTGATGAGTTTAACAACAAGTTTTCTTATCTCCCAGCTCTGGGTTTCCTCTATTAGACCACTTTTTGCTTCTCATTTCAGGATATTGTCTTTTTCTTTTCCCTTACAGATTAGTAATGTCAGTGAGCACTTTTGTAGCAATCTTTTTTGACTGTATCAGTTTAGAACAAAAATCTAGCAAGTCAGGAAATATGGAGAAATATGTTGAGTAAAAGTACAATAATATCCCACTTTCTCAATAATCAAACCTCCAGCAGCCTCAATCTTGTCTAACAGGAACAGCCCAGAAGCAAAGAGAAAACCCTCAGAAGTAAAGAGTTGACGCAAAGTCAGAGTTATTTTTGTTCTCCAGGATTCTCTAGCGCTGTCTTTAGACTAGAGAGAAACTGAGAACTAAAAATACAGTGATATTGACTGACTTCATTGTATCTCCAGCTACAGAAGTGCTGACCACTCCTCTGACTCCTTTGCTGAATGCTCTCCCAAATCATGCCTTCTAAGTATAGGTGTCCCACAAGCTTCTATCCTAGACTTCACCCAGTTCCTACTCCTCCTAATCCCTATTTCATACTTTATACAAAAATTATATCTTCATCCCTCTACTCAAAACCTTCAAAAGGCTCCTTGCTGCTGTCCAAGTACAATTAGGCTCTTCCCTCCCTTATTTCACATTAATACGTTCCCATGCTCCACTTTAATTGCCCCCACCACCACCCTATGCACCCACAACATTGACTCACCTTGGCTCATGCATTCCTTTTATGTGGAATGCCTCACCTCTACTTGGATAACCTCAAGGCCCACCATCTACACGAAATCTTTCCTGATTCCTCTACCTACTAATACCTTCCCCACAATCTACTTGTGTCTGTTTTATATATGGCTATTTATGTAGTGTCTCCTCCAATTAGAATGTAAGTTCTTCAAGACCAAGGACCGTTCAACTTTTAGCACAGTAGGTGCTTAATAAATTATGTTGTTTGACTGATAGATTAAATTCCTACCATTCTTTTACAAGCCACCTTAAATATCAGTTTCTCTAGAAAGTTTTCTCTGGTCATTAATAATCTTTATTCCTTCTGACCTATTATAATTTTCTTGCCACTTCACTGTGTTTCATTGTAGAGTGATAGCATTATGAATATTATAGAATAATATGCTTATGAGTGTTACTATCTTTCTAGTAGACTATAAAGTCAAAGAGGGCAGAGACCTCAAAACTTCCTTTCACAAAGGCTATGGATAGGCAGTTTTCAAAGAAATACAGGCCAGAAACAAAAGCATGAAAAAATGCTACAAATCACCAATAATAAGATAAATGGAAATTGCAAAGCAATTCTGAGTTTCCACTTCACAAGCATTATATAGAAAGATATTTTTTTTAAAGGAAGAAAAAAATCTAATTATTAGATAAGCTGTGGGAAAATAAGTACACTAATACCCTGTTGGTGGAACTATGAATGTCTCCAGCCATTCTGGAAAGCACTTTGGAATTATGTACCAAAACTAACTAACATAATAACAATACATACACCTTTCACTTAAATACATCACTACTAGACCCATACCGTAGAGAAATTAAAGAAAGGGAAAAGGACCCATATGTACTATATACATACATATATATGCATACGAGAGAGCTTTGAAAGTTGCATGTTGAATATATTAAATATTTTAAGATAAAAGCAAGCAATATATACCAGATTAAACATTTTAATTTATATTCTTTTTGATTTTGCTACATATCAAAATTCAGAACATAACATTTTTTAACTTTCTATCTCATCCAGCTCAATACAGTGCTCTGCACATGGTAGATAATTTAAACATTTGTTAAACTTAGCTACCTTCATGACTCCTGTAACCTTAGGATACTAGATTAGATAGCTGAATGAAAAGACCTTACATTCATAAAACAGTTAAATTTACAAAGTCATTGCACATCATTTAAATTAAAGGAAATGCATTGCCCTCTTCATTGCCCCTGTACCCTAAGGATTATGGCACAGGGCATTTCCATCTGGACTTGCCACTAACTCCTCCTTGAGGGAGGGACTGTCTTGCATTTCTATTTGTATCACCAGCACTTAGCACTTAGGTGCTTTTTTGTACATTCATTTCTTCATTACTTCTTTAAGCCTCCTAACTCTAAAATGATATTAATAACTGAAAACATACAGAAACTGGGAACAGAATCTACATTTTTTTCAACTCTCAATCCAACTCTCTTTCCACTGTGGAATTTAACATATTGTTCTTGTTCCTACCATAATAATAGTCAATTTATTGTTATTATTTAGAAGCTGAAACACTGAGATGCAGAATCCAACAGGAAGGAAGAGACAGCAGAGAAAGAAGCAGTTTCAGGTTGAAGCCATTTAGTGGAGGAACAGAGACCTCAGTATCTCCGAAGAATTTCATCTGGTTATGGCATAGTAAAATAACTGATATGCTTGATGAATACCTGGAATTATTTTCATCATGGTATTTTAGATTATTCCACTTATTGACTCAGTTACCTTTCTGCTCTCTAAGTTGCAGTTTCCTCAGCTGTAAAATAGGAATAAAGATAATTCTTCTCCCTATCTCACAGGATTTTTAAAAAATCATTTTAGACAATATATGTGAAGGGTCTCAAAACTGCAAAGTTAAATATGAGATAACATTCTTTTTAAAAAGAGAAAGAAGAAAAGAGGAAAGGAGAAGAAAAGGGAAAGGAAAAAGGTGGAAAAGGAAAGGAAAAAAGAAAGCATTTTATAAATCTGACTTATTTGTATCCCTAGTTAAGTGATGTTGAGCAATCTGTATGAGCCTGTTTCTTCATTTATGAATGATGAGGTTAATAGTACCTATCCACACCTCCACCTCCTAGTCTTCTTTGCAAAGGTGGGAAAGTATGAGTATGATCACAGAAAAGCATTCTTTTTTTGAGGTATGTAGTTAGTTTTGAGGAAGATTGGTTTTTCTTCTCCTTTTTTAATTTTATAACAGCTAAATGAGTCTCTAGGAGAGGAATACTAGTAAATGTATCTGACACAAAATCAAATGATATCAATAAAATTACTTTTAAAGGAAACATCTGACCTATCAACTCTCTGGGTTGTTAAAAGTATCAAATTTAATTAACTCATAAAAAAACTCAAAAATAAAACACAATAAAATGTATGGTATTTATTACTACATGGTATTTATGCATATGTTATTATGTACGTCATTTATTACTTAATAACAACCCTTGAGCCAATCTCAAATCAGGAAATGGAAATGAAGCATATTGCTATAGGTCAGAGATCAAATGGCCAGTGTGTCTCAGAGGCAAGAGGGAAGGGATAGGCAATTTTTTCTCTAAAGGGTCAGAGAGCAAATATTTTAGGCTTTTTGGATAAGAGATAAAATTAAGGATATTATGTAGACATATAAAAAGAGAAAAAAATTAATTCTCCCCAAATTTTTCTTGATAAAATTCAAAATATAATGATAATAGAGTACAAAATTTTGTAACATAGGTGTGCAAATAAAAAGAAAAGGTTTCCTTTTTTGAGTGGATAGCCTATCTCTTAGTTGGGGTTCCAAACTAATATTCTTTATCATAAAAGATGATCACAAATCTGCTAATGCTGACAAATAATGAAATTGCATATATTTCATCTTTGAAAATAGCTTCACACATATGGGTTTCATCAAATATTAATATCAATATATAAGCATATGATTTTAATTGACCATCTTCCTCACTTAGAAAGTATTTACAGAATTCTATTAAATTCTTCAATGGATTGTTGCCTTTTTCCATGTCATTACATTGCAGATTGATTACTTCTAGTTAAAATTTATGTGGAAGTTCCTCAATTGCATTGTTAAATGGATTTTGAAAGATGGTCATTTCTTTAGTATTTGCATCAAAGCCTACAAAACACTGCTGGAACTGTCGTTTGAGCTCAAAAAATAATCTGCTGCAAATTTGTGTGGGACTGGAGATCTCATTTCTAATTTTAACTTTTGGCAGCACTGAAAGTGTGTAAAGCAGCTCGAAATTACTTGGGATTCATACTTCAGTCGTTGTCATGGAGTTGATTTTACTGCAGTGTAAATTTCACACACATGGGCTGGTTAGCCTTGTAATTTTAGGCTGAAATCATTAAGAAATATTATCAAGTCTACAGTAGAAACTAATTTCAAAAGCAATTCAGTGTTCAATAAGGAATTGAGAGTGATTATTTTCCTTTAGAAAAATTTCTCAATGATATCTATGAAGTTCAAAAACTTTTCTCTTTTTTTCTTGTTTTGACATGATGGGAATGCACTGGTAATAATTTTTGTAAGTCCATCCATAGAAAAGAGCTGTATACACATGGCACTCAAAACCCTATCAAGGTATAATTGCATCCCTGAGATTTGTAACGCTCCCAGAACTAAGAGAACCCATGTGAGTATGTCAGATAGGTGTCTCAAAGTGTCTTTGCAGTAGTTGAAAACACCCATAGGTGATATGTAAATGACTGAGCATTGTCATGTAAAAACCATTCTTAACTCACTGGTCAGATTTGGCCTCTGGGACAGTTTCCTGTTGGAGGAAGCGAAGACTTTAAGATGCAAAGAAAGCACTGATATTCTTATTAGTAGGAGTTTCCTATCTGAATTCCCTTGATCAATCCAATACCCCTTTGACAACTAAGGATGTGCAGATAAATTGCCCAAGAGAATTTAAGTTGTCCAAGGTCATATAGCCACTAACTTACAGAGACAAAACTAGAACCCTAGTGTTCTAACTTCAAGACTAGTGCGCTTTCCAAGATGCTACCTTTTGAATTAGCCTTCTGGAATTGAAAAAGCCACTAGAATCATCTACTTTATTTATTAACAAATGTTTGTTGATTTGAAAATAGGGGACCAGAACTTTGAATAAAGGTTGGATTTCCATAAGTTCCAGGGGGAATAAAGTTACTCTGTCAACTCCTCCCATCTCCAGCTCATTGCACCTCTTTTCCTCACATAGATGGATTGGAGGAAAACTATGCTAGGCAATGAAGCAGTAAAGATAAAAATGAAACACTCCTTGTGCTCAAATAGCTCTTATTTTTTCCTGAAACTTGCTGCTTTGTCTTGCAAAAGGTAGGAGAGAGTGTAAATAAAAAATAGGGATAAAGAATGGGTTTGATATTTCATTGTTGTAGGGACCCCTTGGATTCCCTAAAAATACAAAGTTTTTGTGAAAAAAAGAAAAGTTCTTATATATAGTAGGAAACTGAGGCAGATTTAAGAGAAGCCAGTTGTCCTTACACATAGATCTAATGTTGGAAGGGGCCTCAGAGGTCTTGTAGTTCAACCCCCTTATTTTACAGATGACAAAATTCATCTCAGAGGTGTTAAATGACACAGTAAATGTCTGAGGCAGAATTTGAACCCCATTGTCTGGTCCATCATCCTATCTATGTCAGCTATACCATAATTCCTCTCATAATAGGCAGAGCACCCCAGAGCACCTCTTTTTAAAAAGTTGCCAAGAACATTATTTAGCATTTAACTGTTCTATAAAACTCTTACCACATCTATTGCTCCCACTATTCTCCTGTTCGCCAACCTATAGCATCACATACACACACACACACACACACACACACACACAATAACAAATATTTATTAAACACCTACTATTTTCCAGACACTACACTAGGCTAGAGACACAAGTACAAATAAATGAAATTATATCTGTTCACAAGGAGCTTCTGTACACATTTCTCCACTTCCTTCCTATCTCTTTCTCCACATCACATATCTGAGACCCTCTCCCTTCCCCTTCTCACCTCCACTTCTTCTCCTCTTCTAGTTTGAACTCAGCACCAGAGCATCTTTACTCAACAGGCATCTTTCTCCCTTTAAAGGGAAGACTCCAAGTACAACTTCCCCAATCTCAGGGTCTTTCACCAAATCCCCCATCCCATGTCCTGTCAGAGTGGCTTCTCTAAAACCTCTCACTTTGCTCCTGCAGTGGACAGTAGACTTCTTTCCTTTCTAAAGGAGTCAGCTAAGCCAGGAATAGACACTCCCCTCAATATCAATACCATTTTTCCAACCCCTTTCAGGGTTCACTGCTTCTTAGTGTCTGACTGATCTCATCATAGCTTAGATGATATCTCTCTAATGGGTGGAAGGAGGCATGGAACAAGAAGAGGAACATTTTTTTTTCTAATAAACTAGTAAAGTATAATGAAAAGCAAATGTTGGGAGAACACAGCTTCTTGCACCTACCTCAAGACATTTCTTCTCTTCTTTTCTGAAAGGTTTCTGTTTTGTCCTAGAGTAAAGGTAAAAGAATAGCACAGAGTTTATAAACCAGCCCTGAGCCCAGGATGCAGCAAACTGATTGGATGGTACCCCTTCCACTCAGGAGAAATGCAAATTCAAAAATCTCGGATTGCCTCTCTCCAATCTAGGGCAAGATCTCTGGTTAATTAGTAATTATTGTCCCTGATAGTAACACCTACTCACCCAAGCACAACTACATACACACTCATACTCATACTCACACACATACACACGCACACTTACACCACCTCATCCCACACCACCCCATACCACCCCATACCATACCCTATACACACAATTTCCCACCCCAAACTTAAGAATAAGAAGATTCCTTAGAAATCCTGTCCTTTTATCTCTTTCACTTCTAGGTTTCCAACAGTCACAAGTTACTGAAGACATTCATTACTTCTGAATTAAAGAGAAAGTTATCTGTAAAACTGAGAAAGTGAATTTATCTGGAAATGTGCCTGGAGATAGAGGTCCCAAACTTTCCACATGAATCCCACCCTACAAATATTAACTCATTTTACCCTCACAACAACCCTGGGAGAGGGGTGCTATGATCACCATCCCCATCTTACAGATGAGTAAACTGAGACAGAGAGTGATTAACTGATTTGCTCAGGGTTATAGAGCTACTGAGCATCCAGAGCTTTCTGCCACCTAAATGCCCCATTATTAGTTAAATGAATTTGGCTGTGTCATTTCTACAACTGGGAGCATAGGACTGTTTACATTTTTCTTTATGTTGTGAGGGTTTTGCATAGTGCCCAGCACATAGTAAGCATTCAGTCATTGATGTGCTCTTATAATAGCTCACATTTATTTAATCCTTTAACATTTATGAAGCATTTATCTCACAAAAAGCCTTAAGAGGTTAGGTAGTTTATCATCCTCATTTTGCAGGTGAGGAAATTGAGATTTAGGGACGTTAAATAACTTCCCTTGAACTCTACAGTTGAGAAGTATCCAAGCAGGAATTTACCCATGGGTCTCTTAACTACAGATGTCTTTATATGTGTCTTTTATATTGCCTCTAGAAACAAATTATATAACTGTCATTATCATAACACATTACACTTACATAATACTTTATCTCATCAAATTCTCACAATCCTCTGTATGTATCTAAAAATTATCACTTTTCCATTTTATGAGACTCCTGAGACACAGAAAGATTAAAAAGTCATATACTTAATATCAGAACCTAAGTCTCTAGTCTTCTAGTTGATGGCTCATTTTTGGTTAATCAATCAATCAAACAGCATTTATTAATCAACTACTAGGTGCTAGAGACTGTGTTAGGCACTGAGAATAGAAAACTCTTGTAATGAATATGCGTGGTCAAGAAAAACAAATTCTCACATTGGCCTTTTCGAAAAAGGTGTGGCTCATGGTATACATCAAGTCTATCATCTCGCTGTCCAGAGGTGAGGGCTGAGCTTTATCCTTGGCTCTCTGGAATTATGGTTGGTCATTGCATCGATCAATTGTTTCAAAGTTGTTTTTCTTTACAATGCTGTTGTTATCATACAAACTGTCCTCCTGGTTCTGCTTGCTTCATTTTTATCATTTCATACAAGTCATCCAATGTTTGTCAGAGAGTATCTCTTTTAATAGTTCTTATGGTATAACATCTTCCTATATATTCTCTTGCATTCATATACCGTACTTTGTATGTAATTCATGCCCCCCTACCCTTTACAGAAGAGAAATCTTAGGCCCGGAAAGGTAAAATTACTTTCCCAAATTCACAGAGCTATTAAACAGGGATTCAAACTTTCTGATTCCAAATCCAGTATGCTTTCTACTATACTAATTCGTACTGTCTTCTCTCTGTTATCTATCATTCTCCATCCTTCAAGGTTCAGTTCAAGCCTACCATCTTTTTGAAGCCTTCCATCATCATTCCCACCTATTGCCAATTCTTATTATTCCTTAATTATTTCAAGTGTCTTAGTTAGCTGCCCAATAAGATTGAAAACTTGCCTGAGGTCAGAGACAATGTCATACTCCAATAGTCCTTATAGTTCCTTCCATACAGCTTTGTTGTTGAGCCATTTAGTCATGTCTGACCTTTCATGGCCCAACTTGGGGTTTTCTTGACAAAAACTCTGGAGTGATTTGCCATTTCTTCCTCCAATTCAGTTTACAGATGAGTAAACTAAGACAAACAGGGTTAAGTGACTTGCCCAGGGTCACACAGCTAATAACAGTCACCTAGTTGTCCCATGTACAGCTAGGAACTCAACCAAATCAGATCATTGATTTATGTCTGCCTTCCCCCTCTCATGAATTCAAAAACATTCCAGTCCCTAATACCAACCTACAACTAAGCACAGCATTGAGTCCAGGAAGGCTGGTTTGTTACCAATGGGTAATCATTTTAGTTCTGAGATTTCAATGATGAAGTAGTATTAACTAGGTAAGTGATGGGATTTCCTTTCCTAGAAGATTCCTCCAAATTCTCTGAGAATTGGATGGATTGAATTCTCTTGAAAGGAATATTTTTTTCTGAAATCACAGGACTGGCCTTCTTCTGCCCCTGTGTACTAGTTCTTGAACCTTATTCTCCAACTCATACTCAGATCCAGTGACAATGCCACTTGTCTTGTTCTGCAAACAAGACACTCCAACTCTAGGCCCCAGACCTTTTCTCCACCTGTCTCTCATGCCTGGGATGCCTCCCTCTTCACCTCCACTTACTGGGTTCCCCAGTTTCCTTCCTGTAAATCCCAACTAAAATCTCATCTTCCACAGGATAATTCCCTCTTCCTTTCCTAATTATTTCCTCTCTATATTATATTCTCTATACAGTTTATTTGTACATATTCATTGGTTGCCTCCCCTACTAGATTGTGATATCCTTGAGGGTAGGGCTGTCCTTTGTCTCTTTTTGTGTTCCTAGGGCTTAGTCTAATGTCTAGAACAGAGTAGGTATTTAATAAATGTTTATCCATTGATTGATTAATATAAATGTTAGATATTATTAAATGACCTTTCAAACTCCCTTATGTTCCCTAGATCATCAGATAATTAAGATCACCTAGAAATTCAAATGGAGATGAAACTGGTCATTTTCTGACTAAAAAACACAAAAAACCATTATTAAGGACCTATTAGATGCCAAAAACTATTCTAGGTTCTGGAAATAGAAGTGAAGTTCACAAGCATCTAGTAAGCACCTACTTTCTGGCAGGTACTATGTTAAGCAGTTAGAATAGAAAGAAAGGCAAAAATAGTTTCTTCTCTCAAGGAGTTCAAAATAGAATAGGGGAGATGATCTGTGAGTAAGCAAGATGTATACAGTGTAAATTGGAGATAATCTCAGAGGGAGAGTACTAACATTAAGGAGGACCCAGAAAGGCTTCTTGCCAAAAGTGGGATTTTAGCTGACACTTTGAACAAATCAGGGAAGCCAAGCAAAGGTGAAAAGGGAAAGAATTCACTGGGGAACACCTGGTGCAAATGCATTGAGTTGGGAGATGGATTGATTGTCTTGTTTGGGGAACAGCAATGAAGTCAGTCACTGAATCACAAGAAAGCTCTTCTGGTCTCAAGGAACTTGAATTCTATCAGGGAGATAAAGTACACATATAAGCACAGACAAAATAAATACAAGATAAATTCAGAGTGAGGTATTAAGAGCTGATTTTGAATTGAGATTTGAAGGAAATTAGATATCATAAAAGTGAAGACAGAATATATTCCTGGTCCCTAGTTTAATTTACCCGAGCTCTCAAGAAAGGCCATGAGAGCCCAGAAGCTGCATCATAAATTGAAATTTCAAAACTCAAAACAAAATTTTGTCAAGTTTCTTCCCTCAAACTCAAAATCTCTAGGAACGCCATTACCAGGCACTCTTCATTTCATTTCCATTAAGTCCTAAGAAAGCAAGCCTAGCTTAATTACATCAACAACAAATCCCAAAATGAATTGCTTTCTTGGGCAACTGGGAAGGCCGAGTGGGTTTCATTTTGTCTCTGCATCCTTAATATCTTTGAGATTATAGTCAATTACTACATGGATGCCTTTGAACATATTTGTTCATATATTATCTCCATCATTAGATTGTGACCTCCTTGAAGGCAGAAACTGTTTTGTTTTTGCTTTATAATCCAAATTGAACATTTAATAAATTTATGTTGAACTGGATTGATTTAATGGGTCAAGGTTAATCTGGACAGGGTTCTCTAGCATAGCATTTCTTAAACTGTGGGTCACATATGGTGTCACATAACTAAATGTGGGAGGGTCACAAAAAATTTAGCAACAATAAAAGATTTCTGAATGCAATGACCAAAAATTAATTCAAAATCAAACAAGTAATGAATCTGAGGTGTTTCTGGCAGCATTTACCCATGTTGCATTTCACACCTCCACTGCAGTCTTGGTTCTAAGCATTCAACATGCGCACTTTGCCCTGTGTATACCATGTCACACAGTGCCAATGAATGCAACTTGCCTTATATTCGACACTATTGTATATTATGAATTACAGTGTTTTTACTGCACATACAAAGGCTTGGGAATGGCATTGTTCACTGCAGTGCTAATGTGAATTGACTTCTGGGTTACTATGATGAATTGGCTTTCTGATGTTGGGATTTAGCTTTCTGGTATCTGAATAAATGTTTTTCTTCTGTCTTCTACATGAAAAGTCTGCTATACTTCATGATTCAGAACTGTGCAGGCATATTCATAGTCACCCTCAGTGCTTTGAGTATTACCTTGGTGATACAGTTGTATCATATAGTTTTGAAAACTCAATGGTTTAAACATTTTGCTTTAAGGAAAACAATTGTAATATATTTATGTTAAAAATAAAATTGAAAGTTTGACTTTAAAAGTTAACATATGGAAGAACAGAGTGGAAAATGGCTCCTTGGAAATGTTTACAACTACAGATGATTTTATAATTGAAAATAACCTTCCCAAAGATTTAATTGTAAGAGTTATAATTGATCATCTGCAGTGCATGGAGACAATTTCAAAAATATTTTCCTTCAAATTTTGATTCTAAAAAACTAAGTCAAGTTCATAAAACATATTCAATTGAAATAAAAAACCTCAATCACCTGGCATTAATAGTTCAAGAATTTACTGAGTTATCAAGCAATGTAGGTTTAAAACCTGAGTTTCCTAAAAAATCATTAAATGAATTTTGGCTTGGGATTAGGACAGAATTTCTAACAATTTCTGAAATAGCCCTAAACATACTTCTGCTATTTTGTACTATGTATTTATGTGAAGTGGTGTTTTTAACATTAATGATTATAAAATCAAAATATCAATCAACTCTGAAAAAATGTTGAAGATGGTTTATGTCCTGCCAGTATCAAATATTCCACCAAAATTTAATTCTTTATGGAAAAATAAACAAGCACATCTATCTCATTAGTATTAAAAATTGCTTTCATCTTTAACAAATGGTAAAATTGTGCTTACCATTTCTTTATGATTTATTATCAGTAAATGTTTAATTGTATATCTATTTTGTATACCTATATACCTGGAGTCATGTAAAAATTCATCCTGTGATAAGGGATTGAAAGTGGAAAAAGTTTAAGAAGTCCTGTCTAGTAGAGTACTCCTGTCCCTCTCCCCTCCCCTCCCTTCCCCTTCCTTCCCTCCCTTTCTTTCTGCTCTTCTCCTCTCCTCTTCATGTGGGGTATCCTTACCTGAGGTTACTCTGTCCAAAGGAAGGTAAATTTTGATGACTGAGGCCTACCTTGATATCTCAGAATTTACAGACTCTTTCTTTCTTAAAGACCATTCCTGAAACCCAATTCTCTCAAACTCCCATTGATTGGCCAACAATAGGTCCCTGCCCAAGTACCTCTTAATGTTGTGGGGGGGGGGTGTTTAGGTGGGTGGGGCAATAGCTTAGAGTGATAAACAGTAATTGAGTTCCTCTTTTGGCCAGGAACATCCCTGAGGGTCTTTCCCTCTTGGTTTGATTTTTTTTTTTCAATTAAAGGGGCCATCCCATGGCTCACTTCTTAAGCATTCTTAATCACTGAGTGGGTGTTGCCTCAGTCAAACTGAGAATTTGGAAAGACCTTAGGTCTTACACCAAGGTCTCTCACTGCATCCATCTCCAGTCATCCATCTGGTCCATCTCCATCTCCATCTGGTCACTGGACCAGATGACTCTGGAAGAGAGAGTAAAGCTGGTGCCTTTGCACAGTCCTCCCTCACTTAAATCCAATTCACTCTCAAGTCATGGCATCATCTTCCTGATATCATGGTCCTCTTCGCGAAAGAAGGACAAACCACATACGCAACTGTCCCTGAAGGACAGAGAGTATATAACTATGCCATAGCTCTTCCCTCCACCCCTCCAACACCTTCTAAAATAGTCTTATCTGCAACCTACTTTCTACTTTCTCCATATTCAGCAAACTTTTAATTGTAATTTCTTTTTACCTTAGTCTTTTTTCTTTCTCCAGTCCCAGCAGTGATCCCTTTGTTTAGCCCATAAGATGTCCTCATAGAGAAAGAATAATGTACCAGATCTAGAACCAGAGTAATTGTAGGTAACCAGAACCGCTCAGTGAAACAAGAGCAGAAGTGGCCCACACTTAATATTACAATACTTCCTTCTGTTAAGTAACATCTCTCACTGAGTGATTTACAACAAGTATATTTCTTCCCCCACCCTTCTCCTCACATATGTAAGTGGGAAACTGTGAGTCCATGGAGGGGTATGAAATCAGAGTTTTTAGCTGTTGGTTATGTTAGAAGTCATTCAGTGTACATGTTTGAACAGAAATAAGCTTACTTTGGGATTTATTGTCTTTGGCAAGTGTTCATGCAGTCTCTACTTGACTCCCATAATATGAAAAACCACTGAGTTCTGAGGTGGCTCTGAGATAAACACAAAAATGCCCCTGTGGGACACCTCTTATGTTAGTAATGTCCCCTTATATCAAGTCAAGAAGTCCTTCCTCTGTAACTTTTACCCACTTCTACTTCTACCTTCTGGGGTAAAGAAAAATAAGTCCAATCCTTCTTCAAGTACAAGGAAATTTTAGAAGACATTTTTCATGTCCCTCCTTAAATATTTTCTAGCTAAACCTTTACAGTTTCTTAACTTATGCTCATTTGACCTTATTTCCATTCTGAGAATCCTATCATCATCATCTTCTGAATGGACAGTCAGTTCTGCTATAATTTGGCTCACATGCCTCTATATTTTATGCAAAACTAAGCAATAAAATCCAAACAGGAAAAATAGGGTTGGGGTACTGTACTAAAAAAATCTCATCACTGAGATAGGACCTAACAAAAATGATAGCACAATTTTATATATGTTAAACAGTTAAATCAATAAATACCGAAATAAATAGTGGCAGTGTCCAAAGGGCTTGGGCTGCTACTCATCCTGAAAGACAAGGTTCCTACACAGTCCAAGCTAGCAGGGTAGAGAAGTTTAGGCTGAGAGGTCAGAACCTCAGTGGGCTGCAACTTCCAGATAAGGCCAGGGGAGAGTGAGGGTGGTGGCAAATCATCCCTCTCTGACACAACTCTGACCACACCCCAAAATGGATAATAAACATGGCTCTTTTCCTTGAAAAGGATCTAAAGTTTGCTTGTGGAGGTGGGTGTCAGAAGGGTTACAGTTTGTGAATTATTGTGTAGTGCAATTTTCTGAGTTTTCTTAATGTTTCTCGGGGATGAAAATTCGTTACGCTCAAATTCTTCTCTAAGCATTGGAGCAAATTCACATTTTCACAATAAGCATATACTAAAACTGACTGTATTGAGTTTCTTGATATTCTTCCCTAAAATGTGGGGCTTAGAGCTCAGCTCAGTATTTCAGATATGCTGTACCCAGGACTGAATTCAGCAGGACTTTCATCTCCATTGCTCTGAACCAAGGTTCCTATTCCTGTTGAGGAAGCCTAAGGTTGCCTTAGTTTTTCCATCTGCATGGTTACACCACTAATTAATAGTGAGTTTCCATTCAACTCAAATCTCTAGATCTTTTTCCCAAAGTTATCCAACCATGCTTCCTCCACTATCTGGTCACCTAAACACTTGAGTGTTATAATCCAAGTGGCAATAGGTACAAGGCCAGCAGGATCCTCCGTCATGTCAGATAGACTAATTCTTTCCCTAAAAGACAAGGAAACCAAACACTTTATTCATCAAGAGGTTTAAGACCAGGTTTCCTGGTCATCTAAGTGAATAAAAAAGACTAACAACTTAGAGTCATTGCTTTTTAGACGGCACAGACATCCTATGAAAGTCAAATATCATTGGTAAGTATTCATTCTATGCTATGGCTAAGTAAACTTTTCTTTTGTTAACTACTGAATGACCTTCAAGTGTTACATTTCAATCCAATCTTAAGCCTAAACTCATCTACCACCCTGAACTGACTGAGTCAGATCTGGCCTTTAATAAAAGTGTAGGGTTTTTTAGTTATCCCAAATAAATTTAATCTTATTAGCTATAGCCCACAATTAGAGGCAGTTAATATCTTTTAGCATCCTGGCTCTATCATTCAACATTTTTCCTATCCCTTCCAGCCTAATGTATAAGTATGCCCTTCTGCCAATGGGGTCAAGAAGAGAAGAGTCCTAGAGCCCTCCACCAAAGACTTTTCTCAAGGTTGACCTTGATCCACTAAACCAATTCATTTCAACAAACATTTATGAAGTGCCTACTACTTGTGACACATTAAAACAAAAAGACAAAAATCAAATAATCCCTGCCAACAAGGAGTCTGGGGGATACAACAGCTACACAGACAAGGAAATATGAGATAGTTTGAGGAGAGATGGAAGACAGAAAGGGGTGGCACACTATGGATGGTGCCAGTGATGGGGAAATACTTACCAGAAGATCAGGATGTGGTATGTGAGCTGAGTCAGGAAGCGTGAAAAAGGAAATGAGGTTAGTCTGTCAAAACCGCTCTAAATAAAACTGTGACCTGTGGGTGATCATTGCTTCTTTTTTCACACTTCACAGGTGACCTGAGAGAATTTGAAAGGCAGATTTAAATCTGAGTGTCCAAAACCAAACATCTACAATATAAGTAGATATATAAAGGCAATATCATTCATTAAATAATTAAGACCTGAGGACACAGATTAGTGAACAAATATTTGGGACAGGAGAGAAATGCAGAACTCATTCTACTGTCTCCCTCTCATTTCCCATTCCCAGTAGATGTGTTCTGAGTTCCAAATGTCACCTTTAAATAAATAAGTAAATCAATGAATGAATACGTGGAAATATTTAAAACAGTATTTTTTGATATTTGAACACATTTTTTTCCTTTCTCATATGAGAATATATGACCAACTCAAGCTACTGGCATTGTATTTTCTTTCTTCCTTCTTTCCTTCCTTTTTTCTTTTTCCACTTTTTCTTTCCTTTCTTTTTTCCTTCCTTCCTAAGAGTAATATATAATTATCTACAGTATCAGAATATTACCCTTGTGCCCCCCCTTCAGAAATTCTGGGTATTTAATGATCTGTTTTCTATGTACATGTTGTTTACTCTCATAAAAGAAGCTTCTTGAGATTGGAAACTTCCATTTTTTTCCTTCATATCTTTCATGCTTGGTGATTGATACTTAATAATTGATTGATTGATTGATACTTAATAAATATCTGTTGAATAGAATTGAATTAAAGGGAAGGGGGCAAAATCTATAGGAAGGCTTGGCAAATTTTATCTGTTATGATATGAAACTGGAGAAAACAATCAGATAACACAATACAGTAAAAGGAAAAACTTAAGAGTGGTGTTAATTTTCATTTGACTTGTTTTGTTTTGTCCCTTCTATTCTTTGTAAATTTTGGTATTTGATCCTACAAGGGGACATTGCCCATGCTCTTATTTTTATAGACACTAAATATTTAAAGAACTAATTTTGAATTTCTTGTGACACTGTGATGCTGGACAGGACAATTTGGGGAGAGATGAGGGGATGCCTGCAAGACTGGTGCCAACATAGACAAACAAATCAGTAGCCTCCCAGTAAGGACAGAAATAAACCAGAGTCTTGTGGTCCACAGGATCTCTATGCAGAGTCCACTAGTGAAAGCTCCAGGATAGCTACTACCCCGAGGGTGTGGAAGGGTGTAGAAGAAACAAGGAACTGTCTTAGACAAGGACATCCCAGAGTTCAAGGTCTCCAGCACTCTGTCTACAGATGCCGTAAACAGCCCTGAAAATCAGTCCTATGGGCATTAAAAATTCAGAGAAGCTTCACCCTAGAAGAAAGAGATCAATATAGGAATCCAGGAAACCCAGAGATCAAGTTTGGTCCAACCAAAAGCACAACTGGGGACAGAGACTGTCCCCTGCACAGAGTTACAATTCAGAAACTAAAGCCAGAGATATGAGTCAATCTAATAAGACACAGAGTATTATCAAAAATTATTCCAAATCCAGAGATACCATAAGAAGGAGACTAAAATCTCTATAACAAATTCAAACAGAAGCTCAAAAGAAAACAAATTACTTTCCACAAAGATTATATGAATATCTAGGAAAAATGAAACAAGAGATTTAAAAAAGAAATGAAATCTCAAGTTAAAAAACTGCAAGGATAATTAGCTCATGAGAGCAGGCAGTAAACCTCAAGTAATAGACTTGATGAAATATAGGATAGCCCAAGCAAGTATCAATGACTCCATAAGACCACAGGAAATAAATAGATGTTTTAAATAGGAGAAAGTGTAAGATAATTGATATAAAAATATAAAACAATTATCTTACAAATGAGTCAAAGAGAGTTACTTTAAGAATCACTGGAGTCTCTGAAAGTCATGATTTTTAAAAAAATGACTGGATATTATATTTTAAGAAATGACAAGTAAAAACCGTCCAGATCTATTAGAACCCATGAAGAAATAAAGATAGAAAGGATCTACCTGCAATACCTCAGTAGACTATCATAGCCATAGAACTCTAATATCAAAGAAAAAATTACTGGCAGTGTTCAGGAAAAAAAAATATGCTCAAGTACAAAAGAAGCATAGTCAAGATCACACAAAACCTGGTAATTCCCATGGGAAAACAAAAACAAAGGAGAACTTGAAACATAGCATTAAAAAGGTAAAATACAATGTGTCCCAAATATTAGGTCCTAATAACCTAAAACTGCACTAAGATTTTGGGGATAATAAATATAGTTACATATAGAGAGAGAAAGAAAGGGGGGGAGAGAGGGAGAGAGCTATATAGGTATAGATACATACACAGACATACATATGTGTATAGAGATTATATATACATATATAATATACATGTATACATACATACATAGACAGAGAGAGACAGAGACATACAACTAAGAATACGCTGTTTATTGTTCAGTCATTTTCAGCCGTATGGGACTCTGTCACCCCATTTGGGGTTTTTTGGGCAGAGACACTGATTTGATTTGCCATATCCTTCTACAGCTCATTTTACCAGTAAGGAAACGGAGGCAAGCAGCTAAGTGACATGCCTAGCATCACACGGTGTATGAGGCCAGATCTGAACTCAGGAAAATGAATTTTCTGACTCCAGGCCCAGCATTTTATCTACTGGACACCCAGCTGCTCCACAATTAAGAATTTATTAATACCCTGCAAAAATCCTACAGCAGGAAAAAAAAGACTGAATACTTTTAAAGAATTTATGATGAAAAAATCAGATCTGAGTAGGAACTTGAAACATAAATAGGAGTTTTTCATTTAATTTCTCCCTATTTATTGGCTCCTTCCCTACTACCTACAAACATCCATTTCTCCCCCATCCTGAAAAAGTCCTCACATGATGCTTCCATCCCCTTAACTAGACTTGTCTGTCTCTTCAGTCTTTTGTGGCTAAACTGCTTGAAAAGAAGGTGTATAATAGGTGCTTCCACTTTCTCTCTGCTCACTCTCTTCTTAACTCCTTACACCTCAGCTTTCATCCTCATCATTTCACTGAAACTGCTCTCTCCAAAGTTACCAAAGTTCTCTTAGTTGCCAAATCCAATGGTCCTTTTTCAGTCTCCATTCTCCTTGATCTCTGCAGTTTTGGACAGTGTTGATCAGAACCTACAAGTGGGTCTGCCTGCTTCAGGTTTCTTCTCACTCTAATCTTATCCCATGTGTATCCTCTGCTAGAATGTCAGTTCCTTGAAGGAAGGGATCTTTTCTCCTTTTGTATACCTAGCAAAATAAATGCATGTTTGATTGAATTCCAATAAAACATTTTTGAAACAAATTGTTGCAAATTACCTATGGACATCTGATGATGGGGAACTCTCTCACTAAAGGGACCTAGTTCTGAACTAACATGGACCAGGTTCAGTACCAGAAGAATCTTGATGTCTTAAAGAAGATAATGAGGTTTGTCTCACCCTTTCTCTTTCATTATGCTGTCATCTTAGCATAGAACTCCAAGAACAATTTCTTAAACAAAGTTTGATCTAATCCTATGCTTAAAAGGTTTAAGGAAGTTAAGAGGCTCCCTTCTAGAAAGGCACTCAATGCTAATTGGTAGCTGTTTCTCTTTCATCCAGGAACCCTGAGGGTCTTCTCCTGGTTTGATTTTTTTTTTAATAAAGGAGCCATTCCTTGAGTAACTATTTAAAGAAGCCTATTCATTGAATGGGTGTATCTCACTCAAAGTGAGAATCTGATAAGACTTTAGCCTAAAAGGCCAAGGGTCTCACATTGCATCCTGGGCCATCTCCAGTCATCCTGATGAATATTGGAACCAGATGGATCTGGAGGAGAAAGTGAGACAAGTGACCTTGCATAGCCCTCCCTCGCTCAAATCATGACTGCAAGTCAGGTCATCATCTTAATGTCATGGTCCTCTTTGAGAGCAAAAGACAAACACCACAAAAACACAGAAAGTCAATTAGGTATAGAACAGCTATGTTTTCTTCTACCACAAAAGAAATATTTAGAATATGAAAGACTAGTAAACTTCTTGGTTGTCTAAGTACAAAAAAACATCATAGGAGAAGTTAATAATGTATTAGGTAGAGCACTGGATCTGGAATCAGGAAAACTTGAATTCAAATCCCACCTCAAACACTTACCAGCTGTTTGACCCTGGACTAGTCAACGTAATCTATGTCCATCTCAGTTTGCTCAACTGTAAAATAAGAATAACATCATGACCTACCTTCCAAGTTTGTTCTAAAGATCAAATGAGATAATACTTATAAAACATTTATCACAGTATTTCGCATATAGTAGGTACTGTATCAATAATCCCCTTGCCCTTCTCCTTCCCCTTTCCATCCCTCAGTCTTCTGACTGGTGAACTAACAAACCTGATAAAGAGGTAGGTCATTTGGGAAATCATACTTGATTTTTCATTCTTAGTCAACCAATCAGTTCCTAAGTCTCCTCCATTCTATCATAACAATGTCTCTTTCATCCATTCTCTCCTCACCCTCAAGGATATGTACCATTCTATCCAGTGTCCTCTGGATTCATTGTCTCAAATTCATCTCTTACATGGAGGTCTCATGAACCAAAGGCAAACAGAAATACGTGTTGGATGTACCAGCTCTAACACATTAGTAATGATGACCTTGTGTGCAAAAGGTAACATAATAGACTTTATCAAGGATACATAAGATCAGAAAGAATGTGTCCTAGTCATGTACTGAGAGTCAGAAAGAGCATATGGCTACCCAAGTGTTCCAATGCTAACTACAAAACATTAAAGGAACCAGAGAAACGCTATACGCTGTGGATGATTTACAGGGAGATATCGACAAGAACCACATAGAATGAGAAGGCATGAAGGGGTTATAATCTGTACCAGCGGGCATGATGTAGGTCAAGTGTGGTTTGGTTAGATCTGATGCTTCAGGTTCAGAACTGGAATGAAATGAGTCACTCATAGAACATCTAGTAGTTGACAGAAGATTTACTTAGCTATAACTGAGAAAGGATACTCAGCAAGGTTATAGTATTTATTCAAATTATCGGTTTCCCAGTCTCTGTGTTAAACATGAAAGCCTACTAGTCAGAAGCTTGAGGGAGATGCTGCTGACTCCTTGCAGGCTGTGTTTTTGTATAATACCCAGGAGAAACTTCTCTCAAGGGTCCAAGCACTGATCTCCTCATCAACTAAGTTTTGAGAATGGTTTTGATACTTTTTAAGGGGAAAAAAATAGCCTCACCTAGACAGAAAACAGCATTTCTAACATACTCCAACTCTTGGTGGTAAGGTCCTAAAGTCTTCTAGAGGACTTTTCACCATTTAAATGGCATTAGCAATATTATTGTACAACCTTAATCTCAGGGATTATCATAGGGATATGAGAAGCCTGGCAGACAGTACTGAAGAAGAAAAAGAAAAACTAAAACAGAAAGTTAACCTTTTTAAAAAAAAAAGCAATGCAATGGTCCCCTTAATGAGTAATAAACTGTGAGGGAGGGTAAACATCAGAAATCCCTGGTTTCATTGTCCAACTTCAGAAAAACCAAGTTCCAAAACTTGAAGGTCTGGTCTATATGGTGGGTGATACCAAATCTTTGCAGTTCACAGTAACACTCCCCATGTAAATAAAAAGAATTAATGGTGTCAGGACTGCAGCACATATGATAATACTTCTGTCCCAATCACTGAATTTCATCATCGTGCATATCATTTGTAGTAAATTAGCTACAGTCTCATCCTCCTTTATGCAATCTGTCCCAGTGCCAAAATCAATACCAAAATTTGCCACTATATTTTCAGCATTCTCTCAGCTACAAGTTGGGTCCTGCTCATTCCTGGGAGTCTCATGGCAGAGTGAGAGGAAATTATTCTGCTCTAAGACACTATACTTCTTACACGGGGTTGGGAAGATACTTTCACCTCTCCTCTGTTGCCAGAAAGTAAGGTGTCTCTTAATATTACCATCCCTTATTACCACCCTGTGAGCCCTTCCTGGGAAGGAGCTGTCCAGTGACTGAGTACTGTACCAATAACAACATGGAGAGACCCCATCAGTACCAGATTACAGGAAGTAAAGGGCTATTCTGGGCATGCCTTTACTACTGTCTCTGCCAGAGCTCACTAACCTGGACCCAAATCAACACTCACTCCATTGACAGTCAGGCCTGAACTGCTATCACTCCACTGCTGGTTGCCACTGGGACCTGTACCTCATCCTCTTCTAGACTTCATTGCCACTGAGGCCACTTCAGTTGTTCAAAGCCACTGCTCCCTCTTCCTACTGCCCACTTTGCTGAGGTTAAGCACTCTGCCAAAGACTAGCTATGATCCTTTTTTTCAGGCCTGAATCCTGTCCCCCAAGGGCAGGCCATGTGCTTGGGCAGATGCTGCCACTGATGGAGCCTATACCAAAGATCAGCAAAGCTTCTTCATGCCAGTATAAGCAGAGCATTCCTATTCTACAGCCAATGTGCTGCTTGTTATGGTACTGAGAAGAGAAAGAGAGCTGCTCCAGATGCCACCATTGCTAAGGCCTGAGTTCTGCTTTGCTGGGTGCCTTACCCATCTCTTACTGGAAGTTCCACAGAGAAAGCAAGTTACAATTCACAAGAGTGGGATTGGAAGATAGATCTCCTTTTAAACTTTCTAAATTGACATGGTCCTCCTCTTCCATCTTCCATCCAGTAAAT
Source organism: Potorous gilbertii (assembly GCA_028658325.1). Taxonomy (NCBI): domain Eukaryota; kingdom Metazoa; phylum Chordata; class Mammalia; order Diprotodontia; family Potoroidae; genus Potorous; species Potorous gilbertii. The sequence continues at coordinate 83,058,573 of CM053770.1, read as the reverse complement.
TAACTGGAGTGTTTGGTACATTTGGCTATATCTCCAATTCTGGAAAAATCCTAGGAGCGTCAAGCATTCACTGTCCTTTTGAAAATCTCCACCAATACCTTGCAAAGTCCCAACACCATCCTCATCATGCAACTCCAAATGGCTTCCCCAAAGCCATATGAAAAGTCCTAACCTGACCTTCATATAATTCTGCCATTACCTCACTGTGGCAGGCCGTGCCCTTTAGACAAACCCCAAATTTTAGTTTTAGGAAAGACCGAAGCCTACTGTAACTGATGGACCTGACCATCACATCATTTCCTCACCAGCCAACATGCCTCCTCACCAGAAACCAAGCTTCATAGTACTTTAATAAGCCTTTTAGGTCCCCAGGAGGTAGTTCCTCAGTTGCCCATTACATCTAGACTAAGGCACCTGATTTTCTAGTCATTTCCTCACTAGTATATTCTGCCTCCATCTCTTCAACTTCCCACTTCTGAAACCACAATGAATGAACCGTCTTTGCTTGTGGAATTGAGTGTATCAACCTTTGCCTATGATTTTTCTCACCATTACTATAACTTTCCAAATCAAAATATCACACCCTTGCCCCCAAGTTTCCATATGTGTTATCTCCCATTAGAACATAAGTATCCCCAGAACTTAGCATAATACTTGGTGCACAATAAGTTTTTTCATTCATTCATTCATTCACTCATTCATTCATTCATTTATTCATTCATTTTCCTACTTAGTTCCCACTTCTGTGGTTCAAGTTCCCCATCTCTCTCCTTGAAGCATTTCTAACCTAACCACTACCTGAGCATGTAGCAGCAAATGTTCAGACCCCTTTGAGAAAAATATACACACTCTCAAACACACATCCCCCCCTTGCCCCTCTAATCACCTCCTGGTCTCAGTAGTTGTGCTTTACGTGCTGCTATTATGACCACCTCCTAACTGGTACTCCTACCTTAAGTATCTCCCTTCTGTATTCCATCCCCCACTTAGCTACCAAAATGATATTCCTCAAGCACAGGTTTGACTAATCAATAAATAAAACCAATGGTTCCCTACTGACTCTAGCAGCAAATATTGATCCATCTTCAACAGTATCTATTTTTAAGTAAGTTTGAAAATATACTTATTATGGTTACACACATATAACATGAAAATAAGTAAATGCATATATTGGGAGTATACACTTAAAATATTTTTTTACTGATAGGCTATAAGATCAAAAAGTTTGGAGAACTCCTCTAAAAGGTAACAGCATATACTCCATTTCTTTGTAAAATATCTCTGAGTCAGGATGTATACTTGAAACTATATCCCTCCATATCCTGTTTTCTATGACTTACAGAGAAGCAAGCAGGCTGCCACTTTAATTATTCAATAATTTATCCAGCATTTAATCAGCTAGAGAGTTCTTTGGCCATTGTATATTGCCACCCTAAGCCACTAACCCAGTGGCTGCATCAGAGAGTACTCAGTTCACCAGGTGGTTTTTGTTCAGTCATTTCAGTTATCTGACTCTTTTCTAGGCAAAGATACTGGAGTGGTTTGTCATTTCCTTCTCCTTCTCCTTTTACAGATAAGGAAACTGTAGTAGCAAGCACCCTAGCACAGCCAGGATGGCCTGATAGAACAGGTTTTTATCTAATTTATGAAGGAAAGACAGTGTCAAAGAGGTTAACATTCCTTCTTTAATTGAACATATATAAGTCATTCACTAGCTCAGGGGGATGGTTAACACCCTGAAAGTGGAAAAAATACAAACAGAAAATACAAGCAGAGAAATTAGCACAAAGATCAACAGATAAAGCTCCAAATGTCCAATAAAGTAATACAACTACCTAAATACACCATGGGATGAGGAAGCACCAACAATATCTGAGTAGTGGGGTGAGGGGGGACTTTTAACAAACTGCTACTCAGACTCCCATCCAGGAAATTAAAAGGTCCTTCTCATAGGCAAAACCCTCCAAAACAAAACACCAACCTCCCAGTATTTATAATTTTCAACTAATAGGCTCAGAGCCAGAAGACATCACAATCCACATAACTCAGCACAGTGGTGAACTACTAGGGTTCAAAGGAGATTGAGCTAAGCGATGTTCACAATTTAGCCTGAGTGTGGGAAACTGAATTCCAAAAAGAAAAAACAACAAAAAGTCCCACTTTGTTTCTGCTTACAAAAACTGAGGCAAACAAGGTTAAGTGATTTGCCATAGATTCCAGCTCAGGAACAATGAGTTTTCCTGACCCCAAAAGCCACCCACCCACCCCTCTATTCACTGCACCACCTAGCTGCCCTTGAGTTTTCCACGTAGGCCTGTCAACGGTTACAGTTTCCCATTGCGCACCAACCAGTGCTTGCCTACTCTGCTCTTAACAAACTCTCCCTCTCTTCTTACCTTCTGTCTCCTGGGCCCTGCATTGGCCTATCCTAGATTCAAGAATATGAACTGAAACATGCTCAAAAAAGTAATCAAAACAGGAAAATTTCTCACCTCCATGGAAGCCCAACTGAAACTCCTCCTTGGGGAAACTTCCTTTTAACCCAGAACTTTATTTGAAGGACTTAGATGATGCCCCTTTAGTCCTCTAGCAGACTACCCCTTCCCTACTCTCCCTAATTGCCCCAGGGAAAAAAAGGATAAAGGGAAGGAGCTAAGGTTTTAGAACTTACCCAGACTGTCTTTGCACCCACTGCAGAGGCCAACTATAAATGTGCTTCGGAAGCCATATTGGCAGGCCTAGCAGCAGCTTCCACTGCTGGAGCGTAAAAACCCCTGGGGGCATTGAGGAACTAGGTCTTGCCTGGGCCCTGAGTGGAGGCCCTGGGGGAGCTGGTCTTTGTCTCACACTGAATGGTGGCCCTGCACAACCTCTTCATCGATATAGGTGTGCCTAGAAGGTCTGTGCCCAGAGGGCCACAGATAAGTCTAAAAAGGGTTGTTCTGCATTTTAAGATAAGGGGGAGAATTTGATTGAAAGAAGGCTTTTGGAAAGATTATATTTTTAAGATAAAATTTAGTTGTTATTTTTGTTATTTAGTTAGGTTGTAGTTCTTTTAGTTTATTTAAGGAAATCAATAAATGTTCACCTTTTTTAATTAATTCCCTGTGTTCATAACCTAATGAAATGTGTCTCCACTCCATTGCTTAATGCCATTTTTCCTTTATATGTTTTATTTTGTACAGATTTGGTTGCATGTTTTCTCCCCCATTAGATGGTAAGCTTCATAAGCAGGGACTATCTTTTCCTTACTTTGTATTCTCAGCACATAACAATGTGCCTGGCACATTGTAGGCATTTAGTAACATTCAATCATTTTTCAGTTATGTCTGAGTCTTCATGACCCCATCTAAATTTTCTTGTCAAAGATATGGAGTTGTTTGCCATTTCCTTCTCCAGCTCATTTCACAGATGAGGAAACTGAAGCAAACAGGGTGAAGTGACTTTCACAGGGTTACACAGCTAGTAAGTGTCTGAGGCCAGATTTTAACTGAGAAAGATGACTCTTTCTGACTCCAGGTCCATTGCTCTATCCACTACACCATCTAGCTGCCCCACTTAATAAATAATAATTTACTGATTGTGCTGCCATGAAGTAGATTGAGAACAAAGAGAAAGCCTGGTTGGAGGATAGAACAGCTCAAAAAAAAATGTGTCTGTATATATATATACGTATATATACCTATATTTGTGTATATACCTATATGTTTATTATATACATATATGTGTATATAGGTATGTATATGTATATATACACATATATGTGTTTCAATATATGTGTATGTGTGTATATATGTATTCATGTGTATATAAAACAACATATACTGCTTTACTTTTCAGAAATTTAATCTGACTTGTAATATTATTTGTGTTGGAACTCTTGGTGAGGAAAACTTCTCTACCCATGCATGTCAGCAACAAAGTCTTAGACAGTTGTTTAGAATCCTGATAGGCTAAATGCCCAGAATTACACAGCCAGGGCACGTGAGAAGGAAAACTTGAACCCAGGTTTTCCAGACATTGAGGTTAGCTCCCTGACCATTATGCTACAGTGCCCCTCAGTGCAATAGATAGATGGGTAGAAAGATAGATGATAAATATAGATTGATGGATCATGAAAGAGATATAGAGAGTGATGAATGGAGAGATAGATGATAGATACTGATAGAAGACAGATAGGTGATAGGTCATGCGAGATGGAGAAAGAGAGGAATGGCTGAATAGATGATAGATAGACGGATAGATGTCTAGATAGATATAGATGATAGAAAGATGGATCGATAGATCATGAGAGATAGAAAAGATAGGAAGAGATATGATGATGTAGAGAGAGTGAGAAGAAAGGAAAGAATCTCATTTGACTCTAGCAACAGTCCTATGAGGTAGGAAGTGCCTCCTTTCCATTTCATAGATGATTAAACAGACTCAAAGCAATTGTGACTTGTTTAAGGCCACAGAGTTTGCCCCAGAAAGCAGAACCCATGCCCAGGCCATCTCACCCCAATCATCACTCTGCGTTAGGCTACTACTCATGATAATACTCAATTTACCAGAAGGAGTTGCAGAAAGAACTATCTCTTACTGGAGAAGCTAGCACAGCTAGAAGCTGAGGGATAAATTACCAAGAGAGTTTCAACTCCAAGTGAAAATTCAAATCAAACTCCAAAGGTCAATGTATGCCATGCTGGTAAAAGCAGTTTGCAATAACACATGCAATGACAAATCAGATAGTTACCCATCCACACCTCTTTTTTGTTATCTTAAAGCTGCTTTTGAAATATGCCTTGACCTGAGCACACACCCACATCCTTTACAACTGAGGGCTGGCATGTTACTATCACCTGGGAACCATTTGCCGAAAGTGCAGGGCTAGCAACTAAGAGGCAAAATTAGCCTCAGAGGCTGAAAATGCCCATGAAAATTCACGTGGTGGAATCTTCCATATATTTAGATATGGGATATTACATAAACATTCAACAGGAAGCAGAGGCATTACAAAGACGATCTCTCTACTATTGAAATGAATAGATTGCCAAATATGACATTTATAGGACAGTAGAGTGAGTGAGGGGAAAACCACTTTGTAAACCATAAAATGCTACAGAACTATGGAATACTAGTATTAGTTACAGTAGTAGTAGTCCTTGGCAGTGAAAACAGGCAGTTAGGCAGAATGATGGGACTTGCCAACTGGAAGACATGAGTTCAAATCCAGCCATAAGTACTGACTAGGTTTTTGACCCTGGGCAAGTCACTTAACCTCAGTCTGCTTCAGTTTCCTCATCTGAAAAATCAGAACGCTAATAGCATCTACCTCCCAGGATGGTTGTGAGAATCAAATGAGACGAGATATGTGAGGCACTCAGCAAACCTTAAAGCAGTATAGCTGGACAGACAGATAGATGGATAGATATAGTTAGATAAATATGCTAGCTCTTATAACTGTTAATAATAATAAAATTTTCTAGTGGAAATAACTTGGTCCAGAATTGCCATCCTAAACCCTTCTATTCAAGGAACAAATCTGCATGACTCAGCTATTTGCCCCATGTTTATTTGTTGAGCCAATACTTTGCCGGCTGAGTTTCTGAAGATGTTGCCCATGTTGGGTCTTTTGATTCCACTTCCTACAGTTGAAATTAAGGTAAACTGAGACACAAAGTTCCAAGTGAGATCAATTTATTAGTAAAATGCAAATTTGCCAATCAATGGAACTCAGTTTCCTCAACCAAAACTAAGACCCCAATGAGGAGGATAGTTCTTTTTTTTCTTGGTTTTGGGGAATAAATAACAAATAATAGGACTTCATAGATGGGAGGAACAAGTTAGGATTGGTTAAAAGAGTTCAATATGATTGGTTACAAAGCTGAGGTGTGGATGACAATACACTTGGTTAGAAATTAGGAATGAGGGTCTAGTAGCAATTCCCTCCTTCCCCTATGACTAAGTATTCATTAAGTCTACCTGAAAGATTAGAGATGTTAGACCAGACTTCTTTGGATAAGAAACCAGGCATCTTTGAAAGGTAGCTTGGTGGTATATAGATACTACACTAGACTCTCCAATGTCCACCCACATCCCTCAAAGACAGAAGATTTCTGTGAGGCAAGAATAGAACAGTGATTAATCAGCAGGAGAACTAGATTTCTAAACTTAACTTATTTTGGGTTAGTTGAATTTCTGAACTAAGTTCAGATAAAGAACATTGATTTAGGTAATTACAGGACAAGATCAATTAACCGTAAATAGGATCAATTAAAATATAATACAGAAGCAAGAGGATCATTTCAAGCTCTTGGATTTTTGTCATTTCATAGGTTCCATCCAATGATGAGTTATAGGCAGTTATATTTGACAAATCCAATCCGTTTGTCCATTATCATCCTTTACTCACTGAAGTGGTATACTTATTCTATGAGTATTTTTTTAGATTTGTGATGTGCTAATTACATGTATAATAATACTAGAAATATCAAAATATCACTAAGTAGAGAATAGGGAGGGAAGAAGACTTAGGTTAGAATCAGACCTCTGCCACTTATAGAAATGATGTGATCCTGAGCAATTCACTTAACTTCACACATCTCAAAAAATTCTCTAGGTCCTATCTAGATAGGTTGTAGCTTGTGTTGATGGAAGAAATTCTCTATTTTGACATAAATCATAGATTCATAGATTTGTTTCTAGTTAAAACCTTAGGGATGATCTAATTCAACCTTCTTAATTTATAAATGTAGAAATTCAAAATCAGAGGAGTGAAATTATTTACCTTATAGCCTTCAATTACTAAATGGAAGAGCCAGGACTTGAAACCATGTCCTCCAACTACAAATCCAGCATGGTACATACAAATACAGATGAATTGAAACAGGGCCCAGCAGAGGTTGTGTAACATAAATTTGTAGTGGGTCCAATCAGTACACTTTCATGATTTTCATTTAGCAGCAGGTATGTAGGAGCAAAGGCAGTAGATAATGGGAGTGATATAAGTCTGAGATTTGGTAGAGCATGATTGGCAAAAATGATAAGAGGGGTAAGAGAGTCAAGAAAAGAGAACAGTGCAGTGTTGAAATGGTTCACCAAGGAATCAGAATGGGTAAAGGAGGGGAGTGTAGCTGGCACAGGGATGATGGTCTGGCTGATAATTGAAGGGTCAAGGGATTGGAGGTCACAGAGCTGATGAAGAATAAGACTTGGAGTTGGAGGGGAGACAGTAGAATGGCAATAGAATGTGATCAAATATGGGAATTTCTGAGCTCATGCACATGAAAGTGGTATATTTGTGGGTACTGGCAAGAAGGCTATGCTTATCTTCTGTGCATGGCTGAGGTGAAGTGGAGGAGTAGGTCATGCGAAATGAGTAAGTTGAGGAACTGTGATGTTAGTGTGTTTAGGGAGTTGTCAATGTGTATGTTGAAGTCCCCTAGTATGAAGGCAGGAGTTCGGGAGGAGAGGAAGATTATAAGCCAGGTACTGAACTCATTGAGGAAAGAAGAGGAATTTCTTAGAGCTCAGTAGACAACACCTACCAGAATTTTGATTATGTAGTAGATATAGAGTGAACCTCAAAGAACAAGATGTTACTTGGTGATGGTGAGAGAGTGAGAACCTGCAAGTGGTAATGGGGAATCAGTAGCATTTCAAGTCCTGATCTTGACCAGTGAATTGGGGGGAATGGGTGAAAGCATAGCCAGCGATAGAAAGGGTGACCAAGGAGGTTGTATCATCAGGAGGGAGCCAGATCTCAGTGAGAGCCAGAAGATGGAAAGTGGCAAAGGAAAACAATCTAAGATGAAAACGAGTTTGCTGCCTGCAAAGCAGGCATTCCAGAGAGTAAAATGGAAGGGAGGAGTAGCTTTGCTTTGCATACTACTAGCTCCAACGAGGATTCATAGTGAAACATTGTCCAGGTTGGGTTGAAGACAATGGGAACAAAGAATTAGGCAGCAGGAGATGGAGAATAGAGTTCTCATGATGATACCCAAGGGTTCAGCCTCACTAGGATGCCAAGGGTATGAGCAGAGCGATAGTTTGTTCATCTTTGAGGAATCATTTCAGGTACATGTTCATTGTCCATAGAGGTCTGGCCTCAGGATGGTGATCTCTCGAGGCTATAGGCACTTCAGGTGAGGTGACAAGTGCTTAAAGTTGAAGGAGTGGTGTTATTCCACTTCCCCCAAGGCAGAAGACAATGCTTGAGACTTGGTGGGATAGCCTTTCCTCCTCTTCCCTAAAAGAGAAGAGTCTGGATTTGGATGTAAGGCAGGAAACTTAACATGATGGAATGATGTTTCTCCTCTTCCCCTGCAAATCTAGAACCTAGGCAGGAGAAATTACATGATGGAATGGCATTTTTTTCTCCTTACTTCAAAGACAGGAGACAAGTGAGCAATAGAATAGTGTTTCAACTCTTCCCTTGGGAGACTAGAGACTAGCAACTTGGCATGATGGAACAGCATTCCTCCTCTTTCCAAAGGAACCAGAGAAGGTAGAAGACCCAGCACAATGGAATGCAGTGCTTTAAATTTTACCAAGGATTTGCTCACAATAACTCTGTCCGGCATGGATGGCCAGAGCTATTATTCTCACTTAACAGATGAAAAAATTAAGGCACATAAAAGTTAAATGATTTGACCTGGTCACACAACAAGTGTCAAGCCCCAGATCCCCTTTTAGTTATTCTTTAGCTTTTAATCTGTGGCCCATTCATCATGGACTATCCCTCTGAAAGGCCTGTCTCCTTTCTCCCATTGGTGGGCAACTGTGGGATCTCTGGCAAAGAAGCTCAAGGACTGACCTTCCTTCATTGCTGTCATGGCCCTGTTCCTGACTTTCTGGATTTCATAATCATGTCCCTATGCCAAGTACCTTCATTCTACACTCTACACTCACCACACAGACATGTGCATGCACACATGCACACACATACACATACACATACACATATATACACAGAGCTTTTCCCTTTTGTGTATCTTCCCCCAGTAAGCTCTAGGAGGGCAAGAACTATCTTTTATTTTTTACTTCTATTTGTATCCCAACCACTTAGCATAGTTTCCGATTCATTATAAGCATTTAGCAAATATTTATTTCCTGACTTCCTCCCTCCCATAATTTGTTCAGCCATTCACTAATAGGAAGGTACTCTTTCACTACTACCAAATGAGCTAGTATGCATATTTTTGTGCATTTGAGTTCTCCTCATCTTTCTTTGATCCCTACGTAGGTTTTTAAAAGTAAATTGTATTAATAAATGAAAATATATTTCCGTAGTGTAAACTAAACTACCATATATTTTTATGACAGTTGGTGCTTAATAATTACAATAATAGAACTGGAAGGGACCTTAAACACCATCTAACCTAAATCAGCCTTTTTATGTAAGTTAGAAAACCAAGATTCAAAGAGAAGAAATGAATTGCTTTAAGGTCATAGAGCAAGTCAGTAGCTGACTCAGGGCTAGAATTTGGTTCTAGAGCTCCTTTCTTTTTATTATATATTCTATGACATATCCTATCTCATTTGATACAACCTGATGAAATAAGTAGGACAAATATTATAGTATCTATCACACAGATTAGGAAACTGAGGCTCAAAGAGGTAAATTCATGAAACTAGGAAGTACTTTACCCAAGAAAATAGGCTTGGCTTCTAAATCCACCTCCAATGTCTATTACCTTCCTTCTTTCCTTTTCTTTCCTTCCTCTCCAACTGTCCATCCTTCTTTAATTCTTTGTAACTCTCTCTTCTCTTTCTTTCTCTCTCTGTCTCTCTCTCTGCCTCTCTTTCTCTGTCTCTCTCTTTCTATCTCTCTCTCTCTCTGTCTCTTTCCCCACTCCAAACATTAAGAAGCAAGAGAGGGTTGGGAAATATCATAAGATTATTGTTTTACAGCTTGAAAGCTCATGAGAGATCATTTGGTTCATCCCCTTTATTTTTGAGAGATCATTTGGTTCATCCCCTTTATTTTTAGCCAAGGAAACTGAGATTCAGCAATAAGTGATGTGCCTAAGATCATGCAGATAGTAAGTGGCAGAACCTGAATGTGAAGGCCCAGGCCTCTGACCTTATATTAGCCTTGTTGTTAGTAATGCCATGAAAACTTTCAATAAAATTCCTTTGTGCTTTATCAACAGTATATAGAGTGATAAAAATAATATTTCATTAATCTTCCTTATCATATTTATGACTCTTTAAATGACCTTTGGTTTCTTAAGCAAGTTAGGCCAAAAACTAATTAGCCCACAATCTTGATATCTGTGCATGTTGCGTGTCCCTATTTTCTTTACTCAAAGAGAAGTTTCCAGGAGGAGCGTTCATTATCACCATCATCATCATTCATCTCAAGAGTTTTGATGAGCACATAGGCACATTTTAGGGTTAAAATCAGTCCAGAGGAAATAGGTATGAAATGAATTTCAGAAAGGGAGAGTGGGAACAGCATCTAGAACAAGTGACAGGTTCCACATAATGTACATCTATAAAATTATAAAGCTTAGGAAGGAGCTCCAAATTCCTCAGAGGATAGCACTAGAAACTACAGGAATGCAATGTGCTGCCATGTTTAATCACAAGAGTGAACAAAAACTTTTGAACAAGAACAAGTTCTATTTTGGGATTGGAGCTTTTCTGATGATAACAGGTAATAAATATACCTGTGCCTTGAATAAATAAGATAATATCTCCACATTTTTTTTGAAAAGAGGTCTTCGTGTTAATGACTCTTTTCGTGAAAATAAGAGGGAGAAATAATTATTTTAAATATAATAAGCACTGAGTAAATGTTTGTTGAAATGTACCATATAAGGGGGCAGAGCCAAGATGGCTGAGTAGAGGGACACACATATGCAGGCTCTCCCCACACAGCCCATGAAATACCTATAGAGAGGGATTCTTAAAAAATTCTGGAGCAGCAGAAGTGGAGAACAACGAAGTGGAGGGGATATCCAGCCCAGGGTACCTGAAAGGCCAGTAGGAAATGTCTGCTGCACCACACCCAGAGTGGAACCTAGCCCAGCCTTGGCCCCACAGCGGTGCCATGAACAGCCCTTGGGGCAGAATCTCCAGTCACAGTAGCAGCGGTTTGCAGATCCCTCAATCCACAGGCACCAATGGTCAGTGACAGGATTTTTTCAGCTGGCTGAGAAGGGAGAAGGGCCTTCCCATAGCTCTGGCTGTAGCCAGGGGCCACAGAGGCCACATCAGGCAGGCAGCAGCAGTTCCCACAGCACCTCACATCCATTGTTGGATAGTAAAAACCCTGGGGGCACTGAGTACTCCATTCTTACCTCAGCCTTGTGTAGAGGCCCTGAGGGAGCTGATCTTTATCTCACACTGAATGGCGGCCTTGCCCATGCAGCTTATCTGAATCTCAGCCCCCAATGCTGGCTTGCTGGAGGCCAGGTGGCTGTGGAGAGGACACTACTAAGATTCTGGGCACAAAAATCTCTTACTGCTCCCAGACCAGTGTACATGCTTGATTATTCCACCTTGGAGGACCTGAGACCTCATAAGTCCTAGAGTATACCCTACTCTTGATAAAGAACCCAAAAGTCAAGTAACTGGTTGGGAAAATGCCCAAAAAGGGGAAAAAGGTAAATCTATAGAAGGTTACTTTCTTGGTGAACAGATATCTTCTCTCATCCTTTTGGATGAGGAAGAACAATACTTATCATCAGGGAAAGACATAAAAGTCAAGGCTTTTGTATCCCAAGCATCCAAAATAAATATTCAATGGTCTCAGGACATGGAAGAGCACTCAAAAAAGATTTTGGAAATCAAGTTAGAGAGGTGGAGGAAAAACTGGGAAGAGAAATGAGAGAGATGCAAGAAAAGCATGAAAAGTAGGTCAACACCTTGTTAAGGAGATCCAAAAAATGCTGAAGAAAATAACACCTTGAAAAATAGGCTAACTCAATTGGCAAAAGAGGTTCAAAAAACCAATGAGGAGAAGAATGCTTTAAAAAGCAGAATTAAACAAATGGAAAAGGAGGTTCAAAAGTTCATTGAAGAAAATGCTTCTTTCAAAATTAGAATGGAACAGATGGAGGCTAATGACTTTCTGAGAAACCAAGAAACCAAAAGAATGAAAAATGGAAGATAATGTGAAATATCTCATTGGAAAAACAACTGACCTGGAAAATAGATCCAAGAGAGACAATTTAAAAATTATGGGACTACCTGAAAGCCATGATCAAAAATTGATCTTTCAT
>CM053770.1:83018227-83045501 GCA_028658325.1 Potorous gilbertii | reverse complement strand
GTCTCTGGCTGAGCTGCCTCAGCCTCTGCCGCAGCGGCCGCTTCCCAGGGGGTCCGAGTCCCGGAGATACTCCGCTCCCCTCTCAGCCCGTCTCTCTCACTGACCTGTGCGTCTGTGGGTGGAGGGACCTTCGCGGCCGCCTGAGATTCAGGTCCCTGACACCTGCTGGGCTCTGCTCGCTCCTTTCAGTGCCGAGCGGCCGGGGTGGGGGGGTGGCGGGGGGGAGGACTCCGCAGGACAGGACTCCGCTCCCGTCCGGGGTACCTTTGAGTTCGGTTTTTCAGGGCTCTCTGCAACGAAAATCTCCTTCACTGTGTTGCTGCGTGGCTTCCACTGTTCCAGAATTTGTCAGGAGTTCTTTTTACAGGAAATCTGTGGGCTGTGGATTCGGAGCTAGGAAATGTGAGCCTTTCTACTCCGCCATCTTGGCTCCGCCCCTTCACCTAACATTTATTAAGCACCTATTGTATATCAGGCCCTGTGTTAAGCACTGGAGATACAAAGAAAGGCAAAACAACAGTCTCATTTTCAAAGTGCTCACAGTCTAATGTGACCATGAAAATGATGCATAGAAATCCAGGATACTTCATTTTCAGCTATGCTGCTCAAAGCATAGCTGGAGATCCTTGAGAACACATGGAGAATATCAGAAGCACCAAGGGCTATATAATAACAGAAATTTCCAAGTGACAGTTTCCAAATGAAGTTTCAGCAGGGAAGTACAACTCACAAAAAGGATTTTTGAAATCATCTAGTTAAGACTTTGGTATTTTAAGGATGTGGGTTTCAGAGAGCATCTTATCCACAGTCACCCAGTTGCTTATTAGAAGACTTGGAACAGGAATCTGAATTTTTCCCCATCCCTCATTCCCATTTTGCAAAATATCTGTGAAAACGCCTTTAAATACCCCAAACAGATAACTTACTTGACTTTGATCTGTCTTAGATCTTGCATGTATTGTAGCTGTTCTATTAGGTACTTGTGGAAGGTTTGACTTGTTACTAAGGACAACAGTGATCATGTGTTTAACAGAGATCCCAGTGACAATAGGATAGAGAAGGGCCAGTGTGTGTAGTACAAGCGACCCTTAATGTTAGAGAGGATCTGTGATGAGGAGGCAAGACAGGCTAGGTTTCTCTGGGGAAACATGTAGATAACCTATGTCTGGGTTATAACCTGATCTACAGAAAACTCTTTCCTAAGACCAGCAACTTATCTGTAATACCACTGAGGAGGAGTAGAGAAGAAGGGGGAGATGGGGCTCTCCTATCTTCTCCCACCCTATCACTAGGGGAGAATCCTGACCACAACCATGAAATACATCATTCTCTTCATTCTCTTCATGGGTGAGTGTATTGGATTTCTGACTATTTGCATGAAAGAAATTTGAATGGTTCCAGATTGGGAGAGGAAGGAGTGGAAGTAGGGGTGGAAAAAGATGCTCTAGAATCACTTATGGACACCCTTTATTATCTTTGCCCAAACTCTGCCTTAAAAAAGCTTTAAGGACTTCTCACATCCATTATCCTCTCATGCCCAGGGTAGGGAACACCCCATTTCCATGTGATTGGGCAAGTTTCCATTTCCTACTCAATACTTAGTGCTTTCCTCAAAATTTGAAAACAGTCCTTTGAACTCATTTTACTACAAAGCATGACTTTGTTTCCGTCTGGTGACCCATCTCCTATTCTAATAACAAGAAAACAGAAGTCTGGATCTTGGCTCCTTCTTCAATCTTAGAAACCTGTGTTCTTTTCTACCCTCTCACCTAGACCACTTTCCTTCTGAAAGCATCTGGGAAGAGTTTGGTGGTGCAGCACCACTTCATTTTATCATTCCTATTCCCTTTTTCTTGCTCCTTCTGTTGGATAATGTAATGAAGGCAAGAAAGAGATAGAACCATCAAAAGTCTAGGATTAGGGTTAGGGTGGGATATCAAGAACGTACAAGGAAACCCAAGTGAATAGATGGAGGCTGTACTCTCTTTTTGATCCTATAATCTATTCTTCTCCTTGTTTTTCTACTCCCCCCCATCCCAAGCAGATTCATTTTCCTCTAGTCATGGAGCTGAGCAAGATGAAGGCCTTGACCCCCACATAATACAGATGGAGAACCATTTCAAGTCCTGTGAAGGTGTTTTCATGCGCCAGCCAGTAGCTGCTCACTATTATTTACGGTGATTGTTAGGGGCTCTAACCTTCAACTTCCACGTCTAAACTCTGATGTAGCAAGCATCCTCTTAGTCTGTCTTTCCTGGATTTGCCTGCACTATAAAGTCATCTCATTTGACCTCATCTCATTATTCTAACTTTAAGTAAGATAGTTGCTGGCCCAAAGACATGAAAGGGCTAGTAGTTTCTTCTCATCCAAAAAAAATCTATAAAAAATGAAAAATTAAGAACAAAGAATAATTTACACAATAACAGCAGCACTAGTTACAAACAACTTTGAAAACTTTAAGAACAATGATCCTGTAATAACCATTCACAGTGTTAAGAGGACTGATGATGAAACACATGCTATCCATCTTCTGATTGAGAAGTGACAGACTGAGAGCACAGAATGAGATTAGACACACACATACACGTGTGTGTGTGTGTGTGTGTGTGTGTGTGTGTGTACATTCATACATATTCCAAGTCCTTGGGTCATTTGACTAGGGAGTTTTGGTATGTCAATTAACCAACTAGCACTTATACATCTGTTATTTGCCATGCCTTATGTCAACTACTGGGCAATACAAAAAAAGGCAAAGTGAATCTCTCACTTTCAAAGTGCTCACAATATAATGCAACCATGACAACAATGAATAGAAATTCAGGATGCTACATTTTTAACTATGCTTAAGTCATGGTTGGAGATTGAGAAGACATGGAGAGAATGTCAGAGGCAACAAGGGTTATAAAAAATCCAAAGAGGAATCTCCAAATGATATTTTCCAAGTGAAGTTTTTGCAGGAAGATAGCTTTTACATAAAGGATTTTTAAAAACATCACATATATTATGTGTAATAGGTATAAATATCTACATATATGTATATATGTAGATATTTACATATACATTCCTTATAACAAATATGCTGTCCAGCAAAACAAGTTCCCTCATTGGCAATATTCATATAATATATGTGACTTTACATTTCAGATGGCTAGGTGACACAGTGGATAGAGTATTGGACCTTGAGTCAAAAAGCCCTTGAGTTCAAATCCAACCTCTGACACTCTAGCTGTGTGACTGTGGGCAAGTCATTTCACTCTGTTTGTCTCAGTTTCCTCATCTGTAAAATGAGTTGGAGAAGGAAATTGCAAACCATTCCAGTATCTTTGCCAAGAAAATCCCAAATGGGGTCATGAAGAGTCAGACATGATTGAAATAATTGAACAATAACAAATTCATTCTTCCATTACACTCAACCCTTTCATCCCCTTTGCAGAGACATCAAAGCGATACTGGGAAATTCCATGAGGAGGATTAAGAAGGGAAAAGAGTTGATCATTTTTTCTAACCAGATCATTCAACGATACAACTTGAGCACTGATTTTTTCAGGCTCATCATGTGGTATAAACCTGCAGTCCTCCACGATGTTCAGTCCATGTCCCTATCTACTCAAAATGTCCATACAGGCACTAAACATAGGATATCCAGTGGTGGTGAGTACTTATCTGGAAGGAGAAGGAAGCCTAGAGGGAGAAGAGGAGGGTAACTATGTTAATTGTTTCTAACAGACTACCTTCAGTTTTGTTCAATTAATATTGGATCATCTTCTTTTTCTGAATCCAGTTTCTCTGAAAGTATTTAAAAACCTCTTCCAGGGACCATTAAAAACAACACTCTCATTTCCTCCCAATTCCATCCCATTCCCATCAATGGTTACCTAGGGATGAAGAAGAAGCAGAACAAAATATGTCTGGATGACAGACAAAGGTGAATGAAGATAACTCTGAACTCTTCTAAAGTCAGAAGACAGTTCACCTGGGCTTCTAGACATGCCAATGATTTTATTTTGTTTATCTATTGTACCTAGACATACATCATTTCATGTCTCCCTTGTTCTCTTCTGAAAGAGTTATTCTTTCCATTGATGTTATTTTCTTGGATCTGCTCACTTTACTCTGCCCTCAGTTCATGTCTTCCTGTTGTGGGAGAAAAGAGGTTGCCTCTGTATAAAAGCCAAGTTGCTAAACAAGATGCAGGTGCTTACGAGGTAGCTGGAAATCATAAAGAAAATGAGGGGAAGATGATAGAGTAATGGAAGATGTAAATGGGGACAGAGAATCATGTGGGGAGCTTCAAGTTCTAGAGAGATTGTAAGCCCTTTGGTACCCAGCCAATAGGGAAACAGAGGAGGGAAATACAAATCGGGAATAGGCAATAAAAAGTGTGTATTTGTCTCAATAGTGTGCCTGCTTGTTAAGCTCCTGCTCTTGCAAGAACATTAAATAAAAGTTCTTCCTGGCTCACCAGTGGCTTCACAGGGTTGTTGGTAAAACATTGGTTTCTTACACCATGCTTCTCTGAATTCCTCATGTTTATCTTTTTTATGCCACTAAGTAGTCTATGATATTCATGTACCCTGATTTATTTAACCATTGTCTCAGTTGATGGGCATTAGCTCTGCTTCCAATTTGTCACAACAAAAAAAGTATTGCTACAAATATTTTGGGTCAAAAGTGACCTTTTCTTCTGCCTTTGACTTTACCTGGACTATTGCAGTAGTGTCCCAGTAAGTTTCCTATCTCTAGTCTCTTCCTCCTCTTGCCCCGATGAATCTACCCTATCACACAGCTGATAAATGAAATGTTCCTAAGGCACAACTCTGATCATTTTATTTTCCTGATCCAATGCCTCCAATGGCCTCAAAATACTCTATGGCTCTTGAGGGGTTGGAGGTGGTGACCACAAAACAACTACAAATTTAAGGTATTGTATGTTATTGTTGTATATATGCAAGGTTGCTCTCAATATCTTTTTATATGTCTGAACACAAAAAAAAATTGATTAAAAAGAATATCGGTTAGAGGGAAGGGTTAGAAGGAAGGCAGAAACTCTGTTTCTGATACTAAGGAAATTTCTTTCCTCTTTTTCTTCAGGTAAACACCCTGGGCTAAATTTTAAAGCCTCTCTGATTGGAGAGAAAAAATGCCAGAAATTGGAGCAAAGAAAAATCAACCAGAGGAGGAAATATGTGAAATTCTTTAAATCACTCAGAAAACTGTGCCTGGAAACCTGGTAACTCTCTTCTTGTATCTTAGTTTTTATGCGCTCTGTAAGTCTATGTTTAATTGAATGAATTCATGAATTCATCACAACATTCTCCCTTCAAAATTGTGAGAATCTACCCTAGACTCATGTGAAATGTGTATATGTATCCCCCTATTCTGTGTAAAGAAATGTCTTGTTCAGTGAATTAACAGGTGATGTTGGGGCTGGCATTAAAATCGGTGTACAATCTCTACATTGCACATTGTTATATTAATTTTCATAACTATATGTTCTACAAAACAGTTAAGGCATCTATTTAATGATTAAGGGTATTGGTTAATTCCTCCAGCAATTGCTTTTAAGTGCCTGCATTTAGTACTAACCAATAGAAGGATATGATACCATATGATACTGTATGGATGATAGGATGATACCATATGATACCATGCATACAAAACTTCACCAGTTTGGAGTAAAAGACAACATAAATTTGAGAGGTGTGAAGTTTTATTGATGCTTTGGTAAAAGAAATCATTTCTGATTGGAGAGGCTCCTTAAAAGAGGACTTCTCCCTGATTAAGTCTAAATTAGGGGAATTTTACTATACTGTATTTTATTGTCTTCCCTCTCAAGATGGAAATTTTGTGTGGTAACGACAGTGACTTTTTCTCCTTGAATTCCTGCATTGCACTTACTCAAGGATTACATAAAATATAATTGTCTTACCTTGTTTTTCGCTATTCTCTGTAGACCTGCATTGGAAGCTGAACAAGATTTCACACAGTGAGAGACATAGAGTTGAAGCTACCTTCCCACTCTGTGTTAGAAACAGATCATGAGTACCGAGCCCTCACTCATCAAATTAGTTCTCTGGTTTAAAAAACAACCACTAGCCAATTATCAAAACCTAATAATACAGATATATCCTGCTTTACTTTTCTTTTATGAATTTTGGCCACCCGGAACACATGCTCTTATTTACAGCGTTATTCTGATTATACTGCCTTTCTCTCTCCCATCTACTATTTTATATAACGTTTTGTTTTTAGGATACCAATTACGTCATCAGGTGGCATATAACTATAATGGGAAGGCTGTCATTTTGTAGACCCTCCAATCTCTAGGTTGGTGTTTAATGTCTTCTAGGTTCCATAGGTAAATGGCAAATCTTTAGATTAAATGAAATTTAGGAATTGCATGTTTGGCTAGAATATGCCCAGTTGAGAAGGATTATTAGGGAGGTCTAAAAGTGACCCTCCTATCATTAGATCCTTCTTTATGGACGGTATGCCTGGATCCATCAGTCTTATTATTGAAATATCATAAAATCATAAAGTTTCAGATTTTTAAAAATACCTTAGAGATTTTTCCTACTTCCAGTAGTCTAATACCTTTACATAGCAGATGGGAAAATATCCTATGAGAATATACTTTCCACAAAGCTGTGATCTTAGTAATGATGGAATTGAGGTTTAAACTCAAGTCTAACGATGATCTCTCTAATCCTTTCCCTGGGGTGTTGGGCTGTCTTTCAGCTTCAGGTGAGGGGATATCTCAGCCTGAAGAGTGTATCTGACTACCTTTTCGTTCTCTCTCCTTCTTAGGAAGTGGTACTGGGTGCTGTCAGCTGCATTGGCAAGATTCAGAGCAAGAAAGGTTAGGCATTTCCTGGGGGCCAACATCAGTGACATTTACCACTATATCCTCTCAATTCAGAAAATTTTATCTACAGGATGAATTGCCTCGCTTGTCTCTGGAGCCTTGTTGCTGTTGGAAACAGAAATCAATGTAAATACTGTTATATTAAAAGGCATGTCACATTCAAGGGCACAGAAATAATTCTTCTTGTTATCATTGAAGTGTATTGTGTTTAATTTTGATATCATGAAGAGAATGAAAAGATTAGGATAGGCTCAAAGAACTGTGGGAAATAGATGAAAAGAATGGAAAACAAGTCATTTTGAAGAGGCTATGGCAAAAGGATTGTTTAATTACCATGTTAAGTAAATAAAGAGTTTCTATGGGGAGGAAGCTGATCAGATGTCCATTTTACAAGAAATGGATTCAAGTTAAAGGGAAAGACATATTGTCAGAACTAAGAAAGGATTCCTCGATCAGTCTTTAGAGACATGCTAAGATTCTCCTCTTCACATCTTTTAAAAATTCATTGAAAATAACTTACTCCTTTGTTTGCATTTGCTGTCAAAAATCTCCCATTTCAGTATTCAGTTAAAAAGTCTTACATTTATAGATATTTCATGAATTGAATTGCAGGTTGTCTTCTTCCTGATGGCCCGCAGGAAAAGAGATTAATGTCATTAGTGTACAACATTTGGATTTACATGGGGGTGTTTTTGTCTTCATATCCTCAGCCTTAGGACACAGTGCCTGCCTGGCATTTAATAAGTACTTAAACGTTGTGACTACATGACTCAAGTCAGCTTATCAGGTGAAAATTGTACATAGAAAAATTATACCTGAAAAGTCCAGAAGAGCACAGAATCAAGTTCAGAGGGAGATGCAGAGTAGGAGGTCTTAAGAACTAAATATTGAATTTATTACCTATCCCCTCCAACATAAAATGGAATTTCCCAGTTTCCTATATGATCTATTTGTTATATGTGGAAATATTAGTATTTACTATTTTGAGTTTAGAATAACAAAAATTTAAAATAAGAAAGAGAAATCTCTTAATTTACCCACAAAGTGCAGTATAGTGCCTTTACACAGCTGGAGCTCAACTCTCTTTAAGAAAGGACACTATATCCAAGCACAGGTAGAAATGGTCAATGTCGGATGGACTGTGGGAAGGAAGACATGCCCATAAATTCATTGCTTATGGCATTGTTTGTTGGTTCATTCATTTCAGAAAACAATTTGAAATTGTGCAAAAAATGGTACTAAATTGTTCTTTTCTTTTGACCCTGTCATCTTACCTGGTCATATACCCCAACAACAGAAAAAGATTCCATTTATGTAGAGATATTTATACACAACAGCATTTTCTGTGCTAGCAAAAAAGGAGGAATAAAATAGGTTTCCATCAGTTAGGGAATGACTAAACAAACTGTAGTATATCTCCCAGACTCATCACACTGACTGGCAGATGGTAAGCACATAGTAAATATTTGCTGATTGATGTTTTTTGAGATTATGAAAGCAATAGAATAGTATTTCAATGTACAAAATGATCATGATCAAGAATTCAGGGAGCTGTCATAGAATGAAAAAAGCAGGACTAACAGAAAAACAATATAGCAAGTTCGCATGATATAACATACAATATACATCGATACGTCACATGTTACAGCGTCAACACAGTATACATAGAAAAATGTTATATATGTGTGTGTATTGTCTAGGCATGTGTGTGTAACTATATGTATATGCAAATTACATACATATATACACACACTGTGTGTGTGTGTGTGTGTGTGTGTGTGTGTGTGTGTAAAATTGCCTCTGGGCATGTGAAAAGCTGCCCTTCCTTGCTATTTCTGGCTACAAATAACTCATTGCTGAGACTTGGTGCTTTGAAATGACAAGGTCCAGCTTCCCTATGCAAAGATGAACACTCAGAAGAAGACGTGCCCAAGGCTGTCTCTTTTTGATAGATGTCACGGAATGGGATTGTTTGAAATGCAGAACTTGGGTGAAATGTAACCATGTCTGTTCAGCAATCCTAATATCTGCTTTTTATTGTGATGAGGTTTAGGTATCAACCTCCTTGGAAGAATATAACTGTTGGTGCAGGTTAAGTTGTTGAATCCAATTTCAAGCCTTACTGTCAGTCTTTTGTCTGTCAGACTTTCTTTTGTGCATAAAATAGATATCTGTTCTGGAGCATTCACTGAGTATCTCTCTATTTCCTCCTTTGTAAATATTTAAACATGAGTCAGAGCCCAATATATAAGCAAAATTTTAAGAGTGGGAGAAAAGGGAGATTTAACCTTCCTCATTCAGGGCCAGGTTCTCCTAGACCTGAATCCCACCTAGATTATGTGAATTGGGCCAGGGTAGAGGTGGACCCAGAGCCTCAGACCTGCTGGGCCCAGTGGACATTCTTTGTGTTAGATAGGGGAAATCATCCATTTTTGAGAGTCTGATTCCAATAAACCCCAAATGTTAATCCCTTTGGGGACCTCCATATGTGATCAAGGATCACTTGGCTTTGTTTTATATTTAAACTAAACTTATTTATTCTAATGCCAGTTGAGTTAGGAATTTCTTAGTGGAACAGCAAAGATTTATTGTGGAAAATTTCTAGCGTCCTATATGTTCAATGATCCTGAGGAAATGTTTTGTCCATTTCTCTAGTGAGATCATCTAATGTATTACCAGGATCTTTGAACAAATTTCAGTGTGCCCTGTATGTTGAAGGGATACTCGAAGATATTTTGTCTGGACCTTTGGTTGAATTGTCCTATGTGATGAAGGGGGTAGCTAGGTGGCACAGTGGATAGAGTGCTAGGCCTGGAGTCAGGATGACTAACTTACGTTAACGCAAATCTAACCCCAGACACTTACTAGCTGTGTGACCCTGGACAAGTCACTTAACCCTGTTTACTTCAGTTTCCTCATCTATAAAATGAGCTGGAGAAGGAAATGACAAACCACTCCAATATCTCTAAGGGATCATAGAAAGAGAGGTTTTAGACTTTGGAGACAAGAAAATATTTTCCTATTTTTAATAGAACACAAAATGTATTCATTCTGAAACTATAGACTGGTGAGATTGATGTCAATGCCCTACAAAATTCTTAGAAGAGGTTACTGAACAAATGGTTTATGAGAACTTATAAAGCGAAGTAATAATCATACTTACATGGCCTCTCTAAGAGTAAGTCACACCAAATCAGCCACAATTCTTTTTTGGATAAGGTTGGCAAATCAAACTTAGGTATGAGGTATCCGGATTTCAGCAGGGAATTCAGCAATGTGTTTCCTACTAGTCTCATCAACAGAGTTAAAGACTCTGACATAGATGATATTATGAGTCGTGAATTTGTTGTTTGCACAGTTCCATTTAAGTCATATTGATTAATAGGTGGACATCAACTTGGAGGATGTTGTCTAGTTATCTAGGGAAAAGTTCTGCTTTTCTGATTATGAAATTTTGAGTCAGGTGACTCATATCTAGGAAGGATGTCTAATATGCTGAATTAAATTAAGGATATACAAATATTTTGACAGGTTGACTATTTTGGCTATATACAAACTCAAAGGTAAAACAAGAAGTTTATGTTCTAATTTTATGTTTTATTGTTATATTCTATCATTATGTTCCATTCTAAGCAAGTGATGCTAGCAACATGAAATTTGATGGCAATAAATGAAAAGATCTTCACTTAAGTTAAAAAAATTATTATTAATAATAGAGGATGAGGAGGACCATATTTTTTTTCATTTAAATTTTATTTTTGTTTCAACAGTATGAAGTGGTGGCCAAAAAAGCTAGTGCAAACTTTGTCTCCATTAATACACAATAGAATGGCATACTTTCCAGAAAGTGGGGGTAAAAGTGCCCCTTGATTCTGTTTTGGTCAGACCATATTTGGAGTATTGTGCTGAGTTCTTTTTAGCAAATTGATTGTAATGGCAATGCTCTAAAGAGGATGATTATGATGGTGAAAGGTATATGAATTGTCAGATGACCAATGGTTAAAGGAAATTGGGTATACTTTGTTAAGAAAGAGAACATTTAACATGAAAGCTTAGCAAACATAATATTTCATAGCTGTATGATATGTTAAGGTTAATAATGTAATTTCCTCAGAAAAACTTTGGGAGAGGAGGTATAGTATCATATCTTCTCTGTATCTATTTTGTTTCTGGGCATAAATGTTGTATTTATTTATTTATACTACATTATTTACATTACATACATGTGTATGTAATGGGATTTTGCTTTGTATGGAGCAAGATCAGCTAATATGAAGGGACTCATGTGAGGATTGCCAGAGACCTGCTGCTCGGAAAAATATTTCACTTCTTCTACCATGTTAATGAAAATAACCTTTCTCCCCCTTTCTGTTGACTGCATAACCAAAATGGGCTATATCTTTAAAAATATCAGATTAGGGGAGTCTCCCTTTCTGGCAGTATTCCAAGGCACCATAAACTGAACTGGATGAGAAGGACTGCCTCTTTGCCTTTTTTTAAACAGGCCCTGTGGTTCTAAGAGATACTATGGGATTTTGTTCATTTTCTTTTCTTGAGTCATGGTGACCTTGATGGCAGCATTTCAGGTTGGATATTACTTTCAGCTTAACAAATAAGCCTTGAGGGGGAGGAGCCAAGATGGCAGAGTAGAAAGATTCACATATACTAGCTCCGAACCTACAGCCCATAAAATACCTGTAAAGAGGAACTCCCAACAAATTCTGGAGCAGTGGAAGCCACACAACAATGGAGTGGAGGAGATTTCTGTTCCAGAGAACCCTGAAAAACCAGCACCAAAGGTCCATTGCTAACCGGACCCAGAGCAGAGCCCAGCCCTGCCTTGGCCGTGCATCACCAAGAGGACCAGATCTGAACAGGCTTCAGGGATGGAATCTCCAGTGGCCGCGCAGGTCCATCCACCCACAGATGCTACAGGTTAATGAGAGAACCTGTGTGGCTTGCCAAGAGGGGAGCGGGGTGTCTCCATAACTCAGGCTCCTTCAGGAGGCAGCAGCAGAGTTAGCAGCAGACAGGGCTCCCAGACAGGGGTTCCCAAAGCAAGCAGGGGCTCAGATCCATTGTTGAAGGTCTCCACATAAACACCCTGAGGGAACTGAGCCCTGTGTGGCGGCCCTGCCCCACCTGAGCAGTTGAACTTAATCTCACACTGAATAGCAGTCCTGCCCCTGCTGAAAGCCCTGAGGCTGGGAAGCAGCATTTGAATTTCAGACCCCTAGCACTAGCTGGGTAGATCTGGAGGTGAGGTGGGTGTGGAAAGGAATCTCAGAAGTCAAGTAACTGGTTGGGAAAATGCCCAGAAAAGGGGAAAAAAATAAGGCCATAGAAAATTACTTTCTTGGTGAACAGTTATTTCCTCGTTTCCTTTCAGATGAGGAAGAACAATGCTTACCATCAGGAAAAGACATGGAAGTCAAGGCTTCTGTACCCCAAACATCCGAAATAATTATTCAATGCGCTCAGGCCATGGAAGAGCTCAAAAAGGATTTTGAAAATCAAGTTATACAGGTGGAGGAAAAACTGGGAAGAGAAATGAGAGAGATGCAAGAAAAGCATGAAAAACAGGTCAATACCTTGCTAAAGGAGACCCAGAAAAATACTAAGAAAATAACACCTTGAAAAATAGGCTAACTCAATTGGTAAAAGAGGTTGAAAAAGCCAATGAGGAGAAGAATGCTTTCAAAAACAGAATTAGACAAATGGAAAAGGAGGTTCAAAAGCTCACTGAAGAAAATAGTTGTTTCAAGTAAGCCTTGAGAGGCTATGCTCCCTGGGGCTTAAGCCCAAAGAGGGTCTTTGAAATTGGAACTTGCTGGGACTGTACTATAGAGGAACTGAGGTAAACTGTGAACCTATACCCCTTCAACTCCCAAGAGACAGTGGTGGTAGAAGGGATGAGATTATGTCCCCTACCATGTGTTGGTCTGTTAGTTCTTGCTATATCTTAGAAATAAATATTCTTCTGTAAAAGCTAATCTGATTGGTAAATGGTTAAATGGGACTAGAGTATGGAGATCCCCTAAAATAGATGGAATATAAAAGGCAGGACTTGGAGCCAATGACAAAGAGGCCTTAAATCTCCTTAGAGTTACTGATGAACCTGCAGAATGAGTGAAAGGTACTCCTATATATTATAAGATTATAGCTTTATTAATTAACCAATTTTGCCAAATAGTTCTGCATGTAAAAAAAGTCATCATCCCTGAGATTAAACATTGGCACTTTGCAATGGTACAGAAAATAGACCATGGGAGCTTTAGATAGGAATGATGGAATTCCGTCAAGTGCATTCTACTCAAAACATAGTAGTGGGCCCCACTGAAGAACTTAATATGCTAAATTGGTTCTGATTCTAAACATTTGCAGTTCATGAAAAAATGAGCTATGCTTAGAAAATATTCATTTGTTGTGTTTGTCCTTCATTCTTGAAGAGGACCATGACATCTAGATAATGACATGACTTGCACTTGACTTTGATTTGAGGGAGGAGGGGGCTGTGAAAGGTCACCAACCTCACTTTCTTCTCCAGAACCATATGGATCCAGTGGCCTGATATTCATCAGGATGACTGGAGATGACTGAGGGTGCAATGTGAGACCCCAGCCCTTTTTGGCTAAGATCTTATCACATACACCTATTCAATGAATACACTTCTTTAAGCAGTTACTCAAGGGATTTCCCCTTTAATAAAAAAAAGTGATTCATACAATATCAAGAAAACAAACATATGAAAAGATGGAAAAACTTTTTTATTTTAAAAATAATTAAATTTCATTTTATTTCAGTTCCAGATTCTCTCCTTTCCCTTCCCTCCCCCGCTGAGAAGGCAAAATAAATTTGTTTCAAACCAGGTATAGCTTTAGTTTTCAGAAGAGACCACGAATATGGTGAAAATTGAGGTTCAAAAAAGAAGTTGCTACTGAGAGTAGTGGCACATTCCTGTTACCCTAGAAACTGAGTTGGTAGGTCTTAAGCTAGGGAGTTCTGAACTTTGGCAGGCTAAGGCAATACATAGGTTCTCTGCTACGGAAATACATACAAATTTGACATCAATATGGTGAGCCTCTAAGAGGCCTGTTTGGGCAAACTGACCCAGGTACAATCCAAAGCAGGTCAAAGCTCCCATACAGATCAGACTCAAGAAAGAAGGAGATGCTAATTGTATCAAATGTTGCAAAGGTTGAAACCTGGGTTCTAGTTGTGATCACATGCCATAAAGAATCTCCATTGAGATTTTTTAAAATTTTGCCTTCATTCCTAGATATATCCCTTCTGCTCTTGTACTTCAGAGAATCAACTCTTGTAATAAAAAAATTTTAAAAAGAGGAAATAAATTCAGTGCAGCAAAACGACCAATGCATGAACTGAGTCTGACCCTATATACAATGTTCTATACCTCATAGCCCCCCATCTCTGCAAAGAAGGGAGATGGATGCATTTTCTCCTCTCTTTTTCAGTACCAACATTTGAGATCAAGACTTTCAAAGAAACATCTAAGAAACTCTAGTGCTTCATGTGACTTGGGTTTTTACAAGAGCCAGAATCACGTGAATCAAAAGTTTACAACCCAAACACTAATCTACCTACCAAAATCTACAAAAAAAACCCTCTCCTTTATGAGGCTTGCAGGATATCAATCCAGTCCAGCTGTTGGCTTCTGCAATGTTTGATACTATTGGCATCTCCTTCCTACTTAAGCCTCTGTCTTCATATTTCAAGACACATACTCTTTGTTCTTCCTAACTGGTACCTTCTCTGATCTTCTCTACTCCCTCATTCCTTCCCTTAAAAGTACGTAGACATCATCTCTTCTTTCTCTATACTCTTTCTTAAATGATCCTAGCCACTCCCAAAGCTTCAGTTATCATTTTGGTATCAATCATTCTCATATCTCCAGATTCAGAATTTATTTTTCCCTGCCATTAGTCTAACTACTAATTTCAGTTGTTAAGAATCTGTACTCAAATGTCCTCAGTGTCTTGAGGTCATATTAAAACTTAACCTATCACATTTTCTCCTAAACTTCTCTTTTCTCCTGATTTACCTTATTCCATTAATATCACCCATTCTGGTCACTCACATACCAAACTTCAAGATCAACTTTGATTCCTCCCTCTCTCACACTCTACATCCAAGATATTTTGCTAAGTCTCATTGATTCTTCATAATATCTTTCAAAATTTGCCTCTACCATTTCCTCAATTCATTCAGCTCCTCAATTAATTAACTTTCTTTTTTAAAAGTTAATTTTTTTCAGTTTTCTATATTCACTTCCATAAGTCTTAGACTTTCTCCCCCTCCCTCCCTGAGATGGCATGCAATCTTATATGGTTTCTCTACATATATTCTTATTAAGCACATTTTCACATTAGTCATATTGCATAGAGGAATTAAAATGAATGGAGGAAACCATGAGAAAAAACAAACAAAAAAAACCATAAGCACAAGAGGAAATATTCTGCTTCATTCTGTGATCCAATTCCATAGTTCTTTCTCTGAATGTGGATGGCATTTTGCTTCAAGAGTCCTTTGGGAATATTTTAGGTCTTTGAATTGCTATGAAGGACTCAGTCTACCAGAAAAATTCCTCATACACTGTGGTTTTTACTATGTAGAGTGTTTCCCTGACTTGGCTCATTTCACTCAGCATCAGTTCATATAAGTTCTTTGAAGACTTTCTGAAGTCTTCCTGTTCATCATTTCTTTTAGCACAATAGTATTCCATTACATTCATATACCACAACTTGTCCAGCCATTCCCCAATTAATGGGCATTCTGTCAATTTCCAGTTCTTCACCACAACAAAGAAAGCTGCTATAAATATTTTTGTACATATGGGACCTTTTCCCATTTTTTTGATCTCTTTGAGATACAGTCTTAGAAGTGATATTGCTGGGTCAAAGGGTGTGCACATTTTTGTAGTCCTTTGGGCATAGTTCCAAATTTCTCTCTCACTGCTCCACCAACAATGAATTAGTGTTCCAATTCTCCCATATCTTCTCCAACATTTATCATCTTCCTGTGGTGTTATTTTAGCCAATCTGATAAGTATTAATTAACTTTCATATGGGTGAACCAGTTAGTAGGTGTCTGAAACCAGATACGAACTCAGAAGGATGAGTCTTTCTGACTCTAGGTAGGGTAGAGTATTCTATCCACTGCATTACCTAGGTGCCCTAGGTCCCATTAAAATAATATCTTATAATAGCAATATCTAACTAATTCAGATCATACTAATTCATATTTCAAATAGTTTCCTAATAGATCTCCTAAATCATATTTTTACATATTCTACTCCCCAAAATGTACTTTTTGGCCAAAAAAAATCTTAAATGGATTCCAAGTATACTATGATTTCTCTGGGGCAGGAGGTTGCAGTCATAAGACAACTTAAACTTTAAAGCATCATGTAAAAACTAGAGGGTCTCCCCCCTTATCACTCAATCTTCCTTCTCTTTTTTATTTTAGTTCTTTTTTTATGTCTCGATACAAGTTTACTGTAGTTTCAAAGGAAGTGAGAAGTCGTGGGCACCAACAATATTTTTCGTCTTCTTTCCTGACACTGACTTACTTCCAGCAAAGTGATAAGGCCCTTATGATTACAGAAAAATGTGTCAGAAAAAATAGACCTAGGAAAAGTGTGCAAGAAAAGGACATAAATGCATTCCTTAAGTCCATTCAGGAGACTATGTGTGAAAACTTGGTAACTCCTTGGTTTTCTTCTGCTTCTTCACCGATTCTGCCACATAAATTGAGGTGTAATTGTTGTTCAGTTGTTTGTCATGCTGAATTCTTTGTGACCTCATTTAAGGTTTTATTGACAAAGATCATGGAGTAGTTTGACATTTCTTTCTCCAGCTCATATTTACAGATGAGGAACTCGGAGAAACAGAATTAAGTGCCTTAAGTCCAGGGAGAACCACACTGGGAGTAGAGTGCAGTCCAGCCAGCAGGCATGGACAGGACATGAGCAGGTCTTGGGGGGAATGAATCTCGTGCACCTGTAGTGGTTTCCAGACTTTGTAACCCCAAAACACAGAGGACAATTTGAAAGGTCAGTGAATAAATTCTGTGGGACCTGTGAGAGAAAGTTGAGTGATCAAGCCTCAGCCCTAGTGCCAGAGTGGGTGGAGAAATCTACAGAGGAGGGGAGTCTACAGCAGCATAGGGAAATGTGGCAGAAAGTGATATTGTCTGAAGGCATCCTGCTCATCATTTCTTATGTCACAATAGTATTCCCTTACAATCATATACCACAACTTGTTTAGTCATTCCTCAATTGATGGGCATTTCCCTCAGTTTCCAATTCTTTGCCACCACTAAAAGAACTGCTATAAATATTTTTGTATGTCTATATATAGGTCCTTTTTCTTTCTTTTTTTTTTAATCTCCTTAGGATACAGATTTACTAGTGGTATTACTTTGTCAAAGGTATGTATAGTTTTATATAGCCTTTTGGGCATATTTCCAAATTACTCTCCAGAATGGTTGGATCAGTTCAAAACTCCACCAACAGTGTTCTAATTTTCCTCACATCCCCTCCAACTTTGTTTTACATTTAAACTAAATCTATTTGCCTTATTATCCACCGAGGAAGGATTTTCTTAGGAGAGTGTCAAGGATCCATTGGGGAAAATTTCAAGTGTCTTATGTGTTCAGTTATCCCAAGGAAATCTTTTGTACAGTTCTCTAGCGAAATCACTCTTTGTATTACCAGGATCCTTGGACAAATTTCAGTGTGCCCTGCCTGTGGAAAGGATACCTGAAGGTATTTTGTCTGGACTTCTAGTTGTATTAGCCTCTGTGATGAAGGAGGCAGGTAGGTGGCACAGTAGATAGAGTGCCAGACCCAGGAAGACTCATCTTGCTGATATCAAATCTAGTCTCAGACACTTACTAGCTATGTGACCCTGGGCACTTTTTAACAATTCAGTGTTCTAAAATAATTCATCTACCTCCAGGTAAAGAGCTGTTGGAGTCTAAATGCATACTGAAGTACACTTTTTAAAAATCTTATTTATTTTTCTTAGTTTTTTTTGTTTGTTTTTTGATCTATGTTTTCTTTCACAGTATGACTAATATGGAGATGTTTTACATGACTGTGAATATAACTTTTATCAAATTGTTTGCCTTCTCAAAGGGGGAGGATTGGGAGAGAGGGACAGAATTTGGAATTAAAATATTGTTAAATGAATGTTAAAAATTGTTTTCACATGTAATTGGAAAAAAATTCAAAAAAAGAATTCAAGAACACCTCAATGCCATGAAACATCAGAAAAGGACTTCTATTTTAAAATATTCTCTCTCATATTTCTACCTAAAAGTCAATTCCCCAACAATCATGATCCCTTACAACTCTAAATCCTTATATGCCAAACCCACTTGCTATTTTTCCTTAGATCTTCTCCTCATGCTCCCTCTACCTGGGGAGAGATAACTAATACCTCCATGGTCACTTCTATCTACATAGAAATTGGTAGGTAGGTGGTGCAATGGGTAGAGCCCCTAGCCTGGGGTTAGGAAAACCTGAGTCTAGCTGTATGATCCTAGGCAAGTCACTTAACCCTGTTTGCCTCAGTTTCCTCATCTGTAAAATGAGCTGGAGAAGGAAATGGAAAATCACTCTAGTATCTTTGCCAAGGAAATCCAAAAAATTGGGTCATGAAGAGTCAGACATAACTAAACTACAAATTTCATATTATTTTAGGAGGAAACTTTATGACCTACAAATAAAGGTTATGAAAAGACATTTCTAATTGATGCAAACCTATAATAATATAAAACAAAGTCATTCAGCTGACTGTTTCACTAAACCGTGAACCTTGCATAAGGGTTTGCTGGTGAGTGTTTACTTACTGGCTCTCTGAAAGGAAAAGAAAAAATTTGGAGGCCCTCTTCAATGTAATCTGCCCTATTAACTTTTCTCTATCACTTTCTTGAGCCTAGATAATCAATAAAACAATAAAGCAGGCCCTGATTTGTAGAGTTTGGTGATTTCTGAGCACCTCTCCAGAGCAGTTCTAATGGGCTTCAGCTCACTCCTGACCCCATGGAACTGAGCTGAAGCTATTCAAGATGAGGTTAGATGGTAGATGTTGCCAGAGATGCTAGAAAAGTTGTCTGGCTAAACTGGTGGTGAGGACAGATTAGATCTCTAAAGCCCCTTTCAACTCTTAACTTTAATTTTCTATTGCACTAAGGTGTCCAGTCAGGATGTTGGGACACTTAGATATGGCACAAACCTATCTCTTGTGGCCAGCTATATCCTGGTTTCCTAACTTCCTTTCGCTAGATTTGGTACAGGAAAGTATGGCTTTAAAAAAAAGGTATTAACAATCATGGAGGGACAGTCAGATGGTTTATTGGATGGAACACTGACCCTGGAGTGGGGAGGATTTGAGTTCAAATCCAGCCTCAGATACTTAACGAGCTATGTGACCCCGGGCAAGTCTCTTAACCGTGATTGTCTCAACTAAACAACGAACAAACAACTCAATCATGGAAAGAAGTCAATGTGTTGATATACGTGTGTGTTCATAGCTGGTCCTATTTAGAATAGTCACCCACACAGTAAGACTTTAAGGATGCTTTCAAAGAATTATCTCAAGCCTCATGGATCATAGTAATGAAAATCAAACCTCAAACTACTCTGAACGAGATTTTCCTTACTTTATCTAATAGGCCACATCTCAGAACTGTTGTGGCACCAGTCTTGCTGCCACCAATCTCTGCTGAATACCTGATTTCTGTAGCTTTAGTGACCTAGAAAAGGATGAAAGTAATTTTCCCCCTATAATCCAATCAAGACACAGTGGTATAGAAAAAATTAATCAGGCAATTAAGGAAAAAAATAAAGTAAAACAAAATAAAGTACATAAGTTTAGGATGATCAAGTTTTCAGAGAGATAGAAAGCATCTGTTGAAGTTTTTTCTCATGAATCTCTACCTTCAAATTTCTAAGTCCTGGCCATTTCCACTTCTAACCAATGCCATCCTTTCTGGGTCCAGAGACAATGATGTATTACCTACTGGATGGCTTAAGAGTGAAGAAACTGGTTAGAAGTCACCTCCCTCATTGAGGTCTCTCCCATGTCCTTAGTATGTGTGTGTTGGAGACATGCCCATCTCTCCTCAACTTAGGGAGTTGTGCCAAAATAATGGTGATTACGAGGCTTTCTTCTCACATATCCATCGATGGGAAATCTCACAAGATGACTTTTCCACAGTTTCAGTGAGCCCTATAGTCCCACAGTCAAAATTTGGCGTGTCATTTTCAATGCTGGTGAGGAGAAAAGGGAAGTTCAAGATAGCTTACATGATGAGGGACTAGAACCATGCCCCAGAATTGAACGGTGATTGAGTCTCATTCTTTGGTACTTCCTATTGTCAAGCATTCCTCAGGCCCCTCTACATGAACAGAATTCCTTACCTCTTCCTTTCCAACAATCCATGGCTCTTGTCTACTTTGAAACCTAGCTCAAAACTTACCTTCTCCGTCCAAATGGACAAACATTTCTCAAAGTATAATGAATGGTGTTCTAAATGCTGCTTCATCATTGTTTTGAAATTCAGAATACATTTTGACATAGAAACAATGCTAAGAATCATGGGTAGGTTCCCAGGATATTCCACAAAAACCCATTTTATGCATAATGTAGCTGAAGCATAAAGTAAGCTTGCTAGCTTCAGTCTGAGGGTCTCAGGAAGGCAAGTCATTCAACAGGGAGTGATGAAAATGGAGGAAGAAAAGGACTGCTGTTTGTCATTGGCACCCTTCCTTCTCCCTTTATGCATCTCCCACCAGCTGGGGACCCTTGCTTGGCTCCTAGTGCACTTATCTGCCTCTCTCCTTCTGTAGTACCTCACTTAGGTTTTTGCTACCCTGGAAAGCATTCCACACTCCAAGATAATCCACCTCTTTCATCAATCAGACCTTCCATTCCATTGCTGTTCAGTCATGGCTGACTCTTTTTCCAGCTTCATTTTACAGATAAAGAAATTGAGGCCACCAGTGTTAAGTGACTTGCTCAGGGTCACACAGCTTGTAAGTAACTGACTTGTAAGTTACTGACTCCATGCCCGGCATTTTCCATCCCATCAGAGTCCATAATCTTTAGATTTTTAGGAATAATGAATTTTAAGCAAAATGGTTCACATTAAGTTATAATTAGCCCTTTAACCTTGCTTATATGAATCTCTAACTGATGGAATTGTAGAAAGTATAATAAAGTGAAGTGGAAAAACTCAGGGGGCAGGGTTAGTTAAATATTTGGAGCAAAAAAGATCGCTGCCTGTGATGCCACTGTTTCTTATGAGCAATTTCTGCTCTTTTAAAAATATTTCTTCCGCTTTTAGAACAACAAATTCTTTAAAAGTCCCAGTGGCATCTATGGCTGCAGCAGCTAGGCAGTAAGGGTGGGTATGTAGTACAGAGACATAAGAGACCACAACAACTCTTTGTAGATGGGGGTAAAAAGATATAGACTTGGAAGGGACCTTAGATGTTATATAGTCCAATCCTCTCATTTTAAGGTGAGAAAACTGAAATTAAGTGGCTTGCTTAAGGTCATAAAAAGAGTAAATAGCAAATCCAGCATCCAAACCCAGGCCCTCCATCTTTAGATCCACAGAAGTGATACAGTGGATAGAGTTCAGGAGGATCTGAGTTCTCCAGTCCAGCCTCAGATCCTTCCTCGCTGTAGGACTCTGGGCAGATTCCTTAAGCTTTGTCTTCCTCAGTTTCCTTAATGTTAAAATAGGGATCATCCTAATACCTAAATTTAAAAGTTATCGTAAGGAACAGATGGGATAATATTTGTAAAGCTCTTAGCATCCTGCCCAGCTGCTTGGTTGTGCTCGTTTGACTCAGTCCGAGGTTTACAGAAAAAAATCCTTTTATTAAGGGGATTTGTTCTACGAAGTATGAATTCAGTCGAAGGGCCATCTTTGAGGACCTAGAAGGCCAAGTGTAGTCTCGAGGCTGCAAGTTCCTCACCCTGGCCTAGCACATCATAGTAGGTGCTTCTGTCACTGTGTCATGCTGGTTCAATATAATTTACTCTACAATTAAATGATTACATTTATGTCCTAACTCATTTCCATGGAATGCTGTCATTGAGATGAATAATTTCTAACCTAAAGACTCAGCTTTGATAAGCATTTTACATTTTCTCTCTAAGATTCTTCATTTGGAAAAGATGCTGTGTCTGTAGGCCCTTGGAGGAAAAGGGCCACTAAGAGGTGGTTCAGTAAGATGGGCAGGTAGAAGAAAAGGAATCAGGAAGATCAATTCTATGTCTACTGAGTAGTCCTTGACAGCAGAATCCTGGATGATGTCCTCTGTGTTATGTCAAATGAAATCCCTTATAGTCCATCTACTTACTTGACCACAAATCCTGAGCCATCAGTCCATTGCCATCTGTTTTGTGAACGTTGGTATTGAAGGCCGATGAAATATACCTCTGAACCAGCTCTCTCACGGAGAAACTTCTAGAAAGGAAATTAGGTCAACGTAACACCAAGTCTCATTGCCCCATAGAAGTGACTGTCCCTGGTACACTGAGGGGTTATTTCTCAGTTTTACAGTAAGTTCAGTTACCCACTTATGAAAGAAACCAGCGATGCACAGAAACCAAATAAGTGAATAATTCAGATCACTTAGATGACAATAGCACACTTTGAAATATCTTGATATATGTAACCTCCAAGACTCCCTCCACCAGAACAATAACAAAAACAATAAGCAACTACAAATAATAAGCTATGACAACATTATTTTCTGGTTCAAACTATGCTTCCTTGGACATATCCTAAGAGAAGATAGCCTGGAGTGATATAAAAATTTGCAAATAATTCAGAAAAAGATAATCAATAATATATCGCAAATAGCATTCAAATCCTGGATCTGCTACTGACCAGTTATCTCTTGGGCAAGTCATTAAACTGTCAGGACCTCAGTTTCCTCATCTGTAAAAGGAGGGAGAGGGTCTCATTATATAATGAGTATCCTGAATATGTACTGAGTACAAATCTAGAATACCATCTGCTCATACTTTCTTATTTTATAGATGATGAAATCTCAGTTTAGAAAGGTGAGTGATTGACTCAAAGTCTCACTGCACATAGCAGAGTTAGGATTTGAATCCAGGTCCTATCTCCTCCCCTCCCCTCTCCTCATTTTCTGCATCTATTCTCTTCCTCTTCCTACAGGAGAACTCCAACCCTTAGAAACAAACCTGTTACAAGGCATCTCTCTTTTAATCTATCATGCTCCAAGTCCTGTAGCATCTTAGTCTTCCTGACTCTTCTGTCACCTCATCTTAAGAATCACAATATCATAGAATCTTAAAGTGGCAAGGGACTTCAGAGGCCATTGAGTCCAACCTCTCCAGGATCAATATATTTGGCATGTGATCATCTGTTTTTTGTTGGTCAGTCTTGTCTGACTTTGTGACCCATATGGGCTTTTCTTGGTAAAGATACTGTAGTGGTTTGTCATTTCCTTTTCCAGCTTATTTTACAGATGAGGAAAAACAAGGTTAAGTGACTTTCCTAGGGACATACAGATAGCGCCTGAGGTTGGATTTGAACTCAGATCTTTCTGACTCCACACCCAGCACTTTATCTACTTCACTGCCTCACCACCCAAAATGGTCATCTGGTCCCTTTTTAAAAGTCTCCAGTGACAGTGAGAATACGTACCTATGATTAGTGATTTTGAGAGTTGCTTTGTGAGGAGGTGGGAAGTGTATAATGAAAACTGTCATTCAAAGCCCTTCGTAGCTTTTTTGCTCCCACCCCTCCACATTTCCAATCTTCTTGTACCTTATACTCCCCAACACTAAGTAGTCTTTGTCCAATGACACCAGCTAATTGTTCCTCCCACAAGACACTCTATCTCCCAAGATCACTGTCTGACCTCCCACTCCTAAAATGCTCTCTCTCCTCATCTCCACTTCCCCTGACTTCCTTCAAGTTCTAGCTAAAATCCTACTTTCTACAGGAACCCTTTCCCAAGCTCTCTTAATTCTAGTCCCTTCTCTTGGTTGATTATTTCCAATTTATCCTATAGATTGCATATTTGCACATAGTTACTTAAATACTGTCTCCTCCACTAGACCATGCACTCCTTTATGGTAGGGAATGCCTTTTGCCTTTCTTTGTATTCCCAGTGCTTAGTACCATGCCTGACACATAGTGGATGCTTAACAAATGTTTATTGACTGACTGGAAGAACAACTGAAAAAAAAGATCATAGGTGTAGGAACCCCCAAGGCCATCTATTCTAACTCCCTCATTTTAGATGAAAAATACTCATGCTTGGATATGAATGCTGTGATTTGCCCATGGTCACACAGGCAATATGTGTTAGAAAATGGGACTAGTTAGCGTTCTTTCATTCTTTTTTTAAAAAAATCTTTTTTATTTTATTTAAATGAACAAGTATTTATTTTCTCTCCCCACAAGGAAAAGAAAAAAAGATAAACAACAAAAAAAGAAAAAACAAAATAAAAATTGGAAAACAAAACAAATATGCTTAATCAAGCAAAGTTGTTGTTTGTCCTTTGTTTTCAAAGAGGACCACTAACAATATGTCTTGACTAGTGCCTGAATTAGATTTAAGTGAGACTGAGTTGCACAAAGTCATCAGCCTCACTCTCTCTTCTAGAGTCATAAAAGTCCAGTAGCAATTTTGTTTTGCATTTTGTCTGCCTTTGTCAAAATGATTGGTGATGACCTGGGAGGTATCCGATGGCCTTGACATATTTGATGTTTGACCAAACTGTGAGCCTTTCGTAGCATCTGCTTCAGCTGCCTTCATGGCCATCGGAACAAATTGTTCCCATTCACCCATTTTAATATTCTTTCTATTATGCCAAGTAGCCTCTCAAGTAACCTCTCTGATTCTCACATTCTTTCCCCTCATAATCTTTATCTCCCTTTATCTCCTGTTCTAGCTGGAATGCACCTCTTACTTTCTTTAGGTAGCTGGGCACCCTTCTAGAATGCCAGGGCCACTGTCTTTCTTATTAGAAAAAAGCTAAGTATCACTGTGTTCACTAAACTTGGTGTACACACCAGATGGGGATAGGAAGGCAGGTTCTCACCCCTGCTCCAAAAGAAGATACTTCCGTTATAGCCAGGGGTCTAGAATGGTGTTCTTTTCCTCTTCTAGTATGATGTTCTCACCTGCTCCTCTGCATTGTTGATAATTGCCAGTGTAGCTGCTTCATTAAAACATCGGGATTGACTATCATTCCAGTTTCTTTCATTGGTAGAAAAGAAATAGCAATTCCCCTTATAAAAATCCCACCGAATGGGGCAGTCTGAAGGATGAGAAAAAATGATAAAGAGAGACTGTGAATAAGGAGTCATGTGGGGAGTGGATGATTCATTAGGTTTATGAAAAATTGGATAAATGAAACAGAGAATAAATAAAGGAAAATTCAGGCCATTCCTATTATATATATCTGCTGTTGTAGGTATTTCTGTATTAACATTTTTTTCTGTATATCTGTCTTAACTTCTTAAATAAACTGTAGGTTTCTTGAGAACAATGACAGTTTTAGTATTTGGTGCTTTGCACATTGCAGTTGATTAATGAATGCTTGTTGAAGGAAGATTATAAATGTTGGAGAAGATATGGGAAAGTTGGAACACTAATTCATTGTTGGTGGAGCTGTGCCCTGATCCAGTCATTCTAGAGAGCAATTTGGAACTATGTCCAGAGGGCTACAAAAATGTGCATACATTTTTGACCCAGCAATATCACTTCTAGAGCTATATCCCAAAGAGATCATAAAAATGGGAAAGGGTCCCACATGTACAAAAAGATTCACAGCAGCTCTTTTTGTAGTGGCCAAAAACTGGAAATCAAGGGAATGACCATCAACTGGGAATGACTGAAGAAGTTGTGGTATATGAATATAATGGAATACTATTGTGCTATAAGAAATGATGAACAGGAAGACTTCAGAAAAACCTGGAAAGACTTAAATGAAGTGATGCTGAGTGAAATGAGCTGAACCAGGAAAACATTATACACAGTAACAATCACAGTGTGTGAGGAATTTTTCTGGTAGACTAGGCTCTTCACAGCAATGCAAAGACATAAAACATTCCCAAAGGACTCTTGAGGCAAAATGCCATCCAAATTCAGAGAAAGAACTATGGAATCAGAATGCAGAATGAAGCAGACTATTTTCTCTTGTGTTACGATTTGCTTTGTTTTGTTTTTTTCTCATGGTTTCTCCTATTTATTTTATTTATTCTATGCAACATGACTAATATGGAAATGTGTTTAATAAGAATGTAAATGTATATAACCCCTATAAGATTGCGTACCATCTCGGGGAAGGAGGGAGAGAAAATCTAAAACTTATGGAAGAGATTGTTGAAAACTGAAAATGAATTAATTAAATTAAAAAGAAATGTTTGCTGAATATAATATTGTCTCCCAATCCGCATCTATCAGCATCTAACAAAGTCTGGAAGTGGCATATATAATAATTTGGAAGATAAAGAACCTGAAATTACATTAGAAAGCTTTTCCCCCCAGTAGTCCACAGGTGCTAAGTGCTAAGGGCTTGGATTTACATAGGAGCTAGTAAAAATGGAAAGGAATAGATAGATTTTACAGAAAGAATCAAAGCGACTTAGTGATTGATTAACTATAGGGATTGATGAAAAGGAGGAGTCCAAGAGGTCTGGAGACTGAGAATGACAGTAACATTGACAGGAATTACTCATTTGGAAGGGGGAATTTGGTTTTGTGGGATTGATAATGAGTTTGGTTTTGAACAGATGACATTTGAAGTGACAATAGATCATTCAAGTGGAGATGTCTTAGAAAGGTAAGGGAGAGGAGATTTTGTGAGAGGCTGAGAAAGGAAGGGGAAGGAAAAGGATACATCAGAAAAGATAAAGGGGAAAAATTTTGAAGAAGCAGTTTGTAATGCAATAGAAAATTTAAAGAGAATAAGTTCAGAGAGAAGTCCATTATATTTTACAAGAAGGAGGTCACTGGTGACCTTGAGAATAGTTGTAATTGTATATTCTGGATGGAAGCAGATTGAAGAAGTTGAAGAGAAATTGGTGGTGAGGGAATGGAAGTATTGGCCTAGTTCACTTGTTCAGGAAGTCATGAAATAACAAGTACCCTCAAACTTCCCTTATCTATAACTATATTTATCATCTCTTAATAGGCAGTGTGATAGGGGCGGAGCCAAGATGGCGGAGTAGAAAGACTCACCTATGTTAGGTCCGAACCCACAGCCCATAGATTTCCTGAAAAAAGAACTCCTGACAAATTCTGGAGCAGTGGAAGCCGCACAGCAATGGAGTGAAGGAGATTTCCGCTGCAGAGAGCCCTGAAGAACCGACCGCAAAGG
>CM053770.1:82997283-83017727 GCA_028658325.1 Potorous gilbertii | reverse complement strand
ACTAATGGGGAGAAAATTTTGGAACCCAAAATCTTGTGAAAATGAATGTAAAAAGTTAAATAAATTTATTTAAAAAAAAAAATAGGCAGTGTGATACCTATTTAGTAGTGAAAAGAGCATTGAGTTTGGATTAGGAAAACTGGTTTCATTCTTGGTTCTGATATTTGCTGTAAACCCAGTCTACCTCTCTGACTCAGTTTCCTCAAATGTAAAATGACTAAATCATAAAATTACTATTTTATTAGTAATCACCCTCTTCAACTCTATCTTCTAGCTTTCTTGAAGTCCCAGCTAAAATCTCAGCTTCTGCAAGAAACTTTTCCTGATCTCCCTTCTAAGGTTACCTCTAATTTGTCCCACCTATAGCTTATTTGTGCAGAGTTGTTTGCATGTTCTCTCCCCACTAGACTGAGAGGTTTTAGAAAGCAGGAGCCTCCTTTGCCTTTCCTTGTATTCCCAGGGCTTGGCATGGAGCCTGTCACATAAGAGCACTCAATAAATGCTTGTTGACTGGTTGTTTTGAGCAAAGTGTTTTGTGAACCAAGTGAAATCAAGTGATCTATGATTATCTTCCTAGTTATCTCAAGAAAAACTTCCAAAGCACCACTGACAAATAGCCAAATAGCTCTAGCAGAAAAGAGGGAGGATGGAGAGGTTGGTTTAATAAGGTATGTATATAAAATCTCTGTCTTTTCCCTGGGAGGAAATGTGTTTTCTTTTTCATTTGTCAATTCATTTCTGTAGTTTTCATCCAGGTGATTTGGTAGAGTAGGAAAGTAATTTCTATCTTAATATTTATTATAATTGAATTTTACAGTGATGAAACAACTTGGATACTCTTCTTGAGTTTATTAGAATAAAATCACATTTTTAGTTTACACCAAAAAGTTTCCTCCTCCACCTAAATTAACCTTCTTCTCTTTAGTGCTTGAGGTGATCTCGATTCCTCTGAAGGACAGCAGACAGAACTAAGATGAGATTTTATTAATAATATCATTGGAAGCTACAATATAGTACAGTAGTTGTACAATGGTTGTTAAGTCATTTTCAGTCATGTCCGACATGACCCAAAGCCCATTAGGTCCAGTTTCCTTCATTTTACAGATGAGAAACTGAAACTCAAAGATGTTGCTTTGTCTAACAAGCAGAAAGTAAGTATCAGAGCCAAGATTATAACCTAAGTACTTTGACTCCAAATCCAGTGCTCTTTACCCTGTACCATGTGTCTTCTCTGTGCCTCAGTTCCATCTGTCAAATGAAAGGGTTGTCTCTAAGATCTCTTCCAGTAATGACATTTTATGATTCTGCAATGGTTTTTCTCTCTCATGTCATTCATGAATTTCTTTAACTTCTCACCCCTGTGTGCTGTTCCCTAATTTCCTGTGTAGAAAGACAGTAGAGAAATAGAGAGAAGGAAAGAAAGATGGAATGAAATAAGAGAGGAAAGAAGAGAGGAAAGGGTAAAAACAGAAATGGCGGTAACTTGACCATTAGGAGAAAGGGGATACTGAGAAGAGATCATCTCCAATCCAGACTATTGAAGCCATGTGGTAATGTTCTCCTGGAAGTTACCTGTTCCCGTCTTCTTTGGGGTGATGTTCCCTTCAGAATTGACAGATGAGGTCGATGAAATTGCAAAGAGAACCAGCTGTTGACCTTGGTCCTGAGAAGACCAGGGCTCAAATCTTGACTTTCCTATTTACTACATGTAACTTGTCTGAACCTCTATGTCCTCACCCATAGAACAAGAGAGTTGGAGGTATAAGGTCCCTCTCAGCTCCAAATATAAATGTCTTTAAAAATCCAGCTCAAGACTCATCTTCTTCAATCAAACTTCCATCTCCATCCCACCCACAATCTTTCTTTGAATTTTCTCGGCACTTTACCAAGGGTTCTGGGTAGCAATTTTGCATGTTTATGCTTAGTTTCTTAGTGCTTGGACTGTGCTTATTTTGTAAACTCTGTAGCTATAGCTATAGCAGGGAGTGGCAACTGTTGACAAGTGGAAAGTCAAGATCTCCTTCCCTTGTTTTTTGATTCATGAGGCTGAGCTTGATTAGGGTGCTGACCCTGGTTCACAAGGTTGAGGATGTTAAGGATCCTCTTGAAATGGCAGAAAAGGGACAAGATGTGGAAGACGGTAGTGGTGATGGAATCCTAATGAAGCTGCCCTGAACTGCAGTATTTTAACTCATTCCTCATAGGGCCTACTGAACAGCAGGCCACTGCCCCTACCTAGCCACTCACCCCACTTCAATATCCTAACTTTTTCATATATCCCTGCTTACTAGAACAACAGGTGTGTCCATGATCTCATTTCTCACAGAACATCAGGTATGTCCATGTGATAGGATCTGAGCCATTCCCTGTAGCTAGCCACTGCCTCTAGCTAACCACTGCCCCCCTCAGATACATTCCTCATATTTCCCACAGGTGTGTCCATGCACTCAACCACAACCACATCCATCTAGCCTTAGACAGAAACACAATAGCCAGCCAATCAGAAAGCAGCACCACCAGGATGCTCAAGCAGGATGTAGATCCCAAAACAATAAAAGGGACTCTCCCTAAGTAGGCATCTGTTTAGTAATAGCAAAAAGTGTCCTTTAGGTGAACTTATGATGTAGAGAGGCTTGTTATAACATCATCAGACACACATACCTCCCCAAATGGGTTTTTCTATATGCATTATGGGTAATTGCATGCTCAGTTCACTGTCTGGGGCCCCGCCCCTAGTACTTAATCCCTTAATAAAACCTTCCTGCCTTTTTAATATTCATAATTTCTGTTATGTAATTGCATCTTTACCCTACAAAAGTCCATCTTGTTTTCTCTGAAATTGCTGGTTCCTCTTGGAACTTAGCCCGCTTCATGAGAGGCGTCAATCTCAATAAATGCCTATACTTGCCTTGGAGGTGGTCTGACTCTGAACTCTTTGAGATGGTTCCACCACAACACTTCCTGAAGCCAAAACAATGGGAGCTGGTCTATATGTCACTGAAATTACGCAGTAGAGTTATTTACCTAGTGCATATTCAAAAACCATTGAAACAGGTAGCAAGGGGTGAGAGAGTGAAGTCAGGGGAGGAAGTGAAGGAAATGGCAGGAAAGAGAAGGCAAAGGAGGAAAAGGAGTAAGAGAGAAAAGGGAAAGAGAGGA
Organism: Potorous gilbertii; assembly: GCA_028658325.1. Lineage (NCBI taxonomy): Eukaryota > Metazoa > Chordata > Mammalia > Diprotodontia > Potoroidae > Potorous > Potorous gilbertii. The sequence continues at coordinate 83,014,568 of CM053770.1, read as the reverse complement.
AAGAGCAAAGAAATGGAGAGAGAACAGAATTTGAAAACATGGGTAGCAGTGACTGGACAATTGGGAGAGTAGGATATCCTCAAGGGGACAAGGAAAGGTCAACAAGAGACCAGCCTATTAAAATCAAGTGGGGAGGGTTCCCCTTGAAGTTACCGGTTCTGTTGTTTCCAGTGGTGGAGTAACTGAAGTTCTCTTCAAAGGGAGTGGTAGGGATCCATGGCACTGTAAGCACAACAGTTGTTGGTCTTAACCCTTGGCTTAATTCTGGACACTCGTATTCTGTTATCTATGTTTCCCTGGAGAGATTACTAACCTCTACAAACCTCAACTTCTTCATTTATGAAGGGAGGGGTTGAAACTCTAATGGCCCTTCCAGCTAGGAATTCTATGAATTTTTTTTTAAAACCCAGCTCAAGCACTGATCTCTATAAAAAAGCTTTTTTAGGTGACCCAGTCCTCATCCCCACATAGGCTATATCCTTTCTTTGAATTTCTTCATTACTGTGCTTTATTAGTCAATACCATGTTATCATTTATTGATTTTTCTCCTCTAGTTATGTTTCTCCTCTAGTTTTCTCTTCTAGTTTTTCTCCTCTAGTTATATCCAAGGAAAAGAAGATGACAGTGGAGTGAGGCTAAAGCAGGAAGAAATTTGACAATCAGGAAAGAAGAATGTCAGGAAAGGGATAAAGGGAGGAGTCCACCAAGAGGTCAGTCCATTGGTAGAGACATTACCTGTTGTGTTTCTTTCTGTGCTGGTGGAGTTGGAGCTTTCTTGAAGGACAGGAGGAAATATCTGTGGCACTGGAGAAAGAGTTGGCTGTTAGCATCATCCCAAAAAGAATCTTCTCCAACAACTCCAATAACATGACTCAACTGTTGCCTAATACGTCTCTTATAACAGCTCAAGCCTCTTCATTTTAGTCAAAGGATCAATGGGGGTTGGGGTTCTATTGTGACAAGCCAGAAACTCTAAAATATTTTTCTCTGTTCCTCTTCCACTTTCCATACAAGATGTCTACTATGCTACATGGCCAGCCACATCCTTTTTCTCTTTACATCTTCTCAGGCTTGGCTGTAGATCTTATAGTTGAAAAATGAGGGGAAGGCAGGAGAATAGTGGAAAAATCCTGGATGGGGAAATAAATTCAGTCCTTCTTACTACTGTCAGTCATGGCCAGCATCAAACACCTCCTCTGTATGTGACAGATATAGATCCTACAACTCCTTTGGATTTCCTCCCATTCTGAGTATTCTAACCGCAAATTTGAGAACAGCCAGTTGGTGAGACTAGAAGTTCTAAGTCTTCCTACTGTCCTAGAGTAGGTGTAGGGCAAAGTCTTTCTATGAGGCAAAGGGGGCTATGTTTTTCTTTTTCAATCCTAATGAAATCTTTCCAGTGAAGGAGTCTGGGGATGGAGTGGTGGTTGGGATTTCTCTTCCTCCATCCTATCCAGTGCAACCAGAATTTATTAAGTGCTTATTATGTGCTAGACTTGGGGGATTCAAAGACAAAAGAAATAGTCCCTGCCCTCAAAGAACTTGCATTTACTCCTGTAGACACAAGGTTTCTATAGAAGTAGCAGCAATAGATTAAGACTCTGGATATAATCCCTCAGCAACCTGGAAACCTGAGGATTTGCACTGGGGGAGGTTATTCCATTCTGCTAAAATATGATTGTGCAAGGGTAGGTCATTCCAATCTGACACAATAGGAGACACCATGGCCCTGCATGGTTGGGGAAGTTTTGGTTTACTTAGCAAGTGGCAGCATGGAATTGTTGTTGTTGTGTTCATCCTTCTTTTCAAAGAGGACCATGCAGTTCACTTGGATTTGAGTGAGGGAGGGCTCTGCAAGGTCGCCAGCCTCACTTTCTCCTCCTGAGCCACCTGGGTCCTCTCTGACCAGAGAGATATTCATCTGGACGACTAGAGATGGCCCAGGATGCAATAGGAGACCCTGGCTATTTTAGGCTAAAGTCTTTTCAGGTTCTTACTCTGAGTGAGGAACTTAGTCAAGGGATGACCCCTTTAATAAAAAGAAAATCAAACTGTGAGGGGGAGACCCTCAGGGTTCCAGTATGCCAAAAGAAAAACAGTTACTATTTAGTATTTACATTCATTCTGTGCTAGGAGGGCAGGGACTTGTCATCCAATCTATAAACTCCAGAATGAATTGGGTTTAAGGTTTGGTCTGAGAAAAAAAATCTAGACACAAACCCCCTGGTAGCTTGCAGCCATCAAAATGTGCCTTTCTTTGGGGAGAGCACCCTCGGGTAAGGGCCAAAACGCTAGAAGGGGCAAGGCACAGAGACTACTCACAGGCTGTTTGTCTGTCCACTACTTATGTGATCTTGGGCAAGTCCCTTTACCTCTTCAGGTTTTGGTTTCCTCATCTATAAAATGTGGGGCATGGGGGTGGGATATTAGACCAGATGATCTCTAGGCTCCTCTCCAGTTCTGAATCATAGGGTCCTAAATTTTACTCATACATCATATTTCTTCGTTAGGGGAATTCCTGGTGTGCTAATTTTCTTCCACAGAGAGAGATTGCATCCATTCCATAAGTTATAATCTTAAAAATTTCCTGCGACTTGAGAGGTTAAATAATACATTGATAGCTAAATTTATAGAGTGCCTGAAGGTTTGCAGACACTTTGCAAATGCTCTGTTATTTGATTCCCCACAACAAGTCTGGGAGGTAGGTGCTATTTTTGTTCTCATTTTACAGATGAGGAGACCGCGGCTGAAGGGTTAAAAACCTTGCCCAGGGTCACACAGGATACGCTAATGAGTATCTGAAGAATTGAAATCTAGGTCTTCCTGACTCTGTGTTTGGCTCTTTATCCACTATGTTGGGGCAGCTAGGTGGTGCAGTGGATAGAGCACCAGTGCAGGAGTCAGGAGGACCTGAGTTCAAATCTCACCTCAGACACTTGACCCTCACTAGCTGTGTGACCTTGGGCAAGTCAATTAACCCCAATTGCCTCATCCTGGGTCAACTCCAGTCATCCTGATGAATGTCTGGTCACTGGATTCAGAGGGCTTTGGAGGAGAAGTGAGGCTGGTGACCTGCACAGCCCTCCCTCTCTCAAAACAAAGTCAAGTGCAAATCATGTCATTATTTCTCTGATGGCATGGTCTTCTTCAGCAATGAAAGACGAACACACCTACACATCCTGTATGTTACATGTCTCTCTTAATTTAGGATGAATAGCATAAAAATTACATATATATGTATATATATTGCAAATTAATATGCATTTTTGATCCTCTAACTTAAGGAATCTTTGTAATGAGCTTGCCGTACTTATCTCCATGATCTTATTTGAAAATCAGACAGGTCTTAGTTCTTTGAGGATAGGGCCATTTCTTTGTATCTCTCTCAATTCTTAGCATGGGGGCATGTAAATAGTGATAAATATTTGCTAATAAAATGGTTTCTTCCTTTATCAGTCAATAAGTATTTATTAAGTACCTACTCTGTGCCAGTCCCTATGCTAGGTCTTGGGCATACAAGGAAAGGCCAAACACAATCTCTGCTCTCAAAGAGTTCACAGTCTAATGAGGGAAAGAGCAAACACACAACTATATATGAAGAAAGCTATCTTGAGGATAAGCTGGTGATAATCAAGAGAGGGAAGCCACTAACATGAATGGGAATGAGGAAAGTTTTCTTGTAGAAGATGGGATTTCATCTGGGCCTTGAAAGAAGCCAGGGCAGCCAGGAGGCAGAGATGAAGAGGGAGAGCATTTCAGGCATGGGGACAGCCAGAGCAAATTCCTGGGGATGAGACATGGAGTACCTTGTTTGAGGAACAGCAGGAAAGCCAGTGTCCCCATACTAAATAGTACCTGACGGTGTAAGAACAGAAATATAAAAGCTTTGAATGCCAGCCAGAGGATTCTGGAGCTGATAGGGAGACATTGGAGTTTGTTGAATAGGGTAGGAAGTGCCATACGACTTTACTGTTGTAGAACTTTAGGGGTGGCCAGATGCAGGGAAGAGAGTTTCAGATTGGGTAAGGTGTGAAGACTGTCACTTGCACAATTTGTGACTCCTAGTAACGTTTCCTTCCTCATTTCTTCCTTCATTGGGTTTGGAATGGAAACTTTGGCATAGGGGGAAGTTATAGTATCTTGCTCCTGCACTTACAATAAGATCCTCCCTCAGTTTAGATGCCTTTTATACTATGACTCTGGGTATATAAGAATGCTATGGATGACTCACATCACACCCTTTGTCTACTTGGTTTTATACTGCTTTGTCTGGTCTAGTCTATGGTAGTTAACTTACACCATGATATGGGTACCCTAACTGGTTTACACTGGCTTTATAATTAGATAATACTGGATACATTCAAGAAATAAAAACCCCAATTGCCCAGATAAATAGAAAGACTAGAAGGAATCAATATTTTGGACCTGAATTACCTGATTGTTTTGTCTACATAGTTTTAATTTATTGAATTCTTGTCTACTTCACATTTCATTCCATACAATATTGACCTAGATCTGTCTTGCCTAGTGTAGGCATTTGCAATTTCACAGACAGTTTCAGAGGAGAAGAACTGGACTGAACCTATATACTGAGTCTCCCAATCCCAGGGAAGGGGCAAGGAGAAAGGAGAAAGAGGTGGGAGGGGAACCAAGTACTTACGATAAAGGAGAAAAAAGGTTGTGCCAACAGCTTTGACAGCCAGGACAATGGCTATAGAGATGACCATGTGCCAGTTTACACAGGCCATAGTAAATCGTGTAGGGGGCCTACATGGGTCAGAGAGAAGCACCATTAGGCTGCTGTTTATCCCAATAGGAACTTTCCTACATAGAGGTCCCTGAAAGTTATAGAGATCAATAAGCTATAGTTGTAGAGAGATGGCCTGGAGTTTGGGTAGAGTCTCTGTCCTCACAGAAAGCCTTTAAACCTCTCTTATTGTGCTTCTGACATTTTTCAACACTTCCCCCCAGAACCTAACCTTTCCTAGATGAGAGGTAGAGGTTTCTCTCCCAACCCCGTTTATGGCCTCCTACCCCCACCGTGTGCAGTATTTAAATGGCTCTCAGTTGAAATTTCTGTCTTCCGAAATATGCTTACATTTTGAAAACCTGGCCTATGGTCTAGAATAACACCCCAGTCCCATCAAAAAATCAAGGCCTTGGAAAATCGAGGCTCCTTAAATACTAACACTGAAGTAGAACAGATAGGAAAATAAAATTTAAGAATCTATTGTCTGAAAGAAACACATCTTGAAGATACATATAGTATGAAAATGAAGATGGGAAAAATAATTGACTATGTGCCAGAAGATTCCAAAAGAGAATGAGTTGTCATCAGGATACCAGAGAAAGCAAAAACAAAAATTCAAATTATCAAGAGAGTTAAGGAAACCACAATTCTGTATATATTTATGTCAAATGATATAACGTCTAAATTTATAAAACAAAATTTAACTGCGTTGTAGAGAATGCCCGTGACAGATTCAGGAGGAAGTTAAAGTTTTGTAAAGGAAAGAAAAGATAAACTTACCCAGTACCTCCCCCTGAGAGGCAGCTTGAGTTGGGCTGTGCTCAGAAAAGACCCTTTCCTCGCCCAGGTGATCTTGTGTCTCTGGGAGATTCCAGACCTCTGATCTTCTTCTGTTAGGATGCTGCCACTGAGATCTTCTCTTAGTGTTGGCAATATGCCTTGTTTCCTGTACCTCTTCCTCTTCTAGCTTTTGGGAGTGGAAAGAAAGGGGGAGGCCAGCTGGGGGGAAGAGGCAAAAGGTTTTTTTCCAACCCTAGCAGACAAGCATGGGGAAGTACCCACCAGATCATGAGAAAGAGGATGTACGTGCTTGTATCACTCTGTTGCAACCTTACCCTGACTGCTTTGAAAAGAAATCCAGGCATATTCACTGAGATTTGTAAGCTTTCTCCTGCATGAGATATGAAGGACTACTTTCTTCAGATTCATTCATTAATTAAAAGTGGTTCCAGTCTGGCCAGGGCTAGAGTATTTGAAATATAGACATATATATGTATACATATGTATGTATGTATGTATATATATGTATGTATGTATGTATGTATATGAGTGTTAAATGTGCTACCACTCTGATGTTTGAAGTAAGAATGCAGTGAGATTTGAGGAAGTGTGGTAGTTTGGGGGTGGGATGAGGAAAGCGTAGAAGTGGAGAAACAGAATACAAAAAAAGTGAATCTTGTAGAAATCATGACTGAGTTGGTGAGGGAAAATGACCTCATTTATCTTGCCCTCAGTTTCCTCATTTGAAGGCAGTCAAGTGGTATAGTGGATAAAGTGCCGGACTTGGAGTTGAGAAATATTTCAAATCCTCCCTCAGATAGTAGATATCTTAATTCTGCACAAACCACTTAAACTCTCCCAGTTTCAGTTTGCTCAACTGTAAAATAGGAAACATAATATTATAACACTATCATAAGAATCAAATGAAATACATTGCAAAGTAAAATACTTTGTAAACCTTGGAGATATATGAAGGTAGTGATTATTATTAACAGTAATGTTAATTATTGCTATTAAATTGATTGTTAACTATATTATTTGTAATATTTATGACAATTAGTAATAAGAATTCAGGGTATATATTATCCTTTTTAAAATTCAATTTCATTTTTTCCAATAAGCCAAAAATGTGCCTTTTTTTCTTTCCTCTCACTTCCAAGAAAGAAAGAAAAAAACCCCCTGCCATAAATATATGTAGTCAAACAAAACCATTTTTCACACTGGTCATGTCTAATTCTACATTCTGAACCCTTCATCTCCTTATCAGGAGGTGGAGAGCAGATTTCATCATTATATCTTTGGAATTGTGGTGCGCTCATTGAACCGAACCAAATTCCCAAGTCTTTCAAAGTTGTTTGTCTTTATAATATTGTTTTCGTTGTGTAAACTATTTTCCCGGTTCTGCTCACTTCCTTCTGTAAAAATTCATACATGTTTTCCAAGGTTTCCATGAAACTATCCCCTTCATTGTTTTTTACAGAACAATAATTCCATCATATTTGTATACCAAAATTGTTTTCAGTTACTCCCCGATTGATGAACACCTCATCAATTTCCAATTTTTGGCCACCACAAAATACCTATAAATATTTTTGTGCTCTTAGTTACAATTTATTTTACTTAGATCTAATTCTTCCCTTAATCTACCTTTCCTCTAATTATTCTTTCTTCCTGCTCTCTTTCCCCTTTTATTTCTCTGCTGAGGGAAATGTATTTCTTTCCTCCACTATGTGTGTATGTGTATTTGTGTCCTTTCCTTCTTTGACCAGTTCAGATAAGAGTGAGGTTCAAGTGTCAGTTGATTCCAAACCCTGCCCTGTCCCCACCCTAGTGCATAGACTGAAATATATCTAAGCTTTTTATTTTTTTGTAATGACTTTCAGGTAGTCTTAAAAATAATTCTAAAAATTATATCTCCTTGATCTGTTTCTCAGATCAGTTTTGTACATCTTCTCTTTCTACAATCCTTTGACTTTGCTTTATTTATTTATTTTTTGTTTCAAGGAGTCTTCAACTTCTATTTGGTTTATTGTTGTTTTCAGGGAGTTAGCTGCTTGGGTAGGATTTTGTGCCTCTTGTACAAAGATGTTCATTCCTTTTCTAATTTTCGTTCTATAGCTCTCCCTGCTCCCCCCAATTTTTCTCTAGCTGTCTCATTTCATAGAGAAATTCATTTTCTTAGCTCTTAAAAAATAATAAAAAAAAATGCAACCCACCTCTTGCTTCAACTTTTCCAGAAATTCTAGTTGAATTTGTTCCCAAACCATGTGTTTCTCTGATGGTTTTCTTATAGATGTTTAGGTGTCATCTCTCTGGATTTGTGTCTTGAGCATCCCTGCCACCTCAAACAATAGTTTTTATGATAGGATTCCTTTTTTAAAAATTAATTTGCTCATTCTTGTCTACTTTCTGACTTCAGACTTTGTTATGATCAGGTTCTGTGCCCTTCCAAAGGGAATATCTCGGCTTGTTCTGCTATTTTCTTGGAGATATTGAATATTTTGTTTTTACAGAATCTCAAGTACAGTTCAGACTTTAAACCAGTAAACTTTCAGTCCTCCCAAAGTAGTCAGATCTAGACAAAAGTCTGTTTTTTGGACCCCTGATCTGAATTCTTCAAGTTCCTAACATGGGTTTGAGCCTGATTGACAGGCTTGCGGGGCTTTCCCCCTTTGGAATTTTAGTAGACTGTGTTAGTCTCCAGCCACTACTTTTGCTACCTAGAAAGTTCTGCCACCTGGTTCTCAAGTAACAGAGCTGTAGTCTTCCCTTTGATAAGTGCTTCCTGTCTTGGTTACTCCTTTTCAGGCTTTAGATTTGTCTAGAAACTGAACCCAAGACTCTCCTCTTCTCCTGAGGCCCAAACCACACTGTGGCTATTTGCATTTGAACCTCCTCTTGCTCAGCTCACAGCCTGGACCCAAATCCAGTTTTCGCTCTGCAGGCCTCCCTCAAGCACAGGTTTCTTCCTCAGTCCACCTTGGATTTATGACCCAAAATTTAGCAGGGAGGCAGACCTGCAAATTGGCATCTGTACCTGCACCCTACTCAAGTTTGGGGCCCTCTATACTGGATCTGGGACCTCTTCTTGCCCGGGGCACAGATTCTCTCTTGCTCTGCAAGGTATGCATCTTCCTAGACCCTGTACCAGTGTCCTCACCGTCCCCCTATGCTGATCTGTGCTGGAAAAATAACTCCAGGTAATTTTTTTTCTTTAATTTCCAGGTTAGGATTCAGTCAGGTGCATTTTCTAGATATGTTTGGAGGAGGTTTTTTGGTTTGTTTGTTTGGGAGGGCAGGGTAAGGGGAACTTGCTATATTTCTTGCTACTGTACCATCTTGGTTCTGTTTTCTCTGATCCATGTGATTTTTCAAATTACCTTGAATTCTAATAAATTTCTATGGTTATACATTGTTTGTCCCTTTGTCTGTTTGTTCATTCATTTATTATCTCTCAGTGATGGTCTTATGGCATTCATCTTAGGCTTTCTTTACCAGAAAAAGGGAGTATCTGTCTAGAGAAATTCAGGGGAAGATTTCAAGAGAGTTGACGTTTGAGTTGCCACAAAACTCTTTTCCCTTGATACTTAGAATTACATCTGAGGCTCAGATGAATAAATTTTCGATATCTCAAAGATTGGAAGCACTTCGGAATTGTACTGATGTCAGAAATAAGGGTGAGCTAGAAAGTATCCCTGAAGATAACTGTTAGCAACCTGATTTGTTAATTTAAACTGTGCTCTGCTGACATAATAACACTGCGTTTACAAGGAGAAGCTTTAAACAAAAATCTCCCCTTACTATGCTGAAACAAATTTTGTGAGAGAGTGTGCATGTCTCTTGATATTGCAGGAGGAATTATGAGAGAGGAGAACTGGAAGAGGCATAAGAGGTATCAGAGTAAGAAGAAAGGATGAGTCATAGCCAGATCCCATGTTTATGAAAAGATCCCCTGGGTAGTTCTATCAGAGAACATCTCTGAGGTTCTGGGGCTCTCTCTCTTTTGGGGTTTCCCTGGGTCCAAATCATTTATTCTGTTTTCCCTCTACACTTAGGCACCCATCTGACAAGATATGTATGCAGACCTAACTTTCAGAAGTATTGCCAGGGGCTGGTTAAGCTACCAGTACTTTCTGCTCTTTACTATTCTGCCTTCAGGCATTCACTTTGAGTCATGCTCAGTTCTGGGCCAACCTGCCTCTAATGGAAGGTGTACTCACACTTTTTTGGCTGAAGCCCCTTTCCTTATATATTTAATTACATAATCACATATGGCTCCCCAAAAGAGGTGAGAAAAAAATGGTACACAATATATAAGATGAACCAAGTAAGGGACAGGTAGTTTATCCCTACACACAAAAAAAGGAATGCAAAATACAGGATATTCACAATGTGCACATTTGACCAGAACAAATATATAACAAGATTCAGTCATTTAACCTATAACTGCTGTTCCAATAAGCTGGGATGCAGATATTTAGAGCTCATCAGAACGAAAAAGAGTCTTCAAGATGGCCAGTTAGAATTTTTACATTTCGTCTCAACTTGGCGCCATTCCAACAATTTCTCAAATATGTCTGCCAGTAAAACAGCCTTGAACAATCATCTTCTTGGTTGGTGAAGATCTTCTACAATGAAAGAACTTCTCTGCAGTCAGGCAGTGACACTTTGATGGATGTTGCTGTTTGGTGCACTTTGCTACACGCACAGACCTCCTGACTTCTCAAAGTCGCAAGTTCACCTCCTAGCCTGTTTATATGTATCCAGAGGTTATTGATTTATCACTCCTTTTAGTGATGCTTGGGGAAAACCAGACTTGAACAGCGTTTAAGCTTCCTCTAAGATGCCATTTGTATTGAGGACATTTTGAAAAGCCCAAGAGACAAATCAACATCTTTGTGTCATTCCCCAAGGTCAGACTTAGCATGTGGTTACTTAAAACTTTGGAAGAACCTGGGACATAAGTTACATGTTTATATTTACATATTTTGCATAAGTGAATGTTTCTACTTCTTATTTGTTTTTTCATTCATTCCTGTGTGCACACATGCACACATGAGTATACATCTAGACTGTTCTATCTTGGAAACTCTTCGAAGGGAAGAACCTTATGATTCTGTTAAAAATGATGAGATTTGGAAAAGATAGTACAGTTTCCACAGAGTCATATATTTTTAAATATCACTTCATTGGAATGAGGAGTTGCCCCTATATGATGGGCTGTATTAAATTTTTTTTTTCATAGCAAGCCTCAGAAGACATGATTTGACCCATGGCCTGTCTGACTCCTTGTTATAAGGGAATTCTATCCTATCCTGGAAATGACATCATATTATCTATCCACTGATTTTTTTTCAACTCAGAAGCAAATACAGAGTACAAGTATTATTCTGCCTGCTTAAATTGCCTGTGGGTCTTTCTTTGTGGTATTGCTAGGATTTCTATCTTCCTTCAAGGCTTATCTCCTACTTAGTTCAAATCTTTTCTAATTCCCCTAGAACTCTCTTCTTCATCCTATTAGCTACTAGTTACTTATTTGTTCATAGGATTATAGACCTGGATCTAGAGGGGGCCTAAAAAGCAAATTAACCAATTCCTTCACTATACAGATAAAATCCAGATGGGTTAAGTGTCTTGCCTGAAGTTCATGAAACTAGTACATGACAGACCTGGTTTTGAACTCAAGTCCTCTGACTTCAGATTCAGTTTTCTTGTCACTATACTATTTTATGTCTCCCATTAGAATCCATGCTCCGTGAGGGTAGAGACTATTTTTTTTACTTTGTATCCCTAACAGCTAACACATGACCTTGTGTTTAATAAGTGCTTGATGAATTTTTAAAAATTTAAAATGAAAAATTTTAAAAAAATGAATTATGCCTTGGGTGCATCCTGGAAAGTCTGTCAAGTAAGAAGAGAAGATTTTCATATTCTGTTGTACAGGAGAAATAGACATAGATATGAAGAAACTCCTTGTGATAGTCAGTTTGTTTTAGGATTACTCATTATCCTGCCATATATGCTAGACTAATTCTTTCCCTAAAAGGCAAAGAAGTTATCTCCAAGGAGCTGCAAAGTGGTTGGTGCAGCTTTCTGGTGAGCTTGTACCATGTTGACATGGTAAATTTTCTCTTTCTCTTGTCTAGAATCAGGCCTCCACATCACTTTCTGGCTATCTCCTCACCATGCTGCTTATGCTCCTGCCTTTATCCTCATCTCCCTCCACTGCAACTTTGTACTCTGCCCCTAGATGCCATCTTGTCAGAAACCAAACTCCCCTACCACTTCCTAGCCATCTCCTCAACAGGTTACCAGGTATGTAACTTCTGCTTTATAGTTCCTCTTTATGTAATCTCTTCCCCCATTATACTGTAAGGTCCTTGAAAGAAGAGAATTGTATTTATATTCTTAGCATTTAGCATAATGTCTCGAACATAGTAAGCAGTTAAAAAATGCCCTACTTATCTACCTATCTTTTATCTATCTATCCATCCATCCATCTATCTATCTATCTATCTATCTGTTTGTCTAATCTAAGGGTATAAGAAAGCAAATCTGGAGTGAAATCAGGCAGTGAGCATAGTTTGCCCTACTGACCAAATAGGTTTCTATTTAGAAATAGAGTTTGGGTGGTGTGGGATGGAAGCAGGTCATCTACCAAAACTAAGTGTTGTATGCTTTCTATGCTATGGTTTAAAAATCTTGCTTTTGTTAACTATTGAATGATCTCATAGTGTCTCATTTCATTCTAATATTGGAATAAAATGACCAGGGAACTGACCTGAATGAGGGCCAGTCTATACGCCTTGCTCAAGGTCAAATGTGGTCCAGGTGTAGGAATCAGCGACCCTGGTCTATCATAATCTAGTCCAGAACCTTTTCCTATTACACATGACTTTAAAACGCACTAAATGCAGTGTAAAATGTTTTTGAGAGCTCTTTTCAACTTGGCATTGCTGAGAATCAGAATGATCGAGTGCATTGAGGGGGAAATCACCATTAGCCCCTCACATACCATCATCCCAATCTTGTTGGAAAAAACCAGGTTCAGGGGGACTGAAGCTAGTGCAGCTACAACTCCCATTACATAGAGGAAAAGGAAAGAAATCAAGGACTTGAGAGCAGTGATATGGGCCTCTAGGCTGGGGTCTCCAGAACCAGTAGCTTGGGCTGTCATTGTCCTCATGTGTCTTCCCAGGGAGATGATAAGGATGATAGAAGATGCCAGAAAGAGCACGAAGGGAAAGATGCTGCCCAAATTGCAAAGAAGGTAGAAGTTGGAAAAAAGGAAACTTTCCTTTATATTTTTCTCTGTAATGTTTCCAGAGAATGAAACTGTAGAGTTGGAGAAGAATAAAGTGAAATGTTTCCAAACACAAGGGATGATACTGACCCAAGGGAAAATCAGACAGCCCAATAGCAATTGAGGCATAGCCATGAGGACCCAGCCTTTAAGCCACAGTAGGAAGGTATGAGAGACTTGTGCAATCTTGGCACAGTAGAGAATACTAAGGCAGGTAGCAAACCAGAGGCTTGTTTGGTTGACAAGCATCCCAAGTAAGAGGATGGTTTTGTAATTGACGTCCAGTGAGTCTCTTGCCACTCGAAGATAGCTGAGGTGAATGACATCCAGCAACAGGAAACCCAGTAGGAAGATCCGAGAGGTGCCAAGGCTTAGTAGCACAAGGTCACTTTTGGATAGCTGACGCCTCCTCACCAGGTCCCAGACATTGACCAGTACAATGAAGCCATTGCTGAGGATCCCCACTGCAAATTCCAGGAAGGAGAGGAAAAAATATATCCACTTGGTTTCATAGGATACTGGGATGACCTGGGACAGAGGGGCCATGTTGTTTCTTCTGTAGGTGGAATGAATAGGATGACTTTTCCCAGGGCAGCATGAAATAGTCTGAGGGGGTACTGATTAATTTGGGAACTACTCCTTACAACTTGAACTTACTCTCTCCTGACCTGGAAATGGGGGAAAAAGATGTGGTAAGTGTGGGTGGCACAATGAACAGACAGCTCAACTTGAAGTCAGGAAAACCTTAGTTCAAATCCTGCCTCAGATACTTAGTACTTATATAATGCTGGGCAAGTCATTTAACCTCTATGTGCCTCAGTTCCCTCAATAATAAAATGAGAGGGTTGAAGGGTTAAACTTGGTAATCTCCAAGGTCCATCTCAGTTCTAAATCCAAGATCCTGCAAGGATGGGAAAAGCACAATTCTTGAATTTTCTTTAAGGTATAAAATATTTGGGTTTTACCTTTCCTCTTTTCACACACACCAGGTGCTAGGTATTCAAGTCTTCAGATGCCATCACATAGGTGATGTTAGGACTTCTATCAAATCAAAGTGCTATACAGGATATAGTTTCCCCAGAAGACCCTAGCACAGGGATGCAAATAGGAAAACGTGTTGATTTCCTAGGCCCAGCTGGGCATGTGTCCACGTGTCCTTGTGGACTAGTGAGGTTACAAAAAGATTGTAATTTGCTTATGGATTCTCATGGGAGATGACAAGATGCAAAGCAAGTGTTCTGGGGGAATCTGATATGAAATTTTATCCCTGTTCATTTGCATGCTTTTTATTAGGTCTGGGACTTGCTTCTTAATTGGATGTTAAACACTCTATAATTTAGATCAGCACTGTCTTTCTCTGGGGCACTTTTGGAGAACTGTAGTTTTAGCAGCCGCTATCTGAGGACTTGGAGGCTCCCTCTTGCAGCTATAGAATGCCACCTTTTTATCTACCTTTCAGGCTCTTGCAAAAGAGTGTTTTGTCAACCTTAAAGCAATAAAGATGGTAATAGTAACCAAGATTAAAAGCTACTCCAAGGACAGTGATCTTGAGGGCATTTTAAGTGGTGCATTGCATTGTTGGTTGCAACCAGATTTGAAGTCAAATGACCTGTATTAAAATCTGATCTCTGCTACATACTTTGGGCAAATTACTTAACCTCTCTAAGCCTCACTTTCCTCACCTGTAAAGTGAGGAAATTACACTTAGATGACTTCTGGGGGCCCTCATAATTCTAAGTTTGTAATTCTAAATGTGGAGACTTATTACACAGAGACAAGCAAGCACAAGACCTCAGAATAGATGACGTTCAGTTTTATTGTATCCACTTTTATGTACCAATTTATGTAACCAATTCTTAAGAAATCTTTCAATTCTAAAGAAAGTTCAACAACTTGAATCCAACCTATTTTTGGTAGATTATATTGTTTGCCTACCTCCTTGGCAAATTGATATTCTTTTCCTGTTGATGTTATCTGAGATCACTTTCTGGTTGTCACAAAGAAGTCTTTCCTCTTTATAGTTCCAATGTTTTTCTGAATGAATTTTCTTATCTTCTTCTAATTGTCCATTTTGCTTCTTTCCAGATCTGAATGTGCCTTCTTTTTCCATATAGTGCATTTCTTTCTTTTAAAAGAAATTTTAATTAATTTCTAATTTTCAACATTTATTTCCACAAGATTTTGAGTTCCAAATTTTCTCCCCATCTCTCCCCTTCCCCACTCCAAGACAGCTTATATTCTGATTGATCCTTCCCCCAAGCTGCCTTCCCTTATATCACCACCTCCTTCTCTTCTCTTTTCCCCATCCCTTCTGCTTTCCTGTAGGGCATGACAGATTTCTATATCCTATTGCCTGTATATCTTATTTCCCAGTTGAATGTAAAAACAATTATTGTTTGTTTTTAAAACTCTGAGTTCCACATTCTCTTCTCTTCTCTTCCTCCCTCCTCAACCCTCTCATTAAGAAGGCAAGCAATTCAGTATAGATTATACATGTGTAGTCATGCAAAACATTTCCATAATAATCATGTTGTGAAAGACTAACTCTATTTCCCTCCATCTTATCCTGCCCCCCATTTCTTCTATTCTTTCTTTTGACCCTGTTCCTCCCCAAGAGGGTTGACTTCTAATTCCTCCCATTGCCCTCCCTTCCCCATCCCCCCCACCCTGCTTATCCTTTTCTCCCCCACTTTCCTGTATTGTAAGATAGGTTTTCATACCAATATGAGTGTGCATTTTATTTCTTCCTTTAGTTAAATGTGATGAGAGTGACCTTCATGATTTTTCTCTCACCTCCCCCATTTTTCCCTCCACTGAAAAATCTTTAACTTGCCGCTTTTATGAGAGATAATTTGCCCCATTATATTTCCCCCTTTCTCCTCCCAATATATTTCTCTCTCACCCTCAATTTCATTTTTTAAGATATGACCCCATCTTTTCAACTCACCCTGTGCTCTCTGTCTCTGTTTCTCTCTCTCTTTCTCTGTGTCTCTCTCTCTTTCTCTGTGTGTGTGTGAGTGTGTGTGTATAATCCCACCAACTACCCAGATATTGAAAAAAGTTTCAAGAGTTACAAATATTGTCTTTCTATATAAGAATGTAAACAGTTCAACTTTAATAAGTCCCTTATAATTTCTCTTTGCTGTTTACCTTTTCATGCTTCTCTTGATTCTTGTGTTTGAAAGTCAAATTTTCTTTTCAGCTCTGGTCTTTTTATCAAGAATGCTTGAAAGTCATCTATTTCATTGAAAGACCATTTTTCCCCTGAAGTATTATACTCAGTTCTGCTGGGTAGGTGATTCTTGGTTTTGGGTTCTAATTCCTTTGACTTCTGAAATATCATATTCCATACCCTTCAATCCCTTAATGTAGAAGCTGCTAGATCTTGTGTTATCCTGATTATATTTCCACAATAGTTGAATTGTTTCTTTCCAGCTACTTGCAATATTTTCTCCTTTACCTGGGAACTCTGGAATTTGGCCACAATGTTCCTAGGAGTTTCTATTTGGATCTCTTTCAGGAGGTGATCAGTGATTCTTTCAATATTTATTTTGCCCGGGGGGGGGCAGAGCCAAGATGGTGGAGTAGAAAGACTCATATATGCTAGCTCCAAACCCACAGCCCATGGATTTCCTCTAAAAAGAACTCCCAACTGTGGAAGCCGTGCAGCAACACAGTGAAGGAGATTTCCATTCCAGCAAGCACTGAAAAATCGATCCCAAAGGTCCATTGCGCACTGGACGGGAGCGGAGCCCTGCCCTGACCTGGCTACGTGGCACTGAGAGGAGTGAGCAGATCCGAGCAGGCTTCAGGGATGGAATGTCCAGAGGCCGCGAAGGTCCCTCCACCCACAGACGCACAGGTCAGTGAGAGAGACGTCTGGACAGGTTGAGAGGGGAGCAGGGTGTCTCCATAACTCGGGCACCCTCGGGAGGCAGCAGCAGAGGCAGCAGGTGGCCAGAGGCTCCCTGAGCAGGCAGGAGCTTGGGAGGAGCTCCATTATAGAAGGTTTCTGCATAAACCCCTGAGGGAACTGAGCCTGGGAGGTGGCCCTGCCCCCATCTGAGAACCTGATTTAATCTTACCTTGAATAGCAGCCAGGCCAGCCGCTAAAGCCCTGAGGCTGGGGAGCAGCATTTGAATCTCAGACCCCAAGCACTACCTGGGCAGACACAGGCGGGGGTGGAGAGGACTCTCAGAAGTCAAGTAACTGGCTGGGAAAATGCCCAGAAAAGGGAAAAAAAATAAGACCATAGAAGGTTATTTTCTTGGTGAACAAATGATTCCAACCTTCCTCTCTGATGAGGAAGAAAACTGCTTACCATCAGGTAAAGACATAAGAGTTAAGGCCTCTGTATCCCAAACATCTGAAATAGTTATCCAATGGGCTCAGGCCATGGAAGAGCTCAGAAAGGATTTTGAAAATCAAGTTAGACAGGTGGAGGAAAAACT